>CM038673.1:539725563-540925563 GCA_021605145.1 Aegilops bicornis
TCGGCAACTCCGACCACGGCGCAGCGGCATCTTCGCGAACGTACTAAAGACCGTGCATCACATCATCGTCCACATTCGCATCCGTTTGGAACCTCTATCGTAAGCAAGGATGGTAATCTCGTCGACATCTTTGTCCAAACCTTGCCATTGCATTGATAAACATCATAGCCATATCTTTTGCGTTGCTTACCCATCGAGACTAGCCATTGAGTATTGCAGGCAACGTGACTTGTGCACATTAGTGATCATACTCCATAGCATACATACCATACCACCGTGGTGCATATCTTGGGATCCATTTGTGTGTTACAAAGTTGTCATCACATACACAATTGCTATCTTGGTTTGTGAAGTTTTGCATGAGAAAAGAGCTCAAAAGTGAAAGAGCCACCCAAGCTTTTAAGCAAGGAGGAAAGATAAGCAAAGAGCTTTGAGCAAGAACCATAGCATCATACTACATTAAGATTGTCATATTGGATCATCTTGGATCATAGCACCGAAATACCATACATATAGCATACTTGGGATAGAGATCGTTGCATTTTTCCTAGTAGGTTGTGCACAAGTTCCGTATCCGCCTATTGTGCAATCGTGCTAGCGTCTCTCTAGTATTGTGCAACAAGAGCATTTTCGTGGATTCCACATTTTGGCTCACTTTTGGTTTGCACAATCCCACTTATCTATTTGCGTGTGTGTTTCCGTGTACACATACTTGCTTGGTCAACTTGTTGCATTTGCAAATTTGTGAATCTTTTCCAACATTATTGAAGCTCACTTACAATTGCATCAAATTTTGTGCCACCATCCTCAGCAAGCTCCACCATAAGCTTTTATTTGTGTAGGTGTGAGAACCGACAAGGATTGGTACCAATAGTGCTATTTCATTGTCCGCATTTGAGTGAACTTGATTCATCATCAACATCGGTCAAAGGTACATTGGTATAAGTTCTTCTCCATCTACCACTCACATATTTTTCTTGCAATGATGGATAGGCCAAGTACTTCTACCAACCCACTCTTCCTCGAGCAAGACGACGACCTGTCTTCATACGTCACCAAGAGCCACCTCTTTGGTACACAACGAGCATTGCACCAAGAGAAACAAACAATGAGCGACCGCATCGATAACCTCGCCACCGACTTGCGCCTCTCCGAGCAACGTACAAGAGACTACTTCAATAACAAGTTCGATGCTCACAAGCAAGAGAATGATGCAAGAATGGACGAGATCCGCGCCTTGATGAGGAACCGGCATCATTCTACTTCTTCATCATCAAGACGGAGCCGCTCGAGTCGACACTCCAATGACACCTTCTACGACTCAAGTACACCGTCATCGAACACTCTTCGACGAGCCGCGCGTCAAGATCGTCATGCATCTCGCAACCCGCTACATGACAAGCATTCACAAGAGCAAGTCGATGAGCAAGTCCCTCGTCCTCAATCAAACCAAGCCGCTTTTGCCCGAGCTCAAGAACGACAACGACTACGGTGCCTAGAGGAAGAACGAGCGTGTATACACCAAGACGAACAAGACGCCGAGGCTCAACGCCTTCAACAACAACAACGAGAAGCGCAAGCTCTTGAGGCGCAACGTGCCCTTCAAGAATCAAGTCGAGCCATCGCCAACCGCAATCGCGAACGGCGCAATCAATCAAGAGGAAGCCCTTCAAGAAGAAATCCAAGAGAGAAACTACCAACCACGTGTGCAACGTCAAGTTCCTCAAGCTCCTCCACAAGCTCGTCAAGCTCAACCTCAACCTCAAGTTCAACAAGAGCAAGTTGATCATGGACTTCCTCCACACCAAGAGAAACATGAAGACGATTGCCATCCACGTCAAGGGTGTCATCATCACCATCGCCAACAACACAATGAAGAGCAACGATATGGAAAGCTAAAATTCATCATGCCAAAGTTCAATGGAAGCAATGACCCCAAGAATATCTTTCGTGGGCATTGAAGGTCGACAAAATCTTTTGTTTGCACAACTATGAGGAAGAGAAGAAGATCGCTATGGCATCACTTGAGTTCCAAGACTATGTGCTCATATGGTGGGAACAAATCCTTGAGAGGCGACAAGCAAGAGGTGAACCTCCAATCACCACTTGGGCTCAAATGAAAGATGTCATGAGAGCACGTTTTGTGCCAACCTACTAGAACCGCGTCCTCTTCAAGAAACTCCAACTCCTCAAGCAAGGAACAAAGAGTGTTGAAGAATACTAAAGGAAATGGAGATAGCCATGATTCGAGCCAATGTGAAGGAAGATGATGAGCAAACAATGGCACATTTCTTGAATGGACTCAATCATCCCATCAAGAAGATCGCCGACTTCCAACCCTACTCCACCCTCATTGAGCTCGTGCATCAAGCTACAAAGGCGGAATGTCAAGTGCAAGATGACTTCTGGCACGCCAAGTACTCGTCCAAGACGTCTGGCTTCTCCAACAACCAAGCTTCAACACCTCCTCCAACATCTACATCAACCAAACCTTCTACAAGCAATGACGACAAGTCAAGTTACAAGAAAACTTCGCAAGTTCAAGTCATCTTCCTCCTACTACAAGCAACTTCAAGCCGCGTGCTTCATCATCTACTCCAAACGATGAGACCATCAAGACAAGCTCTTTCAAGTGTTTCACTTGCGGCGGCCGAGGCCACAAGTCCTTTGAGTGCACAAACAAGCGCACCATGATCTTCAACGACGACGGCACCTACGACTTCATGAGTGAAGGAGAAATGGAAGACCTTGAGCAAGTGGCCATGCACCGACAAGTGAACAACGAAGACGAAGATGACCAAGTCTTTTGTGATGAAGATTCAAGCCCCGCACTTGTTGTCTCCAAGGTCTTGACTCTTCAACATCAACAAGAAGAAGACCAATGATGCCACATCTTCCACACAATGGCGGCATCAACAGAAAGTCCGTCAAGGTCATCATCGATGGAGGTAGTTGTCACAACTTGGCAAGTGAAGAACTATGCTCCAAGCTTCAATTGGTCAAGAGGAAGCACGAATCCCTACAAGGTTCAATGGCTAAGTGACTCGGCACTATCTGAGTTGAACATACAGTCCAAGTCTCCCTTAAAATTGGTGCATATGAGGATACTTTGGAATGTGATGTGGTCCCAATGACGGTTTGCCACCTCCTTCTTGGTCGACCATGGCAATTCGACCGTGGTGTATTCCACAACGGGCGCACCAATCACTATAGCTTCAAGATGAAAGGGAAGGAATATGTGCTACGACCTATGTCTCCTAGTCAAGTGATAGTTGACAAGCAAGCCACCCATCATAGAGACAAGAGTGAGAAAGTGATCCACCAAAAAGTGAGTGAGAGCGGAAGCCAAACTTGAGCGCCTCTTAGCCTAGAGAGAAAAACCTCATCCTATTTGCCACCAAAAGTGAGATGAGAGAAGTGTGTGAGAACCCATCTAGTGTGATGCACTTTGTCCTTGTGTGCAAGGATGGAGAGCCAACAACTAACACCTCTCATGAGCTACCTTTAGTGTTTAAATCTCTTTTGCAGGAATTCCAAGATGTTTTCCCCGATGAGCTACCTCCGGGTCTCCCTCCTCTTAGAGGCATTGAGCATCGAATCGACCTCATCCCCAGAGCACTTCTACCAAACAAAGCTCCATACCGAGTCAATCCCGAAGAAACCAAAGAGATTCAACGGCAAGTACAACAACTCATCGACAACGGTCATGTACGTGAAAGCCTAAGCCCTTGTGTCGTTCCCGTTATACTTGTGCCTAAACCTGATGGAAGTTTCCGCTTGTGTTCCGATTGTAGACCTATAAATGCTATTACCGTTCGCTATAGGCATCCCATTCCTCGCTTAGATGATATGCTTGATGAACTTAGTGGAGCCAACTTTTTCTCAAAAATTGATTTTAAAAGTGGCTATTATCAAATCCTCATACAAGAGGGTGATGAATGGAAAACTGCTTTCAAAACCAAATTTGGCTTATATGAGTGGTTAGTAATGCCTATGGGTCTATCGGAGGCTCCCGGTACTTTCGTGCGCCTTATGCATTATGTGCTTCGCCCTTATATTGGAGTCTTTGTTGTGGTTTACTTCGACGATATTCTTGTGTTTAGCAAAACCATGAAAGAACATCTTGATCATGTTAGGGCTGTTTTGCAAACCCTTCGCAAGGAAAGTATTTATGCAAACATGAAAAAATGCACATTTGGTGTTGACAAAGTGGTTTTCTTGGGTTTTGTTGTATCCTCAAAGGGTGTCCATGTTGATGAATCTAAGATTGAAGCAATTAAAACTTGGCCCCAACCAACTAATTTGCAACAAGTGCGTAGCTTTCTTGGTCTTGCGGGTTTTTATCGTCGCTTTGTGAAAAACTTTAGCACAATTGCCGCTCCTTTGCATGCCTTGAGTAAGAAGAATACTCCTTTTGTTTGGGGATCTTTGCAATCCACCGCTTTTGATGAGCTCAAGTCTTTGCTTACTCATGCTCCGATTCTTGCTTTGCCCAATTTTGACAAAACTTTTGAGGTTTATTGTGATGCAAGTGGTACCGGAATTGGCGGAGTTTTGATGCAAGAAAAACGAGCAATTGCATATTTTAGTGAAAAACTCTCCGGCGCTCAACTTAACTACCCCATCTATGACAAGGAATTATATGCTCTAGTGCTTGTGCTACATGTTTGGGAACATTACCTTAGACCTCATGAGTTTGTCATCCATACCGATCATGAAACGCTAAAGTACTTAAAAGGTCAAACTAAGTTGAACAAGCGTCATGCCAAATGGAGTGAATTTATTGAATCTTTTCCTTATGTCATCAAGTACATTAAGGGTAAGGAAAATGTAGTTGCCGATGCACTTTCACGCATATGCACGCTTGTCACTAGACTTGAGATGAATGTTATAGGCTTTGAGCACATAAAAGACTTGTATGCTAACGACCCATCTTTTGCTATTCCTTATGCTAAGTGTTCGACGCATACTTCTTGGGAACAATATTACATCAAGGATGGTTATCTTATGAGAGCTAACAAACTATGCATTCCCGAGTCTTCTCTTAGTTTGCTCCTTTTGCAAGAGGCTCATGGAGGTGGACTCATGGGACACTTTGGACGCGACAAGACATTTGCCACGCTCTCCAAGAACTACTTTTGGCCCAAGATGTTTCAAGACGTCTCACGCTTCACCAACCGATGCTCTACATGTCGCAAAGCTAAGTCTAAAGCTCAATCCCATGGTCTTTACATGCCTCTTCCTATTCCTTATCAACCTTGGGAAGACATTAGCATGGATTTTGTACTTGGTTTTCCTATGACCCAAACTGGAAAGGATTCCGTGTTTGTTGTTGTGGATAGATTTTCCAAGATGGCACATTTCATTCCTTGCAACAAGATAGACGATGCTTCACACATTGCAAATCTCTTTTGTAGGGAAATCTTGCGACTCCATGGAGTACCAAAGACAATCATCTCCGATCATGACGTCAAGTTCTTGAGTTACATTTGGAAGACCCTATGCGCCAAGATCGGAATCAAGCTCTTGTTCTCATCCGCATACCATCCTCAAACCGACGGCCAAACGGAGGTGACGAACCAGACTCTCTCCACTCTACTTCGAGTATTGATCAAGAAGAACATCAAGGAGTGGGAGGCATGTCTACCCATCGCCGAGTACGCCTACAATCGGGCAAGACATTCGACTACCGGCAAGTCCCCCTTCGAGGTCGTCTACGGCTTCAACCCGTTGTCACCATTGGACATTCTACCTCTTCCTCTACAAGAGCGCACCAACTTGGATGCGAGTGCACGGGCAAGCTACATCAAGAAGATGCATGAGGATACAAGGCACACCATCGAGCGCCAAGTACAACGACTAGCGACTAAGCTCAACGTCAACTAGCAACCCATGGTCTTCAACATTGGTGATCTAGTGTGGCTACACCTTCGCAAGGACCGCTTCCCCAACGAACGCAAGTCCAAGCTTCTCCCTCGAGCCGATGGACCTTTCAAGGTGCTAGCACGCTTCTAGCGACAACGCCTACAAGATCGACCTACCACGAGACAAGTACAATGTGAGCGACATCTTCAACGTCAAGGACCTCGCGCTGTACCATGGTGATGAAGATTTTGATCCGAGGTCGGATCTCTTACGGGGGGGGGGGGAGATGATGTGGAGCATCCTTCGATCATCCCCATGGACCTTCCATCGACTATCCAAGCTCCAAGTGGACCCATGGCAAGAGCAAGAGCTCGTGCTATTCAATCCGAGGTGACATCACTCCTATTCGATTTCCCCTTTTCTTCCAGTGAGACATGGCTACTACCTAAGTCCGAGACGCTATTCGTGATCAGGTACAATGTTCAAGCCAAGGAACCAGGAGCTGAAGAAGAAACGACAAGCGTCAACTCTCTGGACAGCCCGGAACTTCCGACCACATCCCGGAACTTCCGGCCCGCCCGGAGCTTCCGGCCTCCGACGACATCGACCAGCCGGGCATGCCAACTATCTGGTTAGCCCGGAACCTGCCCGAAATCCGTCCGGACCTTCCGCCCGCCGGACCTTCCGCCCGCTTGGGACCTTCCGCCCCGGAAGCCAGCCCAGATCCACCCACGCCAACTCTCTGTTTAAGCCGGACCCTGCCCGGACCTTCCATCGCCCGGAACTTCCGGCCCCGCCCGGAACTTCTGGCCTTGCCTGCGAGCAGCCACTTGGGCCGAGGCCCGTGTACCCTTTCGCCCCATAAACTATATATACTCCCCCACCACCTCCTAATTAGGGTTAGCATTGGTTTAGCTCATATTTCGTGTGAGAGCCCTTGCTCATCCACTTGGTTACCTTCTCCTCGGAGATCGCGCCTCCTCGGAGAAGATCCTTCCAAGGGATTCAAGACCCCCTCTAGGGTGGACCCCATCAAGACCTCCTCCTCACGGAGAAGAACGGCTACTCGTGTATCTTCCCTTTGTTGATTTTGAATCTTGTGCTACCTTATGTGTTTGGTGATCTAGCCCTTGTGTGATCGATACTTGTCGGTTTAGTGTTCCTCTTGTGTGTTTTTCCTTGTGTTCTTCCGCTTGTTCGTCGTGTTCTCCCCATAGGATCCCCTCCAAACGTGAAAGATCTCCGATTAAGGTTCCGCCCTACATCAGAGGTAGTGCCTTTTCTCCTAATCGGGAGATAAAGCGGATTAGGGCAGCCACACATCCCGTTAGTTTCTGGATATGCTTGAGGTCTGTTGGGATAGCCAACTGCGACAGAGCTCGGGTTTTCGCCGGATTTTCTTCAATTCCTCTATTGGAAACGATGAAGCCGAGCAACTTCCCGGAGGGTACGAAAAAACACACTTTTCCGGGTTGAGCTTGATGTCGTATGTTCGGAGGTTGTCGAACGTGAGTCTCAAGTCATCTATTAAAGTTTCGATGTGTCTTGTTTTTATGACCACGTCATCCACGTATGCCTCCACTGTTTTGCCGATTTGCTTCTCGAGGCATGTCTGAATCATACGTTGATAGGTTGCGCCGGCATTTTTGAGCCCGAAAGGCATAGTGTTGAAACAGAAAGGAACATATGTCACACCCTGATTTTCATGCCACAATACCTAAGCTAATAAATCATGATAAATTGTGGTTTGACAAAAACTTTTAAGTGTTTGGTCTTTGCTTGATTTGATTTTTGTCTATTGTTTGCAAGTGCTCTAAAAATCAAATAAATCCTCCAACTCTTATACTCCTTCCTCTTGATCCAAAAACCTTTCCCAATTATCATGCCATGTGTATAGGACATAAAAATAATTTCTTACAAAAATAATTTGGCCAAATAGTATTTTCAAAATTAGTTTTCCAAAAAGCCCTGAATTGAGATTTGCACTGCAAGTACTTAATTAAGGGCAGTAAAAATCTTTCCAAAAATATATTTGACTCCTATTAGATATAGGACACCCAGAAACCAAAAAAATATAATTTTAAAAGTTATTTTCCTATTTTATTTAAAGGCTTTTTCTTAAGTCCAGAAATGGTCTTTAATAGGTTAATATTATTTTAATGCTTTAAAAATATTAGGGAAAAACCTAGGGAAACTCAGTGGACATATATTGTCCATATATAAGAGTTTCAACACATGGACATGTTCAAAATATTGATCAAATCCTCAAAAACAATTTACGGATATTTCAAGCTTTTTAAATATTTAACAAGGAAATATTCCCCAAAAATTCCAAGAAAATTCTAGCATGTCACATATGAAATGTTTGATGATCTTGCCAAGTCTCATGTCATGGAGAGTAGTATAACCCCATGAAACCCTGTCAAAAGCACTTCTGTCCTTTTTCAAGTTTGAACAACTTTGCACTGTCAAACATGTCCAAACGCTCTCAAACTTGGTGCACATGCTCAAATGGTGTAACAATGCATCTAGACCAAATGGCACAAGTTGGAGAGAATGTTATCTTGATCAAAGTGCCCCAAAACCCTCTCTGTCCAGAACCAAATTTGAACAAGTTTACATTGGCAACTTTCTCCTTTTGATCTCAACTTTTTTGGACATGTTCAGAACCTCAAATGATGACACTACACTAAGTGGTGCATCAAGGAGAATAGATTTGCATGATTAAATCTTGGAAAGTCCATTTCTGTTGATTTCTAGGGTTTGCAAAAGTTGCATTGGCAACTTTGCCCAAATGAGCTCAAGATTGGTGGAAGGCCCTAATTATATGTGCCATTTCACCCTGTGGAGTCTCATGACAAATGGAAATCATCTACTTGCCCAAACCAGCATCAAACACCTTCTTCCACTTTACCAAAAACCATGTTTGGTTCTCTTCCACTAATCTCCATGAGTTTTACTTTCTATCACAACCCCTCCTAGTCCCCCTCTAGCACCTGGATGCTTTTCTGCCCGAGGAAGCAATGATGAAGGGGGAGAACCCCATTTTTCTTCTCTGGACAGTGGATTCCTCCCTCTCTCTCAGTCTCCTTCTCTCCCCTCAGCTTTCCAGAGCATCCAAGGCTCCCCAGGATTTTTGCCCACACCTCCTGCAGCCTCCAGACACAAGTGGGCTGGGCGATGGGAAAGCCGCGGATGCCGGCCAAAGTCGCGCTCTGGAGCGCCTGGCAGGGCACCCGACCGTTGACGCCCCGTCCCCCGACCACCTCGAGCCTCCCCCTCGTGCTAGTCGAGGAGCCTCGACGTCCGCAACACGCCACCGTGCAGGCCCCCTCATCTCTCCCTCTCTCTCTCACCTCCTGCGGGGCGGGCCTAGAGCCGCCCGGCTCGACCAATGCCTGGCCTCGCATGCGCGAGCACCAGAGCCTCGCCCCACTCCCTCTCTCTCTTCCTGGCGCCCTACACCACCCCCACTAACGCTGAAACAACCCCTCGCCCTCTCTCCTGTCAGCCCAAGCCTTGCCGCGGCCATCCGTGCGCTGCGCCCACGGTGAGCCAGGGTCGGCTACTTAAGGCCATTCTAAGCCCTCCTAGCTACTCCATTTGCTCCCTCTCCCTACCGTACACCATCCAGGCCAACCCATTCCTCCTCCCGTGCCTTCCAACCACCTCCATGTCCGGGGCCGAGCCGCCGGGCTCCGCCCAAATACGTGCCAACCCGAGCCCCTCCTCTCCACCTCATGGCCTCAGAATATCTCCACCATCATCATGCATATCTCCCCCTCTTCATTCCGTCCTCTCCGTGGCTGCAGTGCCATGCCCCAACCTCACCGTCGCCTCCGCTTGTGGCGATGCACCGCCCGCATCCGACCACCCCTGCCTCCGTGGAGTACCTCGTCGGATGCGCCACTCCCCCCTAAGCACACCGGTGGGCGGAGCATCTCCAGAGATGCCCTTTAGTGCCGGCGGCCGACGTCGGACGCCTCCTCTGTCTCCCTTCGCGCCCGCGCGGGAGGTTGAGAACGAACCTACAGGCGGGCCTCGCTTGTCAGTGGCCAGCCACCGGGCCACGCTGGCAAGTGGAGGCGGGTTCGCTCTCTCCCGCGTCCCCGCAGCGAAGGCGCACTCCGCATGTGCGCCTTCGACGTCGTCCTGTCGTCCGCACAGCTAAGCCGTTGGGCAGGCCCACTGCTATCTCCCGCATGTGCACAGGATAAGGGTAAAACCCTTTTTCCTTTTCTTTTTCTTTTTCTGTAAAATTGTAAAGTCCACAAATAATTCAAATGATATCCAAATTTGATGATTCAAATTTCTAGTGACTCCATAAATCATGATCTACCTTTTGGTGCAACATTCACATTTTTCCAGAACAATTTTCCTCACACAAATTAAATAAAATCCTATTTTCCATGTATGTGATGAACTTTAGAATATCACAAAGAGATCATCTTTGATCCAAATGCCATGATTCAAATTCCTAGATGCTCCTGAGTTCAAAACTTAGGTTATGAACATTTTTATTAATACTTTCTGTGCCACACAATATAATGAGCCATTTCTTCATATTTGTCAACTTTGCAAATTCATAGGAAAATCATTTGAACTCCAAATCCAGTGAAACCAACTCCTAGATGCTTATAAAAGCATGGTTTGTTAAATGGGTGCCTTTGCTCATTTTTCAAAAATATATTTCTGTACACTTCTTGCAAATCCATAAAACCCTTGATTCCATCAAATCAAAATGTTTAGAAATATCCACTGACCCAATTCCAATGAAACCAGTTCTATTATTTTTCATGTAACCAGAGATGTCCTAGAAAAGTCAAATTAATATTTTTAGAGCACTTTTATTTTCTGCCTTGTTGTGTTGCTTATTATGGTTGCTTTCGACGATAGTTGACGAAGTAGACGAAATGCTCGGAGTTGGACCAGAGATATTTGAATACCCTGAAGACTTTGTTAAAACAGGCAAGCAGCCCTTTGACCATGTCCATGAAACCCTTTTTATGCAGGTCATATATAGCACTTTATTATTGTTGCATCGGAATCATGATGAGATGGTAACCACTTCGGTGGGTTGCCTTCGTTACTCCCTCGTTGATACTTGCATTGTGCATGACCCTACCTTCTTATGAGGGTTATGCCGGTGGGAGTAGATAGGATGCTAAAGTAGTTGCTACGCAAAAGGGACGGGAATATGCATGGTGATGGAGACAAAGTATTTCCAAAAGACTTTTCGAAAACCCCATCGGGTGCCACTTATGCCCGAGGGAGATAATGAGATGGGTAACCACTTGATGACGAAGTGGTGTACCGAGGCAAGTGTGTGTGTTGTTTTCAAAAACGGATTAGATTTAAGATTTGTCGACTGTCCCAACCTTACATGCGCAAGGGCATTATTGATTACCTAGGCTGATACTAGCTTGGAGCCTGCATTACTAGTGACGGGGGAGAGTTGATGCTCTCTCTCGGGACGGGGTCGTGCCAGGTAGGGCGGCCATGACTGTTTTTACAGGGCGCCGGACACACCGTTTGTACCCTGTGCTTGTGGTATGTGATAAATATGGGAGCGAGGCTCCACAATTTTAAGATGTGAAATGTTGGGCACGGGGGTTACTACCAATCAAGTGGACTCTATGTTAGTGTCGTCTAGGGAAAGATAGTGATCGGGTGCTTACCCGGGTTCTTGAGGTACATGGTCGTGGAAGACACGAAAGTTCCCCAAATCTTGTGGGTAAAGTGTGCAACCTCTGCAGAGTGTAAAACTATTCAAATAGTCGTGTCCATGGTCAAGGACAGTTGGGCGGTGCTGTTTAAACTACGTCCAGAGTTTTTCAGACCGTGTGTGTGTGTGTGTTGATAAACCATTTGGGGTAAGTCAGATTGCTTGACATGATGATCAAGTTGGATTGGTGTCCAACTCCGCTTATGTTGACATCATGTAACTTGTTCATACGGATATCTGTACTCTCGTGATGCATAATTTACATATTGATAGATCATGTCATTGCACTCAAAACTAGCTTTCTGCAAACTACCTACTTAGTGTTATATCATTGCATTATTGTGCCATGTTCCAATCATGGGTTGCTCGCGAGTATATTCAAAGTACTCATTGGCTTGCCACTGGTTATTTAATTGGCCAGGTATGGAAGAACAGGAGTTCGAAGAAGAGTTCTTTGGAGACGAACATGCGAACTAGGACGTTTCCCAGTCAGAATGCCTGTAGGGTTAAGGCAGATGGCATGGTTCCAAGTTATCGACGAAGATTTCCGCTGCAATGTTATACTCAAAACTTGACCATAATGGTCATAATTTACGTAAGACGGTATGTATGGATGTAAGACTCTTGTTATTCAGCTTCTGTGTGTTCAGTGAGCATTGATCTCTGGGATCACTGTACACGTGCATTCGGTGATCACGACTTATGAGTCGGGGTCCCCACACCATATGGTGTTATGAAGGCCGTTGCGGCTTGGTCGGACTCCGCCATCTTTATTTTATGGTATCCGGAGTATGCGTCGAGGAAACATAGTGAGTCGTGTCCTGCGGTGGCGTCAATGATTCGGTCGATGCGAGGGAGGGGGAAGGGATCCTTGGGGCAAGCCTTATTTAGGTCTTTGAAATCGACACATAGGCGCCACGATTTGTCCTTCTTTGGTACCATTACCAGATTTGCCAGCCAATCCGGATGCTTTATATCTCTGATGAATCCGGCCTCAAGTAGCTTGGCTAGCTCTTCTCCCATGGCTTGCCTTTTAGGCTCTGAGAAACGCCTAAGAGTCTGTTTGACTGGCTTGTATCCTTTCAGTATATTGAGGCTGTGCTCAGCCAGCCGGCGTGGGATGCCCGACATGTCTGAAGGATGCCAGGCGAAAATGTCTCAATTCTCGCGTAGAAAGTCTCGCAGCGCGGTGTCCATTGTGGGGCTCAATTGTGTCCATATGGAAGTTGTCTTTGTGTGGTCTGTTGGATGGACTTGGAATTTGATTATCTCGTCCGCGGGCTTGAATGAGGTGGACTTGGGTCGTTTGTCGAGTATCACATCGTCTCTGTCCACTGTGGCGCGTAGTGTTGTTAGTTCTTCGGCCGCAAGGGCTTCGGATAATGCTTCCAGTGCTAGTGCGGCGGTTTTATTTTCGGCGCAGAGTCCGACGTCCAGATCACTGGCTAGAGTGGTGATTCCATTGGGTCCGGGCATTTTGAGCTTCATGTAACCGTAATGTGGTATAGCTTGAAAGCTCGTGAATGCTTCTCCCCCTAAAAGGGCGTGGTATCCGCTACCAAACGGGGCCACTTGGAACGTGATTTCTTCGGGCCTATAATTCTCCGGCATATCGAATACCACATCATGTGTGGTTTTTCCCGCACACCGTTCCTCCCGACTGGGGATGATTCCCCTGAAGGTTGTGCTGCTTTGCTCAATGCGGCTTTTGTCAATTTCCATCTTGTTGAGGGTTTCTTCGTAGATCAGGTTTAATCTGCTTCCGCCGTCCATGAGTACTTTAGTGAGCAGGAAGCCGTCCATGATTGGGCTACGGACCAAAGCAGCCAGTGCCCGGACTGTTTGGAATTGAGGTTCGTCATTGGCACTGAAGGTTATAGCAGTGTCACTCCACGGATTTAATTTTTCCACGTGGTGGACGTCAGCAAAACTTCGATGAGCTCTCTTGCGCCTATTATTTGAGGGGAAAGTTTCAAAGACTATCAGTACCGCATTGTTGTTTTCGGCGGGATGTTGCTCTGCTATAGGACTTACAAGAAGATCCTCGCCGCTTTTCCCTACCTGCCGGAGTATCCAACACGCTCTAAGGCTATGCGTTGGCGTAGTATCTGCATGATGTGAGTTTTACATGGCCCGTTGAGCCATTCTTCCAATACGGTTCCCCACCCTGGAGTGGGCTTTGGCTTTTTGGGAATTGGATCGGGTAACTTACGAGAGTTTGCCCTTTTAGTTCAGATGAAGGGTTTATTGAGAGCCGGATTGTCCCAGAAGTATGTTTGGGTTTTCTAGGCGCTTTCCATCGCTGATTTACGTAGTATGGCTGCTATGTCACGGTTACTTATAGCATTGAGGATCCCTTTGTTCGTGCAATTCTTGCGAAAAGTGAGATTGGTTAAATCTGGCGACAGTCCTTGACCCTGTTTATCACAAGGAGGAATCTGGCCCAGTAGCGATGTACTGTCTCTTGGGGCTCTTGTCTGATATGGAAAGACGGCATAAGTCTGGGTGGGTGGGCGTAGTTAAGTCCGAATTCTGACCTGATTTGTCATCCAGGGGTAGAGGAGCTTCCGGACTTGGCAGCTCGGACTCCGGGATGTTGCCCAATTTTTCTGGCCCGTAGCCCGATTCTAAGTCCGGGGTCTGGGTCATGTCCTCCCGCGAGCAGGTATCCGGCTTAGAGAGCTCGGTAAACTGGACATAGTTCATCCTCAAAGTAGAGGGATAATCCATATGTGGCTCTTCCACTATTGCTATCTCATGGGTGACCGGTGGGGATTTGATATCCCTTTGGTCGGGTTTAAGCCCAACCCGATCGTGAGTCTCATGGCGACTCCCAGAGCGGCGATGCGATCCAAGAGCTCATTAAGGGAAGAGAGCTCCATTGGATCCATCTGTTCCGTGAGTTCCGAATTGACGTGGAGGCTGTCGGTGTCAAAACCGGCGGATCTCGGGTAGGGGGTCCCGAACTGTGCGTCTAGGCAGATGGTAACAGGAAACAAGGGACACCATATTTTTACCCAGGTTCGGGCCCTCTCGATGCAGGTAAAACCCTACTCCTGCTTGATTAATATTGATGATATGGGTAGTACAAGAGTGGATCTACCACGAGATCGTAGAGGCTAAACCCTAGAAGCTAGCCTATGGTATGATTGTTGTTAGCCCTACGGACTAAAACCCTCGGTTTATATAGACACCGGATAGGGTTAGGGTTACACAGAGTCGGTTACAATGGTTGGAGATCTACATATCCGTATCGCCAAGTTTGCCTTCCACGCCAAGGAAAGTCCCATCCGGACACGGACGAAGTCTTCAATCTTGTATCTTCATGGTCCAGGAGTCCGGCCAACGGTGATAGTTCGGCTATCCGGACACCCCTAATCCAGGACTCCTCAAGAGCTCCCTGAACCAGGCTTCAATGACGACGAGTCCGGCGCGCATATTGTCTTCGACATTGCAAGGCGGGTTTCCCTCCGAATACTTCATAGAAGATTTCGAACACAAGGATTGTGTCCGGCTCTGCAAAACAAGTTCCACATACCACCGTAGAGAGAATAACCTTTGCACAGATCTGCTGACGTATTCCGCGGCGTGACATCACACCACGGCCATGCCTTTATACGAATCATTTTTACTGTTCCTCCTCAGCGCGTTTAGCGAGGCGGTTTCCTCGGCACGTCTTATCAGAGCGGAGATCGTGCCCCCTTATTCTGGGATTCTCATCAATACGGACGTGGGTAACCCAACTGCGCCATTGATTATGGTGCTTGGGAGATAAGCGAGTTTACTAGTGGCGGGGACGCATAGTTTCGTCCACCCATATAAGGGGATAAGGATCCACCTTTTCACCCACGCCTTCTTCCTCCTTTGCTCATCCATTTCCGTGCACTTGAGCTCCAGCGCCCAAGTCCGCACACCCTACCTCAACCTTCTCCAACTATGTCCGGAGCGGGAGGCAAGTGGATGGCCTCCTCCGTCACGGAGGGGCACATAAAAAAGCTGCGAAAAGCCGGATACTTGTCCGACGACATCGCGTGTCGGCTCCCCAACAAGAGGCAGCTCATCCCCACCCCCAGGCCCCATGAGAGGGTGGTGTTCCTCACCCACTTCCTCCGCAGACTAGGTTTTCCACTTCACCCATTTGTCCGGGGGCTCATGTTCTACTACGGCCTGGATTTCCACGATCTGGCCCCAATTTCATCTGAATATCTCGGCGTTTATCGTCAGGTGCGAGGCCTTTCTCTGCATCCAGCCCCACTTCGGCTTATGGCTGAAGACCTTCAATGTCAAGCCGAATGTAGTGGGCGGCCGCCAAGCAGTGCTTGGAGGTGCCATGGTTGGCAAGATAGCCAAAGTCCTATGGCTCGAGGGCTCCTTTGTGGAGACCATAAAGGGGTGGCAATTGGGGTGGTTCTACATCACTGAGCCGCGTGACTCTCAATGGGCGGCGGCCCCCGAATTCCGATCTGGCTTCCCCACACGGCTCACGTCATGGAAAGAGATGGGCTTGACGTGGGGTGATTCGGAAGAGCTATCCGGAATCCAAACCTGCGTCCGAAACCCGGTGGACAAGAATCTCAAGCTTGTCAACGTAATCCAGGTGATGCTCATCCGCCGGATTCTCCCATGCCAGCAACGGGCCTTCAATTTGTGGGAGTTTGATCCGGCACAGCACCAAACCTTGAGCCGGCTCTTCGACACTACGGACGAAGATGCCTGGAAGGTGCTGTTCAAGGGTGCCGAAGCTCCCGCATCCGCTACCGAAGATCGTGGATTCAGCTCGTAGCGTCAAGCCAGCGAGGTAAGTTATTTTACCCATTATGGGACTCTTTTTTCATAGTTTGACTCTATGCGGGATCTAAAACTGCCTAACCTTTGACAGATCGGTTGAAGACGTCCGGACAGATTAACCGTCCGCCCCATTGCCGAAGACCCACGGACGCCCGATTACGGGCTGCTGGCTCCGACACCTCACGTGGTGCCGAGAGAAGAAGGCCAAGAAGAAGGCCATGGGAACTCGAAGGAGTTCCGGCGCCAATCTTTGTCGGACTCGTCGTCCAAGCGACTCGAGGCGGAATCCTCCCGTGAAGACGAGGAGGAGGAAAAAGAAGCCTCTCCCCCAGCGGGGGGAGAGAAGAAAAGGAAGGCCGCCCCAACTGGGGAAGCCGAAGGGTGCAAGAAAGGAAGGATCCTTCCTCCAGACTTCTCCACCAACGCCGACAACGACGAGGAGGAGTGGCCACCAAGGACCAAGCCCCTGGCGAGATCATAAGTGTCCGGACTCGGCAATAGCTCATGACTTTTTATTTTTCGCATAGTGTCTTCTAACGCCAAATATAACCATGTAGCCCGCCCAAAGACGAGCTCGCCGCTTCGTTGAGCGGCTCCCTGAATTCGTCAGATGTGAATAGCACTTCACTTCCGACCGCCTCCTCCCCTCGTGACGCAGACGACATCGCGGTGGAGTCCCAAAAGGGGCCCAGCCAGGAGGAGGTGGTCCTGGAGGCGCCGCAAGGCGACCTCCCGGACTCCGGGCGCAAAGGGGGCAAAACCCCAGAGGGCTCTAAGTCCGGCCCTGTGCCAGACTCCGTACCAGAACCTTCAGTGGTTCCGAAGTCCGTCAAGCGGCATCTTCATAAGAAGGGTAAGACTGCGACGCCGGTGACCTCCATCCATCCGGAGGCACCGGATAGCTTGCTGGAGGCGCTTAACGGCGCCTCCATCGACGAGGAGCACCGCACTTTTATGAGTGTGGTGATCCAGAAGTTCGATCCGCCAAGAGCGGGCTGATCAAACCTGTACCAGCCTTCTAACATGCTTTGAGGTAAGTTTAGAATATGTAAAAATATTACCGCATAGACAGTAGCCCCTGATGCTTAGTTCGGTGATCATAAAGAAAAGCAGGACAAAGGATCTAAAAAGATAAACGCAGCAGTCTAACATAAGTATGTCAATATGGGAATGCGAGTTGCGCTGACCTCTGCCAAGACCGACCGCAGAGGTCAATGCATTGAAGCGAGCCTCGGCGGTGCGAGAACGAGCTCGGCCTTGCCAAGAAGCAGCTCGAGGACAAGGAAGGTAAGTAGTACCTTATTAAAGTAACACCTTATAGAAAGGATTTGGTGCAAAATGACAGGAATAACGTGGGTATTGTAGGGGCCACGAATGAGGTGGCGACCCTGAAGGAAGCGGTGACCATGGCCGAAAACAAAGCGGCCGCAGAGCGCACCGAGCTAGAGAAGCAGGAGGCGCGGGTGGCGGAGGTACGGCAAGAGTTCCAGGCTCTCGTGGAAAAACACGAGAGTTTGGAGCGTGACTCGAAGACTCGAGAGTCCGAGCTCGCCTCGGGTCTTGAGAGTGCCAAAGCCGCTAAGGCCGAAGCCCAAAATGCCCTCCAAGAAATTGAATCATTAAAGAAGATAGTGGCGGGTAAGGCATTCTTTATGCAAAGCAAGCATGTGAAAGTGAATTATCTATTACTTACCCGAATCCGGAGCTCTCCAGGAGCGTTCGCAGATCTGCCCCGTAGTGTGTCTGTGTTGGAAATATGCCCTAGAGGCAATAATAAAAGGATTATTATTATATTTCCTTGTTCGTGATAATTGTCTTTCATTCATGCTATAATTGTATTATCCGGAAATCGTAATACACGTGTGAATACATAGACTACAACATGTCCCTAGTAAGCCTCTAGTTGACTAGCTCGTTGATCAATAGATAGTCATGGTTTCCTGACTATGGACATTGGATGTTATTGATAACGGGATCGGCCTCTGAAGTGAGAGGGGAACCAGCCTCTGGTGGGCTGGTGCGCCCCCCTTGGGCCCCCTCTGCGCCTAGGGTTGGGAACCCTAGGGGAGGGGGCGCCCCACTTGCCTTGGGGGGCACTCCACCCCCCTTGGCCGCCGCCCCTAGGAGATCCCATCTCCTAGGGGCCGGTGCCCCAGGGACCCTATATATAGAGGGGAGGAGGAGGCAGGCGCACCATTACACTTGGCGCCTCCCTTCCCCTTGCTACACCTCCTCCTCCCGTAGTCGCTTGGCGAAGCCCTGCCGGAACTCTGCTGCATCCACCACCACGCCGTCGTGCTGCTGGAACTTCATCAACCTCTCCCTCCTCCTTGCTGGATCAAGGCGTGGGAGACGTCATCCGCTCCGTACGTGTGTTGAACGTCGAGGTGTTGTCCGTTCGGCACTTGGTCATCGGTGATTTGGATCACGACGAGTATGACTCCCTCAACCCCGTTCACTTGAACGCTTCCGCTCGTGATCTACAAAGGTATGTAGATGCACTCCTATCACTCGTTGCTAGATGAACTCATAGATGGATCTTGGTGAAACCGTAGGAATTTTTTTATTTTCTGCAACGCGTCCTAACGATGTCGATCTTTGTCGCGTTCTACCGCGCCGAGGAGGGAGCTTCGACGGAAAGGTGTTCTGGTCTCGATATGCGAGGCCGGACATCAATACCCTGAGAGACCAGCTAAAGCAGCTGGTCGAGCTCCACAAGGTCGCCGAACAGGCCATGAAGGGCCTCATAGTTCGGTTGTGGCCTACGGAAGTCGTGCCTGGGAGCTACTTCGGGTTAGTGCGGCGGCTGGTGGACGCGTGTCCATGGATTGAAGTCATCAAGTGCTCCGTCTGCATTGAAGGTGCCCGTCGGGCTCTTGCCCGTGCTAAAGTGCACTAGGGCAAGTTGGATGCTGAGAAGCTTGTGAAGCAGGGGCCACCGCTGGGCAAGGAGCATCGCAAGCCCGAAATGTATTATGAGGGCGTCCTGAAGGGTGGCCGCCTTATAGCGGGTGAATGCTCCAAAGATGTAATTTTTGAATAGACTCGCATTTGTTATCCTGTACGATGAAAACTTGTTCATGCGCTAAGCAACACTTGTGAATTTAAAATATTACCTTCTGTGCGGCCGTTTATCAAATTTGAGAGATGGCAAGTCGTTGGCTTCAGCCCCCATGCCACAGTCTTTGGGGTGTTGGGATAAACTTGAGCGCTCTTGTTCCCATTCTTGGGTCCTTCGAGGGAGGCGCTCAACGCAACGAACAAGGAAACCGGACTATAATGCTTGAACACTCTCACTTAGCCATAGAATTCTATAATTTTAAATTTCGGCGAAACCCCTAGAATTCGGAAAACCGAGTTCGGGGCGCTATCCACGCCTTGGTCGGATAATGCCGACTCCTCGCTCTAAGCGGCATAAGTCTTTAGGGACCCGAAAAAACCTCTCGAACAGCGACCGGCTCTCTCCCTATCATGACAGTCAGTTTTAGCTTTCTCCACTGAGGTGCTCAACCCAGCTCAACCGGGGCACAATCAAGTGGTTCTCCAGTAGCTACCTTAGCCGATACAACGGAACATAAGGTACCAAAACATGGGAGTCGGGAAAACCCAACTATTGACCCAAGACATGATTCGGAGCCGATGCATATAATGCTATAAGTTCGGGTGCCGCACTTGTGAAAGTGTTCGGACTTATCACACCATAGTTTTGGGGTACTTAAGCCACTGGTGTATTGGCCGTACCAAAGTGTACGGATGCAACATGTCACGAATGAACATATATATAGTTAGAGAAAGGAGTGCAATAATAGGCAAAAGCTATGTATTGTTTATTCAAAAGGTACTGCAATGAAAGAAGAACGATACAAATAGTGCGATAAGCAAGGGATGGGACTATTTAACATGTCCGCCTCGAGGGTAAGCTGCGGGATGGTATGTAAAACAGGTATAATGCTCGTAGTAGAGACCACTGGACACTCGGCGTAACTACGCTTCCACGGCTGTTGCGTCGTGAGTTCGACAATTCTAGTGCGGACAGGGCTTACGGAAAAGCGGAGTCACGAAAGTAAGAGAAAAAAGAAAAGAATGACACAATCGGGAGCTCCTAGTGCGGTTAAGCCGCGTGCAGGCGTGCCGTGGTCGTGCCCCTCCCCTTATGCCCATGGTATCTCCAGAGCGTAGTTATGTACGCGTAGTACTGGTTTCGCAATTTCGCGAGGGCTGGGGTTGGGGCCGGATTGCTATGCGTGCTTGGATCGTGCCAGGCGGTCTTGTTGTAGGTTACTCCGGGCGCTTGACGGTGTCCGGACGTTTAGTGGCCGGACTCGAAAATTGCTGTGAGAGGTTGCTTTGCACCTCCGCCGCGAGGGCCGCCGTATGCTCCTCCGTTCGGAGGGAGCGTTCAGTGTTTCCATTGACCGTGATTACTCCTCGAGGGCCTGGCATCTTGAGCTTGAGGTATGCGTAGTGCGGCACCGCATTGAACTTTGCAAATGCGGTTCGTCCAAGCGATCGCGTGATAGCTTGCGGAGCAGGTCGAAGATTAACTCTTCGCTTGGAAGTTATCTGGGGATCCGAAGACCACTTGAGTGTAACCGAGCCTGTACAATTGGCCTCTACACCTGGTATGGCGCCTTTAAAGGTCGTCTTTGTGGGTTTAATCCTTCAGGGTCTATGCCCATTTTGCTGCTGTGTCCTAATAGAGCAGGTTCAGGCTGCTACCACCGTCCATTAGGACTCTAGTGAGGTGGAATCCGTCGATGATTGGGTCAAGAACCAATGCGCGCGAATCCGCCGTGGCGGATGCTAGTGGGGTGGTCCCTTGATCAAAGGTGATCGGGCGGAAGACCATGGGTTGAACTTTGGGGCGTGGCTCCATCGCATATCGTCCCTTAGTGCGGCGCTTCCGCTCCCTTTTAGGTATGTGGGTTGCGTATATCATATTCACCGTCCGCACTTGTGGGGGAAGCCCTTCATCCTTTATTGTTCGTGACGGGCTCCTCCTCGTCATCGCTATGTAGCCCCTTGTCATTGAGTTCGACATTTAACTTGCACTGCTGTTTGAAGACCCAACAATCCTGTTTGTGTGGTTGGCTGGTTTTTCGGGGTGTCATGTATTTGGCACGAGCAATCGAGTATTCGGTCGAGATTGGGCCAGACCTGAGTATTCGTTTGAACGGCTTTTTCCGCTGACGGGTTTAGAGCACGTGAATCCGGCATTGACTGCCGTATCTTCAAAGATTATCGCCGTTACGCGGCGCTTGTGCTTGTTGCGACGCGACCTGCCATTGCTTTCCTTGGTATCCGAACTACCAGGGTTTTTGGTCAAGTTGTTACTACGAGCTAGCCAGTTGTCCTCTCCCACGCAAAAGCGGGTCATGAGTGTTGTGAGGGCTGCCATGGATTTCGGCTTTTCCTATCCTAGGTGCCGGGCAAGACACTCGTCGCAGATGTTGTGTTTGAAGGTTGCAAGGGCCTCTGCATCCAGACAGTCAACGATTTGATTTTTCTTGGTTAGGAACCGTGTCCAGAATTGTCTGGCTGATTCTTCTGGCTGCTGGATTATGTGGCTGAGGTCATCGGCGTCTGGTGGTCGCACATATGTGCCCTGGAAGTTATCAAGGAATGCGGCTTCCAGGTCATCCCAACAACCAATTGATTCGGCTGGCAAGCTGTTAAGCCAATGCCGAGATGGTCCTTTAAGCTTGAGTGGGAGGTATTTGATGGCGTGTAGATCATCACCGCGGGCCATGTGGATATGGAGGAGGTAGTCCTCGATCCAAACCGCATGATCTCTTGTGCCATCGTATGATTCGATGTTTACGGGTTTGAAACCCTCGGGGATTTGATGATCCATCGCTTCGTCTTTGAAGCATAGTGGGTGTCTTGGCGCTTACGTATTGAGCTATGTCACGACACAGCTCAATTGAGCTTTGTCTCATCGTGTTCGCCCACCGGAATTGTTGTATCCGGCGTGACAGTTATCATCACGTGTTGTGGGGCACCCACGCGATCCGTAGATCGATCTTGTTTGCCTTGCGTTGTCCTCCAATATGTCTCGCAGGTCTGGCGCGTTTCCCTGTGCTTTGGTACTTTTCAAGCGACGCCGGGGTGCGGCTTGAATGGAGGGCCTAGAGGCCTCTCTGTCATGACCCGCAGGGTGGCCGGTCGGCCGCATCGTCTTGTTGGTGATGTAGGTTTGGGTGCTTCCTCCTCTAATTGGGGTAGCAGCCTGCGTTTTCGGTATCTCTTGGAGGGGCGTTCGAGTTCGTACTCTTCGGCTGCAAGGACTTCAGTCCATCTATCAACTAACAAGTCTTGGTCAGCTCTAAGCTGCTGCTGCTTTTTCTTGAGGCTGCTTGCCGTGGCCATAAGCCTGCGTTTGAAACGCTCATGTTCGGCAGGATCCTCAGGCACGACAAATTCGTCGTCGTCGAGGCTTGCCTCATCTTCGGAGGGAGGCATATAATTATCGTCCTCTACCTCTCTGTCTACCGCTCTATCATGCGGGCTGGCTTCTCCATCCTGCTGTGCTGAATCCTGCTGGAGGAGGTTGTCTTTGGCATTGTCTGGGGTGTTATTATCTCCCGTGCGGGAATCACCGTTTTTGCTGTGGCGGGATTTAGAAGCGGCAGCTCTTTGATCTTTGGCGCTTAGGTTGTTTCTTGGAGGGGTCATCCTCCGCTGTTCCATCGCCGTTCCCATCTTTTGGGATGTCCACCACGTATATATGTCGTATGACGAGGTGGCCTTCCAAAGGTTCTCGTAGGCGCTGGTTCTTGGTCGTCTCGACATCGTCATCCATACCGCCGATGTCTTGGTCGAAGTCGAGCATGTTGGTTAAATCATCGACAGTGGCTACAAAGTGGGTGGTGGGTGGGCGTTGAATTTCTTCGTCGTCCGCATCCCAACCTTCCTGACAATAGTCCGGCCAGGGCTCTCCTGACAAAGAGAGAGACTTTAGTGAATTCAGGATGTCGCCAAAGGGCGAGTGTTGAAAGATGTCCGCGGTAGTGAACTCCATAACCGGCACCCAATTGGATTCGATTGGCAGGGGCGCGGAGGGTTCGGAGTCCGGAGAGGAGTCTGGCACCTTGGAGTCACGGTCTTCGCAAAGGACAGGGATGGAGTTCGGCTCAATCGCCGTAGAGATCATAGCCCCTGAGGCGGTGTCCAGCCACTTGTCCTCGATCGGCGGAGTCGGCTCTGAGCTAAGGGTCGGAGCGGACGCAGGTGCGGCCTCGAGGGCACTGTTCGGCGGCAGAGCTAGATCGTGCCCATAGAGACAGTGCGGCGCGCTTGGCTGTGGCTCGAATCCGTCGAAGATCAAGTATCCGCGGATATCGGCCGTGTAGTTCAAACTCCCAAATCTGAACTGATGGCCAGGGGCATAGCTTTCGATCTGCTCCAGATGGCCAAGTGAATTGGCCCGCAGTGCAAAGCCGCCGAATACGAAGATCTGTCCGGGGAGAAAAGTCTCACCCTAGACCACGTCGTTGTTGATTATCGAAGGAGCCATCGGGCCTAAGGATGACGACACAGAGAAACTCTCAATGAAAGCACCAATGTCGGTGTCAAAACCGGCGGTTCTCGGGTAGGGGGTCCCGAACTGTGCGTCTAGGCGGATGGTAACAAGAAACAAGGGACACGATGTTTTTACTCAGGTTCGCGCCCTCTCGATGGAGGTAAAACCCTACTCCTGCTTGATTAATATTGATGATATGGGTAGTACAAGAGTGGATCTACCACGAGATCAGAGAGGCTAAACCCTAGAAGCTAGCCTATGGTATGATTGTTGTTCGTCCTACGGACTAAAACCCTCGGTTTATATAGACGCTGGATAGGGTTAGGGTTACACGGATTCGGTTACAATGGTAGGAGATCTACATATCCGTATCGCCAAGCTTGCCTTCCACGCCAAGGAAAGTCCCATCCGGACACGGGACGAAGTCTTCAATCTTGTATCTTCATGGTCCAGGAGTCCGGCCAAACGTGATAGTTCGGCTATCCGGACACCCCCTAATCCAGGACACCCTCAGAGGCTTTTTTTGATGACCCGAGAGGTCATCGTCGGCGCGGCGGCCAATCGGGCGGTCATGACGAAGCCGCCTAGTCGAAGGGTTTGGCCTACCACCAGGGCTCCCCCAGAGGTGATGTTGTCCTTGACAATGAGACGAGCCATCAAGCCTTGCAGCAATGACACAGAGGAACTCTCAATGAAAGCACCAATGTCGGTGTCAAAACCAGCGGATCTCGGGTAGGGGGTCCCGATCTGTGCGTCTAAGGTTAATGGTAACAGGAGGCAGGGGACACGATGTTTTACCCAGGTTCGGGCCCTCTTGATGGAGGTAATACCCTACTTCCTGCTTGATTGATCATGATGATATGAGTATTACAAGATTTGATCTACCACGAGATCGTAGAAGCTAAACCCTAGAAGCTAGCCTATGATTCTGATTGTTCTTGTCCTACGGACTAAACCCTCCGGTTTATATAGACACTAGAGGGGGCTAGGGTTATACAGAGTCGGTTACAAAGAAGGAGATCTAACATCCAGATCGCCAAGCTTGTCTTCCACGCAAAGGAAAGTCCCATCCGGACACGGGACGAAGTCTTGAGTTTTGTATCTTCATAGTCCAGCAGTCCGGCTAAAGTATATAGTCCGGCTGTCCGGATACCCCCTTATCCAGGACTCCCTCACCAGCCCACCTGGGCGCGCCCCCTGCCTCGTGCGCCCCCTACCTCAAATCCAACTCTATATATTCACGCTCGGGGAGAAAAAAATCAGGGAGAAGGATTCATCGCGTTTTATGATACGGAGCCGCCGGCAAGCCCTAAACTCTCTCGGGAGGTCTGATCTGGAGTCCGTTCGGCGCTCCAGAGAGGGGATCCGTCGCCATCGTCATCATCAACCTTCCTCCATCACCAATTTCATGATGCTCACTTCCGTGCATGAGTAATTCCATCATAGGCTTGCTGGACGGTGATGGTTTGGATGAGATTTATCATGTAATCGAGTTAGTTTTGTTAGGGTTTGATCCCTAGTATCCATTATGTTCTGAGATTGATGTTGTTATGACTTTGCTATGCTTAATGCTTGTCACTAGGGCCCGAGTGCCATGATTTCTGATCTGAACCTATTATGTTTTCATGAATATATGTGAGTTCTTGATCCTATCTTGCAAGTCATTAGTCACCTACTATGTGTTATGATGCAGTAACTCCGAAGTGACAATAATCGGAACCACTCCCGGTGATGACCGTAGTTTGAGCAGTTCATGTATTCACTAAGTGTTAATGCTTTGGTATTGTACTCTATTAAAAGGAGGCCTTAATATCCCTTAGTTTCCAATAGGACCCTCCTGCCACGGGAGGGTAGGACAAAAGATGTCATGCAAGTTCTTTTCCATAAGCACGCATGACTATATTCGTAATACATGCCTACATTACATTGATGAATTGGAGCTTGTTCTGTGTCACCCTATGTTATAACTGTTGCATGAGGAATCACATCTGACATAATTATCCATCATTGATCCAATGCCTACAAGCTTTTCACATATTGATCTTTGCTTAGTTACTTTTTTCGTTTCCACTGTTACAATTATTACAAAGCTGCTAGTATTACTTTTGCCACCGTTACCGTTACTTCCATACTACTTTGCTACTAAATACTTTGTTGCAGATATTAAGTTATCCAGGTGTGGTTGAATTGACAACTCAAATGCTAATACTTGAGAATATTCTTTGGCTCTCCTTGTGTCGAATCAATAAATTTGGGTTGAATACTCTACCCTTGAAAATTGTTGCGGTCCCCTATACTTGTGGGTTATCAAGACTATTTTCTGGCGCCGTTGCCGGGGAGCATAGCTCTATTCTTTGAGTCACTTGGGATTTATATCTGCTGATCACTATGAGGAACTTTAAAGACGATAAAACCAAGATTTATCCCTCAACTACGAGGGGAGGTAAGGAACTACCATCTAGCTCTGCACTTGATTCTCCTTCTGTTTTGAGTAAACTTGCGACACCTAAACATGCTTCTTCTATTAATTCTGATATGTCGCATGTTATTGATGATGCCACTTCTTCTATGCATGATACTTATGATGAAACTACTTCTATGCTTGATAATACTCTGCCACTACGTGAATTTCTTGATGAACAACTTGCTAGGGCTAGAGTGAATGAAATTATTGAAACTGATAATATTGATGAAAGTGATGATGAAGACTCTCCCCCTAGATATGAATTGCCTGTTGTGCCTGAGGGTTATGTTATGGATGAAGAAACTGCTAGAGATTTTCTTGCTTGCAATGATAGATATGATCTTAAGAAATTATTAGCTAAGCTGAAAGAAAAATCTTTGAATGCTATAATAAAATATGACCCTGCTTTTGCTACTTCACCTATCTGTATTTCCGATAAGGATTATGATTTCTCTCTTGATCCTGAGATAATTAATTTGGTTGAATCTGATCCTTTTTATGGCTATGAATCTGAAACTGTTGTGGCACATCTTACTAAACTGAATGATATAGCCACCCTATTCACTAATGATGAGAAAACTCGTTACTACTATATCCTTATATTATTTCCGTTCTCATTAAAGGTTGATGCTAAAACATGGTTTAATTCTCTTGATTCTGGTTGTGTGCGTAGTCCCCAGGATATGATTTATTACTTCTCTGCTAAATATTTCCCCGCACATAAGAAGCAAGCTCCTTTAAGGGAATATATAATTTTGTTCAAATTGAAGAAGAGAGTCTCCCACAAGCTTGGGGGAGGCTTCTCCAATTACTTAATGCTTTGCCAGATCATCCTCTCAAGAAAAATGAAATACTTGATATCTTGTATAATGGACCAACCGATGCTTCCAGAGACCACCTGGATAGTTGTGCTAGTTGTGTTTTCAGGGAGAGAACTGTTGATCAAGCTGAATTGCTATTGAATAATATGTTGACTAATGAAAATAATTGGACACTTCCTGAACCAACTCCTAAGCCAACCCCGAAGAAAAGGGGTATTCTATTTCTCAGTCCTGAAGATATGCAAGAGGCAAAGAAATCTATGAAAGAAAAAGGTATTAAGGCTGAGGATGTTAAGAATTTACCACCTATTGAAGAAATACATGGTCTTGGTAACCCGTGTCGGTGTCAAAACCGGCGGATCTCGGGTAGGGGGTCCCGAACTGTGCGTCTAGGCGGATGGTAACAGGAGACAAGGGACACGATGTTTTTACCCAGGTTCGAGCCCTCTCAATGGAGGTAAAACCCTACTCCTGCTTGATTAATATTGATGATATGGGTAGTACAAGAGTAGATCTACCACGAGATCAGAGAGGCTAAACCCTAGAAGCTAGGCTATGGTATGATTGTTGTTTGACCTACGGACTAAAACCCTCCGGTTTATATAGACACCGGAGAGGGCTAGGGTTATACAGAGTCGGTTACAATGGGAGGAGATCTACATATCCGTATCGCCAAGCTTGCCTTCCACGCCAAGGAAAGTCCCATCCGGACACGGGACGAAGTCTTCAATCTTGTAACTTCATAGTCCAGGAGTCCGGCCAAAGGTTATAGTACGGCCATCCGGACACCCCTAATCTGGACTCCTCAAGAGCCCCGAACCAGGGCTTCAATGACGGTAGTCCGCGCAGCAGATTGTCTTCGGCATTGCAAGGCGGGTTCTTCTCCAAATTCCGTGTACCTATTGAATAGTGTCCGGCTCCTTGTGAATATTGCGCTCGTTGGCTTCCGCGCCCAATAATGGACATCTTCCACGTGTCAAACGAATGCGAAAAGCCAGGGCGTTTTACATTTACCCCCCTAGCTGCACAAATGAGTTGTCTATTAAAGAGACGAGGATTTAGATCCAAATCGCACCACCTTCCCTTTGAGAGCTTTCATCAGAGCACACCCGACAGAGATCCATTCCATCATGGCCGGTTGTCATAGCTCCTCCTCTCGCCCTCCCAGTCCTCAACCTGGAGATTGGAAGAGATGTTCCATCCTGCACAGCGAGCTAGTGGCGCTCCAAGCCAAGGGATTCCTCCCCCCGGCCTACATGGTCCCGGTTCGAGCCGGACTTGCCACCTATAATGGCGGAGAGCAAGCGGAGAGTGTCCCTAATCCCTCAAAAGGAGAGCGGGTACGCCTTATCCCTTATTTGATAAGAGGGCAGATTTCCAATTCATCCGTTTTTCCAGGGGCTGCTGGACTTCTATGGCCTCCAGCTGCACAACCTTACGCCAGCCTCCATATTGCATATCGCAGGCTTCGTAGCCCTTTGCGAGCTGTTTTTGGGCTGCGAGGCTCATTTTATGCTGTGGAAGAAGCTGTTTTGCCTCGTACCCCGTTCTCAGGAGGGGTTGATATATCAATTGGGCGGAGCCGAACTATGGCGCATCGCCGGTACCGGATATCTATCCAGAACCCCAAAGAAGGCGTCCGAAGACTGGCCTTCAGAATGGTTTTATATAGAAGATGTCCCCCTGTCGGACCCTATTCGGATCGGCCTCCCTGAGTTCGATAATGCTCCTTTGAAGAAGCGCCTATGCTGGCGTCCACGGAGCCCTCAGAAGGAAAATGACAAGGACGTCCCTTACCTGATGAGCCGGATAAGGATGTTAGCTCATTCCGGACTAACCATGATCGAGGTCATGGCCACATGCATTATGCGGGGGGTGCAGCCGCTTCAGTATAGAGGCCACCCGATGTGGGATTTCAACGGCGAGGATGATGCCACCCGCTGCGGCCATAAGGGGCCGAATCGGTTGCCGCTCTGACGAAGATCTTGTCCGCATTGTACAAGGGAGAAGAGGAGGACTTTCTCCGCGTCAATCCACAGGGCGGATTTTCTATGCACAATACCCGAAACTGGGTAAGCGGACACTTCTTTTTGCCCATCCGTTCCATATTCCCGTGGTTAAGTATCTCATCTTGTGATTTCGACGCAGGAATTGCGCCAGGCCGTAAAGGACATATCCGTGGAGCTGATCGATGGGGTGTTTTACCAACTGAGCATCGACAATGCCTTGGTGGCTATTACAGCTGATTATCCTGGACTGCTCCCCGCCTCACAAGTAACCGAGACCGAAGTCCCAATACTTCGAAGATGATCCGTCCGTGCTTATTTTTTATCACCGTATACCAATGGTGTTTCGCAGGGGAGGATCTCGAGGCGGAATGCCGAGCCTGCGGTAACTAGCCAACAAGGGACCGCGAGGGTGAGCAAGCTAAAGAGACACGCAGTCCAGGTCGAGGCACCGGCGCAGCAGTAAGGCGCGCCGCCTTATTCCAAGGTATTATTCTTACGATGCATACTAACGCCCGTGCTCTTTTTAGAAAACAGAGGGCTCGCCAAACTATATCCGGAGAGGTTGCCAATCGCGCCTCCACCAGCCAGGCTCCAAAGCCAGGTCCAGAAGCAGAGGCAAACATGAGGCGTGCGTCGTACGCTCCTCCGACAGAGGATGCGGACAGACTGTCCGCCACCAATTCCGAGGTGGAGAGTGCCATGAATGACAGGCGCCGCCGGACAGTTCTTCGCAACGCTTGTATCTCCCAAGAGGCATTGGATGCCTTCAACTCGGGAGATGCGTAACTCCGTGCCGCTCAAAATGGTCTAACCAGGGCCACGGAGGCGGTATGTAAAAGACATACTGGTGAGAAAATTTGATGATTATATATATATATATATATATATATATATATATATCGAGTAGCCCGAGACTTGAAACAGTTAGAATAACTGATTTAAGGATCATTTATTATCTGAGTTCTTCTGAGAGAATACCCTGTTGTCCCAGGAGCTGGAAGAGTGCAAAGCCCAACTTCAGGACGCACTAGCCGCAGCAGGGGAGCCCAAGAAGACCCCCTCTGGTATTATTTGCCTCAATTGATAAGTAGCATGTAGAGTGCAGCGTGTATGGAAGTCTGACAATAAAATTGCAGATGGAGCCGGATTAGATCCGGAGAAGCAGCAACTCCCACGCCAGCTAAAGGCTGGTGAGAGTGTGCTAACAAAGGTGAGGCGGGAGAAGAATGATCTCCAAGATGGCAACACCTAGCTGGGCGTGGAACTAAAGGATGTTCGTGCCCAACTGTCGGACTCCGTTAAGGAGAATCGGCGGCTTCGACGCGGCATGTTTAGTAAGTGCTTGAACAAACTTTGAAAAAGAGTTCGGCGAGGAAGTCGACTAATAGAGTTATGTCTGTAGATATGCTAACAGGTTGTCCTGCAGAGGAAATGCCCGGTTCTACGGGTGACCTTCTTCCCGAGCTCTTACAACTGCACGAACGAGTTCGGAAGGTGATGAAAGGCGTCGCCCAGGCCTTGTGGCCATCTGTCTCCATGCCCGAAGGCCTTGGAGAGCTTGCAGAGAGGCTTAAGGGAGCGCGGCGGCGCTTCCGGTTATGGAAGATATCGGCCTGCCGTCAAGGTGCCAGGGAGGTCTGGGCCATGGTGAAGACGCGGTACACGAAGGCTGGCCCAAACGACATGGCCGAGGTCGGACCTGTGGGGCCCGATGGGAAGGAGATCCCTGTGAGCTTAGTGTACGGCCAGGTAGAGTTGGTCATTAAATATTCCCAACAGGACTGTAAACTAGACAGCCTATTGGATGGTATTGAAGAGGAATATACCCAGTCAAATTGACTATGTAATTTAAGATGACATGTAAAATGCCTTCTAGCCGGATTGTAGATCGTTTGTCATGGCGGACCTTTTCGCTTCAACCTCGGGACCTGATAGTCCGGAGTGTGTCCGAATACCCTCTCGGTTATGTAGGAACCGGGGCATGCGTGGAGACCAGGCATAGGGGGTCATTAGTGCTTGAACAGACAAGTGCCCAACTAGTTATGTTATATTACATGGTTAGTAAGAAACATCTTCCAAGGAGAATAGTTCCGTTAGGGGTTCCTTTCCCTGGGAGGCATGCCCTAAAGTACATGTCCGGACTGCGAAAAATGCAGAAAAGCATCTGGAGCGGATAAATAAACAATTGAGAAATCATCTTTAGTTCACCGACCGAATATTCCCTTAAGAACGCTAGCTTTCGGCTTCACCCAGTCTGAGGTACACATCCGGCTGACCCGGCAGTAACAATCGCAGAGGTGCTCCCTTTACCGCCTAGCCAAACAATCGGGAACGTAGGGGTAAGCACAGGAGCCAGGCAACCCAGCTTGGCCAAAACTTAAGTCATATCGATGCATATAATGGTGAATAAAAGGTACATGCGGAAGTGTGACACATGTGTTGGGCATGAAGCCCGTATAAATAAGCTTCTGTTAAAGAAGCCCCCAGGTATAATGAGCGCGGATAGCGTGTCAATTGTGTGCGAACAAGGCGCGAACGAGCCCTTAAAGGCTGTAAGAGAAAGGGAGAGAGAAGGATAGAAATATAAGATAGCTAGTGTGTAAAAAATAGACAGAGGAAGGAGACGAACACAGAGTCCGGCGCTAGGCGTAGAATCTTCGGAGATGGGGTGCGTTCCATGGGTTCGGCTCGAGTCGGTTATCCGATGCATCTCGCAGACGGTGCGCTCCACCAGTCAGGACTTGGTCAATAATAAAGGGACCTTCCAATTTGGGCTTGAGTTTGTCCTTTTTCTTGTCTGGCAGGCGTAGAACTAACTCACCAACATGGTAAGTCTTGGCCCGTACTTCTCTGCTTTGGTATCTTCGAGCCTGCTGTTGATAGAATGCGGAACGGGCTTTTGCCACGTCACGCTCCTCCTCCAAGGCGTCCAAACTGTCCTGCCGATCGAGTTCGGCTTCTCTTTCTTCGTACATGCGCACGCGAGGTGAGTCATGAATTATGTTGCAGGGCAGAACCGCCTCTGCGCCGTATACCATAAAGAATGGTGTGTATCCGGTGGTGCGATTCGGCGTGGTCCGCAGCCCCCAGAGTACGGAGTCGAGCTCCTCTACCCAGTGCGTGTTAGATTCCTTGAGGTACTGCACTAATCTGGGTTTGATGCCGCTCATGATTAGACCATTTGCTCGCTCGACTTGACCGTTAGTTTGTGGGTGATAGACTAAAGCATAGTCGAGCTTGATGCCCATGTTTTTGCACCAGAGTTTGACCTCGTCGACCGTAAAGTTTGTGCCATTATCAGTCATCATCTTTGTGGGGCCCGTAGTAACGGTGTATACGACCCGGATATGAAGTCTATCATCGGTCCGGATTCGGCCGTCCTAACGAGCTTGGCCTCTATCCATTTGGTGAACTTATCCACCATGACCGGTAGGTATTTTTTCTTGTGGGTTCCTCCTTTAAGGGGTCTAACCATGTCAAGCCCCGAGCGAAGGGCAGGTGATGGGTATAGTTTGGAGGCGGTGGGTGGCATATGGCTTTGGTTAGCAAAGAGGCGGCAACCGACGCATCGTTGGACCAAGTCCTGAGCATCTGCCGGGCCGTCACCAATAAAATCCTGTCTGGAAGGCCTTGCTTACAAGGGCCGGGCTGCGGCGTGGTGCCCGCCGAGTCCGGCATGAATTTCAGCGGAAGATTCCGCCCTTCCTCTTCGGAGATACACCTTTGAAGGACTCCGGTGGTGATTTTCTTATAAAGCTCTCCCTCGTGGACTTTATAGGCTTTAGATCACCGCACTATGCAGCGTGCCTCGTTTTGGTCCTCGGGAAGTTCCTGCCTAGTTAGGTAGGCTAGGAATGGTTACATCCGCACGGGCAATGACTGCCATTATTACGTGGGCTGAGGATGTTACTGCCGTTGGCGAGCCTCCGTTGTGTCAGAATGTTCGGTGTCAGGCAGTGCGGTTGGATCCGGGCTGTTATTTCCGGATTCCCCTTCCCATAATACGGATGGCTTGAATAGCCTCTCCAAGGAAATGTTGGGGGGGACTGCATCGCGCTTTGCGCCAATGCATGCCAAGACGTCTGCTGCCTGATTGTTTTCCCGGGCTATATGGTGAAATTCGAGCCCCTCGAACCGAGCTGACATTTTTAGGACGGCGTTGCGATAAGCTGCCATTTTCGGATCCTTGGCATCAAAGTCTCCATTTATTTGGGATATCGCGATGTTCGAATCCCCGCACACCTCTAGGCGTTGGATGCCCATGGAGACTGCCATCCGGAGACCATGTAGAAGGTCCTCGTATTCGGCTGCGTTGCTGGAGTCCGTATACATTATCTGGAGTATGTATTGAACTGCATCTCCTGTTGGGGACGTCAGAACGACGCCAGCCCCCAGACCAGCCAACATTTTGGAGCCGTCGAAGTGCATGATCCAGTTGGAATATGTGACGTACTCTTTAGGGAGTTCGGCTTCATTCCATTCGGCGACGAAGTCGGTCAAAACTTGCAACTTAATAGCTCGTCGTGGCTTATAGGTTATGTCAAAAGGGAGGAGCTCAATGGCCCATTTGGCAATCCGGCCCATCGCGTCGCGGTTGTTTATAATATCGTTAAGAGGTACTTCAGAGGCTACTGTTATCGAACACTCTTGAAAGTAGTGTCGCAGCTTAGGGATGCCATAAATACCGCGTACGCTATCTTTTGATAATGCGGGTACCACGACTTGCATGGAGTGAGGACAGAGGACACGTAGTAAACTGGCTTTTGAAGGGGGAATTTGTGTCCGTCCGTTTCTCGTTCGACGATGAGCACTGCGCTTACAACTTGATGAGTTGTCGCGATTTATAATAGCATTGGTTCACCGATGTTAGGCGCGGCCAGGACCGGGTTTGTTGCCAATATGGCTTTTATTTCTTCAAGTTCGGCCGTGGCGGCATCCGTCCACTCGAAGTGTTCGGTGCGCCGGAGGAGGCGATAAAGGGGTAATGCCTTTTCTCCCAAGCGGGAGATAAAGCGGCTTAGAGCCGCCACGCATCCAGTCAATTTTTTTATTTGTTTGAGGTCCTTTGGGATATCCAATTGTGACAGAGCTCGGATCTTGGCTGGGTTTGCTTCAATTCCTCTACCGGATACAATGAAGCCCAAGAGCTTTCCGGCTGGTACGAAACGCATTTTTCCGGGTTAAGCTTGATGTCATATGTTCGGAGGTTATCGAATGTGAGCCTCAAGTCGTCTACTAGAGTATCGACATGCTTGGTTTTTGACGACCACGTCATCTATGTATGCCTCCACTGTTTTGCCGATCTGGTTTGCCAGATATGTCTGAATCATGCGCTGATATGTTGCACCCGCGTTTTTGAGCCCCAAGGGCATTGTGTTGAAGCAGAATGGGCCGTATGGGGTGATGAATGCCGTTGCGGCTTGGTCTGGCTCTGCCCTCTTAATTTGATGGTAGCCGGAGTATGCGTCGAGGAAACACAATGAATCGTGTCCTGCGGTAGCGTCGATAATTTGATCGATGCGGGGGAGGGGGAAGGTATCCTTTGGGCAAGCCTTGTTGAGGTCCTTGAAATCGACGCATAGGCGCCAGGATTTGTCCTTCTTTCGTACCATCACCAGGTTTGCTAGCCAGTCCAGATGTTTTATATCTCTGATGAATCCGGACTCCAGTAGTTTGGCTAGCTCCTCTCCCATGGCTTGTCTCTTAGGTTCGGAGAAACGCCGAAGAGCCTGCTTGACTGGCTTGAATCCTTTTAGGATGTTTAGGCTTTGCTCGGCCAGCCGGCGTGGGATTCCTCGCATATCTGAAGGGTGCCAGGCAAAAATTTCCCAATTTTTGCGTAGGAATTCTTGTAGTGCGACGTCTACATCAGGGTTTAATTGCGCCCCGATGGAGGCCGTTTTTGTAGGGTCCGTTGGATGGACTTGGAATTTGACTATTTCGTCACTTGATTTAAAGGAGGTGGACTTGGATCTTTATCGAGTATCACGTCGTCCTGTTCATCGTGGGAGCGCAGCGACTTTCAGTTCCTTGGCCGCTAGGACTTGGATAGTGCCTCAAGGGCGGTCTGGCTGTCTTATTTTCAGCGTGAGTGCTATGTCCGGGTCACTAGCAAGAGTGATGATTCCGTTGGGCCGGGCATTTTGAGCTTCATGTACCCGTAATGGGGTATAGCTTGAAAAATTGTAAATGCCTCTCGCCCTAATAGGCGTGGTATCCGCTCTGAGCAGGGCCACTAGGGCGTGACCTCCTCGGACCTGTAATTATCCGGCGTCTTTGAACACCACATCTAGTGTGTTTTTTCTGTCTGTTGGCGCTTCCCGGGGATTATTCCTCTAAAGGTTGTGCTGCTTCGCTCAATCCGGCTCCAGTCTATTTCCATTTTTCGAAGGGTTTCCTCATAAATGAGGTTCAATCCGCTGCCACCGCCCATGAGTACCTTGGTAAGGCGAAAGCCGTCCACTATTGGACTGAGGATCAATGCGGCTGGTGCTCGGGCTGTTCGAAATTTAGGTTCATCACTGGCATTAAAGGTAATAGCTGTGTCACTCCATTGGTTTGTTATTGCTACTTGGTAGACTTCGACAAGGCTGCGGAGTGTTCGTTTCCGCATATTATTTGATGCAAAAGTCTCGAAGATTGTTAATACCGTACTGGTATCCTTGGGCTGGTGCTCTGTGGATTCTGGAGTTAGAAGCTCTTCGCCACTTCTGGCCACCTGCCGGAGTATCCAACATGCTCTAAGGCTATGAGTTGGGGTGGCGCCCTCTGTACTATGAATTTTACTGGGTCCATTGAGCCATCCCTCCAGTATGGTTCCATGCCCTATAGAGGGTTTTTGCTTTTTGGTGTTTAACCCGGTACTGGCGACAATGCACCCTTTTATTTCGGATTTGGGGTTGTATTCAGGGCGGATTGTCCCAAAATTTTATTTCGGTTTTCAGGCGCTTTCCATCGCATACAGTACTTTTGTACTATGGGCCTTGAAAGTCAGCGAAGCGTGTAATTTCACGGCGACTTATGGCGTTGAGGATTCCGTTGTCCGTGCAATTATTGCAGAAGAATGAAATTGCATCCTCCTCGCGGCAGTCCTTTATCTTGTTCATGACCAGGAGGAATCTGGCCCAGTAATGGTGTACTGTTTCTACGGGCTCATGCCGAATTTGGGATAGATCGCTTATGTTTGGGTGGGCGGGTGGAATTAAATCCGGAACCTCGCCCAATCTGAGACTCAGGGGCCAAGGAGTTTCCGAACTCGGAAGCTTGGATTGTTGGATGTTGTCCAGTGGATCTAGCCCGCTGCCTGACTTTAGGTTCAGGGCCTGAGTGCCCTCCGCGGGTATCCGGCTTGGAGGGATCGGGAATCCGTACATAACTAGTCCTGAAGATAGATGAAGGCTTGCCGAATTGTTCCTCCACCACTGCAACGTGATGGGTGACCTGGGGAGAGTTAATCTCTCTCGGATCGGGTTTAGGCCCAATCTGATTGTAGTCTGTAGCGACACCCAGGGCGGCGATGCGATCCAAGAGCTCATTTAAGAAAGAGAGCTCCATTGGATCTAACTGCTCGGCGAGTTCCGAGTTGACGTGAAGATTGCTTTTGATGACCCGAGAAGTCATCATCGGCGCGGCGGCCGAGCAAGCGGTCATAAGAAAACCGCCTAGCCGGAGAGTTTGGCCGATAGCCAAAGCTCCTTTAGCAACAGTGCCGTCTTTAAAGATGGGATGAGGCATCCTTCCTGATGGCGACGGCACAGCGGAACTCTCAATGAAAGCACCAACATTGGTGTCAAAACCGGCGGATCTCGGGTAGGGGGTCCCGAACTGTGTGTCTAGGCGGATGGTAACAGGAGACAAGGGGCACGATGTTTTTACCTAGGTTCGGGCCCTCTCGATGGAGGTAAAACCCTACTCCTGCTTGATTAATATTGATGATATGGGTAGTACAAGAGTAGATCTACCACGAGATCGTGGAGGCTAAACTCTAGAAGCTAGCCTATGGTATGATTGTTGTTAAGCCCTACGGACTAAAACCCTCCGGTTTATATAGACACCGGAGAGGGCTAGGGTTACATGAGCCGGTTACAATGGGAGGAGATCTACATATCCGTATCGCCAAGCTTGCCTTCCATGCCAAGGAAAGTCCCATCCGGACACGGGACGAAGTCTTCAATCTTGTATCTTCACAGTCCAGGAGTCCGGCCAAAGGTTATAGTACGGCCATCCGGACACCCCCTAATCCTGGACTCCCTCACCCGACATAGGTAGTAAAGGTAAATTCTCTCTATAGATTTGATGAAGGTGATATTCCTCTTTCTAAGTCTGCTAGCCAATGCTTAGATGAGTTTGATAATTTTATTGCTAAACAAGAAAACTTCAATGCTTATGTTGGTAGACAATTGAAACGTAATGCTTATATGATTGAACACTTGAGTGATTATATGTCTATAGTTAAAGGTGAACTTAAACTCATTAGTAAACATGCCTCTATGGTTACCACTCAAGTAGAACAAGTGCTTAAAGCTCAAAATGATTTGCTCAATGAATTAAATAACAAGAAAAATGACAATGTTGTTAGAGTTATGACTAGAGGGGGTAAAATGACTCAGGAACCTTTGTATCCTAAGGGACACCCGAAGAGAATTGAGCAAGATTCTCAGAGAACTAATGTTGATGCACCTAGTCCTTCTAAGAGGAAGAAAAAGAAAAATGATAGGACGTTGCATGCTTCTAGTGAACGTGTTGTTGACACACCTGAGAATCCCAATGATATTTCTATTTCTTATGCTAAAACACAATCTGGTAATGAACATGAACCTAGTGATAATATTAATAATGATGTCATGTTGATGCTCAACCTAGCAAAGACAATGATGTAGAGATTGAACCTGCTGTTGATCTTGATAACCCACAATCAAAGAATCAACGTTATGATAAGAGAGACTTTGTTGCTAGGAAGAACGGTAAAGAAAGAGAACCATGGGTTCAGATACCCATGTTGTTTCCTCCCAAACCATCTAAGAAAAAGGATGATGAGGATTTTGAGCACTTTGCTGAAATGATTAGACCTATCTTTTTGCGTATGCGTTTTACTGATATGCTTAAAATGAGTCCTTATGCTAAGTATATGAAAGATACTGTTACACATAAAAGAAAGATATCGGAAGCTGAAATTTCCACCATGCTTACTTTTAAGGGTGGAATACCAAAGAAATTAGGAGATCCAGGAGTACCAACTATACCATGCTCCATTAAAAGAAACTATGTTAAAACTGCTTTATGTGATCTTGGAGCCGGTGTTAGTGTTATGCCTCTCTCTTTATATCATAGACTTGATTTGAATAAGTTGACACCAACTGAAATATCTTTGCAAATGGCTGATAAGTCAACCGCTATACCTGTCGGTATTTGTGAGGATGTGCCTGTTGTGGTTGCAAACGTTACTATCTTAACGGACATTGTTATTCTTGATATTCCCGAGGATGATAGTATGTCGATTATCCTTGATAGACCCTTTTTCAATACTGCAGGGGCCATTATTGATTGCAACAAAGGCAATGCCACTTTTCGTGTTAATGGTAATGAGCATACTGTACACTTTCCGAGGAAACAACCTCAAGTCCACAGTATCAATTCTATTGGAAAAATTCCAACGATTACTATTGGAGGTTTTGAATTTCCTCTTCCTACTGTCAAGAAGAAATATGATATTCTTATTGTTGGGGACGTGCATATCCCCATTGAGGTAACCTAGTTCTATTCGAAATTTCTCTGGTTTCATGTTATTCGGAAAGAGTTTGTTAACAAGACTTGATCAACCATGTTAATGGATTCCTTTTGATGAGGATGAGATGGATGAAGTTAGAAAGCGCAACTTTATGTACCCTCCTTTTACTTTCTATTATTTAGTTTTAATAAAGCAAAAATAGTATTTTCTGTCTATTTTCTGAATTATCTGTGCAATAAAAAAATACCCCGAAAATAAAAGTTCTCCAAATGCCCTGAAATTGAAATATGATTTTTTGTTGAATATTTAAGATTATCGCTTTTCAGAACACATCGGGGGCGCCACACGGCCACGAGGTCCAGGCGCGCCCACCCTAGCGCGCCCTACCTCGTGGGCCCCACATGCCCCCCTCCACTTATTCCAGCACCCACACACTTCGTCTTCCTCCAGAAAAAATCACCACATAGCTCAAACTCTTGTTCTAGCTCGTTTTGCTGTGATTTTCGATCTCCTTGCTCAAAGCTCCACTCACGAAACTGCTTTGGGGTTTTGTTCTTCGGTATGTGACTCCTCCAATGGTCCAATTAGTTTTTGTTCTAGTGCTTTATTTATTGCAAATTTTTGCTGCTTAGATGACCTTGTTCTTGAGCTTGCATGTCAAATTTATTTGGTCCCAAGTAGTTCTAATGCATGATATAATCTCTAGGCACTTGTGAGAGTAGTTGCTATCAATTTTGTTGAGTTTGGTTCACTTTTATTTTGAGTCACTAAAAATTTCATAAATTTTTCAGAGGAAGAAATATGTTTAGGAAAATGTACCAAGGTGGTTCTTCAAGGAAGCAAGGACCCAGGCCTGCAATATGTGAGCCGGACCATGAACCACCAAGAGAAGCTCAAGTGCGGCCTTGTGAATGGCCATCAGAAAATTTCATGGTACAAGCAGGAATTAAGGATGAATTTGACATGTATGTGCGTAATGCTGAACTCGAGGGTTTCGTGTCAGATAAGTGCCCCCAACATTACTACCTAAGTGACTCCTTTGTGAGGAGGTTTAAATTTACATCATCACGCAATTCTCACATGGTCCTGTTTGATCTTTATGATAAATCTTATACCATAGATTTAGAGGATTTTAATACTGCTTGTAAACTCCCGCAGTGGGGTAGTGCTAGTGAACCTCGTAAATCTGAATATAAAGACTTTCTCTCTAGTATAACTGTGGGGGAATCTAGGGAAATCACGCAAGCTACCATAGGGAGTATTCATTTTCCTGCCATGCATTATTTTGCTCTCTTTATAGGTAGATGCATTAACGGTAAGGACGAGGCATGTCACATGTGCGTTCCTGATCTTAGTGTTGTTGCATGAAGGTTGCATCATAACAGTATTAGCGAAGATCTGTTTGGTGGAATTTATGCAACCCGTTTAGCTAATTTTCTTTAGGTACCTGTCGGTGTACTAGAGTAGGGGTACCCTAGTATCCCTAACTCGTGCAGGCGATTCTTGACACCAGCGAGGGCTTGCCTGGTCACCGCCAAGATCCTCCGTGTTTCCTTTGGAGCCATTCAAGAACAAAGTATTTAACGCAGAAGACAAGACCCCGGCAAGAGGAGCTTGCGGATAAGGTTCGGAGGGCGACAAGCCTCCGGACGCAACAAGGATTCAGCCGCGGCAAGGCACTTGCCGCGGCAGGCAACCTCTCTTCATCTCCGCTCCAGCTCATCCATCAACGTGTCGCCATGGGACCATTTCATGCGCGCGTGTCAAGAGGCTGTGCAGCCAGCGGGGAGCAGCGATAAGCGGCGCTGACAAGCTTGCCATTGTGGCGAGCGGTGGCGCACCTGACGGTCTCTGTTGCCTTTGTTTAAGCGACATAGGCGGGCATTTAATGCTTTTGTCCCTTGCCATCGAGTTAGGTAGAGTACCTTTGTACACTGTACAAGTAGGTGTACCAACTACTGTTTTTCCATTTGTACCCTCATCTACGTTGCCACCTGTCGGAGCCCCTTTGTGCATATAAAAGGAGGCCCATGTGCAACGTAGACGGGGTTCGACTCATTCGAAACTAGAGACACTCACGCTAGGTCTTGTAGCTCTCATTGCTCCCTAGCAACAGAATACAATCAGACAAGCAGCAGTAGGAGTATTATCTCTCCGGAGAGCTCTGAAGCTGGGTAAACTGCTCGTGTGCTTCGCCTCGATCCGCTCTTCGTGCGATCTCCGCCCCCCTCCGAACCACAAGGGACCCGGCCCGCCGGTCCCATAGGTGTTCGTGGTCCGATCAGCCCGCCCCGACATCTTTGGCGCGCCAGGTAGGGGGCGTCGAGGCTGTGTGAACCTGATCCGGCGTTCACACGAGCAACATCTTCATCATCTTCAACATCTTCATCAACATGCCACCGAAGAAGAAGGCTTCGGCGGCAGCGGAGCCGTCCGCGTCGTACCCACCATCACCGGAGCAAACGGGTGGTGGAGCAGACACTGGCGGAAGAACGGGTGCCGGCAAAGGAGTTCGTGACGCTGCCAAGTCCAAGGAAAAGGCCGCGCAAACCTCGGCGTCCGCACATGTCCCGCGCCCATCTCCGGAGCTGCGGGACCAACAGCGTCATGGTATTCACAATACCATACGCTCGTTGGATCAAGACCAGCGTGCGCCTTGACATCTTTGCTTGGCACGGGCGAAATCTGATGCGCTGGGCGGGATGCTACTCCTTCTAACATAGTTAGAAGTCCGAGCATATCCGCTCCTCGCACCGTTCACCATTGCCACCCACTACTCCAGCGGAAGCTCGGCAAGAGCTCGGCTATACAGATTATCCTCCAGCGGCCCGACAAGGTCGGCGAATGGAGGGCCACCATCTGAAGTCTCATCGGCTTTGCCAACGGCGGCGCTCCACGACAACCAACTACAGCATTGCCGCGGCAAGGCGACAAGGCACGAGCCGGTGGCGGCGAGACTTGTGGAGGTGCAACCACCATGCACTCTCCACCCGAAGGCCAAGATCGCCGACTCGCGGATCCACCTCGGCGACTCGCCCGGATCCACCTCGGCAGCGACTCCGCTGCGTCGCCGGATCCACGAGCTTCGCCGCGATCAGCGCCAAGTTCTTCATGAGCGACAACAAGAAGACGCTCGAACTTCGCATCGGCGTCGAAGCAGCGGCGTCAGTCCGACAAGCGCGATGGGCCCTCTGTCGACATGCACGCGCCGGAGGAACCAGGCGACTTGCCGTACGCGGTAGGTTGCCCTGCATTCACTCGTGAGCTGCGGCAAGTCCAGTGGACCAGCAACAAGAACTTCAAGCGGGCGTGCGAGAGAAATGCGATGGCGGGGCGCATCCGTCGGAGTTCCTCAGCATCTACACCATCGCGGTGCAAGCTGCGGGGGGACGAGACAACAAGATCCTCGCCAACCACTTCCCGCTGGTACTCAAGTCCAATGTCAGATCTTGGCTCATGCACTTGCCGGACAGCTCCATATCCTCTTGGGCAGATCTATGCCATCAGTTTGTTGGCGCCTTCATAGGCGGCCACAAGCCTCATGGCCAAGAAAGTGACCTTCATCTGCTCGCCCAGAAGGAAGGAGAGTCCCTGCGCAAGTTCATTCAGAGATTCAGTCGTGTGCACTACAACATCCCAGATGTCCACCCTGCCGCGGTGATCAGCGCGTTTCATCAGAACGTGCGGACCCGCGGGATGAGGGAGGAGATGGCGATGTGCAAAGTCAAGGACGTCAGTGAGCTGTATGCCTTGGCCGACAAGTGTGCACGTGCTGAGGAAGGGAGGAGACTCCCAGGAGAGAATGTAGAAGCAGGATCCGACAGTGAGGATACCGCTCCGTCAAAGAAGAGCCGGCGGCGGGGCAACAGGAAAAAGAAAGGCAGAGAAGTGCTAGCTGTTGAGCAGTCCGGCAACGGAGGTGGCGACAAGAAAACCAAGGCTGGTGGCTCCGGCAAGGAGGTTGCCGCTGACGCCAACCACCAGTCTGTGGCGGCCGCCGACAAGCAGGACGGCTCCGGCAAGCGATCTTGCAAAATCCACCGCACCAAGGGCCATGACCTCCAGAGCTGCAAGAAGGTCGAGCAGCTTGTTGAACAGCAGAAGGCCGAGTACGAGCGACGCGACAAGGAGAAGGCCCAGGAAGGTGCTGGAGGAGCCAGCAAGAAACGTCCCGGCCGGGGAGGACGCCGCGGCAAGGCCAAGCAGCGGCAAGGAGACAGACCTCCTCGCGGCCGCGACAAGGATGAAGATGACAACGACGATGAAGATATGGAAGACGACGACGCCGATGAGAAGGAGTTTCAGAAAGCTACAGAGGTCCTCTGCGTTGACGGAGGTGCTTCCCTGCATACTTCCCACCGCCAACTCAAGCAGTGGATGCGGGAGGTCAATGCAGCGGAACCATCCGTAGAGTCACGCAAGCCTGCGAAGTGGTCCGGCACGCCTATCATCTTTGATATTGAGGACCACCCTGATCGCATAACTGCGTTCGGGTGCTTGCCGATGTTGGTCTCACCAACTATCCGCAACCTCAAGGTCACCAAGATGTTAGTTGACGGCGGGGCCGGCTTAAACCTGATCTCCTCCGTGGTGTTCGAAGCTTGGATCCTGACAGCGAGCTCGAAGAGACTGGCACATTCCAAGGAATCAATCCGGGAAGGAGCAAGCCGAAGGGGAAGATTACGTTGCCGGTAACATTTGGCAGCGAGCTGAACTTTAGGACTGAGAGGGTCACATTCGACGTTGCTGATTTCCCATTGCGTTACAATGGGATACTTGGCCGTCCAGCACTCGCCAAGTTAATGGCAGCCTCTCACTATGCCTACAACTTACTCAAGATGCCAGGCCCGATAAGCGTCATCTCCGTCCATGGCAACAAGAAGGATGCTCTTATCTGCACCGACAAGATCTACCGGGAAGCAGCAGCTGCAACAGAAAGCAAAACACTTGCCGCTGAAGCTCCCGGAGGGAAGAAGACCAAGTCCGGCAAGAGCTTTGATGCCCACTCCGGCAAGCGCACCTCTTCGGAGTGCTGCGCTACCGTCGAGGACGCACCATGGAGCTCCACCGGCAAGTACAAGAAGACGATGGCAGCTCCGCCAAAGACCAAGAAGGTGTCCGCCAAGGAGGACGGCACTGGTGGTACTTTCACCATCAGTGCCTCTCTCGACCCTAAATAGGAAGGCGCGCTCGTTGCTTTCCTGCGGGCGAACGTCGACGTGTTTGCATGGCAACCGTCTGACATCCCCGGTGTTCCCAGGAAAGTAATTGAGCATCGTCTTGCTGTCTGTCCTCACGCGCGACCCGTCAAGCAGAAAGTCAGGAAGCAAGCAGTGGAGCGCCAAGAATTCATCACAGAAGAGATCAAGAAATTGGAAGCAGTAGGCCTTGTCAGAGGAGTGCTCCATCCTACGTGGTTGGCCAATCCTGTAGTTGTGCGCAAGGCAAATGGGAAATGGAGACTTTGTATTGACTTCACGGATGTTAATAAAGCTTGTCCCAAAGACCCGTTTCCCTTGCCGAGCATCGACCAGATTGTTGACTCCACGGTTGGATGTGATTTGCTTTCATTTCTTGATGCATACTCAGGATATCATCAGATCTTCATGGCAGAAGAAGATGAGGAGAAGACCGCATTCATAACTCCATGTGGCACATACTGTTTCATACGGATGCCTTTCGGTTTGAAGAATGCTGGTTCAACGTTTGCAAGAGTAGTCCATGACGCTTTTGAGCCGCAAATGCACAGAAATGTAGAAGCCTACATGGATGACATAGTGGTCAAGAGCAAGGACAAAGAAACTATGGTTCAAGATTTGGATGAGACCTTTGCAAATCTGCGCAAGATCAACCTCAAGCTCAACCCCGAGAAGTGCGTGTTTGGAGTCCCTTCCGGCAAGCTTCTCGGGTTCTTCGTGTCTCAGCGGGGGATTGAAGCCAATCCCGACAAGATCAAGGCCATTGAGCAGATTGAAGCACCAAAGCGCGTCAAGGATGTACGAAGACTTGCCGGTTGCATGGCCGCCCTCAGCAGGTTTATCTCTAGATCTGCTGAACGCGCCCTGCCATTTTTCAAGATTTTGAAAAACGCAGGTCCAATGAAATGGACTCCTGAAGCGGAGGCTGCGCTGCAGGACTTGAAGAGATACCTGTCCTCCACTCCAACACTTGTCGCACCTAAGCCACAAGAGAACTTGCTGCTATATATAGCGGCAACCAATCAAGTGGTTAGTTTTGCGTTAGTAGCGGAGAGGGAGGCGGATGACGAGCTAGCAACCACGGCAGACACATCCAGCGACAAGCAGGGGGCTTCGCCAACAAGCTCTGGTCCCGACAAGGACGGATATGCCTGAGCGCATGAGCAGATCACGAGAAAAGGATGGTGCAGCGCCCAGTTTACTTTGTCGGTTCCCTTCTGCGCAGGGGCTAGATCAAGGTACTTTGGTGTGCAGAAATTGCTTTATGGCCTCCTCATGGCCTCGAAAGCTGCGCCATTACTTCCAAGCACATGATATAACGATCGTCACCGCTTTCGGCTGAAGAGGATCTTGCAAAATCCGAAGCGGCAGGCAGGATTGTTGAGTGGGCACTTTGGAACTGTCAAGCTTTGGCCTCAAGTTTGAAAGCACCTCAACTATCCAAAGCGAGCATTGGCAGAGTTCATAGCGGAATGGACCCCAACGCAAGATGAAGAAATTCCGGAGACGAGCATTCTCGTCAAGGAAGCAAGCAAAGAGTGGCTGATGTACTTTGATGGTGCCTTCTCGCTGCAAGGCGCCGGTGCCGGCGTGCTGCTTGTCGCACCCACCGGAGAGCACCTCAAGTACGTAGTCGGATGCACTTTCCCAAGGAGCAAGCAACAAACAATACTGCAGTATGAAGGTTTGCTTGCCGGTCTCGAGATCATGATGGACCTTGGGATCAAGAAGCTTATTGTCAGGGGTGACTCGCAGCTTGTCGTCCGCCAAATGAACAAAGATTATCAGAGTCCATTGATGGAAGCCTACGTTGATGAAGTGAGAAAGCTAGAAGAACACTTTGACGGCCTACAAATGGAACATGTTCCAAGAGCTCAGAATGATATTGCTGATGGCCTGTCAAAGTGCGCTGCACTTAAGTTGCCTATGGAACCAGGGATTTTTGTGCTCAAGCTAACTCAACCAACCGTAACACCATCAACTGGACAGAACAAGAAGAGGAAGTTGATCTCTGGTGACTACTTTCCGGCAGAGCTTCCCGAAGCCGCCGCCAAGAAGGTCCCCAAGATCGACACCAACAGAGCTGAGGGGCAGTCTGCTCCGACAAGCCCCAGGGTTTGTTTCGTTGAAGCAGACGCTCCCGACAAGTTTTGCTCCGGCAAGCTTGCCGGGGAACGTCAAGCTCCGGCTGAGACTCAGGTTCTTGCCGTGGAAGCTGATGTTCCCGTAGTGGCAGATGTGCCTTTAGTCCTTGTTGTCGAGCCGCAAGCTCCAGCATGGGCGCAGCAGATTGTCCATTTCCTTCAGACAGGAGAACTTCCCGAAGAGCAAGAAGAAGCGGAAAGAGTAGCCCGACAGTCAAGTATGTACCAGTTTGTCGACAGCACACTGTACAGAAGAAGACTCAACGGTGTGAAATTGAAGTGTATTTGCCGGGAAGATGGACAAAAGCTGTTGGCAGAAATACATGGAGGCATATGTGGTCACCACATTGGCGCAAGAGCACTTGCCGGCAAAGCTTTCCGGCAAGGTTTCTTCTGGCCGACATCCCTCCAGGATGCAACTGCACAAGTAACCAAGTGTGAAGCGTGCCAGTTCCATTCCAAGCAGATACACCAGCCCGCTCAAGCTCTCCAGACGATCCCTTTATCCTGGCCATTTTGATGCAGGGCTCGACATCCTCGGCCCCTTCCCCGAAGTTGTCGGGGGCTTTGAGTACTTATGCGTCGCAATCGACAAGTTCACAAAGTGGCGGAAGTGGAAGCGATGAGGAAGGTGACAGCACGATCGGCGATCAAGTTCTTGGTCGATTGTTTGCCGTTTGGAATCCCTAACAGGATCATCACCGACAACGGCACACAATTCTGAGTCGCACCTTCATGCAGATCGTCCAAGATCTTGGCACCAAGGTCTGCTTTGTACATTGCTCATCCGAGAAGCAGCGGTCAAGCGAGAGGGCAAATGCTGAAGTGTTGCGCGGGTTCAAGACCAGAACTTTCGACAGGCTGCACAAGTGCGGAAGAAAGCTGGATTGAGGAGCTGCCGGTGGTTCTTTGGTCGATCAGACGACGCCAAATCGAGCCATCGCCGGACACCTTTTGCTCTAGTATATGGAGCAGAGGCAGTTCTCCCCACGGAACTTCGTGATCACGGATCGCCTCGAGTGCTCGCTTATGATGAGCTTGAGCAAGAGCAGCTGCGACAAGATGACGCGCTGCTCCTTGAGGAGGATAAATCTTCGAGTCATTTATGCGAGTTGCTCGTTACCAGCAAGCTTTGCGTCGGTACCATAGCCGCCAAAGTTAGTGCCGAAGTCTCGAGGAAGGCGACCTTGTTCTTCGGCGCGTTCAATCCGCCAAGAATTCAAACAAGTTGGCGCCGAAGTGGGAAGGCCCTTATCGGGTGAAACGAGTCACTAGGCCTGGCGCTGTCCGCCTTGAGACCGAAGATGGCATTCCGGTGAGCAACTCCTGGAACATTGAGCATCTTCGTAAGTTTTACCCGTAGGGCGTGGTTGCCGGAACCTGTTCCGGCAACCACCTTTTGTACAAGTCTTGCCGCTGTTGCATGTAATCCTTTGTACAAAGCCGGGCGCAGACCCCGTGCATCAATAAAGCTCATGTGTTGCGCACAACTTGTCAAATTCATGCTTTCATCATTTTATTGCATGTTTTTGCTAACACTTTGTGTAGCACCCACACCAGTAAGCAACATCGAGCCGCTTAGGCTCCATAACTATTTTCTCTCCTTTCTCTTTTCTCAAAGAAAGGAAGGTTCCCTCGCGCACAAGTTAAGCGGGGAAGGAGAAGATAATACTATGGACCAAGCGTTGCTCGAGGAAGTTTCGCCATATGTCGGGAAGCAAACGACAGAAAAGCTAAGTTGCCCAAGTTTGAGCAATCAGTTCTTAAATTTTTAAGTTATCTTCCTCGAGCGATAGTACTTTGTATGGAAAACCGATGCGCTAGAGGAACCAACTTCATGACTAGTCGCGCCCTTACTTTGTTTCGAGTCCGCTCAACAACTTAAGTGAGCTGCAGCTAGTCGCGACAAGGTTGCTTGTCGGAGGCAGCACCGCCAGTAGGCTGCTGACGTTCCATACTCAGCGCTCGCGGCAAAGGTGCCTGCACCGACAAGTTCCCTAAAAGCGTAGGGCAGAAACGTACAAAGGAAGGAATCAAGTAAAGGAAATAACATTGCATTCATCGCCTAACATAGAGTATATTACAAAATGACTTGTCGCAGATCTAATAAATTGTTCTAAACATGATCAGCAGCGACAAGGGAAAGATAAAATTGGCGGCCTAGTCTACGCGGTCGCCATCAACCCGCTTGATCTTGTTCACCTTGTCCACAATGGGTGCGATAAGGGCTTTGAGCGCCTCCACGTCGGCATCTGGCGGCAAGGATCACGAGGACGCCCGTTGAGGTTGAGGCCTGGATTGCGGAAGGCCACCTTCATCAACACCTTCTCGAGGGCTCCTGCACAGATCTGGCGCGATTCCTCGGCCAGCTACTTTGGGACCTCTTCCCGGAGTCACTGGAGGCCCGTCACCACGCCCTTGAAGAATAAGCTAAGCTTGGCGCTGGGTTGGAGATGCTCGTCGGAGGAGTATCCGAGATCCATCATCCCTAGCTCCATCAGCTCGTTGTGGATGGCGGCGGTATCCACGGACCTTGATCCGATGCTCCACACTCTCCCTCAAGGCGCCTGGGTGGCAATAGCGTTCGCCGGCAGCTCCTCGTTGGCCTTGATCTGCTCCAACAGGGCCCACCTCCCGCTCCTTGGCGCCGTCCGGCCCTGCGTCCAGTGGTCGACTTGGTTTGAAGATCTGCCTTGGAATCCTTGGCGGCGGCGAGCTCCTTGCTCCCTATCGGTGAGACGGCCCTGCAGCTCGCCAAGAGTGTAGGCGTCCTTCTCGCGCTTCGTGCTTGGCGGCGGCAAGCTCCTCGCCGCTCTTACGGAGACTTGCCTCGGCTGCGTCTGCTCGCCTCCAACTCTTTCTTGGCGGCCTCGGCGGCTGCGGCAGCATCTTCGCTTCCTTAAGAGCCCCTTAAGTGACTCCTCGCCGCGACAAGCTCTTCTTCGTGGCTGTCCAGGTTGACCTTCCGCTGCGCCCATTTCGCTTTCTGCGCGGACAGCTTCTCGGCTGCAGAACGCTGCTCCTCCTCATTGCGGCCTTCTCGAGGATGAAGGCGTGCGCTCTTGACAAGTAGCTCCCGCTCTTCTGCTATGTTCCGGAGAGTTTCTTGGTGGGCGCCCCGGAGCTCTTCTGCGCGCGTCTCCAAGTCTGCTCCCGCCCTCGCGACAAGTGCTTCCCGGGACTCCAACTTGGCTTGTCGGTAGCGCGGTGAAGCGGCAAAGCTTCTTCTTGTTGCTCCTCCTCAGACTCGCCGCCGCTGCTGCTTGGCGCATCCACCAGCGTCAGCCCAGCGGAGGTGAGCAGCTCTCCGTCGAAGGTCTCTCCTTCGACTGGCGCCCTGGAGCTCGACGCCCAGGGGAGTTTGATGAAGACGCCGTCGCCGGCCTTCAAGTAGGTGCCAGGCTAGGGCTCTTCAGAGCCTGACAGCAGCTGGCGGCGAAGTGTCGGCGGTTGGTGTAGCGCTGGCGCTCCTGCGGCCCAGGGCCGTCGGTCGATCGCCAGACCCTCGCCCGGCTTCTGCGGCGGCGGCAGCCTCGGTGGCCTCCTCGCCCGGCGAGCTCGTCGTGACGGCCTCTTCTTCCACGACGGCGGCCGTCGGTGTTGCGTAGCGTCCTCCTCGCCGGCGACCTCAGTCTCCATCGGCTTTGTGGCGGACAAAGAAAGAACAGTCAAGCAAATGTTCAAAAAGAAAAACAAAAGAAAACAAGCCCAAGGGAAATTTTCGCGCAAAAGGATTACCTGCAATGGGATCTGCAGCCATCGTCTCGACCACTGGAGGATCACTGGTGCTGTCCCTTGCCGGAGTAGTCTCCCTTGTCGGAGGACGCTCCCTTGCCGGAGAATCCTCCCTTGGCGGGCGAGTCGAAGCAGCAGAATTTGAGGCGGCTTCCGGGCCCTCCCCGATGAGGCTGCCTGCTCCTACACAAACCAACGATCGAGATATCAATGAAGAAGGAGCACTGTGCACACCTAACAATAAGGAGAAAACCGCATACTTACTCTGGGGCTGTCTGGGGCTGCTCACGAGGAAGGTTGCCGGGTCCGGCAAGGGGTCTCAGATCGCCTCCTGTTGCCACGGGTGGATCGTCTTCAACGAGCGACCACCGGGGTCTTGGCCCTCTTCGACGCTCTCTGGGCGGCGTCACGAAAAGGAAAGAGTTGAGCGAAGCAAATCAGATTCAAGATGAAGCAACAAAATTGAAGAAATACAAGCACAATATTGAAGCTTACTCTTCTTCCTCCTCCTCGGAGCTAAGCGCGGAGAAGTCAAACTCCGGCTCGCCTCCGGTGCGAAGAGGCGGAGGAGTGGGCTCTCTTGGCCGCTTGGCGGAGGCGTCGGCGGTGGCACAGGAGGATCCCGCCCGGTTGTCGCGGCAGTGTGGGGTGCTCAGCAGCAACATCGCTTGCTCTTGATAGAAGCGGCGTCGCTTGTGTGCCTTCTTGTTGTGAGCTGTCTGTCATACTGTCTCGTCTCCGGCCTTGCGGAGGCGCCTCTTTAAGCGGAGCCGGGGGGCTCCGTTGCGGCAAGCTTATTTGGATGGTGGGGAAGAAGCGCCCTCGGCTGGTTCGCTCGACTCGGCCTCGGGTGCGGCAAGCTCTTCCTCGCCGGCGAACTCCCTTCGCTCGGCAAGGCTTGCCGCCTCGGCTGCATCTGCCTCCTCCATGGTGTACCCGAAGACGCCCGGTAGCGGCTCTGCCGCCTCCTCCACTGGTGGCAATCGCACCATCTCTTCGTCGGTGGTGTCACGGGTGAGCTTCTTACGCTCGTCGGCGAATCGGCATTTCTTCCAAGCTGTCGAAGAATTGCCGCCGCGATGTCGTCGGAAGGCTCTTGCCGGTTGGAGCGATCCCATGGGAATCGCTGCGCGGCATCATAGCACGGATAAGGTCGAGCGCAGAGTTGTTGCACAATGGGGCGACCCTCTCGGCAACCTAAACCACTCGGGGTGATCGGGTCGTTCTTGAACAGCTCTAGCAGCATCGCATCCAACTCCAAGACGGTGAAATTCAGTTAAGGCCAGGCGCAGCCTCATGATGTCCGCTGCGTTTTGGAACTCCCAAGCAGGCCTCCTCCTCTCTGCAAGGGAAGCGATGCGGGCGCGGAGGAAATCTGCGTAAGCTGCGCCTACGGTGAGTCCGGCAAGCCTGAGGCGCAAAATCCGGGTCACAGCTATCTTCAACCTAGCATCCTCCGGCGCCAAGTTGCTCCAATCGTTGCCGCGCACTATTGGGGCTTGGCGCACGGCAGTGAAGGTCTGCGGGTTCTCCTCTACGATCCAACACCAATTGGCTCTCCACTCCTCCCACTTGCTGCGGAACTCTCCTTCCAGATAGGCCTCCTTCTTGCCGACCCTGGAGACCCAAGCAATCCCTCCAGCAAGCGGCTCCCCTCTCTCTACGCGGGGCATGAAGAAGTGGCCGAAGAGGGCTACGTTGGGGTGGATCCCGACAAAGTTTTCGCAAAGGTGTGCCAAAACTGCCATGGTCAGAATGGCGTTGGGGGTGAAATCAAGGAGGCGGAACCCGTAGGTATTCATAATGTCGCATGAAGAATTGAAAAAGGCGGGCGAGCCATAATAGAAGAAAAGGGCAAAGAAAGGATACCCGGTTGGGGCTAATTCCGACGCGGTGGCGGGGAGTACCTTCGGCGCGGATGCGCCGCAGCGTCTCCGTCGACCGAGAAGAGGTAGAAGCCCTCCCTCGACTCCAGCGTCGAGCTGGGGGAGAAGATGGCCCGCTCCTTGCGCAGCGCCATGAGCCGGCCGCCTCGGCCGACTTCACGCCTTTTCCCTTATCGGCTTTCGGAGCCATGGCGGAGGCGGTGGAGGAGGTCGACGGCGTTGAGTGTGCTGGTGGCGAAAGGGGGCGGAGCGCTGCTCTCTTCGCACTAGAGAAGAAGGGGGGAGCGGTGGTGGTTTTCGAGATGAGACAGCAATGGCAAGGTGGGCGACCTGCCCCTGTTTCCCTTGTTTATAAGGAGGGAGAAGGGGCGGACGTTCCACTGCGGACGTTCCGCTTTTCCCAATAAAGAAACCCCCACGACCTCGCCCACGATCTCTCACACGACGCCACGTTCGGCGCGTGCTGTTCGTGGGGGACGTGGTGGGTCCAGAGCAAGTAACGGCGTGATGAAGGCCGCGTGTGACCGTGCACTGTTTTGGGCCTGGCCCAACAGCGCTCGGCACCGTGTGGCCCAGGCAGGGGGCTCTGCCGGTGTACTAGAGTATGGGTACCCTAGTATCCCTAACTCGTGCACGGGCAGTTGCAGCACCCCGCGGCAGGGCTTGCCTGGTCACCGCCAAGATCCTCCGTGTTTCCTTTGGAGCCATTCAAGAACAAAGTATTTAACGCAGAAGACAAGACCCCGGCAAGAGGAGCTTGCCGGGAATGTTCGGAGGGCGACAAGCCTCCGGACGCGACAAGGATTCAGCCGCGGCAGGCAACCTCTCTTCATCTCCGCTCCAGCTCATCCATCAACGTGTCGCCATGGGACCATTCCATGCGCGCGTGTCAAGAGGCTGTGCAGCCAGCGGGGAGCAGCGATAAGTGGCGCTGACAAGCTTGCCATCGTGGCGGCGGTGGCGCACTGACGGTCTCTGTTGCCTTGTTTAGGCGACATAGGCGGGCATTTAATGCTTTTGTCCCTTGCGGTCGAGTTAGGTAGAGTACACTTGTACCTTTGTACAAGTAGGTGTACCAACTACTGTTTTTCCATTTGTACCCTCATCTACGTTGCCACCTGTCGGAGCCCCTTTGTGCATATAAAAGGAGGCCCATGCGCAACGTAGACGGGGTTCGACTCATTCGAAACTAGAGACACTCACGCTAGGTCTTGTAGCTCTCATTGCTCCCTAGCAAGAACACAATACAATCAGACAAGCAGCAGTAGGAGTATTATCTCTCCGGAGAGCTCCGAAGCTGGGTAAAATGCTCGTGTTAGCCGCCTCGATCCGCTCTTCGTGCGATCTCCGCCCCCCTCCGAACCACAAGGGACCCGGCCCGCCGGTCCCATAGGTGTTCGTGGGTCCGATCAGCCTCCCCGACAGTACCCATTCGTGAAAATGATATGGAGTTGCCTCCTGCTTATCTAGATTTTAATGCTATGGTTCATCATCACTTTGTTGAGAGGAATGAATAGTCTCTCCAGTACCGACTAATCTTTGACAGACGTCGTGCTGTCCATATTACTCTCCCTGCTCCTATTTTCTTTGGCTTTCAGGCAAAAAGGATATATGTTATAACTAGGGAGGAGGCGAATGAGTACGAGAGGAGGACGAAGGCATCTCGCCTCCAAGCCGCAGCCCTTGAGGCAGTAGCCATTGCATCTCAGTACGACCCCAGTTACAAATTCGGATATCCGCCAGGCCATCCATGGGCATAGACCAACTTAGGCCAAAAGCCTAAGCTTGGGGGAGTACGTATTTCTCACCGACATTACATTCATGTTCACACACTCATTCTAGTTGTCGGTGCTCATACTCTTTCATTGTACTATCCATGCTAGTTTATTTTCCTTTTTACGATTTCTTCTTGTGTGTTTGACAAACTTTAAGAAAAACCAAAAAAAAATAGTTGTAGCTTTTAGCTAGTTTACTTTCCATGCCTGTGGTAGTAATTAAAAGAAAACCCAAAAATATTTCGCGTTCTTCTTTTGCTTGTTGGGAGCTTCCTCGTGTAAATAGTTTTATTTCTTTTCTTTTCTTTGGGGGTCGAGAGGAGAAGACCATAATGGAAATGTTGAAGTGGCTCTTATATGCATTATTGTTGATATAACCAAGAGCCCATATTACCTTGTCTTCTCCCTTGAATTAAATGCTTGCGGATTCCAGCTTAGTCCAATGCACGTGCACTATTATTATTATCCACACTGTTCGGTCATGCGAGTGAAAGGCAATAATGACGATATATGATGGACTGATTGAGATGAGAGAAGCCGGTATGAACTCGACCTCTCTTATTTTTGTAAATATGATTAGTTCATCGTTCCTCATTCATCCTATTATGAATGAAACATCTTCGCAATGACAATTAGAGATTATAGTTGCTTATGCCATGCTTAATTAGCTAGGATTTTATAATGGTTTACCTTGCGTGCCAACATGCTATTAAAATGGTTGTGATGTGGTATGATAGGGTGGTATCCTCCTTTGAATGATTCAAGTGGCTTGACTTGGCACATGTTCACGCATGTAGTTGAAACAAAATCAACATAGCCTCCACGATATTTATGTTCATGGTGAATTATATCCTACTCATGCTTGCACTCAGTGTTGATTAATTTTAATGCATGTTCATGACTATTGTCTCTCTCTAGTTGGTCGATTCCCAGTCTTTTTCTAGCCTTCACTTGTACTAAGAGGGAATACTGCTTGTGCATCCAATTCCATAAACCCCGAAGTTATTCCATATGAGTCCACCATACCTTCCTATATGCGGTATCTACTTGCTGTTCCAAGTAAATTTGTATGTGCCAAACTCTAAACCTTCAAATGAAATTATGTTTTGTATGCTCGAATAGCTCATGTATCAACTAGGGCTGTTTGTATCTTCCATGCTAGGAGGGTTATTCTCAAGAGGAGTGGACTCCACTCCTCACTCACGAGAAAATGGCTGGTCACCGGGATGCCCAGTCCCATGCTCAAATCAAATCAAAATAATTGCAAACAAAACTCCCCGGGGATTGTTGTTACTTGGAGGCACCCGTTGTTTCGGGCAAGCCATGGATTGATGCTTGTTGGTGGTGTGGGAGTATAAACTTTACCATTCTGCTTGGGAACCGCCTATAATGTGTGTGGCATGGAAGATATCGAGATCTCTCGGTTGTTATGTTGACAATGAAAGTATGCAACTCAAAATATTATTTATCTCTGTTTCAAAAATCGAGCTCTAGCACCTCTACAAATCCCTGCTTCCCTCTGCGAAGAGACTATCTATTTACTTTTATGTTGAGTCATCCTCCTCTTATTAAAAAGCACCAGTTGGAGAGCACCACTGTCATTTGCATCCATTATTATTAATTTATATTGAGTATGACTATGACTGGATCTCTTTTACCATGAATTACAGTGTTTAGTCAGTCCTTGATCTTCAGAGGTGCTCTGCATTTATGTTTTGCAATCTCAGAAAGGGCTAGCGAGATACAATCTTGTTATACCATATTATGATTGTTTTGATAAAGTGTTCTCATCCGAGATTTATTATTATTGCTCGCTAGTTGATTATGCCATTGATATGAGTAAACATGAGACCTAAGTGTTATTGTGAATACGGTTAGTTCATAATCTTTGCTGAAAACTTGAATGCTGGCTTTACATATTTGCAACAACAAGAGCAAACAGGGTTTGGAAAAGTTTTTCTTTATCACTTTCGATTTGTCAACTGAATTTCTTGAGGACAAGCAAAGGTTTAAGCTTGGGGGAGTTGATACGTCTCCATCATATCTACTTTTCAAAACACTTTTGCCCTTCTTTTGGACTCTAACTTGTATGATTTGAATGGAACTAGCCCGGACGACGCTGTTTTCAGCATAATTGCCATGGTGTTATTTTTGTGCAGAAATAAATGTTCTCGGAATGGTCTGAAACTTCATGGAGAATACTTTTAGAATAAATAAAAAATACTAGCGAAAGAATCAAGACCAGGGGAACCACACTCTATCCACGAGGGTGGGGCGTGCCCCCTGCCTTGTGGGCTCCCTGGTGCTCCACCGACCTCAACTCCAACTCTATATATTCTCTCTCGGGGAGAAAAAATCAGGGAGAAGGATTTGATAACCCAAAAGTATAGGGGATCGCAACAGTTTTCGAGGGTAGAGTATTCAACCCAAATTTATTGATTCGGCACAAGGGGAGCCAAAGAATATTCTCAAGTATTACCAGTTGATTTGTCAATTCAACCACACCTGGATAACTTAATATCTGCAGCAAAGTATTTAGTAGCAAAGTAGTATGGAAGTAACGGTAGCGGTAGCAAAAGTAACAATAGCAATTTTGTAGTAATTGTAACAGTAGCAATGGAAAAGTAAATAAGCGAAGAAAAATATGTGAAAAGCATTGGATCAGTGATGGAGAATTATGTCGGATGCGATAATTCATGCAACAGTTATAACATAGGGTGACACAGAACTAGCTCCAATTCATCAATGTAATGTAGGCATGTATTCCAAATATAGTCATACGTGCTTATAGGAAAGAACTTGCATGACATCTTTTGTCCTACCCTCCCGTGGCAGCGGGTCCCTCTGAAACTAAGGGATATTAAGGCCTCCTTTTAATAGAGTACCGGACCAAAGCATGAACACATAGTGAATACATGAACTCCTCAAACTACGGTCATCACCGGGAGTGGTCCCGATTATTGTCACTTCGGAGTTGCCGGATCATAACACATAGTAGGTGACTATTGACTTGCAAGATAGGATCTAGAACTCACATATATTCATGAAAGCATAATAGGTTCAGATCTGAAATCATGGCACTCGGGCCCTAGTGACAAGAATTAAGCATAGCAAAGTCATAGCAACATCAATCTCAGAACATAGTGGATACTAGGGATCAAACCCTAACAAAACTAACTCAATTACATGATAGATCTCATCCAACCCATCACCGTCCAGCAAGCCTACGATGGAATTACTCATGCACGGCGGTGAGCATCATGAAATTGGTGATGGAGGATGGTTGATGATGACGATGGCGACGGATTCCCCTCTCTGGAGCCCCGAACGGACTCTAGATCACCCCTCCCGAGAGAGATTAGGGCTTGGCGGCAGCTCCGAATCGTAAAACATGATGAATCCTTCTCTCTGATTTTTTACTCCCCGAACACGAATATATAGAGTTGGAGTCAAGGTCGGTGGAGCACTAGGGGGCCCACGAGGTAGGGGGCGCGCCCCCACCCTCGTGGACAGGGTGTCAGCCCCCTGGCCTTGATTCTTTCGCCAGTATTTTTTATTATTTCCAAAAATAATCTCTATGAAGTTTCAGGTCATTTCTTTTATTTCTGCACAAAAATAACACCATGGAAATTCTGCTGAAAACAGCCACAGTCCGGGTTAGTTCCATTCAAATCATGCAAGTTACAGTCCAAGCCCTAAACTCTCTCGGGAAATTCTGCTAAAACAGCGATGTATCATGATTCATCGCGTTTTACGATACGGAGCCGCCGCCAAGCCCTAAACTCTCTCGGGAGGGCTGATCTGGAGTCCGTTCGGGACTCCGGAGAGGGGAATCCGTCGCCGTCGTCAACATCAACCTTCCTCCATCACAAATTTCATGATGCTCACCACCGTGTGTGAGTAATTCCATCATAGGCTTGATGGACGGTGATGGTTTGGATGAGATTTATCATGTAATCAAGTTAGTTTTGTTAGGGTTTGATCCCTAGTATACATTATGTTCTGAGATTGATGTTGCTATGACTTTGCTATGCTTAATACTTGTCACTAGGGCCCGAGTGCCATGATTTCAGATCTGAAACTATTATGTTTTCATGAATATATGTGAGTTCTTGATCCTATCTTGCAAGTCATTAGTCACCTACTATGTGTTATGATCTGGTAATCCCGAAATGACAATAATCGGAGCCACTCCCGGTGATGACCGTAGTTTGAGTAGTTCATGTATTCACTAAGTGTTAATGCTTTGGTCCGGTACTCTATTAAAAGGAGGCCTTAATATCCCTTAGTTTCCAATAGGACCCCGCTGCCATGGGAGGGTCTACAAAAGATGTCATGCAAGTTCTTTTCCATAAGCACGTATGACTATATTCGGAATACATGCCTACATTACATTGACGAACTGGAGCTAGTTCTGTGTCACCCTATGTTATAACTGTTGCATGAGGAATCGCATCCGACAAAATTATCCATCACTGATCCAATGCCTACGAGCTTTTCACATATTGATCTTTGCTTAGTTACTTTTTACGTTGCCACTGTTACAATTACTACAAAGCTGCTACTATTACTTTTGTCATCCTTACCTTTACTTCCATACTACTTTGCTACTAAATACTTTGCTGAAGATATTAAGTTATCCAGGTGTGGTTATATTGATAACTCAACTGCTAATACTTGAGAATATTCTTTGGCTCCCCTTGTGTCGAATCAATAAATTTGGGTTGAATACTCTACCCTCGAAAACTGTTGCGATCCCCTATACTTGTGTGTTATCAAGTGGTATGGTAATCCTATTCTAGGAATCATGTTACTAGACCATGATGAACCTACGAACTATGAGGAAGCGATGATGAGCCCAGATTCCGCGAAATGGTTTGAGGCCATGAAATCTGAGATGGGATCCATGTATGACAACAAAGTATGGACTTTGGTTGACTTGCCCAATGATCGGCAAGCCATCGAAAATAAATGGATCTTCAAGAGGAATACTGACGCTGACGGTAATGTTACTCTCTACAAAGCTCGACTTGTTGCGAAAGGTTTCAACAAATTCAAGGAGTTGATTACGATGAGACTTTCTCACCCGTAGCGATGGTTAAGTCTGTCCAAATCATGTTAGCAATTGCCGCATTTTATGATTATGAAATTTGGTAAATTGATGTCAAAACTGCATTCCTGAATGGATTTCTGGAAGAAGAGTTGTATATGATGAAACTAGAAGGTTTTGTGGATTCAAAGGATGCTAACAAAGTGTGCAAGCTCCAGCGATCCATTTATGTACTGGTGCAAGCCTCTCAGAGTTGGAATAAACGTTTTGATAGTGTGATCAAAGCATATGGTTTTATATAGACTTTTGTAGAAGCCTTAATTTACAAGAAAGTGAGTGGGAGCTCTATAGTATTTCCAATATTACATGTGGATGACATATTGCTGATTGGAAATGATACAGTATTTCTGGATAGCATAAAAGGATACTTGAATAAGAATTTTTCAATGAAAGACATCGGTGAAGCTGCTTATATATTGGGCATCAAGATCTATAGAGATAGATCAAGACGCTTAATTGGACTTTCACAAAGCACATACCTTGATAATATTTTTCAATGAATACATACCTTGACAAGATTTTGAAGTAGTTCAAAATGGAACAGTGAAAGAAGGATTGATTTCCTGTGTTGCAAGGTGTGAAGTTGAGTAAGACTCAAAACCCGACCACGGCAGAAAATAGAAAGAGAATGAACATTCCCTATGCCTCAGTCATAGGTTCTATAAAGTATGTCATGCTGTGTACCAGACCTATTGCATACGCTGCCCTGAGTTTGGCAAGGGAGTACAATTGTGATCTAGGTGTAGATCACTGGACATTGGTAAAAAAATTATGCTTAGAGGAATAAGGAAATATTTCTCGGTTATGGAGGTGATAAAGAGTTCGTCATAAAGAGTTACGTCGATGCAAGCTTTTACACCGATCTGGATGACTCTGAGTCTCAATTTGGATATATATTGAAAGTGGGAGCAATTAGCTAGAGTAGCTCCATGCAGAGCATTGTAGACACAGAAAATTTGCAAAATACATACGGCTCTAAAAGTGACAGACCCATTGACTAAGCTTCTCTCACAAGCAAAACATGATCACACCTTAGTACTCTTTGGGTGTTAATCACATAGCAATGTGAACTAGATTATTGATTCTAGTAAAACCCTTTGGGTATTAGTCACATGGCGATGTGAACTAATCACATGGTGATGTGAACTACTCGTGTTAAATCACATGGCGATGTGAACTAGATTATTGACTCTTGTGCAAGTGGGAGACTGAAGGAAATGTGCCCTAGAGGCAATAATAAAGTTGTTATTTCTATTTCCTTATACCATGATAAATGTTTATTATTCATGCTAGAATTGTATTAACCGGAAACTTGATACATGTGTGAATACATAGACAAAACAAAGTGTCCCTAGTATGCCTCTATAGACTAGCTCGTTAATCAAAGATGGTTAAGTTTCCTGACCATAGACATGTGTTGTCATTTGATGAACGTGGTCACATCATTAGGAGAATGATGTGATGGAAAAGACCCATCTGTTAGCTTAGCATAAATGATCTTTTAGTTTTATTGCTATTGCTTTCTTCATGACTTATACATGTTCCTCTGACTATGAGATTATGCAACTCCCGAATACCGCAGGAACATCTTGTGTGCTATCAAACGTCACAACGTAACTGGGTGATTATAAAGATGCTCTATAGGTGTCTCCGATGGTGTTTGTTGAGTTGGCATAGATCGAGATTAAGATTTGTCACTCCGTGTTTTAGAGAGGTATCTCTGGGCCCTCTCGGTAATGCACATCACGATAAGCCTTGCAAGCAATGTGACTAATGAGTTAGTCACGGGATGATGTATTACAGAACGAGTAAAGAGACTTGCCGGTAACGAGATTGAACTAGGTATTCAGATACCGATGATCGAATCTCGGGCAACTAACATACCGATGACAAAGGGAACAACGTATGTTGTTATGCTGTTTGACCGATAAAGATCTTCGTAGAATATGTAGGAACCACTATGAGCATCCAGGTTCCTCTATTGGTTATTGACCGGAAGTGAGTCTCGGTCATGTCTACATAGTTCTCGAACCCGTAGGGTCCGCACGCTTAACGTTCGGTGACGATCGGTATTATGAGTTTATGTGTTTTGATGTACCGAAGGTTGTTCGGAGTCCCGGATGTGATCACGGACATGATGAGGAGTCTCGAAATAGTCGAGATATAAAGATTGATATATTCGACGACTATATTCGGACACCGGAAATGTTCCAGAGAAGTTTGGGATAAAACCGGAGTGCCGGAGGGTTACCGGAACCCCCCGGGGGAACTAATGGGCCACATGGGATTTAGTGGAGAGAGAGAGAGGGGCGGCTAGGGAAGGCCGTGCGCCCCCTCCCCTTGGGTCCGAATTGGGCTTGGAAAGGGGGGGCGGCGCCCCTTTCCTTCTCCCTCTCTCCCTCTCCTTCCTTCCCCCTCTCTTCCCTTGTTGGAAACCTTCTAGAAATAGGATTCCTAGTACGAATCCTACTTGGGGCGCGCCCCAGAAGGGCCGGCGGTCCTCCCCCTTGCTCCTTTATATACGAGGGTAGGGGGCATCCTAGGACACACAAGTTGACAGTTTTCTTAGCCATGTGCGGTGCCCCCCTCCACAGATTTCCACCTTGGTCATATCATTGCAGTGGTTAGGCAAAGCCCTGCGCCGGTAACTTCATCATCGCCGTCACCACGCCGTCATGCTGAAGAAACTCTCCCTCGGCCTCAGCTTGATCTAGAGTTCATGGGACGTCACCGAGCTGAACGTGTGCAGATCACGGAGGTGTCGTACCTTCGGTGCTAGGATCGGTCGGATTGTGAAGACGTACGACTACATCAACCGCATTATCATAACGCTTCCGCTTTCGGTCTACGAGGGTACGTGGACACACTCTCCTGCTCGTTGATATGCATCACCTAGATGGATCTTGCGTGTGCGTAGGAATTTTTTTGAAATTACTGCGTTCCCCAACACCTACATCGGCTACGGTGCCGCGCACCCGCCTGCGCTCACCTACGAGGCTGCGCCCGCCTATGGCACCGCCACCGCACCACCTATGGAGGGTTTTACCCTCCTCAAGTGCCGCCGCCGTGGGACCCGGCCCTTCTCGCTGCTCTGCACTTGGCCCCGTCACCGAGTTCCTACGGTGGCGGCGGTGACTGGTACATGGACTCGTGCACCACCGCTCACATGACTGCTCATCCCGGTAACCTCACGTTCGCCACTCCTGTTCATACTCCCACTCGCATCACCGTTGGTAGCGGTTCCTCTCTACCCATTACACATGTCGGTCATATGTCATTTCCTTCTACTTCTACTCCCGTTAACATGTCTAATGTTCTTGTGTCTCCTGACTTAGTTACCAATCTTGTTTATGTTCGTCGCTTTGCTCGTGAGAACCCTATCACTATTGAATTTGACGATATCGGATTTTCTGTGAAGGATTCCCGTACACGGATGGTACTCCGCCGATGTGACAGCACGGGCGAGCTTTACCCGGTGCATCCCTCCGGCGCCACCACCACCCGTCGTCCCGCCGCCCTCGCTACCAGTGTCGATCTTTGGCACGCCTGCCTCGGTCATCCCAACTCCACCGTTATGCGTCAGATTCTTCAGAGTTTTTCTTTCTCATGTAATAAGTTTTACGACCACACTTGTGAGGCTTATGGTCTTGGCAAGCACGTTCGTCTTCCCTTTAGCGAGTCTACAAACATTTCCACTTTTCCGTTTCAGTTATTGCATAGTGATGTTTGGACGTCCCCGGTTGCGAGCAACACGGGTTACATATACTATTTGGTGATGTTGGATGATTTTTCTCATTATGTGTGGACATTCCCTCTCCGTCAAAAGTCCGATGCTCTTGCCACACTCATAGCCTTTTATTCATATGTCACCACACAGTTCGGTCGTCCTATTCTTGCCTTGCAAACTGACAACGGAAAGGAGTTTGACAACGTCGCCGTCCGCAATCTTCTTGCATCCCACGACACCATCTTTCGAATCACTTGCCCCTACATGTCACAGCAGAATGGTCGCGCCGAGCACGTCATTCGCACTCTTAATGACCGTGACCGCACGTTGCTCTTCCGCTCCTACGTGCCTCCTCGGTTCTGGCCGGACGCACTCGTGACTGCCAGCCTCCTTATTAACATTCGCTCGTGTCGTCCACGCTGGAACTACACTCCTCACCAGCTCCTCTTCAGTGCGGTTCCATCTTAATATGGTCTTCGCATTTTCGGCTCGGCCCTACCCACGCTCCCCGCGCCGGCCGCCCCCATTGTCGCGGCCCCCGCCGAGGCCCTTGTCGCGGCGGCCCCAGTCGCCGCACCCCCTCGACCGCCCCTGTCACCGCGGCCCCCATCGTCGTGGCCCCCTCGGCGGCTCCCTCGGCCGCCCCCGTTGCCGCAGTCCCCCCGGCCGTCCCCGTCGCGCGGCCCCTGTCGCCGCCCGCCGCACCTCTCATCGGTGTGGTCACTCAGGCTTGGACTGGGACACTTCGTCCTAGCACGCGCTACACGTCTGACGAGTACGCGTGTGCTGCGTCTACCTCGGCACCGTCTCCGCTCCCCACCTCCGCTCGCGCAGCCCTTCGGGATCCGAACTGGCTAGCTGCGATGCGTGAGGAGTTTGACGCCCTGCAGCGCAACCGTACGTGGCAGCTTGTTCCGCGGCCTCCCCGTGCCAATGTCATCACTGGCAAGTGGGTCTTCCGCCACAAGACTCGCCCCGAGGGCTCTCTCGAGCGCTACAAGGCGCGTTGGGTGGTGCACGGCTTCCGCCAGCGTGCCGGCGTGGACTTCACGACACCTTTGTCCCGGTTGTCAAACCGGGCACGATTCGCGATGTCCTCCAGCTTGCTGTTTCTCGTGCCTGGCCAGTTCACCAGCTCGATGTGTCTAATGCTTTCTTGCATGGCCATCTCGACAAGAAGGTGTTCTGTCAGCAGCCTACTGGTTTTGTCGACACCACTATCCGGACCACGTGTGCTTGCTCTCCCGTTCTCTCTAAGGGTTGAAGCAGGCGCCTCGGGACTGGTACCAGCGGATCACGGCCTTCCTTCAGCAGCAGGGGTTCCGGTCCACACGGTATGATGCCTCCCTGTTTGTCTATCACCAGGGCCCTGCCACCGCGTACCTCCTCCTGTACGTCGATGACATCATCCTGACTGCATCCTCGCCAGTGCTCCTTCAGCAGATCACAGCTCGCGTCGACACCGAGTTCGCCCTCAAGGACTTCGGGGCTCCCCACTACTTCCTCGGCATCGAGGTTGTGCGCCGGGCCACTGGCTTCTTCTTGCATCACCAGAAGTACGCCTACGAGCTTCTGGAGCGAGCGGGCATGCTTAACTGCAAGCCTGCTCCTATGCCTGTCGACACAAAGGCTAAGGTGTCCGCCGTCGAGGGTTCTCCGGCGTCCGACGCTCCCTTCTACCGCTCCATCATCGGTGCGCACCAGTACCTCATGCTGTCACGTCCGGACATTCAATACGTTGTCCAGCAGGTGATTCTTCATATGCATGCTCCTCGTGGCACTCATTGGGCTCTGGTGAAACGTATTCTTCGGTACAAACGTGGCACCACAGCTATGGGTCTCACCCTGACGGCATCACCTGACACTATCCTTGTCGCCTACTCCGACGCCGACTGGGCTGGGTGTCCCGACACTCGACGCTCCACTTCCAGCTACCGCGTCTACCTCGGGCCCTCTCTGATTTCGTGGTCATCTAAATGACAACCCACGGTCTCACGATCGAGCACTGAGGCTGAGTACAGGGCCGTGCCAACGCCGTTGCGGAGTGCTCTTGGCTATGACAGCTACTTCAGGGGTTGCTATGTGAGGTAATCAAGGCTACGCTTGTCTACTGTGACAACGTCTCTGCGGTGTACCTCGCTGCCAACCCTGTCCATCACCGACGGGCGAAGCTTATTGAGCTCGACATTCACTTCGTCAGGGAGCACGTCGCACTTGGTCATGTTCGAGTTCTACATGTGCCCACCTATCAGCAGTTCGTCGATGTTATGATGAAGGGACTACCCACCTCGACATTCGAGGGCTTTCGATCCAGTCTCTGCGTCACCGGCGACGCTTCGACTGCTGGGGGGAGGGGGGTGTTGAACATGTGTACATGTACGTAGGTCTGGGTTTCATATGCAGTACATGTAGTGCATGTCTTCCTCTGTATGTACGTGTATCTTAGGAGAGAAGATACCGGTCGCACCTCTTGTACCTATATATATATATATATATATATATATATATATATGTGTGTGTGTGTGTGTGTGTGTGTGTGTGTGTGTGTGTGTGTGTGTGTGTGTGCCTAGTACATGATCAAGGAGATGCCGATGCACCAAATCATTCTCTACACCTAGGGAAGGTTTTAGAGTGGCATTCTTTCTCCATTCTTAGCATGACGGTTGGCCTTGCTCTAAGATCTTTTGTGCTTTACTATTGCAGAAATTAAGTTTAGTATATGCTCGTTCTTGTTAGATGTGTATAGTTCCTTTTCGGTATATCCCCATTGTATAAGGGGTTTTCTGCACTTTGACCACATGTATATGTAATGGCCTTTGGCCCTCAGGAAATACTAGTTGCTCATTTATCCAACATGGTATCAGATGCTAGGTTAGCCTCGCTCTCCCGCACGATGCAACTCCGTGCACGCCGCTCCTAGCTCACCGCGATTCCGGTTGTCTCCCATCTCCCTCTTTGCCAAGCTCAGCTCCTTTTCCGTCCGGCTGGATCGGCTGGCGCCTACGCCCGCTCCTCCTGCGCCCTGGCTGCCGGTGCTCGGGGCGGTCTTGTCCTGCTTCGCCCGGTCGGGCGCCCCTGCTTCCTGCTCCGCCCGGTTGGCCGCCCTGCTGCTGCGTCTGGTCACCGGAGCCCCCCCCCCCACTCCTGCCTGGACGTCGCCTCTGCCCGGCCGTTCTCGCCCGTTGTTCCGGCCGCCCCTACCTGGTGCTGCTTCCCGCCTGGACGGGTCCCTGATCTGGATCCGCAGCCCAGGCTGCGATCGATCTTCTCCTGGTCGTGGCCTAGGCGGCCGCTAGGCCACCTCGTCAGCTCGATCTGCTCGAGCCCTGCTTCGTTCCCCGCTCGATCCCCTTCGTGAGCGGGTCTGCCCGATCCAGATCGGGCGCACTGTAGCAGTTGACCCAAAAAAAACAGGAGCGAGACCTCAGTATGTCATCTTCGGGCTATGTGGCTGTTCCTCGCTGTTCGGTGATCTTCGATGGCACCAACTATGCTGAGTTTGTGGGCTTCATGTGCATCCATATGCGTGGACTTCTTCTGTGGGGTATTCTCTCTGGCGAGGTCCCCTGTCCGCCATGTCCTGTTGCGCCAGTGGCACCGATTCCACCTGTGCCGCCAGTCCTTGCTGCTGATGCTTCTCAGGCTGACCGGGATGCGGCCAAGGTCCTAGATGATGCTGCAGTTGATGCTTATGATCAGAAGGTATCCGCTTATTCAGATGCTCTTTCAGTGTACCGTGATGACCTGTCTGCTTATACTCAGTGGTGCAATGATGATGCTCGAGCTGCCGCTATTCTCACTGCGAGTGTCCTCCCTCAGTTTGCTTCGGAGTTCATGGGACTTGGCACCGTTGCTGTGATGTGGTCTTACCTCTGTCAGCGCTATCAGCCCTCTGGTGATGCTCTCTACCTCTCTGTGGTGCGTCAGGAGCACGCACTCTAGCAAGGTGATTCCTGTGTTGATGAGTTCTATTCACAGTGCTCTGCTATCTGGCTCCAGCTTGACTCTCTTCGGACAGTTGTTTGTGGCACCTGCCGTTCTTTGTCGAACTAGGTCCGATCCGGAGTTTGAGAGGGTTCATGAGTTCCTATCTCGTCTCTGATGCGAGTTTGAGCCTCGACGGGCGCACCTGCTTGCTCGTGGTCGTGTTCCCATCTCAGAGGTCCTTGCCGAGCTCCGTGCTGAGGAGACCCGCCTTCGCTCTGCTGGGTTGCTTGTGGTTCCGTCAGTCTTGGCTGCCCGGGCTCCTGTGTCGTCTGCTCGCCTCACCGCTCCGCCGCTCCTGCCCACTCCTCCAGGGGGGGTGAGCCGCCCTCCTTATGCTGAGAAGGGCACATCGCGCCGTGACACCGTCTGTGGTTACTGCTCCTGGCCAGGTCACCCAGAGCCTGATTGTCGCCAGAAGAAGCGAGACCAGAGGCGCTCCTCCTCCAGCGGGCCTCCTGTGTCTTCCTCGGCTCTGCCACTCACTGACCAGGACATTGTTTGCCTCAAGCGTCTTCTTGCTTCCTCAGGCTCCTCGTCGACTGGCTCTGCTGCTGCCGTGACTGCATCCTCCTCCTCGTCATCACAAGCATCTACACAGTCAGGTACATCTTCGTGGGTTCTGGATTCTGGAGCCTCCTTTCATATGTCTTCTGATTCTTCCGCGTTGTCTTCTCTCGAACCTATTGATTCGCCTGTTAATGTTCTTACTGCCGATGGCACATCTCTTCCTGTTGCTAGTCGTGGTATTCTTTCCACTCCATCTTTTTCTGTTCCGAGCGTTTCACATGTTCCTCGCCTTACCATGAATCTTTTTTCCGCTGCCCAGCTTACTAATTCTGGTTGTCGTGTCATTCTTGATACCGACTCTTGCTCCATTCAGGATCGTCGCACCAAGGCTTTGGTTGGTGCTGGCCCCCGGCGCCGTGAGTCAAAGGGCCTCTGGGAGGTTGACTAGCTTTTTGTTCCTTCCGTTGCCACCCCTTATGCCAGCTCTCATGCTCTTGCTGCCTCTTCGTCTGCGTCCTTCCAGCAGTGGTATCATCGCCTTGGTCACATCTTTGGCTCTTGCTTATCTTCTTTAGTTCATCAGGGCCTCTTAGGGTCTGTATCTGGAGATGTCTCCTTAAATTGTAATGGTTGCAGACTTGGCAAACAGACTCAGTTACCTTATCCTACTAGTGAGTCTCAGATCTCGGCGTCCGTTTGACTTAGTTCATTCTGATGTCTGGGGTCCTGCTCCCTTTGATTCAAAAGGTGGTCATCGCTACTATGTTTTGTTTATTGATGATTTCTCTCGCTACACTTGGCTCTACTTCATGAAATCTCGTAGCGAGGTTCTTCCTATATACAAACGTTTTGCTACCATGATTCACACCCAGTTCGCCACGCCCATCCGTACTTTTCGTGCTGACTCTGCTGGAGAGTATATCTCTCAGCTGTTGTGTGGCTTTCTCGCGGAACAGGGTACTCTTGCCCAGTTCTCATGCCCAGGTGCTCACGCTCAGAATGGCGTTGCAGAACGAAAGCATCGTCATTTACTTGAGACGGCTCGTGCGCTGATAATTGCTGCTTCCCTTCCCCCCCATTTTTGGGCTGAGGCTGTTTCCGCATCCACCTATCTCATCAACATTCAGCCATCCACTTTGCTTTCTGCAGGTGGTATTCCTATGGAGTGTCTCACTGGTCGCTCTCCTGACTACTCAGCTCTTCGTATGTTTGGATGCGTGTGCTATGTCCTTCTTGCCCCCCGAGAACGCACCAAACTGACTGCTCAGTCGGTCGAGTGTGTTTTCCTTGGTTACAGTGATGAGCACAAGGGGTATCGCTGTTGGGATCCTGTTGGTCGTCGTTTGCGCATCTCGCGTGATGTGACCTTTGATGAGTCTCGCTCTTACTACCCCCGTCCCTCTTCCTCGAGCTTCTCTGTGGATGATATTTCCTTTCTCCTTCTCCCTGATACACCCCGCTATGTGCCTCATGTTTCACTTCCTCCAATCACACCTCTCATTCATTCTTCTTCACCACCGACACCATCTTTCCCATCCTCCTCCTCCACCTCTCCACCATCATCTCCAGTTCGTCGCCCTCTTTCACCGTTCCCTCTCCACTACACTCGCCGATCTCGTACTGAGGATGTCTCCTCTGACGAGCCTTCCACCTCTGGTGCACCTCCTCTCACGCCTCCCCCGGTTCACAACCTTCGTGCTCAGCCTTGCCCCCCGCCTGATCGCTACTCCCCTACTCGGTATGGTCTCTCTGCTATTGTAGGGCCCACCTCCTACCGAACTGCCATGACTCAGCCTGAATGGCAACTTGCGATGGCCGAAGAGCTTGCTCCTCTTGAGCGCTCTGGCACATGGGATCTGGTTCCCCTTCTTTCCGGTGTCCGTCCCATCACCTGCAAGTGGGTCTACAAGGTTAAGACTTGCTCCGATGGTTCTCTTGAGCGCTACAAAGCTCGTCTAGTGGCCCGTGGCTTTCAGCAGGAGCAGGGGCGTGATGATGATGAGACATTCGCTCCTGTGGCTCACATGACCACTGTCCGCACTCTTCTTGTTGTGGCTTCTGTCCGTCAGTGGTCTATCTCTCAACTTGATGTTCAGAACGCTTTTCTCAATGGCGAGTTGCGTGAGGAGGTTTATATGCAGCCACCACAGGGGTACTATGCTCCTGATGGTATGGTCTGTAGACTGCGCCGCTCCCTATATGGTCTCAAACAGGCCCCTCGCGCCTGGTTTGAGCGCTTCGCATCTGTGGTGACCGCCGCTGGTTTCTTGCCCAGTGACCATGTGTTGGGGAACGTTGCAGAAAATTAAAATTTTTCCTATGGTTTCACCAAGATCCATCTATGAGTTCATCTAAGCAACGAGTCAAGGGAGTGAGTTTGCATCTACATACCACTTGTAGATCGAGTGCGGAAGCGTTCAAGGGATGGTGATGATGGAGTCGTACTCGCCGTGATTCGGATCACCGATGACCAAGTGCTGAGCGGACAGCACCTCCGCGTTCAACACACACGTGCAGTGCGGATGGCGTCTCCTCCGTCTTGATCCAGCAAGGAGGAAGGAGAGGTTGAGGAAGATAGCTCAATGGCAGCACGACGGGCGTGGTGTTGTTGGTGCAGCAAGATACTCGGCTGTGGCTTCGCCAAGCACGTCACGGAAGAGGAGAGGTGTTGGGGAGGGAGGGATTCGCCTTGGCTTGTGTATGCAGCCCTCCCTCACCCCTCTATTTATAGGGGAGAGGGCAAGGGGCCGGCCCCTCTAGATGGGAATCTAGAGGGGCGGCTGCAGGAGGGTGGCTTGCCCCCAAGCAAGGGGCGCCCCATTCTAGGGTTCCCCCAAACCCTAGGCGCAAGGGCCCAAAGGGGGCGGGGTGCGCCCAGCCCATCAGGGGCTGGCTCCTTCCCCCACGCAGCCCAAGTGGCCCCCCGGGAGGGTGGCCCTTCCCGGTGGACCTCCGGAACCCTTCCGGTGGCCCGGTACAATACCGGTATGCCCCCGAAACTTTCCGGTGTCCGTTTGACAACTTCCCATATATAAATCTTTACCTCCGGACCCTTCCGGAACTCCTCGTGACGTCCGGGATCTCATCCGGGACTCAACAACATTCGTAATCACATACAAGTCTTACATGGCGACCCGACCTCGGGACGGTCAAGCCTCTGTATCTGTGCCATCCACAGATCGGTATCTTTGGCACACACGATACATCAATGTATATATCAAAGTGCAATCACATGTATAAATAACGTAAAATGATATATACCTCATAATACTCAGCGGAAACAATCAAATGGGTGTGGAGTCCCATCAACGCCATCGGCAGTTGAGTGTAGACCGTAACCTGCACTGCATTTACTCTTACTCGTCGGTAGAAATTATCTGCAACATGATACGTTGCAGCCGTGTAGGTCAGTACATTGAATGTACCGGCAAGAGCACAATAAGAGAAAACAGATGATAAACTATACTATATGCAATATGGCTTTGTGGCTCTGTATCTGAGTTTTGTTTGCGTAAAAGTTGATTTTATTTTCCCTACATCAAAGGAATAAATGAAGTCTATACTATGGAGTTTTCTACCATGACATGGTTCCGCCAACCGATGTCTCATAGCCCAAAATCATCATATGTTGCCCACAATTAAGTTATCAATCCGGTGTTGAGAGTTCCGAGATAGATCCAAGTCCAGATGCTCAAATTGTCCGTAACCGGGGACACGGCTAATCGATTAGGTTTAACCCTCTGCAGAGGTTTGTACACTTTACCCGCAAGATTCGATCCCTCTCTTTACGTTCTCGCACTTCAGGGTGTTTGAGAACAAGATGACGAAACATGGTCTTCGAAGAGTTCCTCGACCATTGTCCGGTACTCATCCCATCCTACCGTAGTTCTACATCCGCTAGCACCGTCGGCCAGAGTCACAACTAAGGTCAACCAAGCGAGCCCATATTGACTTGCGGTTGCAGGTAAGCTTCCGGTCATGAAGTATTCTTCCGTCTCTTTGAGTGCAGGTGAAGCTTTCCGCAAGATGTCATGGCGCTTCTCCATGCATCGGCCAACCACTTTGGGTTCTCCGGGGTGCCCGTCAACCGTCCTTCACCCGATGAGTGTGTATTGAATTCTTGTCTCGAGTCTTGAAGTCTTGAGGCCTTGAAGATGCAGATCCTTGCAGGTTCCATCATGGAGTTGTCGTCATTGACGTAGAGTCCTCCTTCTTCACACCACTCTCGAACACTCATACCAAACCCCGTCTACTATAGCGTAGCATTAAAATAAAATATCGTCCCGGGCTTGGTAACAGGGTGATGGGTTCCTACCTCATGCATACTACTCAACTACAAGGATTCAATAACACTCTTGAGGGGTGGTTGCAAAGATGCCACTAAATGCAATAAACATAGGTATGAAAGCATGGTCAAAGTGAACTTGCCTGGTAAGTTGATGAAGATAACAATACTCTCGAATAATGACTTGGTAGAACTATTCGTCACTCCGTTGAAAATCCATATAGTCATAGCATTCATATAAGCAAACATGCTAGCAAACAATTCTAACACTCATACTAAAATCAACAAATAAAAATGCAAATCAAGGGGCACCAAATAAAAACAAAGGAAAACTACACAACAAAACTACCAAAGAAAAACTCGGAGAAAACAATTCAAGGTTTTCCTACATCAAGCAACAATTAAAAAATAGTTTTGCACTACAAAAATTTTCTTAACAGAACCTAAGCATGGGTTTATGCTACCTAACAGAAAAGGATCCATCATGCAACTAGGAGCAAAAAGAATCCCCTTAAAATCTATTATAAAACTCCTATTAGGCCTAAAGCAAATTCTAGGAGGAAAAATAAAATAAAAGTTTTATTTATTATAAATAAAAGTTCATGTTCTAAAGTTACACAAACTATCCTAGAATAATCAATCACATGTGAAAAATAAATTTATTTGCTAATTAAAATAATAGGAAAACAGTAGCTAGTTAATTAATTAGGATTAACAAGATTCTGCTAGAAACTAATTTTTTATTAATCCTAAAATACCCAAATTAATTCCTACGGTTAGGAAATGTCAAAATAAAGTTGGGACAAAAGAATCATTAAAAATAAATTTCCTAACTCATTTCATAGCAGATTTACTATTCTGTCTAAAACTAAAATAAAGCTATTCTAAATAATTTTAACATAGCTAATTATATATTCTACAGAAACTATAAGAAATTTGCAAACCAACAAAAAAAATCACTTAAAAATATTAAGTAGAATAAAAGATATGAATTTTTCAAATCTGAAACTATTCTGTTAAAACAGAAAAAACGAAAATAAAGAAAAACGGCTAAATGGGCCTAACCCACGCACTGAGCGTAACTTAGCTAAAACGGGCCCTAGGGTTAAACGAATCGGGCCGGTCTAATAAAAAAACCTAACTAAAAATAAACCGGATCTAACCGGAATAAAACCGGTCTATTAAACTAAACCTAAATAGACCGTACCCCTTCGGGGGGATCTAATCTAAGCCGTACGCCTAGATCCAACGGGCGGGAGGGATCCGGGCGATTTACCGTCGGGCGACGGCGACGGCAGCTCGGGCGGCGACGGTTCCGCGTCTCCGGTGGTCGGGGCGACGGCGGGAGCTCCGGGTGCGGCAGTGCGAGGGGAGTCCGGGTGGAGTCAGTGAGCTCGGGTGGTTTGGGGGTGGCCGAACGGTGGCAATGGCGGGCGGGCGTGCTCGGTCTCCCATGAGCGATTGTGGGCGAGGAGGTTAGGCGAGGCGAGGGCGGAGGCGGAGGGGAGGTATAAATAGGGGGACTTGGGCGAGGCGGATCGGGGAGGATCGGGAGGATCCGGAGATCATGGGATCTCCAGCGGCGGCGGCGCTCGTCGCGAGGGGCGAGGAGAGGAGGTGGGGTCCACCGTCGGTGAGGAGAGGGGAGCGGGTTGATCGGTTGACCAACCGGATGGTTCGGCGAGGTGCGGTGGCTCATGGGCGGTCGGTGGTGGGCACTTTGGTGGCCGGTCGATGGGTTGCCAGTCTTTGTTTGGGCGGTCGGCCCGGCTGGTGCCTGGGCATTTTTTCTTTTTCTAGTTTTTTTTTTGAAAAACAAAAACAGATATAATATATAAACTATAATTATTTTATATAGGACATATATATACCAAAATGATCAGAAAAAGATTTCCTACAACATGAACTATTTTTCAAGTTCAAATAAAATACACAAAAATTCAAATAAAACAAAGAGTGTTTCTGCCCTAATAAAATCCAATAAAATCATTTTAAAAATACCAAAATGACTTCAAATTTATTTTCTCCTAATTTTTCATTGAAGGAATCATTTTACCCATATTTCCATTTATTTATTTTTAGGAGAAAAATAATTTGGAATAAAATCCAAATAACTTCAAATTTGAAGGGGAGTTTCAAAATACCTTCAAATGACTTTCAATTTGATTCTTTTTAACTTCCAACTCATATTTCATATAATTGAAGAAGTCATTTTATCTTCCCTCATGAAAATCATTGAGTTGCATAAAGCTTGAATATGAAATATTCTCAAATGAAATTCAAATCTTTTCAAAACCTTTTTATTTCAAATGGAAGAAGTCATTTCATCTTCACTCTAGGGTTTTGATGTTGGAATGGAATTGAATTCATTGAGATCCAAAAAGGGCAAGGGGATAGTTTTGGGAAAGTCATTTTATTCCCTCTCATCCAACTTTCAAAAATTTCAAATTCCACTCAATTTCACTCAATCACTTCAAACAAACCATCAGACAACAAGCATAGTTATTTATCTAATATAACATTCCAAAATTTAGAATTTTGGGATGTTACATCTTCCTAATAACCCTAGCGTCACCGAACCTTAAGTGTGTAGACCCTACGGGTTCGGGAGACACGCAGACATGACCGAGACAGCTCTCAGCTCAATAACCAACATCGGGATCTTGATACCCATGTTGGCTCCCACATGCTCCTCGATGTTGTCATCGGATGAACCACGATGTCGAGGATTCAAGCAACCCCGTATACTATTCCCTTTGTCAATCGATGCGTTACTTGCCCGAGACTTCGATCGTCGGTATCCCAATACCTTGTTCAGTCTCGTTACGGCAAGTCACTTTACTCGATACCGTAATGCATGATCCGTGACCAAACACTTGGTCACTTTGAGCTCATTATGATGATGCATTATCGAGTGGGCCCAGAGATACCTCTCCGTTATCACGGAGTGACAAATCGATCTCGATCCGTGTCAACCCAGCAGACACTTTCGGAGATACCGTAGTGCACCTTATAGTCACCCGATTCACGTTGTGACGTTTGGTACACCCAAAGAACTCCTACGATGTCCGGGAGTTACACGATCTCATGGTCTAAGGAAGAGATACGACATTGAAAAAGCTCTAGCAAAAGCGAACTACGATCTTGTGCTATGCTTAGGATTGGGTCTTGTCCATCACGTCATTCTCCTAATGACGTGATCCCGTTGTCAACGACATCTGATGTCCATAGTCAGGAAACCATGACTATATGTTGACCAACGAGCTAGTCAATTAGAGGCTCACTAGAGACGTATTGTGGTCTATGTATTCACACATGTATTACGATTTCCGGATAATACAATTATAGCATGAATAAAAAGACAATTATCATGAACAAGGAAATATAATAATAATGCTTTTATTATTGCCTCTAGGGCATATTTCCAACAGTCTCCCACTTGCACTAGAGTCAATAATCTAGTTCCATTGTGATGAATCGAACACCCATAGAGTTACGGTGTTGATCATGTTTTGCCCATGGAAGAGGTTTAGTCAACGGATCTGCGACATTCAGATCCGTATGCACTTTACAAATTTCTATGTCTCCATCTTGAACATTTTCACGGATGGAGTTGAAGCGGCAACGCTTGATGTGCCTGGTCTTCTTGTGAAACCTGGGCTCCTTGGCAAGTGCAATAGCTCGGTGTTGTCACGAAGAGTTTGATCGGCCCCGACGCATTGGGTATGACTCCTAGGTCGGTGATGAACTCCTTCACCCAAATTGCTTCATGCGTTGCCTCCGAGGCTGCCATGTACTCCGCTTCACATGTAGATCCCGCCAGGGCGCTTGCTACTGCACCGACTTACTACTCCACCATTCAACATATACACGTATCCGGTTTGTGACTTAGAGTCATCGGATACGTGTCGAAGCTAAGCGTCGATGTAACCCTTTACTGACGAGCTCTTCGTCACCTCCATAAACGAGAAACATGTCCTTTGTCCTTTTCGGTACTTCAGGATATTCTTGACCGCTGTCCGGTGTTCCTTGTCGGGATTACTTTGGTATCTCCCTACCAAACTTACGGCAAGGTTTACATCAGTCTGGTACACTGACATGGCATACATAATAGATCCTATGGCTGAGGCATAGGGGATGACGCTCATCTCTTCTTTATCTTTTGCCGTGGTGGGGCATTGAGCCGAGCTCAATCTCACACCTTGCAGCCTGAGCAAGAACCCTTTCTTGGACTGATCCATTTTGAACTTCTTCAAAATCTTATCAAGGTATGTGCTTTGTGAAAGACCTATGAGGCATCTCGATCTATCTCTATAGATCTTGATGCCTAATATATAAGCAGCTTCTCCAAGGTCCTTCGTTGAAAAACACTTATTCAAGTAGGCCTTAATGCTGTCCAAGAATTCTATATCATTTCCCATCAAAAGTATGTCATCTACATATAATATGAGAAATGCTCTGAGCTCCCACTCACTTTCTTGTAAACGCAGGCTTCTCCATAAGTGCGCATAAACTAAACGCTTTGATCATCTCATCAAAGCGAATGTTCCAACTCCGAGATGCTTGCACCAGCCCATAAATGGATCGCTGGAGCTTGCATACTTTGTTAGCATTCTTAGGATCGACAAAACCTTCTGGCTGCATCATATACAGCTCTTCCTTAAGATAACCATTAAGGAACGATGTTTTGACGTCCATCTGCCATATCTCATAATCATAGTATGCGGCAATTGCTAACATGATTCGGACGGACTTAAGCTTCGCTACGGGAGAGAAAGTCTCGTTGTAGTCAATCCCTTGAACTTGCCGATAACCCTTAGCAACAAGTCGAGCTTTATAGATGGTGACATTACCATCCGCGTCCGTCTTCTTCTTAAAGATCCATTTGTTTTCTATCGCTCGCCGATCATCGGGCAAGTCAGTCAAAGTCCATACTTTGTTTTCATACATGGATTCTATCTCAGATTTCATGGCTTCTAGCCATTTGTTGGAATCTGGGCCCGCCATCGCTTCTTCATAGTTAGAAGGTTCACCGTTGTCTAACAACATGATTTCCGGAGACAGGGTTACCGTACCACTGCAGTGCGGAACGTGTCCTACGGACCTCTGAAGTTCAGTAGCAACTTGATCTGAAGTACCTTGATCATCATCATTATTTTCCTCTTCGGTTGGTGTACGCATCACGGGAACATTTTCTGAGCAGCACTACTTTCCCGTTCAAGAGGTAGTACTTCATCGAGTTCTACTTTCCTCCCACTTACTTCTTTCGAGAGAAACTCTTTTTCGAAAGGATCCGTTCTTGGCAACAAAGATCTTGCCCTCGGATCTTAAGTAGAAGGTATACCCAATGGTTTCTTTAGGGTATCCTATGAAGACGCATTTTTCCGGCTTGGGTTCGAGCTTTTCAGGTTGAAGTTTCTTGACATAAGCATCGCATCCCCAAACTTTTAGAAACGACAGCTTAGGTTTCTTCCCAAACCATAATTCATACGGTGTCGTCTCAACGGATTTAGACGGTGCCCTATTTAAAGTGAATGTAGCTGTCTCTAGGCGTATCCCCAAAATGATAGCGGTAAATCGGTAAGAGACATCATGGATCGCACCATATCCGATGAGAGTGCGATTACGACGTTCGGACACCTTTATTCTGTTGAGGTGTTCTAGGCGGCGTGAGTTGTGAAACGATTCCACATTTTCTTAAGTGTGTACCAAATTCGTGACTTAAATATTCTCCTCCACGATTCGATCGTAGGAATTTTATCTTTCGGTCACGTTGATTCTCTACCTCATTCTGAAATTCCTTGAACTTTTCAAAGGTCTCAGACTTGTGTTTCATTAAGTAGACATACCAATATCTACTCAAGTCATCAGTGAGAGTGATAACATAACGATATCCTCCGCGAGCCTCAACGCTCATTGGACCGCACACATCGGTATGTATGATCTCCAACAAGTTGGTTGCTCGCTCCATTGTTCCGGAGAACGGAGTCTTGGTCATTTTGCCCATGAGGCATGGTTCGCATGTGTCAAATGATTCATAATCGAGAGACTCTAAAAGTCCATCAGCATGGAGCTTCTTCATGCGCTTGACACCAATGTGACCAAGGCGGCAGTGCCACAAGTATGTGGGACTATCGTTATCAACTTTACATCTTTTGGTATTCATGCTATGAATATGTGTAACACTACGCTCGAGATTCATTAAGAATAAACCATTGACCATCGGAGCATGACCATAAAACATATCTCTCATATAAATAGAACAACCATTATTCTCGGATTTAAATGAGTAGCCATCTCGCATTAAACGAGATCCAGATACAATGTTCATGCTCAAACTTGGCACTAAATAACAATTATTGAGGTTCATAACTAATCCCGTGGGTAAATGTAGAGGTAGCGTGACGTGGCGATCACATCGACTGGAACCATTCCCGACGCGCATCGTCACCTCGTCCTTTGCCGGTCTTCGCTTATTCCGCAGCTCTGCTGTGAGTTACAAATATGAGCAACGGCACCGTATCAAATACCCAGGAGTTACTACAGTACTTGGTAAGGTACACATCAATTACATGTATATCAAATATACCTTTGGTGTTGCCGGCCTTCTTATCCGCTAAGTATTTGGGGCAGTTCCGCTTCGGTGACCCTTCCCTTGCAATAAAAGCACTTTCGGTCTCAGGGCTTGGTTCCATTCTTTGACTTCTTCCCGGCAACTTGCTTCTTGGTAGCGGCAACCTCCTTGCCATCCTTCTTGAAGTTCTTCTTGCCCTTGCCCTTCTTGAACTTAGTGGTTTTGTTGACCATCAACACTTGATGTTCTTTCTTGATTTCAACCTCTGCTGACTTCAGCATTGAGAATACTTCGGGAATGGTCTTCACCATCCCCTACATATTGTAGTTCATCACAAAGCTCTTGTAGCTTGGTGGGAGCGACTGAAGGATTCTGTCAATGACCGCCTCGTCCGGGAGGTTTATGTCCAACTGGGACAGGCGGTTGTGCAACCCAGACATTTTGAGTATGTGCTCACTGACAGAACTGTTTTCCTCCATCTTACAACTATAGAACTTGTCGGAGACTTCATATCTCTCGACCCGGGCATGAGCTTGGAAAACCAGTTTCAGCTCTTCGAACATCTCATATGCTCCGTGTTGCTCAAAACGCTTTTGGAGCCCGGTTCTAAGCTGTAAAGCATGCCGCCTTGAACGAGGGAGTAATCATCGACGAGTCTGCCAAGCATTCATCTTGTCTTGGTTCTGCAGGGGCGGAGCGTCACCTAGCGGTCCTTCTAGGACATATTGTTTCCTGGCAGCTATGAGGATGATCCTCGGGTTAGGACCCAGTCCGTATAGTTGCTGCCGTCATCTTTCAGCTTGGTTTTCTCTAGGAACGCGTTGAAGTTCAAGTTGACATGAGCGTTGGCCATTTGATCTACAAGACATATTATGCAAAAGTTTTAGACTAAGTTCATGATAATTAAGTTCATCTAATCAAATTATTTTAATGAACTCCCACTCAGATTAGACATCCCTCTAGTCATCTAAGTGTTACACGATCCGAGTCGACTAGGCCGTGTCCGATCATCACGTGAGACGGACTAGTCATCGTCGGTGAACATTCTCATGTTGATCGTATCTTCCATACGACTTCGTGTTCGACCTTCGGTCTCCGTGTTCGAGGCCATGTCTGTACATGCTAGGCTCGTCAAGTTAACCCTAAGTGTTTTGCATGTGTAAAACTGTCTTACACCCGTTGTATGTGAGCGTAAGGATCTATCACACCCGATCATCACGTGGTGCTTCGTAACGACGAACTTTAGCAACGGCGCCCAGTTAGGGGAGAACACTTCTTGAAATTGTTGTAAGGGATCATCTTATTTACTACCGTCATTCTAAGTAAACAAGATGCATAAACATAATAAACATCACATGCAATTATATAGTAGTGACATGATATGGCCAATATCATATAGCTCCATTGATCTCCATCTTCAGGGCTCCATGATCATCTTGTCACCGGCATGACACCATGATCTCCATCATCGTGTCTTCATGAAGTTGTCACGCCAACGACTACTTCTACTTCTATGGCTAACGCGTTTAGCAATAAAGTAAAGTAATTTACATGGCGTTCTTCAATGACACGCAGGTCATACAAAATAAAGACAACTCCTATGGCTCCTGCCGGTTGTCATACTCATCGACATGCAAGTCGTGATTCCTATTACAAGAACATGATCTCATACATCACAATATATCATTCATCATTCATCACAACTTACGGCCATATCACGTCACATGACAATTGCTGCAAAAACAAGTTAGGCGTCCTCTAATTGTTGTTGCATCTTTTACGTGGCTGCAATTGGGTTCTAGCAAGAACGTTTTCTTACCTACGAATAACCACAACGTGATTTTGTCAACTTCTATTTACCCTTCATAAGGACCCTTTTCATTGAATCCGCTCCAACTAAAGTGGGAGAGACAGACACCCGCCAGCCACCTTATGCAACTAGTGCATGTTAGTCGGTGGAACCGGTCTCACGTAAGCGTACGTGTAAGGTTGGTCCGGGCCGCTTCATCCCACAATACCGCTGAAGCAAGACAAGACTAGTAGCGGCAAGCAAGTTGACAAGATCTACGCCCACAACAAAATTGTGGTCTACTCGTGCAATAGAGAACTACGCATAGACCTAGCTCATGATGCCACTGTTGGGGAACGTTGCAGAAAATTAAAATTTTTCCTACGGTTTCACCAAGATCCATCTATGAGTTCATCTAAGCAACGAGTCAAGGGAGTGAGTTTGCATCTACATACCACTTGTAGATCGAGTGCGGAAGCGTTCAAGGGGATGGTGATGATGGAGTCGTACTCGTCGTGATTCGGATCACCGATGACCAAGTGCTGAACGGACAGCACCTCCGGCGTTCAACACACGTGCAGCACGGACGACGTCTCCTCCGTCTTGATCCAGCTAGGAGGAAGGAGAGGTTGAGGAAGACAGCTCCATCGGCAGCACGACGGCGTGGTGTTGTTGGTGCAGCAGTACTCCGACAGGGCTTCGCCAAGCACGTACGGAGGTGGAGAAGTGTTGGGGAGGGAGGCTGTGCCTTGGCTTGTATGCAGCCTCCCTCACCCCTCTATTTATAGGGGGAGAGGGCAGGTCCGGCCCCTCTAGATGGGAATCTAGAGGCGGTGGCGAGGAGGGTGGCTTGCCCCCCAAGCAAGGGGGGCGCCCCCTTCTAGGGTTCCCCCAAACCCTAGGCGCAAGGGCCCAAGGGGGGGGTGCGCCCAGCCCATCAGGGGCTGGCTCCTTCCCCCACGCAGCCCAAGTGGCCCCCCGGGAGGGTGGCCCCTCCCGGTGGACCTCCGGAACCCTTCCGGTGGCCCCGGTACAATACCGGTATGCCCCCGAAACTTTCCGGTGTCCGTTTGACAACTTCCCATATATAAATCTTTACCTCCGGACCCTTCCGGAACTCCTCGTGACGTCCGGGATCTCATCCGGGACTCCGAACAACATTCAGTAATCACATACAAGTCTTCCTAATAACCCTAGTGTCACCGAACCTTAAGTGTGTAGACCCTACGGGTTCGGGAGACACGTAGACATGACCGAGACGGCTCTCAGGTCAATAACCAACAGCGGGATCTGGATACCCATGTTGGCTCCCACATGCTCCTCGATGTTGTCATCGGATGAACCACAATGTCGAGGATTCAAGCAACCCCGTATACTATTCCCTTTGTCAATCGATGCGTTACTTGCGAGATTCGATCGTCGGTATCCCAATACCTTGTTCAGTCTCGTTACCGGCAAGTCACTTTACTCGTACCGTAATGCATGATCCCGTGACCAAACACTTGGTCACTTTGAGCTCATTATGATGATGCATTACCGAGTGGGCCCAGAGATACCTCTCCGTTATACGGAGTGACAAATCCCAGTCTCGATCCGTGTCAACCCAGCAGACACTTTCGGAGATACCTGTAGTGCACCTTTATAGTCACCAAGTTACGTTGTGACGTTTGGTACACCCAAAGCACTCCTACGGTATCCGGGAGTTACACGATCTCATGGTCTAAGGAAGAGATACTTGACATTGAAAAAGCTCTAGAAAAACGAACTACGATCTTGTGCTATGCTTAGGATTGGGTCTTGTCCATCACATCATTCTCCTAATGGCGTGATCCCGTTATCAACGACATCGATGTCCATAGTCGAAATCATGACTATCTGTTGACCAACGAGCTAGTCAACTAGAGGCTCACTAGGGACGTATTGTGGTCTATGTATTCACACATGTATTACGATTTCCGGATAATACAATTATAGCATGAATAAAAAGACAATTATCATGAACAAAGAAATATAATAATAATGCTTTTATTATTATCTCTAGGGCATATTTCCAACACCATGACCCCCCGCTGTTTGTTCACACATCTCCTCGTGGTCGGACTCTTCTCCTTCTATATGTTGATGACATGATCATCACTGGTGACGACACTGATTACATTGCCTTTGTTAAGGCTCGCCTTATGACCAGGTTTCTTATGACTGATCTTGGTCCACTTCGCTACTTTCTTGGGATTGAGATCTCCTCGACCTCTGATGGCTTCTACATCTCTCAAGAAAAATATATTCAGGATCTTCTTGCTCGCGCTGCTCTCGGTGATGAGCGCACGGTTGTGACTCCTATGGAGCTCAACGTTCATCTTCGTGCCACTGATGGTGACCCTCTTCCTAATCCCACTCGCTATCGTCACCTTGTTGGCAGTCTTGTCTATCTTGCTGTTACGCGTCCTGACATCTCCCATCCTGTCCACATCCTGAGTCAGTTTGTTTCAGCCCCCACCTCTGTCCACTATAGTCATCTCCTCCGTGTTCTACGATATCTTCGTGGCACGATCTCTTAGCGCCTTTTCTTTCCCCGCTCCAGCTCTCTTGAGCTCCAGGCCTACTCTGATGCTACATGGGCCAGTGATCCCTCTGATCGACGCTCACTGTCTGCTTATTGTGTCTTTCTTGGTGGCTCTCTCATTGCCTGGAAGACAAAGAAACAAACTGCAGTTTCTCGCTCGAGTACAGAGGCTGAGTTGCGAGCCATGTCGATGCTGATGGCTGAGGTGATCTGGTTACGGTGGTTACTTGAGGATTTTGGTGTGACTGCTCCTACCTCGACTCCCTTACTGTCCGACAAGATCTTGGTGCTATCAAGATTATGCGCGTGACCCGGTGAAGCATGAGCTCACCAAGCACATCGGTGTGGATGCCCACTTTGTGCGTGCTGCTGTGCAGGATCAGACTATCGCTCTTCACTATGTGCCCTCTGAGTTACAGTTGGCTGACTTCTTCATCAAGGCACAGACTCGAGCGCAGCACGGCTTTTTTCTCTCCAAACTCAGTGTTGTTGATCCACCATGAGTTTGAGGGGGGGGGGGGTGTTAGATGTGTATAGTTCCTTTTCGGTATATCCCCATTGTATAAGGGATTTTCTGCACTTTGACCACATGTGTATGTAATGGCCTTTGGCCCTCAGGAAATACTAATTGCTCATTTATCCAACAGTTCTGTCCTCTTCAGCTGGCTAAACCGCTCAGCTGCAAAGACCGTTTGGGACACCCACGAGTTGACTAACTATACTTAGTCTCATGTCATAATCAGCTGCCGCCGGCCATGACGATGACTGGTCTAGCCATGACCTCGGACGACATAGACGTGGCACTGACAAGTCGCTCTCGCAGTCTCGCTGTGTATTTTGTTCCGAAAGTCTCTGTCACCACTGAATGAGCCATTCATCCCACTCCACGTATCACTTGACAGTCGGACAATTGGCACTTCCTGTCACCTTCCTGCAGGAACCTTCGACCAGGAGATCAGATCTATCTACTCACGGATCACTTCAACCGCTATACAAGTGGCCTCTACGGCGAATTTGTCACCACGAAACTAAGCAGCCAGCATGCACCAACTTGTCCTTCAAGTGATCGATCAGCTGCGCTGCAGTGGAGTGCAACGCATGTTCGCTCTCCTTGTCTCCATCCGTTGACGCTGACAGCATGACGAACTGGCCTGCGTCATCCATCGCATAAACGCATGAACCCCCTATAAAGAGCTTCATCACGCAACCGTATGAACGTACCAACCAACCCATACGGACTATCAACACACGCACCAACACGTCGTCACAAGGGGAGAAATGGGCTCGTGCACCTCGCGCTCGCCGGCGCCGGCAGCGGCGGCGGGGTCCGGGCGGACAGTGGCCACCAAGACGGCGAAGGTGATTCATCTGGACGGCTCCATGGCGCAGTACACGGCGTCGGCCACGGCACGCGAAGCACTGGTCGGCGCCGCCATGAAGTCGAAGCTTTACGTAGCTTCGGACGAAGCTCCGCCGACGCTGCTTGGCGCTGGCCGCCGACGAGCTGCTCCAGCCCGGGTGGCTCTACTTCGTGATGCCCCTGTCTAAGCTCCGTCGGCCGCTCTCGGGGCAGGAGATGACCGCCCTCGCCGTCAGGGCCAGCTCGGCGCTGGCCGTCGCGGGCGGCATCTCGTCCCCCAGGCGCGGCAAGAGCGGAGCCGCGGTGGCTGGCGCCAACGGCAAGCGACGGAAGGCAGCGGCTCGAGTGGCACCACTAGCTGACGACGACGATGTCGCGGAGCGGGACGGTGGATGGGACCAACACCTTGCCTACGGCAAATACGGTGGCGTGCGCAAGAGGGTGCAGGCCGCCGGTAATCTGACGGCTGGGAAGGCGAGGAAAGGAGATGGTTACGGTGGAAGGCGCAACAGCCGTCACCGTCGTCCTCGTGCAGGCGCGCAAAGGTTGAGCGCGATTTTGGAGGCCGATGACTTCTGAGTTCGACGATTCTCGGGAGTGGTTAATTTAATTCCGTTATTAGTCAGTTGGTTCTGTCCGTCGATCGACCCGATCGACTCATGTATATACCGCATACAACAATACTTTGATGTTTTTTGACATGAAACTTATGTTTAAAGATGTTGGTACTGCCAGAAAGTACAGTTTGGAACTAGGTAATGCATTCCTTGCTGCACAGTTAAACGGGCTAGGCTATTTCAAAAAAGAAGTTAAATGGGCTAGGCCTACGACGAGCTCGATTTTCGAATGGTCACACATTTCCGAAGGTGCTCTTGGCTAACCGCTTCGCTCTCTTTCTTTAGCGACAGACGAGTTCCTGCCAGCCTTTGGATGTCGGCGAGGCCGTGATCCCCACCCCTCTCCGCCCGCTGCTCCGGCGGCTAGAGGAGGGGGTGGGCTCCCTTTTCTCTCCCTGTTGTTCCGTAGGTCTAGGGTTTTGTCGTCGTCGTCTCGTAGTGTCAGTTTGGTGAGATTGGTGTTGCGTTGAATAAAGTGGCATTGGTCACTGTTGGAAAGGATAGTTGTGTTTCACCATGAAGCAAAACTATGGTTTTTCGGCACAGTGTGATTCTCATGTGATTTTTTTCTAAGAAAACCAAGAAAAATTGCAAAATGCCGGCTTTTTTAAAAACCAGAAAGGAACCCCAAAGCACGTACAAAACAGCATGTTCCCATGGGGTGTGACAACCTGTGACACATGGCGGTAGAAGCGCCACTGTGTGCGCAGTGGCGGAGCTACACAAAAATCATGTGTGGGGGGGAGGCTAATTTTCCATTCATCTAGGTCCTTTAAAAATATATTTCAGACTTCTCTCTAAAGCTGGGGGTGGGGGGGGGGGCAGCGCCCACCCCCCTCCCGACCTCAACATAGCTCCGCCGCCATGCATGCGGCCATTGGGTAAGCTCCCGAACGGGTACCTGCTCATTTGTTGCCCCCTTCTTTGTGTCGATCTCAGCAGATTGTAAGAAGCAGTCGCATCTGGTGCTTCCTTAGTAGGCGGACACATTGCAGGAGGAGCTCTCCTTATTTTTTTACTAATGTTTCTTAAAATGTGATAAAATAATTAAACTTAAAAATGCTCGTTCGCTTGTTTGAAAAAAGTTCAAGCTGTGTTAAAACAAGGTCCATGTGAAACAAATATGCCCTAGAGGCAATAGTAAAGTTGTTATTTTATATTATATTTCCTTATTCATGATAAAGGTTTATTATTCATGATATAATTGTATTGATCAGAAACTTAAATACATGTGTGAATACATAAACAAATACTCTGTCCCTAGTGAGCCTCTACTAGACTAGCTCGTTGATCAAAGATTGTTAAAGTTTCCTAACCATGGACATGTGTTATCATTTGATAAAGGGATCACATCATTAGAAGAATGATGTGATGGATAAGACTCATCCGTTAGCTTAGCATATTGATCGTTCAGTTTATTGCTATTGCTTTCTTCATGTCAAATACATATTCCTTTGACTATGAGATTATGAAACTCCCGGATACCGAAGGAATACCTTGTGTGCTATCAAACGCCACAATGTAACTAGGTGATCATAAAGATGCTCTACAGGTATCTCCGAAGGTGTTTGTTGAGTTGGCATAGATCGAGATTAGGATTTGTCACTTCGAGTATCGGATAGTTATTTCTGGGCCCTCACGGTAATACACATCATCAGCTTGTAAGCAAATGACTAAGGAGTTAGTCACAAGGTGATGTATTATGGACCGAGTAAGGAGACTTGCCGGTAACAAGATTAAATTAGGTATGAAGATACCGACGATCGAATCTCGGGCAACTAACATACCGGTGGACAAAGGGAATTATGTATGTTGTCATAACGGTTCAACCGATAAAGATCTTCGTAGAATATGTAGGAGCCAATATGGGCATCCAGTTTTTATATTGGTTATTGACCGGAGCTAATAAATTATTGATGGTATGCTATGCTGGCTAACAAATTATTGACCGGAGTCCCTGGGAAGGTTTTAGAGTGACATTCTTTCTTCATTCTTAGCATGATGGTTGGTATAAGACCTTTGCTCTAGAGTTGCTCTAAGATCTTTTGTGTTTTGTTCTAATCCTGCTACTATTACGTGACTGAACGTGTACAATCCGGAGACGGACCACTACGGCCTCCTCCTTCCTCCAAAAAAAAAGTTAGGGTTTCTGCCTCCCGCCGTCGCCGCCGGTCCACCTCCTCTCCGGTGGCCCTAGGGCCATGGGGGCGCGGTGGATCTCGGCAAGGGCCAGCGGGAGGGCTCCGTTTTTACTCGTTTCTTTTAGTTTTGCTAGGATTTGTGTCCTGCTCAGAAAGACGAAACGGCGGCGGCTCCCTGAAGATGGAATAAAGGTCTCGCCGCCTAGTCCCCGTTCCGGCGACGCGTCTAGCACGTTGGTGGGCGTGTGGAGGTGTGTCTCCGACGGATCTACCTTTGGTGGATTTGCTCGGATCTCGTCATTGTTCGTCTACGTTTGGGTGTCTTTGGATTGGATCTTTTTGATCTACGTTATTCTTCATCTGCGGCGGTTGTTATTCTGGTGCGCTGGTCCTACGGGGCCTTAGGACGACTACTTCCCGACTGTCTAGTACAACAAGTTGTGCCCGACTCCGGCGATAGAGGGGAGATGACGACGGCGCGCCTTCGGCTCGCTTCAGTGGTGGTAGACCTCGCTAGGTGGTCTATGGATCTGGATGTAATTTTTATTATTTCTGGTATTCGTTGTACTGCCATGATTGAAGATGAATATACCGGAAATTTTCTCGCAAAAAAAATCTTTTGTGCTTTATTATTGCAAAAATTAAGTTTAGTATATGTCCGATCTATCCTCTTCAGTTAGATAAACCGTTTCAGCTGCAAAGACTGTTTGAGGCTCCCGTGCGTGACGAGTTAACTAACTATACTTAGTCTCAAACGTCGTAATCAGCTACCGCCAGCCGTGACGACGATGAGCCTACGTCTAGCCATGACCCCGGATTATCTAGACATGGCACTGACAAGTCGCTCTCGCTGCGTATTTTGTTCCGAAAGTCGGTGTCGCCACTGAAAAAGCCATTCACCCCACCCCACGTACAACAGTCGGGCAATTGGTACTTCCTGTCACCTTCCTGCAGGAACCTTCGACCAGGAGATTAGATCTCCTCACCGATTACTCTGACCGCTATACAAGTGGCCTCTACGGCGACTTTGTCACAACGAAACTAATAAGCAGCCAGCATCCACCAACTTGTCCTTCAAGTGATCGATCAGCTGCACTGCAGTGGAGTGCAACGCAAGTTCGCCCTCCTTGTCTCCGTCCGTTGACACTGACAGCACGACGAACGGGCCTGCGTCATCCATCACATAAACCCACTATAAAAAGCTTCATCACGCAACCGTATCAACGGATTAACGGATCAACCAATCCATTTTGCACTTGCTTTGTTTCAAAAAAAAATTGCACTTGCTCACCGAGTCATACGGACTCACGGCACACGTACCGACTACCAAGTACCATCACGTCGTCACAAGGGAAGAAATGGGCTCGTGCGCCTCGCGCTCCCCGGCGTCGGTGGGGTCCTGGCGGACAGTGGGCAACAAGACGGCGAAGGTGATTGGCCTGGACGGCTCCATGGCGCAGTACGCGGCGCTGGTCAAGGCGCGCGAGGCACTGGTTGACGCCGCCCGCACGTCGGTCTTCCTGTGCAGCTCCGACGAGCTCCGCTTCGACGCGCCCGCCCAGCGCTGGCCGTGGACGAGGCGCTCCAGCCCGGGTGGCTCTACTTCGTGCTGCCAGTGTCTATGCTCCGTCGGCCGCTCTCGGGGCAGGAGATGACCGCCCTCGCCGTCAGGACCAGCTCGGCGCTGGCCGTGGCGAGCGGCATCAGGTCCCCCACGCGCGGCAAGAACGGAGCCGCGGTGGCTGGCGCCAACGGCAAGCGACGGAAGGCGGCGGCTCGAGTGGCACCACTAGCTGACGACGATGATGTCGCGGAGCGGGACGGTGGATGGGACCAACACCTTGCGTACGGCAAATACGGTGGCACGCGCAAGAGGGTGCTGGCCGCCGGTGATCTGACGGCTGGGAAGGCGAGGAAAGGAGATGGTTACGGTGGAAGGCGCAACAGCCGTCACCGTCGTCCTCGTGCAGGCGCGGAAAGGTTGAGCGCGGTTTTTTCCTCTAATGTGTACGAGCGTGCATATTATATATTAAAGAAAAAAGGTAAAAAAAGCCTCCACCATAAGTTACATGTACATATCTATGCGGCTTTTAGCACGCACCCACTTCACTCACACACATTTATGTCACTCCTCCCCCATAGCCCACCTATATAATCTACCCTGAAAACTGTCCATCTCCCTCTTGATAAGCCCTGCCGTAGCCCACACTTTGGCCAGACTTCACCTTGTGGATGAGCCTCTCGATCAATGAAGACTCATCATCGAAAATAATGGCATTGCGGTGCTTCCAAAGCTCCCACATTACAAGCAACATCACTGTATGCAAGTCCTTGATCCTTGTTCCACCATCCGCACTTCTGTTGCAAAGCCATTTTCCCATTATGCCATCCTTGTTAGAAATATAATTGGGTTTAAGTTAGAGATAAGGAGATAGAGATAGAATTAGTTTAAACCACATGTTTTGTCTTGTACTCCAAGTCTCTACCCCTCTTATACTCCTATATATACCCTACACAAGGGTCAGATCAATACAACAACAATATTCATCCATCCTACTGGTATTAGAGCGGTTAGTCTCACGACGCCGATCCTAGGACTTCTCACCACTTCCGCAGCGCGCCGCCCCCGAGGAGATTAATCTCTTGTCCTCGGGGGCGCGGCACCCGATCCACATGGTATTAGAGCGGTTAGTCTCACGATGCCGATCCTAGGACTTCTCACCACTTCCGCAGCGCGCCGCCCCGAGGAGATTAATCTCTTTTCCTCGGAGGCGCGGCACCCGATCAATCAAAGAGATTGATTTTCTAGTTTAGATTAGATCAATTTCGAAATTTTCTCTAGTAGATTTTTTTTAGCCACCAAATAATCCTTTTGATCCTCAAACATCCGGCGCAATCGCAGCAGCGCTGGCATCGCAGAAGCGCGATCCGATAGAGTCGTCCTCCAGCCCAACATCGTCTTCAAGCTTCAGTAGATCCGGCACCGGAAGGTGTGCAAGGGTGAGCGATTGACGCGCCACGTACCACGGGCGGCCGGCAACTCTAGGGCGATCCAGAGGAGCAGCGCACGAAGGTCGAAGGGCCCAGGCGTCCCGGTGGAGCTGCGCCACGACATCGACTCCTACGCGAGATCGCGGGTGATCTACCCGATACAGGCAGGTCTCCTCCCGGTGCACACCAACATCAGCAGGCCAAGAGCATCCCACGTCCATGTGTTAATCCATGCACATAATGGATGTGGTCTGATGGATTTTAGCCAGGTTCACGCACACGATCGGCTCCAAAAGAGCACGAGCAGATGCGTTCACGAAGCACCAGATGCCGGCAACTCCACGACGCGGCAGATCAATCTACTTCGACTCAAGCAACTCCATGCATGACGCTATGCCGATACGGCCGGGAAGGCGACACAAACGCACGGGCTCTGCATCAACCATCCGCCCGCCGGACCAACAATTCCAAGCCGGACGCTACGTTCACGTTCAGACTCCCTGCCTCGACAACCCTCCATCACCACGTCCGCTCTACATCAACATGCGGGCATCATGAGAGGAGCAGCTCAGGCCGGCCGAACAAGCCGACAAATAGGAGACCGGCGCACCATCTACGCGTCCTGCACGGACGTCGGACGGGAGCAACGCAGGTCAACCATCTGCATCATCAGTCTTCACCGAGCGAACCAGCCGTGTATCGATCTTCATGCGTGTTTACATCAGCACTTCTGCATCACCGGGCTATGGATCTACATCTGCATCAGCCAGACCAACGACATGCATCTACGTAACCGATCTTCATCTGCATTGACCCTGAGCCGAACGACATCAACCTATAAAACTACGCCGGGCTATGAGCGAACATACCACGGCGCGACATCGACACCCCATCGCAACGAGGGAGGCCTCCAAGCGACGCATCATCATCAGCACGCCGCTGCAACGCCAACACTCCATCGCCAAGGTCTTCATCAACGTGGTCTTCACCAACATCATCAGCGACACAACGCCGCCGCCTCGTCCACAGGATGGACAACTAGCGTCCTCAGACAGATTTTTTCTGCAAGACGCGACCACGACGACGGCATCGGCCGCTGTTGGTGTTAACCATTGTTGTTTAGGTGTGTGTGTCATGTTTATTTTCAGTTCATCCATGTAGTTAAAGCTGCGGCAGTGTGTGCACGTAGAGTTGTGTTCACGTGCACAATGCAAAGCTAAATGGGTTGTGATTAGTTAGCTGCATGTGTCAGTCTGTGAGGAGTCCGGCCGGCCGAGTTGTGTTGCAGACCAGAGATGGAGAAAGAAGCGGGCGCAGGCAGTTGCGGCATGCACCAAGTGAGGGCTTATCCATCTGCAGCAACTTGGGAGTGACTCAAAGTCTGTACGTGTGAGCAGTTAGTTGAGAGATTAGTGGGTCAAGCCGTTAGTGGCTTGACCGGTGCGTTTGCATGCTAGCTAGTGCGTGTGTTGGCTGCTCTATTTAATCCCGTGTAATCCAGTTCATTCAGTGTGAGAAGAAATACAGAAAAAGGCACAAGTGTGCGTGGTGCCAAGTTCGTGAGTGTCTCTTCTACCTCCTGTGCGTGAGTTCATCTCCTACCTTGGGCAGAGATTACATTTGGTATCAGAGCCATGGTGATTGAAGGTTCGCGCACTCCGTCGCCGGGTCGCCGCCGTGTCTCGGCCTCGCCGGTGCGCCGAGGCCGGAGCCCGACGGCGTGGCTGCCGAGTGGTGGTGGTGCGATAGGAGGTCGTCCACCAGGCCAGCAGCACCGTCGTCTACCCGCTGGCGGCGTGACGAACTACTTCGAGTGGTCGCTGATCATGAAGGTGAACATGGAGGCCCAACGCGTGTGGGGCGCCATCGAGGAGGCGGAGCTTCAGCCAGACAGGGCGGCGCTTGCGGCAATTCTGCGAGCCGCCGGAGGAGATGTACTCCACGCTTGCCGTGAAGGCGACGGCAAAGGAGGCATGGGATGCCATCAAGATCATGCGGGTCGGCGATGCCCGCGTCCGTGAGGCCAAGGCGCAGACTCTCCTCAAGGAGTTTGATGCCGTCCGCATGAGGAGCGGCGAGACCCTCGACGAACTCGCCATGCGCATAAACGGGATCGCCAACAAGCTGCGCACGCTTGGCGAGAACCTCGACGAGGTGAAGGTCGTGAAGAAGCTTCTCCGCATCGTACCGTCCAAGTATACCCAGGTAGCTATTGCCATTGAGCAGCTTCTTGATCTTAAAACCATGTCCATGAAAGAGCTTGTGGGAAGGCTCAAAACGGCGGAGGACCGGAGCGACTTGGGCGAGGCGCCAGCAGCTTCGACCCGGTGGTGGAGTCGCCTGCTCCTCACGGAGGAGGAGTGGCTTGCTTTCGCTACCCAGCGGCGCCCGGCAAGAAGAAGAGAAACTTCGACATCCACAAGGTCCGCTGCTACACTTGCCAAGAGTATGGGCATTACTCGAGGGACTGCACCGAGCCGAAGAAGGAGCGGGCGCTTCTCGCCGACGCGACCGCCGACGACAACCCGGGGCTATACTGAAGGTTGCCATGGAGTTTCCAATAAAGCACAACAAGGTTAAGGGGGTGATTGTTGGTGTTAACCATTGTTGTTTAGGTGTGTGTGTGTCATGTTTATTTCCAGTTCATCCATGTAGTTAAAGCTGCGGCAGTGTGTGCACGTAGAGTTGTGTTCACGTGCACAATGCAAAGCTAAATGGGTTGTGATTAGTTAGCTGCATGTGTCAGTCTGTGAGGAGTCCGGCCGGCCGAGTTGTGTTGCAGACCAGAGATGGAGAAAGAAGCGGGCGCAGGCAGTTGCGGCATGCACCAAGTGAGGGCTTATCCATCTGCAGCAACTTGGGAGTGACTCAAAGTCTGTACGTGTGAGCAGTTAGTGGAGAGATTAGTGGGTCAAGCCGTTAGTGGCTTGACCGGTGCGTTTGCATGCTAGCTAGTGCATGTGTTGGCTGCTCTATTTAATCCCGTGTAATCCAGTTCATTCAGTGTGAGAAGAAATACAGAAAAAGGCACAAGTGTGCATGGTGCCAAGTTCGTGAGTGTCTCTTCTACCTCCTGTGCGTGAGTTCATCTCCTACCTTGGGCAGAGATTACAACCGCGTCATCCACGACAACACGACTGCATCGACACGGCGTCACTACATTGACGACCCTACACGGCCACACGGTTCTGGCAAAACCGATGTGTGCTCGATGGGCTTCCTCCGGTCTTGGCAAAATCGGCGGACTCATCGCCGACGGCACCTCTGACATCCGCAAGGTGTATCGTCCATGTCTGCAGCCCCGTCATAGCGCATTTCTTTTGCGCCTCCGGCTTTGTGCGGCTTCATCATCCGCGACGACCACACCATTGACCACGGCTACATCACCCTGATCGGCTACCTCGACATCGACCGTGTGGCTACGTCTACAGCAACTCATCGGCAACAACTCCAGTCAACAGTGTTCGCGTCGTCACTAGCGTCCACGCCACTTCCGCTGTGACTGCGGGAGGGAATAGAGGAGAAGGCATGAAGGCACCAGAAGGGGACGCAGTCACCGCCCTAGGTGCCTACCCATCAGAGACGCAGTTGATGATGGCGCAGCGGAGAAGACGACGAAAGCACAAGACTTCAAATCCAGTCGTACTCGTCCGCTTCACTCCCTTCTGTTGAGGGAATGTTAGAAATATAATTGGGTTTAAGTTAGAGATAAGGAGATAGAGATAGAATTAGTTTAAACCACATGTTTTGTCTTGTACTCCAAGTCTCTACCCCTCTTGTACTCCTATATATACCCTACACAAGGGTCAGATCAATACAACAACAATATTCATCCATCCTTGCTTGGTTTCCAGTCTGCTCTGCCAAGAGCCTCTCCTACTATCGTCCACGCTAATCTGGCGAACATGCAAGAGAGCAAAATGTGGCTTATTGTTTCTTCCTCTTGATCACAAAGCGGACACTTGTCTTGGTGCGGCAAACCCCTCCTTGCTAGTCGGTCCGAGGTCCAACACCGATTCTTTAGAGCCAACCATGCAAAGAAGCGACATTCCAACGGTGCCCGAGATTTCCAAGTGAGCTTCGACGTGAATACCACCTCACATCCCCAAAACCTGCTCGCATATGCCGATCTCACGGTGAACTGGCCATGTGCCTCCCAGGACCAAGATACCTGATCCTGCTCGTCGACCTGCGGCTCCCAAGCTTGTACTCTCGACCCTAGTTCCAGAAACTGCCGCAACGTGGTCTCGTCCATGTCCGGGCTGACCTGCCGTGCCCACTCTCCACTAGTTGCAACCTGACCTAGCCTTGCCCCTCGCCTAATTCTTGGTGGGATCCTTTTGTAAACTTCCGGTGCCAGCTCCTGCACCCTCCTGCCATCCAGCCATCTATCCTCCCAGAAAAATGTGTTTCTCCCATCTCTAGCCTCGACTCTAGTTGCTGCCCGGAACAATTGCATGGACTCCTTAGGCACTTTGATGGTGAATTCACTCCACGTTCTGTTACCATCCACCCGTTTCAGCCACGGCCATCTTGCTTGCATTGCGACATTCATCCGGTGAAGGTTGGGTATCCCCAGCCCTCCTGCCCACTTCGGGGCACACACCACCTCTCAGGCGACCGCACAATTGCCTCCATTTGCTTCGGCTCTCTTGCACCACAGAAATCCCCTGCATACTTTGTTAATGGTTGCAATAGTCTTCATTGGCAGATCAAGTGCCATCATCGCATGTATCGGCATAGCACACAACACTGACTGCACCAACGTCAACCTCCCGCTCTTTGGCATAAGCAGTTTTGGAGGCCGATGACTTCTGAGTTAAACGATTCTAGGGAGTGGTTAATTTAATTCCGTTATTAGTTAGTTGGTTCTGTCCGTCGATCGACCCATGTATATACCGCATACAACAATTCTTTGATGTTTTTCGACATGAAACTCATATTTACAGATGGTGGTACTGCCAGAAAGTACAATTTGGAACTAGGTAATTTTTTAATTTTTTTTGAAACGGAGGCAAAAGATTTGCCTCATCGATTAATTAAGAAGAAGAGAATTGCCCAGTTAATTACCGGAAAACCGGGCGAAAACCGATACAATAGACCACATGCGGACTACTCGCTAAGAAAGAAACTGCATAACCACACGGTCAACCCGACAAACATACATAAGACGAAACAACCACGATCCCTCGTACTTCTACATCGCAAAGAAACCCTCAATGAAACCAAGGTTGAAGACAACGGACACCACCAAATCCACATAGACGAGCCAATCGCGGGTGGTGGTCGAGGAGATTGAGTATCCTCCATTAAGCAGCCGCTGACACCTTACCAATGGCGCCACTCTTCTTGCCTTTGCTGCTAAGAGCCTTCTTCACCTTCTTGATTTTTCCCTTAGAAGCCTCATCCGCTAGGAGGCAAGCAATCGCCATGCCAGATCCAGAACTAGTTGTCTCCAAACGGGCGAGCAAGCCGCCAAGATTTTTCACAAAGACCAACTCGTCAATACATGTCAACATACCATCACAATCAAATACGGGCGGCCGGATGGACTTTAGCGCCTCAGAATTAGGTTTCAAAGCACCTACATCATCAACCCCGGCACCCACAGATGCCACCTAGCCAACAACCACAGGTGAGAGAGCAATAGCAACATCCAAACCTCCATGGTCCACAAAGGTGAGCGGCTGACTGGGCTCCAGCGATGGCGGTGAGGTCGCGGTTGGCATCGTCAAGGCCCCTCCAAGCGACTCCATCTCCATAGGAAGCACCATCGAAATAGGCGAAGTGGGCTCCCCACAAAACTTCCGTAGCTCAGGCATAATCTGCAGCACCGGAGCCACGACCTTGACAACGGCTTCACTTCCAGAAGTAATTGGCACGACAGGCAGCGGCGACGGGCAGGATGCACCACGAGGTGAGAGATCTCCATACATGCCAGCTTCCTCATTGGTAGAACCAACATGGATCTCAGGCAGCAGGGACATAACGGGCACACCCTAGAGCTTGGCAAGAGCGGCCTCTGCACTTGCCAAAACACTCTCAACTCTCGTCAAGCAGTCTTGCAGCTCGGTGCGGAGGAGCTCAGCCTGCTCCATGTGGACCAACTGTTGCGGTACACCTGCCGGGGTACCAACATTGGCAGGAGCAGACATTGGTTGAGGTGGTGGAGCAGCATGACTTAACGGCGTAGTCTGGTCTCTGGGGTGTTTTGCACGGCAAAAGCGAGCAATGTGGCCAAAGCGAAGGCAGTTCCTGCACCGAATTGGGTCCCTGCAAGAGTGGGCATGATGACCTCGGGAGAGGCACCGAAAGCATCGGTCCCTCAGCCACACCGGAGGAGTCCGTCGCTCATTGAAAGCGGGACGCCGCAAGTCTGTTGAAGATGGCGAATGACGGCGCCCCTTGACAAGGTGCCAGTCCCCAAAAGAATCTCCATGAGATGCCGGCGCACAACACATCGGAGCAGCTTGAGACTTCTCTGTGCGGAAGCATCCAAGCCAATCTCCCCAACCTGCACGCACGGGAGAAGCTACTGGGACGGTGCAAGACATGCTTGCAGAGTCGCCTGATGCCAGCGGTGACGACAATGACGTCCGGGGAGCAGTGTTCTCAGCCCGCGCAGCCGTCGGCGGGGGATCCGCCTGATCTGGTCCCGACAGCTGGCCGGCGGAGTTGCTGGCAGGGGGAGCAGTGGTGGTGGCCTGCAGGACCGGAGAGGTCACCATCGGCGCATCAGAACCACGATTCTCCCGATCTTGAACAGGCAGAGTGCACTGGAGAAGAGCATGAGCCGCCGGAGTTGGACCACCACATTGCAGGGCCGACTGAAGGTGCAGCTCCTGGACGGATGCGCCAGCCAGGGCAGCATGGACGACGGGCAGCCGTGCTGTAACGGCCGTCTTCACGGTCCTTGGAAGACAGCAACCATGGGCAAGATGATCACCTACAACCAGATCGGCCTTGCGGGAGGCGAGTGCAGCCGCGGCCAGCTCGGCGGCGGCGGTAGCCAGAGACGACCGAGCGGGAGCCAGTGGTGTCGTTGGAGCGGGAGCCGGTGGTGTCCTCGTAGCGGCTAAGGTCTTGGGCACGGGGAGCATCACGGAACTAGGTAATGCACTCCTTGCTGCATATCTAAACGGGCTACGCTATCCAAAAAAAAGCTAAAAGGGTTAGGCTTACACACGCGGTCGATTTCTGAATAGTCACACATTTCAGAACATCGCAACCTTCCTCCTCTGCCCCGTGTTGCCCCCCCCCCCCCCGCGGGCGGCCCGGACGCTCGAAACTTAGCCGCCGCCCCCAGCCCCCACCTCCTCCCCTCCCCTTGCCGCCGTCTGGCAAAGCTCGGAGGCCGGCGCGTCGGGCGTGGCGAGCAGGCATGTAGCGTTGTGTGGTGGCATAGTGGCTGGCAGGTGCAGGAGTGTCACGACGGAGCGCGCGGGACGGTGGCGGCGCGACGTTATCTTCTTGACGGGGTTGGGGTCGATCAGATCTACGCATGCTGGAGTGGGGGCTGGCGGCCATAGCTCGGCAGGAGGCTTTGTGAAGCGGCAGGCCTGCAGGAGCAGGCAGCGGTGTGTTGGCGAGCGCGGGTGCCGGTGGTGCAGTCCGGAGGCAGCGGTGCGAGTCCATGGCCAGACTAGCAGCGGCAGCACTGGGATGGCTCTGCCAAGATGGAGTCTTGGCGAGCAGCAAGCGGTCGGCCATCTCTATGCGGTGTGGCGAGCGGCAAGGCTCTCTTGGCGGTACAGCTGGTTCATCGTGGAGATGTGGGTCCGGCCATTGCAAGCATGTCCCGTGGAGTGTGCGAGGACTGTTGCGGGTGGTGCTGGACCTGGTCGATGGTGTGGGGTGGCTGTGGTTCCTGTCTAGGCTGGGTGTCGGTGGTGCGACCGTCGTTCTTCTTGCCGTGCGTCCGGTTGTAGACCCTCGGCTTGCAGTTGCATTGGCGAAGTGTTGCAGTGGCAGCAGTGTGAACCTTCTGGGACGGTTTTGCCCAATTCCAGGCGGTGTGGTGAGGTGTGACGCGCGGATGAAAATCTTGCTCGGCTTTCGTCAGCGGCGATGGCACTCGTGGATGTCATCCCCCTCATTGGGGGTGTCGTCGAGGCGTGTTTGTCATGTCCCTCGCTCACTCGGTGTTGTGGTTGTCTCCGGACGAAAGCCTCGATTTGGTGTTGGATCGGCACAATGGCGGCGTCATCGACGTCGTTCCTCTGTTGGGAGCATTGGGTGTGGAGACATGGCTAGTTCCTTGACGCTCTCCTCTGGTGTTCGTCGTTGTCCTCTTTGTTCCATGATGGTGCTATGTACGCCCATCGCCGGTGTGTCCAAGACGATGTCTTTCTCGGATCGGATCGAGTCATGTCACCCACTTGCCACTTCCTCTCAGGCGATAAGAGTGGATGGTGCATCGACAAGTGATGTTCCGCTGAAGTTGGTGGTCTTTGGAGATGTTCGGCGTCGATCAAGACGCGGTGTCGTGTTCTAGGTTGGATAGGTTCTTCTCCGTTGTAGTTTGCTTTGCAGTGTTGTTTGTCTTTGGTGTGGTGTTTGTGCTACTCTCGTTGTTCATAGCGAGTGTAGTTTCTTGTAAATGAAATTCCGTGTTCTATAAAGCTATAATACGCCTTGGCGTACTCTCGAAAAAAACACATTTCTGAACGCGCTCTTGGCTAACCGCTTCGCTCTCTTTCTTTGGCGACAGGCGAGTTCCTGCCAGCCTTTGGATGTGGGCGAGGCCGTGATCCCCACCCTCTTCGTCCGCTGCTCCGGCGGCGAGAGGAAGGGGGTGGGCTCCCGTTTCTGTCCCTGTTGTTCCGTAGGTCTAGAGTTTCATCGTCATCTAGTAGCACCAGTTTGGTGAGATTGGTTTTGCGTTCAATAAAGTGGCATTGGTCACTGTCGGACACCATAGTTGTGCTTCACCATGAAGCACAACTATGGTTTTTTTCGCACAGTGTGATTTTCATGCGATTTTTTTTCCTGAGAAAACTAAGCAAAATGCAAAATGTCAATTTTTTTAAGAAACCTGAAAGGAACCCCAAAGGGCGTACAAAGAAAAGAAAGCGAGTTCCCATGGGGTGTGCCAGCTTGTGACACATGGCGGCACTAGGGTGTAGCACATGGCAATAGAGCTGCCACTGCGTGCACAGTGACGGAGCTATGCAAAAACCATTGGTGGGGCTAAACGAAAAAGATAAAGATCTGGGAGCAAAAGGCTATTTTTCTAGTCATCTAGGTCCTTCAAAAAAAAATTCAGACTTTTGTCGAAAGCTGCCCCCCCCCCCTCCCCCCTCAACATAGCTCCGCCACTCGAACGGGTATCCGCTCATTAGTTGCCCCCATTTTTGTCTCAGTCTCAGCGGGTTGTAAGAAGCAATCACATTGGGTGCTTCCTTAGTAGGCCGACGCAGTGCGGGAGGAGCTCTCGCTTATTTTTTATTAATATTTCTTAAAATGAGAAAAAATGAAATTTAAAAAATGCTCGTTCACGTGTTTGAAAAAGGTTCAAGCTGTGTTAAAAAAAGGGTACACACAGCTCTCAAAAAATGCTGATATCATTCAAATTTTTTTTTGACATAAACAATGTCTATATGTTTCAAAAAAATGTCTGAGACCTTTTAAAAAATATACAACGTAAAACAATGTTCTTGCAATTCTAAGAAAAACTTGTGCCAATCAAAAAATGCCAGTGAAATTTAAAAAATGTTCAGGATTTTCAATATATGTTTATGACATTTTTCGACAGTTTGATACAATGTAAAAGGAGTTTGCATATTTGAAAAAATTCGTATCACTAAAAAAAATGTTCAACATATATTTTGACAATGTTGGGCTAATATTCCTTAGAATTATTTAAAATAATATTCATGATTCAGCATGTATTTAAAAAACTTGTATAAAATGTTTCAGATGTATAAGAAAAATGTACAATGTGTATTGAAAAAAGTACATATGTATTGGAAGAAAATAGAAATGAAAAACAAAAAGGAAAATAAAAAAATCCCCAAAGAAACACGGAAAATAAAAACAAAATAAAACGTGCATAAGCTTATAAAACCGGTCCGAGCCAGTCATAGAAACCTCCTAAAACCGCTCCATCAAAATCCCATATTGGGCCAGTCGATCTGGCGATCGCCTATGTGAGTCAGAATATATTTCTCGCGTAATTCTTAGAATGGGTGGCCACTGGGATTGTTTATAAATTATAGCAGAAATTTGGATGGGGCAAGGCCATATAATTTCCACAGTTTGTCATGCGACTGATTTTGCAGTCAATCGGTCACGCTTGGCCAAAAGACACGGAACAACGACTACGACTGTAATTTTACGATGGGATGATTAATCCGAAGGTGAGAGAGGACCAACAATTTCACTATCTGCCAACTTAGGGTATCTCCAGCCGCGCCCTCGGGAAGGCCTCCCCAGACGATTTTTTCGCGCCGGCACCATAAAAACGGCCCAGTCGCGCCCCCATGAGCCCGATTTTCGCCGGCTTGGGCCGAAAATAGCGCCGGCGGACCCAGCCCGAACCCGGCGTCTTTGGGCGCCCGGGCGAAGCTGTTTGGCGTGAAAAAGCGCGGGCTAGCAGCGTCGGCGACTTCGGCGTCTCGTCTTCCCCTAACGGCCTCGGTTCGCGAAATCAATGGCAAGGCTGCCGCCCGGTCAGCCTTGCCATTGATTCCTCATCACGGCGGCGCTTCACGGACGGGCGGCGCCGACGCCTCTCCGTGCCGCAGCGTACACGGGCGCGGCCGGCTGTAAAGCGGCGGCCTCCACTACTTTGTGCCCACACCAGCCCGCCCCTACGCCGCCCGTCCAGCCTCCCTCTCCTGCCTCTCTCTGGCGCCGCCGCCAGCCCCTCCCTCTACCTCTCCCGAGCCGCCCAGCCCGCCGTCGCCATGGCGAAACGCTTCCCGGAGCGGCGGCGGCAACCGGCCGCCGTTCGCTCCGCGAACAGAGTCTGGCTCTGTTCGAGACGAACATCCGGCGCCGCCGGACATGCGCGCGCCTAACCCAGCGGGTGGAGACTTCAGCGCCGAAGTGCCCATTCCCCGTTGCGGCGCCGTGGCGGCGAAATGCCGCCCGAGGAGGTCGAGATCGTCGCGCGTCCCTCACCGACGCCCAACTCTCCCTCCTCGATGCGCCCGACAACCACGCGGCATGGGCGGCGTATTTCGGCGCCGCCAGCAGCAGCGATTGGCGTCACCAACGGCGCGCCCGGTGGTCGGCGGCAGCAGAACAGCGAGGGCGCCACCTGCGGTGGGCGTCCGGCCGCACACTCGGCGTGCTCATGTACCTCGAGGGCGGCAACGGCCTGCCGTTAAGCGTACCCAGCGCAGCACCGACGCGTCGGGCCATGGGCGCCAAGGAGGTTCGGGTCCTCCTCCTCCTCTTCCTCCTCCCGATCCTCATCGCACTCCTCCGGCACTCCGGCCCTGCTCGGCGTCAAGGCCGAGCCCGCGGCGGAGTCGCCGCTCGGCCGGCGCACTTTCGCAGCGCCCGGCATAAATCATCAACGAGGCGGCGCCGCGCCTCCTCCTCGTCGGCTCCTCCGCGCCGTCAAGTCAAAAGCGGAGCGGGCTGGCGCCGGTGAAAACGCGGCCAGGGCTGGTGCCGGTGAAGACGGGCGAAGCTGGCGCCCGGTGAAAGCGGAGTTCGGCAACGGCAGCGGCCGTAGAATGGGCGCGCCAGACTCGCTGCGATGGAGAAAGCGCGCGGGAGAAAGCGAAGGCGCGGTAGCGCCGCCCTGCGCGCCGCTTCGAGGAAGCGCCGACGCTGCCGCGATGAAGACGGGTCGTCGTCCTATGCGACAGCGGCGACGACGACGACGGCAGCGCCGCCGCCCGATCCGCCATGGCGACGCCGAGTCCAGCAAGGCGCCCGCTTCAAGGAGGAGAAGGCGGCGGCAGCGATGGCGGCGGCGACTTCAGCCCCTTTTTCTTTTAGATTAGGTTAATGTAATGAAAATTGCGAATTTCGCGAAATTTGACATGTTTAGCCGAAATTTAATTATTTTTTATCATAACCGCGAACGGCCTTCTTTTTTCTTACATACTGGCGCTTTGAGGGGCGGCGGTGAGGACCGACTCGCCCTCAGGGCCTTTTTTGCGCCGGCTCACCCCCAGGGGGCGCTTTTAGACGCTCCCTGGGGGGCCAACGGCTGGAGATGCCCTTATTATTGGGAAATGAGTTATACCATTGGCTAACAATTCTATTTTGCTTTATCCGTCTCACCACCTTTTCTATGCTTTTGTATCAGTATCACTATTGTGGCCATATGAGCTGCCCAAGTTTTTTCGGCGGCATTATATTCTATGTTGTCGTTGGACTGTCAATGTGTTCATAGATATGACGTGAGGGACATCACAACAATGTGCATCAATTTATTTTCTATTTCTTAGTAGAACATATCTAGGTTTATTTTGTAGTCGTGTGATTTTTTTAAAACATGCAGTAGAGCTACATGTATATTCAGAAGGCACAACCCCTACAACTCCATAAACAGAGCCCTCATGCACCCTGCCAACAGTGAAACCCCAAAGGGTCAATACTTGAGGTGAAGTGGAGCGTGTATGCTGGGGATCAACCTAAGTGGCTCCTTTCGGACTACCGATAAAACACCGAATGATGTCTCGCTCATGTCGAGGTCTTCCGGTGCCATGCCACCAGGAAGCGTCCAGTCAAAATAGAACAGGAGTTGCGCCAAGCAAAGCTCGACGCCGGCGAGCCCAAACTCTATCCCTGGGCACATTCTCCGGCCGGCGCCGAACGGCAGGAACTCAAAGTCGCACCCCTTGAAGTCGACGCTTGTGCCAAGGAATCTCCCGGGACGGAACGCCTCGGCGTCCTCCCAGTACCTCTGGTCCCTGCTCATGGCCCACGCGTTGATGACCACCCTGCTGCCGGCCGGAATTGTGTAGCCACCGAGACGGCACTGCTCCTTGCAGACCCTGGGGATTAGAAGTTATGCACCCGCAGCGTCTCCTTGACGACAAGCCGAAGGTAGCTGAGTTGTCCGATGTCGCACCAACTTGCCTCTCCTTGTATTTTTGTCCTCACCTCGTCCTGCACTTTGGTCATCTCCTTGGGGTTCTTCATTAGCTCTGCGATCGCCCACTCTATCGTTGACGATGATGTCTCTGTGCCCCCGGCAAACATATCCTGCAGTGTGTCCATTTCAATCCAATAGTTAGTTCTGTGCAGAGTTAATCGACGGTTAATAATTCCTTTCTACTCTTTTCGTCCCATGGTATAGTATAAGACCGTTTTTGACACTACAATAGCTTAGAAAACGCTTTTATATTATACTCCCTCTAGTGATCTGAACGCTTTTATCTTTCTTTTTCTTTATGGAGGGAGTAGCACGGAGGGTGTACATCGTAGTGGTTTGGATATAAGATACCATACCATTATGACAGCCTTGATGTTGTCGTGTGTAATGGGCACGTCCGTGTCTGGATGCTCCATGGCGTCGAGAAGCACATCTAGCATGTCCTCAGCTGTGTCCTTCATCTTCTTCTGCCGAAGCCGTTTGCGCTCCCCAATGATGTCTTCGAGCAGCTTGTCGACTTGACGGTGCACCCGTCGCAGTCGGTGCCTCATCAGAACGTTGAGGAAGCTCAACGACGGGAAATGGTCCGACAGGTTGAACCCCGACGCCAGCTCCAGGCCCTTCTTTAAGATGGAGCCCCTGTGCTCGAATGTCTCGCTCAATGCCGTCCTGCTTACGATGGTGCTGTTGAGGGCCTCGACCATGGCCCGGAGGTCGATGGCCTTGCCCGGAGGGTGTCCGGCGATACTCTCCAGGAGATGACGTGTCTCCTCCCTCCGTATGGGAGCGAAAGACCTGACCCGGTTCGCGCACAGGAGCTTGACGACGCACACCTTGCGCAGCCGGCGCCAGGAGGGGCCGCCGTAGGAGAAGGCGACGTCGGCGCAGCCGTACAGCAGAGCTTTGGGCCCCGCTAGCTCCGGGCGGTGGGCGAAGTTTGTGTCCTGCACCTTCATGACCTCCCTGGCCGCCTCGCGGGACGAGACGACGACGAGGCCGACCTGCCCCATCTGCAGGTGCATCACCGGGCCGTGCTCGCGGCCGAGGCGAGTGATGGCGTGGTGCGGGAGCTCGCCGGTGGCCAGGTGGTGAATGCTGCCGATCAGCGGGAGCTTGGACGGGCCCGACGGGAGAGGCGCCTCGCCGGCTCTTGTGCTGGCCGACGTGGAGCCAGCATTCTGGATCATCAAGACTATTGCTCGCATTATGCACACTACTGCTACAACGAGCGAGATTAACGGTAACATTTCCATGTTCGATCGTACGTGCCAGATTACATGCTAGGGCTGCAACATTTATACTGATCTGATCGACCATGCTCCATGCATGTAAATGTCTAAGCTCAGACTGCATGCATGGCGTGTAGACTCGTCATGCATGGTTGGAAAAAGCACGTATCATTTGTTCCCGGAGGTTTCTTCCTGCTTTTTTTGGTCTGCATGCACAAGCGAGGTCACCGTTGTCCGTCCCGTACGTTTTAGACGGCTTTGAATTGAATTATAGCTCTTTTTTTCGTGAGAATTGAATTATAGCTGTTAACCATGCAATTAGGGGCTGCCGTTGACGGCATCACCAACGTTAGGGGATGCTGCAGACCGGCCACCGCATACGTCCATAAACCGGGGACTAATCCGGAGAGACACTGGTGTGAGAGCTAGTCACACAACCGTTAACGCAAATGTCCGCCCTATTAACATCTTCCTCAAATGTCTGCCGCTATGGTACTAATCCATGGGTTAGTAGCTTCCGTCAAGCATGAAGAAAGGCTTCCGTCAAAACATGTGTGATTATAGAGTAGCTTCGGCCAAAGACCTAATACTTGCATGCATGAATTAAAGTTTGCTTCCACCAAGCATGAAGAAAGGCTTCCGTCAAAATATGTGTGATTACAGAGTAGCTTCCGCCAAAGGCCAAATACTTGCATGCATGGATTAAAGTTTGCTTCCTCCAAACACTTGCATGATTAAGTTTGCTTCCACCAAATACTTCCATGACTACTAAGAAAAAAATGAAACAATGCATGCTTTTTTTTTGAGGGATGAAACAATGCATGCTAATTTGTAGCTTCCGCAATGCAATGCTAATTAGTAGCTTCCGCCATCCAATGCTAATTAGTGTGCATGCTAATTAGAAGCTTCCGCCAAGTGCATTCTTTGCTACGGAAAACTAATGCTAATTAGTAGCTTCTGCCAAACGCCAATGTTAATTGCCAGCCTTCCGCCAGGGCGCGTGACGGCATTAGATTGGCTAGGCAGATGTTCGGACTCCAACAAAGCCGTTCTAGTTTGCGGAAAAACGGATGTCTAAAACACTCTCCGAACCAATAAAATTGGGTACCGTGTTGAATGACAAACCGCGTCCAGACAACACGACCTGAAAAGATGCGGGCGATTTGAGGATCGGCTTTGGAGATGCCCTAGTCACGCAACCCGTATACCAAGCAAAACAACATAGAAAAAGAGAAAGCGGCCAGGCCCATAATGTACATCTCAATTTGGCGGTCAATTTCTCCATCTAGGCTTTAGTGTCAAAAATACTCTTGTGTAATGAGACGGAGGGAGTAATTCGGGAATATTGCCCAGCGGCTGCTAAGCCCCACCGGGCGATGACCGGTTAAATTACTCCCATCAAATTAAGTCTTGTTTATTCGGGTACCCGTCATATTAAGACGTCGCTCTGTAGAGCTAATCTATTGGTTAAATGTCTCCATCCAAGTCAGTCATCCGAACTAATTGGGAATATCGGCCAGCAGCCACCCTAGCGCGGCTGCTAAGCCCGATCAAGCAATGACCGGTTAAATTACTCCCATGAAATTAAGTCGTCGCTCTGCAGGAACTAATCGGTTGGTGCGGTGGTCTAACTTCCATCAACATCGCGCTAGACGTTAGCTTCGGGGCGTCTGGAACGGCGAAAGTCTACGACATGTGTTCTGACTAATGAGTTCTAACCGACAGCATGCCAGATCACTTCTGAGTGCGGTAGTCACATCCGCCACTACAGCTAGCACAATCCATCTGATAAATAGGGCATCGCCACATAAGAGAGTTCTGCCATTTCCATTGGAAGCTAGCTAGCCTCCGCATCAATGGCGCACACCACCACTGCCAGTGCCACCCTTGGTTCGGGTGCGCTGTACAAGTTATTCATACTACTCTTTTGCTTACAAGGATCTCCTGCGGGAGCTACTGATATGATCACATCCACGCGGCCGCTCTCCGGGAAACAGAAGTTGGTCTCCCAGGGTGGCAAGTTCGCTCTGGGGTTTTACCAGCCAGGTAACCGACTTCATCTGTACCGCATTCCATGCATCTTCTTAATCACTTCATCCGTCTCACAATATAATATAAGACGTCACCAGCCATGTAACAACTTATATTATGAAACGAAGGGAGTAGAACATACGCCAATGGATTGTTTTTATTTTTCCTTCTCTCTTCTGTTATTTATTTTGTTTATGAGAAAAAATATAACAGAAATTGTTCTGTTTTTCACAAACCTAATATTGCCCCTCAATGAACATATATGGAAGATTTGTCTAGAAGGATATTAAAGAAGTTATATGCTACATGTAGTATTTCAAATTATATAAGCACGTTGCCGCTCTGCCCTTGTTTTGCAGTAAGCACATGTTGTGGGATCAAGATGGCACAATAATTCCCTAAAAAGAAAAGATGGCACAATAATCCTTTTGTCAGGAAAAGGATTACCGTAGGCATTCATTATTTATTTATTTATTTGCAGGGAGCAGGCATTCTTTTTTTAACTAAGAGAAAGGGTTATAAACATAATCCATCTACTATAGCAGATTAATCATCTAGTAATTAAAGTTATTGCAACAACCTTTTTTACATTATTTATACAACTTATGTGATCCTAAGAGTCATGACATGATTAAAATATATCTTTAAATATGGTGTAGTTACTAATAGAATGTGTGTTACGTACGATACATATTCTCACCGCATCTAAAACAAAGTATGTCTTTTTTGAAGAATTGCTTACCCCTCCGTTCCTAAATATAAGTCTTAGAGATTCCGATGCGGACTACATACAAAGCAAAATGAGTGAATCTACACTCTAAAATATTTCTATATACATCCGTATGTAGTCCTTATTGCAATCTCTAAAAAGACTTATATTTAGGAGCGGAGGAGTATAAAGCATCTCTAGCAGACCCGCATAAGTGGTCAAACCATAAAATTTTTGTGTTTTACAGTTTTGGGCGAAAAAAGTGTCCAGAACAGAAACCGTAAAAGTAGTCCAACGCGTAAAATTTTAAGGGCCACCGTAAATGCACACCCGAAACCCTTATCTTTGAAGGTTGGAAGGCAGAATATAGGGGGCCCCGTATACCGGTCAAACCTCGTCGAAGCAAACACGTCGCCGCGGAGTTTGTCGGAATCCGCCCTAAACTCTCGAATTCATTACCGCACGCCGGAGAAGGCCGCTAGATGCATAATCGATCGCTGCTGTTCGAATTGGACGAGCTCGACATCGTCGTGGCCTCCCATGACCTCGGCACGGCCGCCGGAATCCTCCGGCGCAGCGAGGCAAAGGGGCGCGACTTCGGCTGGCAATAGAGCAAAGCGGCAGACGGAGGCGGCAAGGCGTGGCAGCGAGCTGAAAGCGGCGGCAGCGGTGATGGTAGCGGCCAGCGAGGCGGGCACGGCCGACGGCGGCAGGGCAGCGACCAGCAGGCGGCAGGGCATAACTGCGAGCGCCCTTGGCCGCGACCGGCGTGGTTAGGCGCGACCGGCGTGGCAACAGCATGACGGCTGGAGAAAAAGGCGGCAGCGGCGGACTGGGCGCCCGACCCACGAATATACTTTTTACGGATCCGTTTGAAGTGCGTATCTATGCCAGCCAAGCCAGCCATAAAAATGGTTTCTTGCGAACTGCAAGCAGCGTTTTGCGGGCCGGTGGGATGTGGGGTCTGCTAGAGTTGCTCTAAGGTAATTTAAACCCAATTTGAATTCAAAGAACTCAGTTCCTCAAATCTCTATGCTGAATTGAAATGGATTCCACAAGATTCCATTTCCACCTTTTTATTTGTATGTAAAATGGAAACGGAAATTTTCATATCACAAATGTTACGTTCGGTCTCCTAAAAAATCCATATGTCGACCAAAACCATTTTAGCACGAAATATATACATACAAACAACTGAAATCCGTCGGGTACAGTCTTATCTACTATGTAGAGAAGCTAGGTGCTATATGCGCATGAGGGGCCATGTTAGGTTTGTGTAAATCTTTGGTATTTACATTTTAACCTCACATTCCCACCATAAATTTGCATTAAATCTACTGATATTTTTTTAGATGAGTTGGTGCGTAAAGAAGACAATGTGTGCATATTGGTACTTTGGTTCCCCCATGAAACCCCCATAATAGCATATTCTGCGAAATCTCCCATGTACCTAGGTGAATATGTCATTGTGGTTATGTTGTGGATGCCCTTCATTTTATAGGGGTTAGGATACATATGTCTGGCCCCAACACTACTTTGTAGTACAACCTGCATTTCAAAACAAAAGATGTAGTTTGACTGCCCAAACACATGCTTTGACCAAGATTTAGGCCAAAAAATGTAGTTTATTTTGTACAAATTAAACATAATTGTATTTAAAGCCTTTTCATTCAATTATTTTTAGGCGTTGACTAGATATTCTATGAGAGATTTATGGACAAAGCATGGATTTAGGCAGACAAACTAGGTCTTATATTTTGAGGCAGAGAGAGTATCCTTGCACACTATCCACACAATAACTCCAAGTCTATTGCGTATATTTCCTTGTAAAAAAATAATCAAACGGTCTATAAGGTCAAGGTGAACTGGACTTGAGAATAGTTCTGAAGCCAAAACGGATTCTTTGTACTTAAAATGTACTCTAAATAAGAAAATGGCTTGGTTTGATAGTTTTCTATCTCATCATTTCCGGTTTATTTTCTTTAAAATTTGTCTTCTCTACCATGACGCATGCAAAACAATATTGTAGGTGGTGGACCCCAAGACAAGTGGTATATTGCAATATGGTATAACAAGGTGCAAAAAGTTACTCCAGTGTGGATAGCCAATAGGGAAACACCATCTCAGACCGGACTCATCGAGTTAAGCTATGCGGACTGATGGCAACCTAGTTCTTCTCAACAAGTCGAGGTCTATATTTTGGTCTAGCAACACCCCAACCACCACTGAAGCCTCCAACACCGCCATTGTTGTTGTGCTCCTCAACACTGGTAATCTAGTTCTTACATATGCATCAACACATCCAATATAATATGGCAAAGCTTCAATCACCCCACCGACACCCAGCTTCACGGCATGAAGTTTAGGCGAAACAAGCTCACAGGCGTGAGTGACCGCCAGAGTCTCATGGAGAAACTATATGGACCCGTCTCGGGCCTCTTCTCGGTCACGATGGACCCGGCGTAGCAACCTGATGCTTGCTCATATGGAACAACTCCGACCTTATTACACCTGGGAAGTTCAATCCATAGCGGCGCATTTAGTAGCATCCCATCGATGACGGTCATGATGATGCCAAACTCGATATACTCATATGAGTATGTCGAAAATGACAAGGAGGAGTACTTCTTGCTCACAGTGAAGGACGATAACCTCTTCCTCCGCACTGTGATTGACCCATCTGGCCAACAGAAGGGGATGGTATGGTTAGAGGACAAGCAAGACTGGATGTTATACTTTGCGGAGCCCAGTGAGAAGTGCTCTGTCTACTCCATGTGCGGGGCTTTCAGTTGGTGTGCCGAAAACATCATCCCAATGTGTAGCTGCCTTAGGGGCTTCAGCGCACAGAGCCCAACTGAATGGAGCTCGGGAAATTACACGGGAGGTTGTACCAGGAATGTTGCATTGCCGTGCAGCTTAAATGGTGGAGGCTCGGTGCCATCAATGCATGGATATGAAGAGGATAGATTCTATGCGGCCAATAATGTGAGGTTACCTGATGGGTCACAAGCTGTGCAAGCAACAACCGCAAATGAGTGTGAGGTAGCATGCCTTAACAACTGTTCTTGCATGGCATACTCTTACAATGGGACTTGCTCTTTGTGGTACATCGATCTGATGAACCTACAAGAAAATCTTGATAACACAACTAATAGTATATTCATTGACTTCCTGCTTACGAGATACCACACACCAAATCTTGAGAGGGCAACCATTAGGGATTATTGTTGGAGGCTCAATACTCGCATTGGGTGTATGCCTTGTGGCTGTTTTGTGTCTTCTTCATAAAAGAAGAAGGATCATGGGTTTACATCAGGTTGACATTAACATGATCACTTTTAGGTACAAAGATCTGCAATTGGTAACCAAGAACTTTTCAGAAAAGCTAGGTGTAGGATCTTTCGGCTCCGTGTTCAAAGGAGTCCTTCAAGATGGCACAAGCTGTGGCGATTAAGAAGCTTGAAGGTGTTCGTCAAAGGCGAGAAGCAGTTTCGGGCAGAGATGAGCACACTTGGAACTATTCACCATGTAAATTTGATCCAATTGCTTGGGTTTTGCTCGGAAGGAGAGCACGGATGCTCATTTACAGTACATGCCACATGGCGCCTTTGGACCAACACTGTTTAGGGTTGGTCTTGCTGATATTCTGCCTTGGAACACAAGATACCAAATAGCCATTGGCATTGCCAAAGGTTTAACTTACTTGCATGACAACTGCAGGAATTGCATCATCCATTGTGACATCAAGCCAGAAAACATATTATTGGATGCAACATTTTCCCCAAAAGTGGCAGATTTTGGACTGGCGAAGCTGCTAGGCCGGGACTTTAGCAGGGTCATCACGACAATGCGAGGAACCATTGGGTATTTGGCACCCGAATGGATAAGTGGTACCGCCATCACCGCAAAAGCTGACGTGTTTAGCTACGGAATGATGCTCTTTGAGATCATCTCGCTAAAAAGAAATGTGGAGCATGGGAAGCGATGTGAGACAAGTTCTTTCGATACTAGTTGCAATGAAGATTCAAGAAGGAAATGTGCATGAATTGTTGGATGCTGACTTGAGAAGAGATGTCAACTTGGAGGAGCTCGACAGGGGCTTGCATGGTTGCTTGTTGGTGCGTCCAACAAGATGAGAGCTCTAGGCCGACCATGGGAGTAATTGTACAGATATTGGAAGGCCTCCTGGAGGTTAATAGGCCGCCAGTTCCACGATATCTTCAGGTTCTAGCTGAATCGGCGGACGAGTCGATGCTCTCATCAACCGAATAATCTATCAGAAACTAATATTGTGTATTTTGTTTATTAGGAATTCATATGCATGTATGTGTTTCTTATGCACATATGTATAAATGTTCTCTATAAAGAACATTTCATTATGTATTTATATTTGTGTTTTTACTCGAGTACTTGAGGTTGTAAGCTCACACATGTTTCAAGTTGTGATAAACTTATTTGAAACATTCGACCTTCAAAAACGTGCTGCCATTTGTGATATATTTCAAAGAAAAATATACTTTTCATCCCTCAATTCTTGGCGGAGTCTAGGTTTGGTCCCTCAACTTCAATATCGGACAACTTGCACCCTTAACTTCGAAACGGACAAGATTCATCCCTGGTCACGGTTTTGACCGGTTTAGTGATGTCCCACCCCAGTTTTGACTGTTCGACTCAAATTTGCCTACCTTTTCCAAGTCCACGTAATGTTTTCAAATTCAGTTACTTTTTTCAAATATGTGAACCTTTTTAAACTTTATGTACTTTTTTTAAATCTGCGTACCTTTTCCAAGTTCATTTAGCTTTTTTAAGTCGATTTAATTTTTTAATATTGATGTACCTTTTCATATTCGAGTAATTTTTTTTAAAGAGTTCATGAATTTGAAATTTTTATGCGAACTTGAAAAATTACGCGGACATGGACTTCTTTTACACATAAATATGTGGACTTCAAAAATTATTTCAACTTGAAACAAGTACATAAATTTCAAACAAAGTTCATGGATTATAAAAGGAACACGGATTTGAAAAAAATGCGGGCTTCGAAAAGTATGTGGATTAGAAATAAGTATGCGAATTTCAAAAACAGTTCATGGCTTTGAAAAATACTTGGATTTGATAAAATTACACAAACTTGGAAAAAATATGGGGATTTGAAAAAGTACGTAAATGTTAAAAAATCACGGATTTGAAAAAAGTACACAAATTTCAGAATAGTTCGCTAATTTGAAAAAAGTATGTTTATTTTAGAAAAAAATACGCGACCTTGAAAAAACTACGCGGAGTTGAAAAGTGTATGTGGATTCCAAAAACTTCACGGATATAAAAAGTTTTACAGGAATATGAGGTGAGTCAACACCAAAACCGGTCAAAACCGAGTCCAGGGACGAACCCTGTCCGGTTTCAGTAGTTGAGGGTGCAAATTGTCCGGTTTTGAAATTGAGGACCAAATCTAGACTTTACCGAGAGTTGAGGGATGAAAAGTATACTTTTCTCTATTTCAAATGTATAGTTCGTTGAACTTTTAATATAATGTTTTGTCATCTTTGTGTGTGTTAATTTAAAGCTAGGCAAAAACGCCTCTCATCTATCTATATGTGAGAATGTTCATGAGACTCACAATGAATTGCATCATTACACAACTTCGCGATGACAAAACCCTCCCTCATATAGCAGGGCTCCGCGAACACAACTGCGTATACATGAACCACAAATCATTCATGAATAGCTCACGTGGTTTGTGGCAGCAGCGCAAGAATTACGCATCTCTCTCTTTGGGCTATCTGTTGTGTGGTTGGGCGAATTAAAAACTGACAACATGGGGCCAGAGGTTGTCCTGACTGACAGGAGAAGACAAAATCGAGAGTGAAGCAGAAAATTGAGCGGTGCCAGTAGGTACCGGCACCTACCTACCCAACCAGTCAATGACACCTCACATAGTATACATACTCATGTTTTGTAAGATTTTCCTTATTTAAGAAAGATATGTATTTCAGCAGTTGGCCCACCACCGTGTAACTTAATATGCAGGAGTACAGACTCATTCTCTCTCTTCTCCCAAACAATAAATCCAAACTTTTATTTTCCCTTGACTAATTTAAAACATCCATCTCCTTTAAATCATATATTTGTCTTTAATTTGTTTATATATTTGAAATTCTTATGCTAAAAACTTTAAAAGGAGACTATCTTTGATATTTTTCAACCATGTTTAAATTTGAACATATATTTCACATAAATAATCTGTTTCACACTGATGCGGTACAATTTCACTTTATGTAGTTATTATTTGACCAAACATACATTTCACTTTCACTGGCTTGTTTCACAAAACTAACATCTATTTCAGTTGCATATTTCTTAAATACCTATTTCATTCTTTTGAAATAAATTATTTCAGTTTTTTTAATAATCAGTTTCACACTGATACATTACATGTTTACTTTCTTTGGTTATTATTTCACAGTTTAGAACCTACATTCCACTTTTCAATGGCTTGTTTAGCATATATATTTCAATTGCGTTTCTCAAATAACCTATTTCACTATTTTGAAATAAATTGTTTCACATTTTCAAATAATCAGCTACACATTGATACATTACAATTTTATTTTTTATGGTTACTATGTCACAATTTAGAGCGGATATTTCACTTTTCACTGCCTTGTTAAAAATATCTATCTCATTTGCACATTTCTCAATGATCCTATTTCACTCTTTTAAAATAAATTGTTTCATATTTTCAATAATCAATCTCACATTGATACATTATAAATTCACTTTTGTGGTACTATTTCACAATTCAGAACCTAGGTTTCACTTTTCACTCGCATGTTTCACAAAAAACATCTATTTCAAGTGAAATAGTTTGTTTTTCCACATAGAATGAAACATTGAAATTTAAATCTGTTAAAATGTATCCAAGATTGGTCTAGTTCTAAAGGTCTTGCCGCCATCAAATATATAAATTATTTTAAAAACAAACTTATGGTTTAAAAGATATGAATGTTTTAATTGGCTAAGATGAAATAAAGTTCATGGATTTATTTGAGAGAGAGAGAGAGAGAGAGAGAGAGAGAGCCGTATGCATGTGTGTCCTTGTCTCACAAAAGTAGTACTCCTAAACCGGAGGGCTCATGCGGTGCATAATTAAAATCATGGGATAGATATTGACAAGTTCATCATCACTAGTTCATATTTAATTCATCATCATATATGCATATACATCACTAGTTCATCATCATACTTGAGTTCATCACATCCAAAATCATGTGCAACATACGAGGTATCAAGTTTAGCCTTACAAATCGCAATCAAACAAGACTAAAGATGCTCAAATGACATAGAGAAATTAAGCAACATCATCATTGTTGCGAAGAACGTCGCCACCAACACCGCCCTAGCACTTCCATCACCATCATCCACAATGACCTGAGAGTGAGCACCACCATCTTCTCAAACTAGGACGGAGTGAGCACCGGGATCTTCACGAACTTGGGCGGAGAGTGAGCACTTGGCATCTTCACGAACTTGGACCAGAGAATGAGCACCGCCACCACCACCACCATTCACATGGCTTGTGAAGCACCACCACCCATGTCGAAGCCGCCACCACCAACACCACCATTCACATGGCTTCTTGAAGCACCACCATCCATGCGAAGCCACCACCACCATCGCCACCACCCATGGCGAAGCCACCACCACGAAGCATAGATCAAACAAGTGTTCTGGACTGTCGAAGATCAAACAAAAGCTCCGAACGGCCGAAGCATGGATCACCGGAGCAAACCAAGCAAAAGAAAATATTTATTCCTCCAAGCCATTTCATCAAACACGTTGTAGGCGTGGCGGCAACCGCCGTGAATGTGGATAGCGTGATCGGCGAGGCGGATGAGAACCCGCCCACTTGTCACGATCGTCTTCTTCCTCGGTTTTGCCAGCGCCTTTGGCGGGCGGTGGAGGGTCTTCTTCCTCCCGCCCGCGGCCTTGGCGTGTGGAATCGGGCGGGGCTGAAGGTCGATGGTGCGGCGCCCGGCTATCTTGTCTTGGATGAGGTGGTGCCCTGCCTCTTCCTCTTGATGCCGATGTTGGAAGGAGTTGGGGCCGTGGGGCTGGCAGACGGAGTGATGGCGGCTGTGGAGGCGGCGGTGGTGCTTGGTATGGGGCAGCGGGTACTCCATCCTATCGAATTCCGGCGTCGTGAGGCTGGGCGGCGAGGTCGGAGGCGGGATTGTATGCGGCGGCGACACGGGAGGGGGGAACTGAAGCCGGCGTAAATGCGTTCACGCCAAAGGAAAGGGGGCCCGGCAAAATCGGGTCAAATTCCATAGATATGGAGGAACTCGGCTCGCGGATTCGGGATCTCACAAAAAAATCCAGGACGACGGATTTTGTTGATCTACTCAACCGACAGTTATTTTCTTTGGATGCGATACGTCTCCAACATATCTATAATTTTGATTGTTCCATGCAATTATATTATCCATCTAGGATGTTTTATATGCATTTTGGTACTATTTTATATAATTTTTTGGGACTAACCTATTAACCTAGTGCCCAGTGCCAGTTGATGTTTTTTCCATGTTTTTGACTTTGATTGAAAGGAATATCAAACGGAGACCAAATGGAATAAAACTTTACGGTGATTTTTCTTCGACCAGAAGAAACCTACGAGACTTGGAGAAGAGGCCAGAACACCTACGAGGAGGCCACAAGCTGTAGGCGCCCCGGCGCCCCGGGGCTTGTGGGCCCCTCGTGAACCTTCAACCTAATTCCACCACTATATATTTTCAAATATTCACCTTATACGAAGCGTCCACAAAAATACTTTTCCACCGCCACAAGCCTCGACCTCGTGAGATCCCTGTTGGGGAGCGTTGCGAGAAAATAAAAATTTTCCCTACGGTTTCACCAAGATCTATCTATGAGTTCATCTAGCAACGAGTGATAGGGTGCATCTACATACCTTTGTAGATCGCGGCGGAAGCGTTCAAGAGAGCAGGGGTTGAGAGTCGTACTCGTCGTGATCCAAATCACCGATGACCGAGTGCGAGCAGACGGCACCTCCGCGTTCAACACACGTGCGGTTGGGAAAGGCGTCTCCACCTTCTTGATCCAGCAAGGGAAGGAGAGGTTGATGGAGATCGGCAACCTGACGGCGTGGTGGTGGATGCGAGGATCCGGCAAAGCCGCCAAGCTCTCGGAGGAGGAGGAGGTGTTGGAGTGGGAGAGGGCGCCCGAGGGGCATTGGTGCGGCTGCCCTCCTCCCCCTCTTTATATAGGCCCCCAAGGGCGCCCGGCCTAGAGATGGGATCTCCCAAGGCGGCGGGGGTGGAGTGCCCCCAAGGCAAGTGGGCGCCCCTCCCTAGGGTTCCCAACCCTAGGCGCAGAGGCCAAGGGGCACACCAGCCCACCACGGGCTGGTTCCCCTCCACTTCAGCCCATGGGGCCCCTCAGGATAGGTGGCCCCACCGGTGGACCCCCGGGGCCCTTCCGGTGGTCCCGGTACAATACCGGTGACCCTCGAAACCTTCCCGATGGCCGAAACTCGACTTCCCATATATAATTCTTTACCTCCGGACCATTCCGGAACTCCTCGTGACGTCCGGGATCTCATCCGGGACTCCGAACAACTTTCGCGTTACTGCATACTCATATCTCTACAACCCTAGCGTCACCGAACCTTAAGTGTGTAGACCCTACGGGTTCGGGAGACACGTAGACATGACCGAGACGACTCTCCGGCCAATAACCAACATCGGGATCTGGATACCCATGTTGGCTCCCACATGCTCCTCGATGATCTCATCGGATGAACCATGATGTCGAGGATTCAAGCAACCCCGTATACAAATCCCTTTGTCAATCGGTACGTTACTTGCCCGAGATTTGATTCTCGGTATCCCAATACCTCGTTAAATCTCGTTACCGGCAAGTCACTTTACTTGTACCGTAATGCATGATCCCGTGACCAAACACTTGGTCACTTTGAGCTCATTATGATGATGCATTACCGAGTGGGCGGAGATACCTCTCCGTCATACGGAGTGACAAATCCGATCTCGATCGCGTCAACCGCAGACACTTTCGGAGATACCCGTAGTATACCTTTATAGTCACCCGATTCGTTGTGGCGTTTGGTACACCAAAGAACTCCTCGATATCCGGGAGTTACGATCTCATGGTCTAAGGAAAAGATACTTGACATTGGAAAAGCTCTAGTTAACGAACTACACGATCTTGTGTTATGCTTAGGATTGGGTCTTGTCCATCACATCATTCTCCTAATGATGTGATCTCGTTATAAATGACATCCAATGTCCATAGTTAGGAAACCATGACTATCTGTTGATCAACGAGCTAGTCAACTAGAGGCTCACTAGGGACATGTTGTGGTCTATGTATTCACACGTGTATTACGATTTTCGGATAATACAATTATAGCATGAATAAAAGACAATTATCATGAACAAGGAAATATAATAATCCTTTTATTATTGCCTCTAGGGCATATTTCCAACAGTCTCCCACTTGCACTAGAGTCAATAATCTAGTGACATTGTGATGAATCGAACACCCATAGAGTTGTGGTGGTTATCATGTTTTGCTTTCATGGAAGAGGTTTAGTCAGCGGATCTGCGACATTCAGATCCGTATGCACTTTGCAAATTTCTATGTCTCCATCTTGAACATTTTCACGAATGCAGTTGAGCGGCGCTTGATGTGCCTGGTCTTCTTGTGAAACCTGGGCTCCTTGGCAAGTGCAATAGCTCTAGTGTTGTCACGAGAAGAGTTTGATCGGCCCGACGCATTGGGTATCACTCCTAGGTCGGTGATGAACTCCTTCACCCAAATTGCTTCATCGCTGCCTCCGAGGCTGCCATGTACTCTGCTTCACATGTAGATCCATACGGCGCTACGCTTGCATTGCACACCTTCTTGATCCACCATTCAACATATACACGTATCCGGTTTGTGACTTAGAGTCATCCAAATCTGTGCCGAAGCTAAGCGTCGGCGTAACCCTTCTGACGAGCTCTTCGTCACCTCCATAAATGAGAAACATGTCCTTAGTCCTTTTCGGTGCTTGAGAATATTCTTGACCGATGTCCGGTGTTCCTTGCGGGATTACTTTGGTACCTTCCTACCAAACTTACGGCAAGGTTTACATCAGTGCAGTACCTGACATAGCATACATAATAGACCCTATGGCTGAGGCATAGGGGATGACACTCATCTCTTCTATATCTTCTGCATTGGTGGGACATTGAGCGAGCTCAATTTCACACCTTGCAATACAAGCAAGAACCCTTTCTTGGACTGATCCATATTGAACTTCTTCAATATCTTATCAAGGTATGTGCTTTGTGAAAGACCTATGAGGCGTCTCGATCTATCTCTATAGATCTTGATGCCTAATATATAAGCAACTTCTCCAAGGTCCTTCATTGAAAAACTCTTATTCAAGTAGGCCTTAATGCTGTCCAAAAGTTCTATATCATTTCCCATCAAAAGTATGTCATCTACATATAATATGAGAAATGCTTTCTGAGCTCCCACTCACTTTCTTATAAGCATGAGCTTCTCCATAAATGCTGCATAAACTAAGCAGCTTTGATCATCTCATCAAAGAGAATGTTCCAACTCGAGATGCTTGCACCAGCCCATAAATGGATCATTGGATCTTGCATACCTTGTTAGCATTCTTAGAATTCGACAAAACCTTCCGGCTGCATCATATACAGTTCTTCCTTAAGATAGCCGTTAAGGAATGCCGTTTTGGCGTCCATTTGCCATATCTCATAATCATAGTATCGTCAATTGCTAACATGATTGGACGGACTTGACTTAAGCTCTTTGGAGAGAAAGTCTCATCGTAGTCAACCCCTTGAACTTGCCGATAACCCTTAGCGACAAGTCGAGCTTTATAGATGGTAACATTACCATCGCATCCGTTTCTTCTTAAAGATCCATTTGTTTTCTATCGCTCGCCGATCATCGGGCAAAGTCTGTCAAAGTCCATCTTTGTTTTCATACATGGATCCTATCTCGGATTGCATGGCTTCAAGCCATTTGTTGGAATCTGGGCCGCCATCACTTCTTCATAGTTCGAAGGTTCCTTTGTTGTCTAACAACATGATTTCCGGAGACAGGGTTGCCATACCACTCACGGTGTGGAGCGTGTCCTTGTGGACCTCTGAAGTTCGGTAGCAACTTGATCTGAAGTACCTTGATCATCATCATTAATTTCCTTTCCGGTCGGTGTAGGCTGTGAGGAACATTTTCTGGGCTGCACTACTTTCAGTTCAAGAGGTAGTACTTCGCCGAGTTCTACTTTCCTCCCACTTACTCCTTTCGAGAGAAACTCTTTTTCGAAAGGATCCGTTCTTGGCAACAAAGATCTTGCCTTCGGATCTAAGGTAGAAGATATACCCAATGGTTTCCTTAGGGTATCCTATGAAGACGCATTTTTCCGACTTGGGTTCGAGCTTTTTCGAGGTTGAAGTTTCTTGACATAAGCATCGCATCCCCAAACTTTTAGAAAGCGTGACTTAGGTTTCTTCCCAAACCATAATTCATACGGTGTCGTCTCAACGGACTTAGACGGTGCCTATTTAAAGTGAATGTAGCTGTCTCTAGAGCGTATCCCCAAAATGATAGCGGTAAATCAGTAAGAGACATTATAGATCGCACCATATCCAATAGAGTGCGATTACGACGTTCGGACACACCGTTCTGTTGAGGTGTTCGGCGGCGTGAGTTGTAACGATTCCACATTTCCTTAAGTGTGTACCAAATTCATGACTTAAATATTCTCCTCCACGATCTGATCGTAAGAACTTTATTTTTCGGTCCGTTGATTCTCTACCTCATTCTGAAATTCCTTGAACTTTTCAAAGGTCTCGGACTTGTGTTTCATCAAGTAGACATACCCATATCTACTTAAGTCATCGGTGAGAGTGAGAACATAGCTTGATATCCTCCATGAGCCTCGGCACTCATTGAATCGCACACATCGGTATGTATGATTTCCAATAAGTTGGTTGCTCGCTCCATTGTTCGGAGAAGCGGAGTCTTGGTCATTTTTCCCATAAGGCATGGTTCGCATGTGTCAAATGATTCATAATCGAGAGACTCTAAAGTCCATCAGCATGGAGCTTCTTCATGCGCTTGATACCAATGTGACCAAGGCGGCAGTGCCACAAGTATGTGCGACTATCGTTATCAACTTTACATCTTTTGGTATTCACACTATAAACATGTGTAACATCACGTTCGAGATTCATTAAGAATAAACCATTGACCATCGGGGCATGACCATAAAACATATCTCTCATATAAATAGAACAACAATTATTCTCGGATTTAAATGAGTAGCCATCTCGTATTAAACGAGATCCTGATACAATGTTCATGCTCAAACTTGGCACTAAATAACAATTATTGAGGTTTAAAACTAATCCCGTAGGTAAATGTAGAGGTAGCGTGCGGCAGCGATCACATCGACCTTGGAACCATTCCGATCGCGCATCGTCACCTCGTCCTTCGCCATGATCTCCGCTTATTCAGCTCCTGCTTTGAGTTACAAATATGAGCAGCGGCACGGTATCAAATACCGGGAGCTACTACAAGCCTTTGGTAAGGTACACATCAATTACATGTATATCACATATACCTTTAGTGTTGCCGGCCTTCTTGTCCGCTAAGTATTTGAGGGCAGTTCCGCTTCGATGACCCTTCCCTTTGCAATAAAGCACTTTCAGTCTCGGGCTTGGGTCCATTCTTTGACTTCTTCCGACAGCAGGCTTACAGGCGGCAACATCCTTGCCGTCCTTCTTGAAGTTCTTCTTACCCTTGCCTTTCTTGAACTTAGTGGTTTTATTGACCATCAACACTTGATGTTCCTTCTTGATTTCTACCTCTGCTGATTTCAGCATTGAAAATACTTCAGGAATAATTTTACGCCATCCTGCATATTGTAGTTCATCACAAAGCTCTTGTAGCTCGGTGGGGCGGTTGAAGGATTCTGTCAATGACCGCCTCGTCCGAGAGGTTAATGTCCAGTGGGGACGGGCGGTTGTGCAACCAGACATTTTGAGTATGTGCTCCTTGTGAACTATTTTCCTCCATCTTACAACTATAGAACTTGTCGGAGACTTCATATCTCTCGACCGGGCATGAGCTTGGAAAACCATTTTCAGCTCCTCGAACATCTCATATGCTCCGTGTTGCTCAAAAGCGCTTTGGAGCCCGGTTTTAATTTGTAAAGCATGCCACCTTTGAGCGAGGGAGTAATCATCGACGCGTGACCGCCAAGAGTTCATAGCGTCTTGGTCCTCTGGGATGGGTGCTTCACCTAGCGGTCCTTCTAGGACATATGCTTTCTTAGCAGCTATGAGGATGATCCTCGGGTTAGGACCCGATCTGTATAGTTGCTGCGATAATCTTTCGACTTGGTTTTTCGCTAGGAGCAGCGTTGAAGTTCATGTTGACATTAGCGTTGGCCATTTGATCTACAAGACATTTATGCAAAGGTTTTAGACTAAGTTCATGATAATTAAGTTCATCTAATCAAATTATTTAATGAACTCCCACTCAGATTAGACATCCCTCTAGTCATCTAAGTGTTACATGATCCGAGTCGACTAGGCCGTGTCCGATCATCACGTGAGATGGACTAGTCATCATCGGTGAACATCTCCATGTTGATCGTATCTTTCATCGACTCATGTTCGACCTTCGATCTCTTGTATTCGAGGCCATGTTTGTACATGCTAGGCTCGTCAAGTTAACCTAAGTGTTTTGCATGTGTAAATCTGTCTTACACCCGTTGTATGTGAGCGTTAGAATCTATCACACTCGATCATCACGTGGTGCTTGAAACAACGAACTGTCATAGCAGTATGCAGTTAGAGAACACTTTCTTGAAATTATTATGAGGGATCATCTTATTTACTACCGTCTTTCTAAGTAAACAAGATGCAAAAACATGATAAACATCACATGCAATCAAATAATAGTGACATGATATGGCCAATATCATATAGCTCCTTTGATCTCCATCTTTGAGCTCTATGATCATCTTGTCACCGGCACGACACCATGATCTCCATCATCATGATCTCCATCATCGTGTCTCCATGAAGTTGCTCGCCAACTATTACTTCTACTACTATAGCTAACGGTTTAGCAATAAAGTAAAGTAATTACATGGCGTTAAATCATTGACCATGGGTCATACAATAATTAAGACAACTCCTATGGCTCCTGCGGTTGTCATACTCATCGACATGCAAGTCGTGATTCCTATTACAAGAACATGATCTCATACATCACAATATATCATTCATCATTCATCACAACTTTTGGCCATATCACATCACAAGGCAATTGCTGCAAAAACAAGTTAGGCGTCCTCTAATTGTTGTTGCATCTTTTACGTGGCTGCAATAGGTTTCTAGCAAGAATGTTTCCTTACCTATGAAAAGCCACAACATGATTTTTCAACTTCTATTTACCCTTCATAAGGACCCTTTTCATCGAATCCGCTCCAACTAAAGTGGGAGAGATAGACACCCGCTAGCCACCTTACGCAACTAGTGCATGTCAATCGGTGGAACCTGTCTCACGTAAGTGTACGTGTAAGGTCGGTCCGAGCTGCTTCATCCCACAATACCGTTGAAGCAAAATAAGACTAGTAGCGGCAAGAAAGTTGACAACATCTACGCCCACAACAAATTGTGTTCTACTCGTGCAGAGAGAACTACGCATAGACCTAGCTCATGATGCCCTTTGTTGAGGAACATTGCAGAAAATAAAAAATTTCCTACGGTTTCACCAAGATCTATCTATGAGTTCATCTAGCAGCGAGTGATAGGAGTGCATCTACATACCTTTGTAAATCGCGAGCGGAAGCATTCAAGAGAACGGGGTTGAGGGAGTCGTACTCGTCGTGATCCAAATCACCGATGACCGAGGGCCGAACGGACGGCACCTCCGCGCTCAACACACGTACGGTTGGGGAAGACGTCTCCTCCTTCTTGATCTAGCAAGGGGATGGAGAGGTTGTTGGAGATCCAGCAACCTGACAGGCGTGGTGGTGGATGCAGCGAGGATCGGCAGGGGCCGCCAAGCTCTACGGAGGAGGAGGAGGTGTTGGAGTGGGAGAGGAGGCGCCCGGGGGCATTGGTGCGGCTGCCCTCCTCCCCCTTTTATATAGCCCCCCAAGGCGCCCGACCACAGAGATGGGATCTCCCAAGGGGGTGGCGGCCGAGGGGTTGGAGTGCCCACAAGGCAAGTGGGCGCCCCCTCCTAGGGTTCCCAACCCTAGGCGCGAGAGGCCAAGGCGCACCAGCCCACCGAGGCTGGTTCCCCTCCACTTCAGCCCATGGGGCCCTCCGGGATAGGTGGCCCCACCGGTGGACCAGGGACCCTTAGGTGGTCGGTACAATACAGTGACCCCGAAACCTTCCGATGGCGAAACTTCGACTTCCCATATATAATTCTTTACCTCCGGACCATTACGGAACTCTTACGTGACGTCAGGGATCTCATCGAGACTCGAACAACTTTCGGGTTACTGCATACTCATATCTCTACAACCCTAAGCGTCCTTTGTAAGTGCATCTAGTGCTTATAGTGATTTTGGTGTATTGAAGACTTATAGGTTAAGGGACTAATGTGTTTATGAGTGTACACAGGTCTATAAGTCTATGAGGAGTTTGATATTCTGAGAAAATCGACCCTAAAAATGAAGTTCTTGTTGAAGACTTTGATATTACGAAGACTTTCTGAAGACTTTGAAAGTGAAGAAATTGGTGTGACCTTGAAGACTTGCTATTCATTTGAGGAACATGAAGCGTGAAGACTTTTGTTTTCGTAGTTTCGTTTTCTCTTTCTTGAGTCATTGGAAACACCGTACTGTTAAAGGGGGTCGAGGAAATACTAAGGAAAAATTTCCATGTGATGCTCAACTCAAAGTCCTACACCTACCAATCCCTTCGAGTGAAGCCTTTGGAAATCTCATATAGCTCAGTCAATTTCTTGATGTGAGAGGCGAAGTTCTTACAGTGTTGAGAATTTATTACGGCTGAGGAGTTAGGAATTCGCCGGTGCAGATTGCCTACAGTGAGGAACATGATAATACGAGGAATTTGAGAGTCAAATTTCCGACCGTTGTTGTGATCTTGGCATGACTGTCCCAAAATATCTTATACACCTAACGGTCATATCATTGAAGGGCATTTATGTATTATCATGTCGGTCTGCTCCCTAGGCTATAAATAGCCGCCCCCTACAACCACTAGCTGGTTGGCTGCTCCGAGAGAACTTGACACTTGTCATTTGAGAGCAACCCATCCTCCGAGGACTTTGGCGAAAATCATCGAGTGAGGAAAAACCCAAAAACCAAACCCTACAAACCCAAAGTGATTGAGCATCCTGAAGTGATTGATCTGCGTGAATCCGGCGCTTGTTACCTTTGAAGACTGTGCTTCTTCCAGACGGTTAGGCGTCATGGTCTAGAGCATCAAGAGGAATTGTGGATCGCCCGGTGACCAAGTCCGTGAAGGTTTGGAAATCGCTGAAGACTTACCACGAGTTATTGGACAAGGTGCATGTGACCTTAGTTCAAGGAGAATCTGATGAGGACTTGGTGTCTGAGCTGCGTGCTTTCGGTATTTGGGTGTCGGGACTGTGTGTCCTCGAGTTTAAATACTCGGCCGCTCCAACAGACGTACAAGCTGAGACAGCAATTGGAACTGGTCTACCAAATCATTGTCTTCACCAACCTAACTAGTTCTATTTCCTCAACTCTTTCATTTCCTCATTCTTTGTGTTGAGTGTTCATTCATATCTGTGTTTGAAGACTTTGTTGAAGACTTTCTCAATTTCCTCAGTTCAATTCTTGATCTGTTTGTCTTCATCTTGTGCTACCTGTGTTTACGCTTTACGTACTCTTTGATTGTCTTCATTTCATCATGATGACCATGCCGCATTCTCTTATGCTTACTTACGAGTACTTATTCGCTGCAAGTAGTTCTTCACTTAGGAATTTCCTCACGGAAAATTCCTCATTGAAGAATTCATAAAAATCGCCTATTCACCCCCCCTCTAGTCGATATAACGCACTTTCAATTGGTACGAGCTAGGTACTCCCTTGTTACGTGTGATTTTGGTTTAACCACCTAGAGTTTTAGTTATGTGGGCATGGTATGAAGAAAGTGACATGCCCTATCTTTGGCGGTCATGATTATCCCAAGTGGAAGGCCATGATGAGGAAGCGCCTCATGAAATTGGTCTTCTTGATGCATGCAAGGCAATGACGCAGATGATATTCATGAAGTATAGTCGACTTGACATCATGGCAAAGGATATCATCTGTTCCTGCCTATCTAGAGATGAATTCAAGCGCATTATGCATCTTTGCAATCTGAAGCTTATCTGGGACCGAATCTCCGGCGTCTATGAAGGTCATCGAACCCGTCATGATCCTTGGTTTGAGGACTTCAAGGAATCTCTCAAAGCGATGACTTCGAACCAGAATCATCATCTTACGCATCATGTCTCATGGCAAAGGGTGACAAGGTAACGAATGTTCCTCATCCGAGTTTAGTGATGATGAATCTGATGATGATGGATCCGATGATGATATTGAACCTAGCTATACCAAGCTTGTTTGTATTGCCACCAAACAACAACATGCCTTGGAAAAGGTTCAAAACATGTTAGGTAAAAGTGATGATATGTTGGGTGAAGAAATGGATCGCACTAAAGCCTTGACTGAAAATCTTGAGACTTGGTCTAGGTTTGACGACCTTCAAGGTCATCATAACACTCTCTTATGCGATCATGAGAAACTTTCTTATGAATTTCTTCAAAGAAAGCAAGATCTTGAGAAGCTAAGAGTGAGTTATGAAGATCTTGAAGGGCGCGATTCATTACTTGCTCAACAAATCAAGCGCTTCTCGAAGAATTTGTTCCTCCATGCTTAAAGTGCATTGAGCGTGAATCTGCTAATTCTTCACTGAATGTTCAAATGCTTCAAGCTGTTACAAATTCTTCACCTGCTCCTGCTATCACTAATTCCTCATCGAGGACATTGCTAGTATCCTTGACGATGCAGGGCTGAAGGAATTGTACATGACAGGCATGTACAAAAGCCTCAAAGGGCATCGAGACTCTTTGTGATGTGCTTAAAAGCAGATCCTCAACAAGAATCCTAGGAAAGAGGGTATTGCCTTTGAGAGGAAACTCAATCTTGATGGAACATATTGGAAACCTTAGCAGTACCCCAAAACCTCATGGAGTTCTTTGCAAAGGGACCTCCGATTGATCCATCTAACTTATCTGACTTTACATGTGAATCTCCTCATTCTTACGATGAGTCATTTGACTCCAACTATAAACTGTTCAAAAATCAGAATGGTGAAGTATTTGCTAGATATGTTGGCACTAAGCTGAGGAGCAGTTCTCCTATGAAGAAAATCTGGGTTCCCAAGAAGTGTCTTGAAAGTCTTGGTGAATGTCCTCATGGCACCACACATGAACAATAGGAACCCCAGATCAAACTCTTCATATGGACCAAATTCTTCATATGGATCCAAGTCCTCATACGGACCAAATTCCTCACATGGATCAAAGTCCTCATATGATTATCATCGTGCTAACAACTACATTTACATGAGGGTAGAGCTAAGGGCTATGAATATGTGCATTATTCTTCAAACCAATATGTTCATAAGTCCTCGAAGAATTTCTACTGCTTATTCATATGCTTACCCTAACTTCTCTTATGTGAAGCGAAATGGATTGGCCTCTATGCCACCATTCTCATATGGAGCTTCGTAGAGTGATGAACTCTTCGCCACCCCTTGAGATGTGGGTGGTGAAGAAAAGAACTAATCTCTTCTTGAGGTCAGGCCTCGGGCGTGCTTTAACGTCTAAAAGAATTTCTTTGGGGCACGACAAAAAATACTGAAAGGGCCTTGAGGCTAATCATGAAGAAATGAACTTTCATTTCACACGTCCTCATCTTTGCTTATACATTATCTTTGCTGATGAAATTCATCTAATGAAATTGATATCATATTCTTCCTTGATGAAGTATATGAGATCGTAAGTTACACTAATTCATCTGCGGGATGATCAACCCAAAGCCAATGAGTGGGTCCTCGATAGTGGATGTACAAATCACATATTTGGTGACAAGAATCTATTGATGGATGCTCCCTTATCCTTTGTCACATCTGAAGCATATCATGTTTCTTTGACAAAGGCAAAAGTCGGTATTGGGTCTTGGTAAGGTTGCGGTCTCTAAGGACATACACATGGACAAAGTCATGCTTGTTGAGTCCTTAGGATACAACCTCATGTCGATCTCAATGCTTTGTGATCTTGATATGGTTGTTGTCTTTGGCAAATGTCGTTGTGTTGTGATCATGGAAGTGACAATTCCAAAGACTTTGAAGGCTTTAGGAGAGGAGACTTGTATATTGTTGATTTCTCTGAGGACCACAACCAGCCGTGTGTCTACTTGCAAAAGCTTGAGAAGGCTGGCTATGGCATCGGCGACTTAGTCACGCAGGCATGAGGAATTTACTGCAGCTTGCGAAGAAGAAGCATGTCATTGGCATTGAGAATGTCAAATTCCTCAAGGATCACTTGTGTGGAGCACATGAAGCTGGAAAAATGACCAAGGCCAAGCATCCGGCGAAGACTATCATGACCACTACTCGTCTATTCGAATTGCTTCACATGGACCTCTTTGGTCCTAATCATTACTCAGCAGTCACTAATGATGCATCTCTATATGGCTTTGTTATTGTTGATGATTACTCTCGTTACACATGGGTACACATTGTTACTTACAAATATGAAGTGCAGGAAGTCTTCAATCGATTTTCCTCGAGGGCTTCAACCAACTTTGGTGTGAAGATCAGGCACATCAGGAGTGACAATGGAACTGAGTTCAAGAATTCCAGTCTTGATGACTATCTTGATGAACTTGGTATTACTCATGAGTTATCTTCTCCCTATACTCCTCAGCAAAATGGCGTCGTGGAGCGCAAGAACAGAACTCTTGTTGAGATGGCTCGCACTATGCTTGATGAATACAAAATGCCTCGTCATTTTTGGATTGATGCAATTGATACCGCGTGCCACATCATCAACAAAGTATATCTTCACAAATTCTTCAAGAAGACTACCTATGAACTCCTCACTGACAAGAAACCCAATGTGAGTTATTTCAAAGTCTTGATTGCTAAATGTTGGATTAGAGATCCTCATCACAATGCTAAATTTGCACGAAAGCACATGAAGGTTTTATGCTTGGTTATGGAAAGGACTACGCACACCTCTGAGTCTTCAACAATGTTCTTTACAAGATTGTTGAAAGCGTAGATGTCTTGATTCGATGAAACTAATGGCTCGCAAAGAGAGCACCTACCTTCTGTGATAGATGAACCCGGCACCGAGGAATATATCAAGTTCAAGGCAAGCGAGGATGTAATTCCTATTGAAGAATCTCTTTGAAGAATTCATTCGAGAATCACGAAGAGCGTCGGTGATGCACACTGAGGATAATCTTTGAAGAAAATGGTCTTTGAAGAAAATGTTGATCAAATTCCTCGAGGACAACCAGCTCATCCTCGCGTTGCAAAAGAAGTGCAAGTTGACAAGATCATCGATGACATTGAAGCACCAGGTCCTCTCACACGCTCAAAAGCTTCACATTTATCTAACTTTTGTGGGCACTATGCTTTTGTCTCTATCACAGAGCCCACTAAGGTAGATGAAGCATTCTGGAGCTGAGTGGATTCGAGGCAATGCAAGAAGAATTACATCGATTCGAGCTCAACAATGTAAGGGAACTGGTCAAGCGTCGAGATCCTGCAAGCATAATATCATTGGCACAAAGTGGATCTACCGCAACAAGCAAAATGAAAATGGCCTTGTGGTGAGGAATAAGGCACGACTTGTAGCTCAAAGGCTACACATAGGTTGAAGGAATTGATTTCGATGAAACTTTTGCACCTGTTGCTAGACTTGAGGCTATTCGCATATTACTTGCTTATGCTAACCATCATAATATCACTTTATATCAAATGGATGTGAAAAGTGCATTCCTCAATGGTAAGCTTGAGGAAGAAGTATATGTTGCTCAACCCCAGGTTTTGAAGATCCAAAGAATCCCGACAAAGTCTTGAGACTCAACAAGGCCCTCTATGGCCTCAAAGCAGGCCCCAGATTGTGGTATGATACATTGAAGGAATTCTTCGTGAAGAATGGCTTCACACCAGTTCACTCGACCCTACTCTCTTTACTAAATCATATGATGGTGAACTGTTTGTGTGCCAAATATATGTTGATGATATTATCTTTGGTTGTCTTGACCAGCGTTATAGTGATGAATTTTGCCTATATGATCGGTGAAGAATATCAAATGTCTATGATGGGAGAATTGAAATTCTTCTTAGGTCTTCAAACTCGACAACAACACAATGGCATATTCATATCTCGGAGAAATACCTCAAAGATGTTACGAAGAAATTCGGCATGCAAGATTGCAAATCGTCAAAATTCCTATGCCCACAAATGGACATCTATGCCTTGATGAAAATGGTATTGACTTGATCACAAGGTATACCTCTCCATGATTGGTTCTCTATTGTACTTATGTGCATCTAGGCTAGATATAATGCTTAGTGTTTGCATGTGTGCCCGATTTCAAGCTACAGAAGGAATCACACCATAAAATTTGTGAAGCATATTCTTCGATATCTAGCTCACACACCAACACTAGGATTATGGTACCCCAAGGGCTCTCGTTTGATCTCATTGGATATTACGACTCGACTATCTTTGGTGACCGTGTGGACCGCAAGTCAACATCTGGTACTTGTCATTTCCTCGGACGATCTTTGGTCTGTTAGTCCTCGAAGAAACAGAATTGTGTATCACTGTCTACTGCGGAAGCTGAGTACATTGCTGCGGGCTCTTGTTGTGCTCAATTGCTATGGATGAAGCAAAGTCTCAAGGACTACGGCATCAACGTGAAGAATGTGCCTCTCTACTGTGACAATGACAGTGCCATCAAGATTGCTCACAACCCAGTTCAGCACTCGAAGACAAAGCACATTCAGATTCGTCATCATTTTCTTCGTCATCATTTTCTTCGTGATCGTGTGTTGAAGGGCGACATCTCCATCGAGCATGTGAAGACTGAAGAACAGCTAGCCGATATCTTCACAAAGCCCTTGGATGAGAAGAGATTTACCAAGTTGCGGTGTGAGCTAAATATCTTAGAATCTTCGAATGTTCTTTGAAAAGGACACACATCCTAATACTTATGCAAAATTGATGACTTAGATGTGCAACACATGAAGAAACGTTTTTCTTCAATCAATGAAGAATAACACTCTAAGTGTGAAGAAATTAATGAAGAATTTGATTCTCGAGAACCCTCGACAATTATGCAGCGGTGTTTGAAATCATCATTCTTATCACGGTGGGTCATGCCACCACCAAAATTGAAAATCTTCAATTTGAGTTTTTCCTCGATTTTGAAATTCTTCAGTTTTCAAATTCTTCAACTTTGCAAAATCTTCCTTTATTTCCGTTGTCTTTCTTCATTGAATATATATATATATATATATATATATATATATATATATATATATTGGTTTATGTCCTCTCTGACATTCACTTATGGCTATTTCTTCAAGTTGCTTTTTACGCTAAGTGAATGTGATCGGACCCTTCCCCTCTATGCTATACTCAACCCAAGATGTTCACAAATTCTTCATATGCGTTCTATTTGAAACTTCGTTCAAAATCTTCTTTGTGTCCTTGTCGGTGAAGAAATTGCGAGCGGAACTTTTAACTTATCTTATCCAAATTTTGGCTTTGCCGCTCAAACCGTTCCGCATCCCACGATAAACTTATCTATTCACACGATCTAACACAATCTCCACTTTTCGGTATGTGGGTGACACATGTCAAGCCAATGAGAAGGGCGAGGCACGTTCATCCAAAATCTTGAGTGACGGTTTTTCACCGTGGCTATATATACCCCCTCTCCCCTTCCTCACTTCCTTTACTCCGCTCGACCGCTTTCTCTCTCGCTCGAGCTTCTCAAACCCTAGCGTCGCCGCTACTCCATCGTTGCCGGTGAGGAAGAGCTTCACTGCCTCGACCTCGTCGCCCTCGTACTCGCGCCGACCGCGGAAATCTTCACTCTGCCACCGCCGTAGTTGTCTTCCTCTGCCGAGTTAGTGCGTGGGAGATCTGAACTGACGAACTTCTAATCTACACTTCTCAGTTCGTCATGTTCTTCAGTTCGGGTAATTAAAAGTTACTTTTATTACTCGCTTTGATTCTCAAACCTTCCTGAAAATCTTCTAAGGTGTTTATTCTTCAAATCTTCACACATATGAACACCTCAAGCGAAATATGCTCTTGATTCGTTTCTCTAAGCAATGATTTTTTCTTCAAGATTCCTCAATTGTGTGGATCCTCGGTCTATACAATTACGGAACCTAAGACAAAGATAAACTTAGTGAAATTCTTCAAGGCTCATCTGGTCAAATTCGTCAAACTAGTTCTTTTTGAAAAACCTTACGAGAGCATATGACCTCTCCAAATTCCTCGCAACTATACTCTGTTCACGGTACTCATGTCATTCTTTGAATCACTAGGTTCTCATCAACTTAACTCATTTGCAGCGTTCCTCGAAGAAAAGTTGCATACTTCTTGAGAATTCGATTGTTCAAATTCCTCAATTTGAAGAATATGGCGGAAGGAAAGAAGCCACGAAAGGAGGAAAGAGGCTGAGGTCATGAATGCTTCGAGATACTGAGGACATATCTGTTGACTATTGCACACTGAAGAAGCCAAGTTTGGCAAGGAAAACAAAAATCAAGCGCAAGGTCTTGCGAATTGAGGCGAAAGGAGATGGGCAAGGGAATGGAGGGAGTATAGATATGTTACTCCAAAGTACATGAAGAAATTAGCATTGAATCCTCCATGCCCAAGAGCTCCATTGGCTTTGGCCAAGAAAGGTGACCCCACCAGCATCAAGCGTGGTGAGGACTTTCTGAAGAATGGGCCAGCGCCAAGCCAAGTTAAGCGAGACAAGCCAAAAGAAGCGGTGAGGAAATTCAATGAAGACTACTGCTCTGCTGCTTGCCCTTGAGGGCCTTGTTCAGCCCAGAAGATCAATGGCAAAGAAGCCAGCGCACAAGCCAAGTGCTTCACCAACAGTGCCCTCACGGCCAAATCCTCAGCAATGCCCTCACGGCCAGAATCTTCAATGCCCTCACGGCCAGTTCCTCATGCTGCTCCTGCTCCTCCCAAATCCTCAGCTCCTACAAAGTCCTCAGCAGCTCCTCTAAAGTCCTCATCACCTGTGCATCTGGCCACGTGCCAAGGGCTGAGGCATCTCTATTGACTCTGGTGTCTCGGCAAGTTCCTCGGCTGCACCAAATTCTTCATCGAGGCCCACTCTGTTGAAGAAAAAGGCAAGCTATTTGGGCGAGGTCCTCGGCCAAGTCCGAAGAAGAAGCAGTGCGCCTTTCAAGTGCCATCGATGATGAAGGCGATGATGGCGAACTTGCGAGAAATCATCGAGACCGACAAGAAAGGGCCGCTAGAGCCAAAGGCACACTGTGCCCTTGCTTTTGGATCAAGGCGGTCCTCGAGTACATTGATCTACGGCACAAGGATCGAGAGACACCTATGCTAATTTTCATCGACACTGGACAAAGTCACATGATGACCCATTTCATCAATGAAGAGAAATGGAAATTTGAGAAGGCAAGGCAGATCAAGAAGGCTCAATTAGGAAGAGGAGTTCACGAGGAACAACGTTGTCGAGAATGACAAGCGAGGAACTCCTCAAGATCGATCTGAAATCAAAGCCCTCGGTGATAACTTTGATGCCTATTATGCTTTGATTGGAAAGGAGCCAAAGTCAGATTTGTTAATCGACAAAGAAGTTCACAAATGTTGCAGCCCCAGCATAGCAGGAAATTCCTCGGTGGAGCCTCTGCTGAGCTTCTTTGAAGAACATACTGACACGGCGATGATTTTCAACTGCTTTGAAGACAATGCTAGTTCGGGGCTGATGACTCCATTCCATTCTTTGAAGAAATTGCGGGCATCTACTAGTGGTGCGCTTTGAAGAAGCTGAAGAAGTCGAGGCAAGCTGCATCAGTTGCGCCTGAGGAAATTCAACCAGATTCCTCAGCTCCTCCCGCGCCTACACCAACTCCAATCCTTCCATCTGCATCTGATGTGAAGAAGATCAAGGCTGCAGAGCGAGCTGCAGTGAAGAAATGGAAAGCATCAGTTGCTTCAAATTCTTCAGCCCCGAAGAAAATGAAGCCTATGACAAGCTCTTTTGAAAATCCAATCGATGTTGTTCCAATTTCCTCCATTCCATCAAAGGACCTTGTTCCTTTTGGTGAAGAGTATGAGATCCCAAAGCGGATCGATGAAGAAAATCATTACGCTGCTTCGTCGGAGCAGATTGATGAAGAAATTGAAGTGGATGCAATCCCTTCAACACCAATCATTTCCTCGCCTATGCCTCGGTTCACGGTGAAGAGGCTGGTGTTGAGAAATTGAAGATAAAACGTGGATATTGGATGCACCACGCTTTTGTGATGAGCGATGACTTTTGGGAAAGTCGGCATCCCAATTCTCCACTCTTCACCCCAATCCAACAAATTCCTCGGTCCCTGCTGCTTGATTCAAATGGGCTCTGAAGAAACTCATCTCAACTCATCCGTGCATGAAGAAATTCCAGCCACTAGTCTTTGAAGAACTTTCTTCTTCTTTGGTCCTATGAACCACCTTGTTTGCATATGAAGAGGAACGAAAATCCTCGGCTGAAGAACATGAGATTGCGATTCACGAGGTCGTGATGCAACTCTTGACACTCCTTTGCCAAAGCCAAAGAACCCATTCTCAGCGAAGCAAAAGTTCAAGGCTGAAGATTTCTTGGCGAGCATGTATTCTTCATGACTACAACCCATATGACTCTGCTGCGCATAAGGAAGAGGCATTTACGGACTGCTAGTCAAGCCAACTTCTATTCCTGCATGCTATTCAACAAAGACAAAGTCTTCGATCATGCACATATTCCTCACGTGGACATGGAATCTCTGCCGGGCTTGAGCCGGTCCTAAGTGTTCTTCACGATCTTGAGGATTGCTGAATTTCTGCCTTGACATACGTGATTGGAATGAAGAACTCATTCTTCAATTCTGTCTGACGATGCACATCACGGAGACTCTAAAGATGTGAACTCATGGGTATTGGACTGGATGATGGAAAATACTCACTACAAGGCACCGACAACTGAATTGCCGTGCCCTCCCACTCGATCCTCCCCTTGATGGTGCTCGTTGCATCTACAGCGAACACGAGCTTTCAAATCATTACATGCAAGTCTTGATGAAGCCTTTGAAGCTAGGACAGGCACCTCGAACCAAATTCTTCGTCAAGGAATTCTTGTATGTGTCTCGGACTGTCTATCGCATTACAGCGAAGACAATGAGTCCTATCAAAGGCCACGACTCAAATGATGAAGAAGTCATTGGCATCATGAAGAATATGCTTTTCAATATCATTCATGGCGTTCCGTCAACTTCCATGATTTCTTCATGAGGACTACGGCAAACATTGCTATGTCACCTTTTGAGCTGAAGCCTTATGCACCATGGATTATGAGGTTCATCGGGACAAGGTCTTCACTCAATTACAAAGGCTGATACTACGAACCACTGCAGCTACTTGCCTCCAATTGAAGTCCTCAAGCGGACATTTTCCTCGGTGATGACAAGGGCAAGGCAAGCTGCTGTGATAGATGAAGGCATGCGTCCTTTGGATGGTCAATTTAGCAAAGCTGCATCCTACTCCACCAATGATGACTACGCCACACATGACTCTACCGCCAATACCTCGGCCAAGCAAAATCCTCAAGCCCACGGCACCGGGGTGATGGTGATCGTGAAGTTACTCCTCGGTCTTCATCGGAAGGTTGATCGCAATCATAAATGGGTCAAGCGTCGGTTTGGTTCAATTCTTCACAACATGACCTCAACACACAATGCGGTGAAGAAAAACCAATACTACCTCCATGAAACCTTCAACCGCACTTTTGGGCTGTTCTTTCTAATGTCTCTGACCTGAAGAACTGAAGACAATGGGTCTCAAGGAAGAATTTGACTGATGCGTACCTCCATAGAAGAAATTCAAGAAGGTCAAGGTTCCTTCCTTGGTAGCCAGCTCCTATTCTTCATCGCGACAACGATGAAAATGAAGACTTGGGCGACAACTGTGGCGGGCCCTACTCGACAACCGACCCCGACAACGCTGGCACTCATTCATCAACTTGAAATTCTTCAGAGGCGTTAGTCCTCAGTTTCAATCCTTTTGGTCATTTGATGACAAAGGGGGAGAAATGTGAGTTAGTCTTCAAGAGGGTCTACTATATGGGCGTTTTTTGCTAAGTTACAACTCTCATTCTTACGAAACTTTATTGGATCGAGTTGTAATCTTAAACCCGATGGTGCTCGATACTTTTGATGTGTTCCTCTGCATGCTTGTTCCTCATTATATGTTAATACCGCATGTTGAACTACATCGATCACCATATTCATCATGCATTTCAAATTCTTCATATTATATGTCAAATGCGTGTATGAATTACAAGATATAGGGGAGATCTCCATGATTCAACTCTTGAAATGTGCAATGTCTCAAAAGCAAAATTCCTCACTATGCACATCTTGAGGGAGTTCTTCTATATCTTGCAATAAAATTCCTCAATATCAGTATTTACACTTCATATGTTTATCCCGTTGAAAACTTAACCTATATTGTCATCAATCAGCAAAAGGGGAGATTGTAAGTGCATCTAGTGCCCTTAGTGATTTTGGTGTATTGAAGACTTATAGGTTAAGGGACTAATGTGTTTATGAGTGTACACAGGTCTATAAGTCTATGAGGAGTTTGATATTTACAGAGAAAGTCGACCCTAAAAATGAAGTTCTTCAGCTGAAGACTTTGATATTACGAAGACTTTACGAAGACTTTGAAAGTGAAGAAATTGGTGTGACCTTGAAGACTTGGTATTCACTAGAGGAACATGAAGCGTGAAGACTTTTGTTTCGTAGTTTCGTTTTCTCTTTCTTGAGTCATAGGAAACACCATCTTTTGTTAAAGAAATTAGAGGAAATACTAAGGAAAAATTTCCATGTGATGCTCAACTCAAAATCCTACACCTACCAATCCCTTGAGTGAAGCCTTTGGAAATCTCATACACCTCAGTCAATTTCTTGATGTGAGAGGCGAAGTTCTTACAGTGTTGAGAATTTATTACGGTGAGGAGTTAGGAATTCGCCAGTCTTGGATTGCCTACGATGAGAACATGATAATACGAGGAATTTGAGAGTCAAATTTCCGACCGATTCTTTGTCTTCTTGGCTTGACTGTCCCAAAATATCTTATCCACCAAACAGTCATATCATTGAAGGGCATTTATGTCTTATCATGTCGGGCTGCTCCCTAGGCTATAAATAGCCGCCCCCCACAACCACTAGCTGGTTGGCTGCTCCAAGAGAACTTGACACTTGTCATTTGAGAGCAACCCATCCTCAGGGACTTTGAGCAAAAATCATCGAGTGAGGAAAAACCCAAAAACCAAACCCCTACAAACCCAAAGTGATTGAGCATCCTTTGAAGAGATTGATCCTGCGTGGATCCGGCTTATTACCTTTGAAGACTGTGCTTCTTCCAGACGGTTAGGTGTCATGGCCTAGAGCATCCAAGAGGAATTGTGGATCGTAGAGTGACCAAGTCCGTGAAGGTTTGGAAATCGCTTTGAAGACTTACCACAGTGATTGGGCCGAGTGCTGTGTGACCTTAGTTCAAGGAGAATCTGATGAGGACTTGGTGTCTGAGCTGCGTGCTTTCGGCTGGGTGTCCGGGGCTGTGTCCTCGAGTTTAAATACTCAGCCGCTCGAACCAGACGTACAACTGAGGCAGCAGTTGGAACTGGTCTACCAAATCATTGTCTTCACCAACCTAACTGGTTCTATTTCCTCAACTCTTTCATTTCCTCATTACTGTGTTGAGTGTTCATTCATATCTGTGTTTGAAGACTTTGACTGAAGACTTTCTCAATTTCCTCAGTTCTATTCTTCAGTCTATTTGTCTTCATCTTGTGCTATCCTGTGTTTACGCTTTCTGTACTCTTTGATTGTCTTCATTTCATCATGATGATCATGCCCGCATTCTCTTATGCTTACTTCTGAGTACTTATTCCGTTGCAAGTAGTTCTTCACTTAGGAATTTCCTCACCGGAAAATTCCTCATTGAAGAATTCATAAAAATCGCCTATTCACCCCCCTCTAGTCGATATAGCACTTTCGGTCACGAACCTTAAGTGTGTAGACCCTACGAGTTCGGGAGACATGTATACATGACCGAGGCGACTCTCGGCCAATAACCAATAAGCGGGATCTGGATACCCATGTTGGCTCCCACATGCTCCTCGATGATCTCATCGGATAAACCACGATGTCGAGGATTCAAGCAACCCGTATACAATTCCCTTTGTCAATCGATGCGTTACTTGCCGAGATTCGATCGTCGGTATCCCAATACCTTGTTCAATCTCGTTACGGCAAGTCACTTTACTCGTACCGTAATGCATGATCCCGTGACCAAACACTTGGTCACTTTGAGCTCATTATGATGATGCATTACCGGAGATACCTCTCCGTCATAAGGGTAGCGAGATCCTAGTCTCGATCCGTGTCAACCCAGCAGACACTTTCGTAGATACCGTAGTATACCTTTATAGTAACCCGATTACACGTTGTGATGTTTAGTACACCCAAAGCACTCCCTACGATATCCGGGAGTTACGATCTCATGGTCTAAGGAAAAGATACTTGACATTGGAAAAGCTCTAGCAAGCGAACTACTGCGATCTTATGCTATGCTTAGGATTGGGTCTGGTCCATCACATCATTCTCCTAATGATGTGATCTCGTTATCAATGACATCCAATGTCCATATTTAGGAAACCATGACTATCTGTTAATCAACGAGCTAGTCAACTAGAGGCTCACTAGGGACATGTTGTGGTCTATGTATTCACACGTGTATTACGATTTCCGTATAATACAATTATAGCATGAATAAAAGACAATTATCATGAACAAGGAAATATAATAATCCTTTTATTATTGCCTCTAGGGCATATTTCCAACAATCCCATCTTGGGGCCTTTTCCGGTACTCTACTGGAGGGGGATTCGATCACGGAGGGCTTCTACACCAACCTTGCTGCCCTACCGATGATGTGTGAGTAGTTTACCATAGAACTACGGGTCCATAACTAGTAGCTAGATGGCCTCTTCTCTCTCTTTGATCTTCAATACAATGTTATCCTTGATGTTCTTGGAGTTTTATCCGATGTAATCTTCTTTTGCGGTGTGTTTGTTGAGATCCGATGAATTGTGGATTTATGATCAGATTATCTATGAATATTATTTGAGTCTCCTCTGGACTCTTTTATGCATGATTTATATAGCTTTGTATTTCTCTCTGATATATTGATTTGGTTTGGCCAACTAGGTTGATCTATCTTGGAATGGGAGAGGTGCTTTGTGATGGGTTCAATCTTGCGATGTCCTCACCCAGTGACAGCAGGGGTAGCAAGGCACGTATTGTATTGTTACCATTAAGGATAAAAATATGGGGTTTATATCATATTTCTTGTGTTTATCCCTCTACATCATGTCATCTTGCTTAATGCGTTACTCTGTTCTCTTGAAGTTTATACTCTAGATGCGAGGCGAGTCGGTCCATGTCTTGGAGTAATAGTAGTAGATGCACGGTAGGAGTCGGTCTACTTGTCACGCAGACGTGATGCCTATATTCGTGATAACTATGCACTTTTCTATCAATTGCTCAACAGTAATTTGTTCACCGCCGTATATTTTATTTTAAGAGAAGCCTCTAGTGAAACCTATGGCCCCGGTCTATTTTCATCATATATTTTCAGATCTATAAACCAAAAATAAAAATACCTCATTGAGTTTTATTTACTTTTTATTTGTTTTATATCTATCTCTATTAGATCTTACTCTTGCAAGTGATAGTGAAGGATTTACAACCCCTTTTTAGCGTTGTGTGCAAGTGTTTGCTAGTTGTCTTGAGGTGCATCTATTGGCCACTTGCTTGTTCCTCCTACTAGATTGATACCTTGGTTCTCAAGAGAAATACTTATCTCTACTTTGCTGCATCACCCTTTCCTCTTCAAGATAAATAAGAGCATAAGCTCAATAAGTAGAAATGCCCGGATTGCGGCATAAATAGAGATGCTCTGAAGCTCAAACTAACTTTTTGGTGCCGAGCGGTCGAGGATGTTGCTCGAAGCATGCAGTGGAAGTGGATTTGGATAACATGAAAGCCGAGATCGCGACCTCCTTGGTCTGGATTTGGTGACCGATCACGAGCAATATGTAGTTGCGACTACCGGTTGGCTGCCACATGCTTGATAAGGCCAGAACTCCAAAGCACCAGATCGGCAGCCTGACGACACCACACATGGGGCATGGCCAGGGATGGTGGCAAGCTTGAGTGACAAGCCACGACCATAGCAAGGCAGAGAACCTTGGCAATAACCGCTGCCGAGGCATCCATACGTTCAGTACCTTGCTGCAGGAAGAGGAGGAGAAAGTGTTCTAGTGAGAAGAGCCTGGATCGAGGCGATCGGCGGATGGGCGGAAGTTTGCAAACTCAGCTTATATTGCTACAACCGCCTCACCCGGATAGACCTCAGGTCCGGTGCCCGTGATGGTGTCCATGATAGCACTGCGCCTAAGGTCGTTCTCCATTTGTAGTAGGCAATAGGTCGTCAGAGGACTCGACGAAGCGGCTACCAATCCACGGACCATGTGGCTCAGCGCCAGTAGCTGCCGCCGCCTCGAATGGAACTCTGGCTAAATGACTGTCCATGAATCGAGCTCTTCGTGGACCCCTCACAAATCGACCACTTCAAGATCACTCCAAGCGCATGGCCTTGACGGTGGGGGCTGGGGGCAGAGGAACGTGGGCGCCCTCTTCAACAAGTTGACCGGCGCATCCTCACACTACGGGGCCGACGTCAATATCAAGCTACGCGGGCGTTTGCACGCCGCCGAGTGTTGGCCCTCGCCAATGCATCACGGTCGATTACGAGATTCGGGTAAGCGGTTATGCGACATCCGGGATCACGAGGAAGCGGCTGGAGATGAGGCTGCCTCCGAGCTCGACTCTGCGAGACACGCATACACTAGACCTCTACCATCCCTTGTCGGGCCCGCTAATGCGGACAGACTAGGGAGGTTCCTACGAGGAGAAGACATCTCGAGTGGGACAACGACGATCGGCTAAGACATTGGCATGGCGCTGCCGAAGAAGAAGGTAGGGGAGGGACAAGACATTGGGTGGCCTTGGCATCGAGTGACAATGAGCACTACTACAGGAATTAGCTTTGGTAACACATCCGGTAACACAAGAAAACATGTATTCTTGTTTGAAATCGGTAACACAACATTTGTGTCCACGATGAAAGTAGTAACACATTCTATGGGAAGTGTTACGATGTTGTATCACATATTCCACATGCGTAAAATGTGTTACGGTGTTGTAACATATTATTTATGCGGTTGAGAGAGTGTTACAGGATTATAGCATATATGATATGCAATGTTGTGTTACAAGTTTGTAACACATAGGTGATATCGTAAGTAAATGTTACACGTAATAATATTGGATTGATTTATTCTTTCTTGTCATGAGAAGACTTGTTGCAAGATGCATGCAATCAATTTTAGGTCAATCCCATCATATACGTGGCCCCTGAGCTAATAGTTATGGGCTTGTGCCATTCACATATTAGCTCTGGCGTAGAAGTTTAGAGGATGCGTGTTTGCTTCCTGGCGGGATATATTAGGATAAAACAATTGGCGTAGCCCCAAAGCCTGAAGGTAGGACTCAAACTAGCAGCTCACAGTCTCCTGTAATTTCTTCTAGGAAAGATGTTTCCCTGTACAAAATTCTAAAAAATATTATTTCCCTATACGTGGGTACGTATGACCCTATTTTCTAAGACTGGATGAGAGTGCAAACTCAAAGTTTTGTGCTTTGTACTGTGTGTGTGTTAAGTAATCATGTAAATATTTTTTTCTCTAATCTTAATATGAAAGATGTACAACTCTTTTAGGTATTAGAAAAAAATGTTTTCTGCTCCCAAAATTTGTTAAAATTAAAAGGTGTGCTAGCTACTTTTAAGTAATTTTGGACTTAATTAATTTAATCGCTTTGAAGATTTATTGATCTGTATTTTTATTATAAAGTATAAAAGTATGTGGGCGTGTTGTATTTGGGAAGCGCTTTTTGATAAAAGGAATAATGTATGTTGGCATGTTATATTTGTGACTTTTTATTAGTTGGACCACCCTGATCCTGGCTAAAACAAGTAAAAACAAGTACTAATCCATGCTTCCCTAAAAGAAAACATAATAATTCGTGCTACCTATCATTGAGGTGGGACAATCAGTTTTAGAAATTAGCAAAATAAGACAAATTCAGTTCTAGAAAAGAGATAATACTATATACATTTTTTTTGCTCAAATTGTAGATGCCAGATGGTGCGCGGATACTTGTAAAATGCAATCATCTTGGCCAGCCTATTGGGGACGAAGGTGGAGTCCTGCGGAAATTTCTTGGCACAATAGCTAGACTTGGGGGTTATTGTCCACTTGACAAAAAGGACTGGCGTAATGTCAAGAAGGATGGTGGGGCTGACACAATACTTCAGTGTGTACATGTAGTCTTATCTGACAGAAGAAGAAAATCAGTTATTAGCTAGCATATTATTAGTTTGCCTTTGTACATTTGTCGTTTACGCTTATTCATTATTTCCTGAAATGCAGACAAAGTTCTTGTACCCTGCTAAGTGTGACAAGTGGATACTAAAAACTACCGGGTGAGATTGGAGAAGATTCAAGGCTGGTCTGAAGAAAATTTTCTTTCATGCAAACAAGAAAAGAAAATCTTTGTATAAGCTTTGTCCAGAATATGTGGATAGTGACCAATGGCGTGAACTTGTCAAATTTTGGAAGTCTAAGGAAGGAAGGGTAAGCTCTCTGTCATTTAGTTGGACTATATGCGCTGCTGTTAAGTAGTGCATTGACATTATATTTTAATTATAATAGGCAGTAAGTGAGAAGAACAAAATAAGTCGTACAAAGGTGAAGACAACTCATACAGCAGGGACAAAGAGTTTTGCTCGTTGGGCTGAGGACCTTGTGAGTAATATATTTTTTCTAAGTTTTCACAACCTTTTCTTTACATATCAGCGTACTTCTGGTTTTGCAGCGTCAAGAGTACCCTGAAAAGAAACAACCACATAGAGCGAAGGTTTACTTAGCGACTCATAGAAAACCAAAAAAAGCCAAAGATAAAAATAAGCTTGTGGTATGTTATACATTCAATTTTTACACAATCAAGTCAACACTGAATCCAACAAGTACAATATGCTTTATTCTTCTCTTTCAGGTTGAGTTGGAAAAGGTAATTGATGAACAACCAGAGTTGGCGCAAAGTGACCAGGGAAGAGTTGCATGGAAAGGTGATGCCTTGCACAAAGTTTTGGGGAATGAAAAGCCTGGACAAGTACATGGAATGGGCTTGCTTCCTGTTCCTAACCAAGTTTGTAATTGAAAACCTCGTTATCTCAAGAACATCAATATGACCACAACAAATGGTTCATCACATGATGAAGAGGCTGATGCTAGGGAGGAAATAGCAAAGCTGAAACAGCGCATAGAACAACAAGACCAAATCATTGATGCATTAAGAAACAAAGATGAAGTGTGTGGAGACGAGCGAAATGGCAGCGGTAAATATCTTTTTGTTGCATTCATACAAGTATTTTACTGAAACATGTTTAATTTCTATTGTAGGAAAATTTCCAAACCGTAGGTAATGGTGAATCTCATCCGGAAGTACTACATAATAACAAAAGAAAGTCTTGTCAATATATTCGACATGTTTTGGTTCATTTCATCTCTCTTTATAAATATTTCAATTTGCGGAGAGTTCATGCCAATGGACACGATCACGAGAACACATAGTCGTCTATCCCAGAGATACAACAATGGTAAATTTGTTTATTTATTACTACACTTTATAACTTTCTATAAATGAAGGCCTCTTCATGTAAAATGCAGAATAAAACTAACCCACATCAACATGGCACACACGAAGATAATGACATTACATCGGGCAAACAGGTTAGAATCTTCTCGTTACTCATGGTATAAAGGATACACTATAACTTATTAATTTATTTACATTGTTGTACAGAAGCATCATCTTGAAAATGAGGGTTGCAATAAATTCTCATATCAAGTACCATCATCACCAGCCCATGTTGTTTTTGATAGAGAGGTAATGGTTATCCGAAATCTGCTTGCTAAGCATTGATAGGAAACATTTTTCATAGGAATGATGAATGAATGAGTTTCTGCATTTTAAGTTTGACTTGCATGGAATGGACTCTCCTGATGTTAGAAAAATGATGTCGGCACATGTAATATTTGATGAATAAAATGCATTGTGAACTTTACATTGCAAAATCACAATGATAAATCATTTTTTCCTCTTATGTTTCTCTGTAGATGAGAAAGAGCAGGGAGAATATGGATGAAAATTTGACTAGAGTACACAAACAAAGCACTCAAGACAACTCTGTAATCCATGTGTCCTCTAAGCAGAAACGTAGTCCTCCCATGGAGGTAACAAAAATAGTGTGTTTATACTAGATTCGTGTTCACAAAATTGATTTTTATTAATGCAAATTAATTTGAACCTTTTTTAGGTTGGCACAAAAGTGATTCTGAAGTCTTCCATATACCCAAACAAAAGGCATGTGGCACATGCTAGCATTTTAGGTTGCAATTCAAAAAATATGGTTGGTTGCGTTGAGCTAGGTCGGCAGTTCATAGAAGTGCAAGTTGATCAACCTATTGAGGAATGTGGCGCTTGGTAAGGGAAAGGTAAAATTGTATGACAATTGGCGATGCTTTCACCTCTGGATTAACAATTGCTTGGCCTTGACATGTGTATGTCAATATTTAACTTCTTGAGTTTTGTTAAATTATATTTGCAATATACTTAATGTAGTTGTGACTGTTTTCCCCAGTTGATATGTTCAATGGATGAGATGAATCGGATGCTTCTGCTCATGAGGAATCAAGATGCAAATATGACATATTCATGCAAGAAAGATCCGAGGGGCACATTCTAGTGAACATAAATAGGGGTGTCACATGGTTTCAATTATAGGAAATCTTTCGCGTACTATAGTTTACATTAATGGGTTGAGAAATGTATTTTATTTTTGCTACAATATGGATCTTCTATATGTTCATTGTTATAAATGCTATGGAATGGCAAGAACCTTATTGATATTTTATATCATTTTTCTTGTGCATATGCTAGCTTTATGTCCATGGTCCTTTTATATAGTATATCTTGTGTATACATGTCATATTGCTTATCGATTTTCACTATGAGGAAGTATCAAAACAAAAAACTATATTTATACAATATTTCATACAAAATTTTTGCAGTACCACATTGGACTAATTATGTAGTGTTACTATAGTTAGGAAAAGGTGTTCTTGTGTTTGCTACCAATCACCACTAGAGATGTTACAATATGTACAAAATTATGTTACTACTATGTTGCTATAGTAAAGAAATCGTGTTGCTGGAATATAAAAATGCGTTACAAAGCCCTATTGTAATTATTGCCAATGATTACTAATTGTATTGCAGTTTGTTAAAACGTGTTACTAACCCATGTTGCTTTCATGGGAAAAACATGTTACAAAGTGTGTGCCTATAGTTCTAAAAAGGTGTTACCAAGGCCTTGGTAACACATATGGCTTGTGTTGCAGCAATACAACTGTAACACCTGTAAATACATATAGGAACAATGTTTATGTGCTACAATAGACGCCACCTAGTAACATAGCCTACAAGAACACATACAAAAACGTGTTACTGCGTGCTTCAGTAACACAATATCTAAGCTGTAGTAGCACATCAACGTGTTACAAGAGACCAATCCTGTAGTAGTGGAGGGCTCTAGGTGGATGCGGGTGCCACGGAGGAAATTGACCGATCGATCGACGTCGAGGAGTTATCCTAGAATGTTCAACGTTGTCGGGATTGCTAATCAACCTTCGTGGCCTGGCCACAGATAAATCTCATCATCTGTTGAAATTTCCAGGAAGTATCCTTTTTGTCTCTACGGCTGGTCGTAATGAGAGTATCATAGCTACTATCATGCATGCCAACTAGACAATTTAGATAAGGTGGCATAGAATTAACTGAATAAAGAGAGGGTTGAGTATCATATCATGATACCGTATCATAATAAATGTTCTGTTGTGTTTGGATATACGTATTGGAGGCCTATGTATTGTATTGGTTTCAATTCCAATTGAATGAGAAGCTATGTCGACATGAATCTGAATTCGGTTGTTTGGATGTATATTGAATTGGCTCACGGAATTGTCACGAGGTTTTAATACATAATCGTGTTTGGATGTCAAACCTTTGGAATTGCATAACAACATTACTACATGCATTAAAACAATAGTTTTACGACTATATAATTGGATGATTATATAGTAAAAATTATCATCAATTATTCTAGAAATCGAGGATGACATCATATAATATTGGCACAAAAGAATCAAAAATAATTTTACACCAACACATTACAACACATATAGTTTAAATAGATGTCTCAAATTCTCAGCGGCACATAGTTCCTATTGTAACATCACAATAGTTCAAATAAGTAGAAGTTGAACATTACATAGTTCCAAATGTAACAAACCAAATAGTTCAGATAGGTCAAAGTTTAACAAGACACAGGAATCATAACTATCATAACTTCAAGGCAATAATAGCAGCCAAGCCTTCCTCATGTGCATGGGAAGCTCCATTAGAGCTTCAAACAAGCGCTCATTAAGAATCAACTTTCCATAAGAGCGCAACTTGTCTACTTCTGCCAACTCTGGTATCAACTCAAGTGCAGCAAGTATTTCAGAAGGAGTAGTAACCTTTGGCAATGGAAGTGGATCAGTTGTCTTCAAAGCATCCGTAAAAGTAGTCCTCATTTCTCCAATCATGCACATAATGTCATCACCTGTTCGTTGTCTCTTTGGTACCATTTCTGGAGAGACTTAAATTGTTTCTTCTAGATCTGCAGCAGTCTCAGCACCTGTCTTGCCCCCTTCACCGTCCGCATGATCTTTTGAATATATGGTAGAGATGGCTTCCCAGTGCTTCACTACTTTGGTCTTGTAAGAAGCTAATGCTTTCTCTTTCTTATTAGCCTGCACAACACACCCATCAGAGAAGTAAAGTTGCTGCCCTGTTTTGTTACATACAAAAAAATAATTAAAACAATGCAAATGCATAGAAGTTACCTCCAAATATTTAGTCCACACATAAATGCGCTATCAATGGACAGCTTATTATTGACCCAATCCCAACCAAAACCGCTTTGAGAAAGGATCTTGTTAATGATTTCAAATTGATTGTCGAAAGTCCTAAGCCTTCCTAATATGTTGTTCTTGGCGATATTCTTATTGCACTTCTCCTTCACATTCTTGATAGCTGCCTTTGTACACATGTGCTTTCCATCCATTTTTTGAATGGTCACCCATGTTGTGATGATGAACAAGCACCTCAAGCAAGGCAGCATCCATCTCATCATCCCATGTGACATAAGTCCTCTTTCCAGTACCAGTTCCTTTAGCCATGCTGCTACAAAGAATAACAATTTTGCAAAGAGGAAAAAAAGTATTATTGGTCAAATAAATGCTGAATGAGAGTGCAAATTTAGAAAATCCATCACATATATATTAATATGAAGATGATGCATGTACAAAAAGACCACACAAGGCACCATCATGGTCAATAGCTATCACACAAAAGATAATCAGCAAGCTACCATCATCACCTAGGCACTACCAAAATGAGACAACCACCACCTAGGCACATCCACTAACTAATCCACCATCAACTAACTACACCATCTCTAGTTCAGCATGCCTCAGAAGGTATTCAGCATACATGTCTTGCGATAATTGTTGCCTAAAGTTGGTCCATTCATTAGTGACTCGAACAGATGTAATCAAGTCAGTGTCCTCCACGGGCTCATATTCCAAATTTGCTAGGTCAGCATCAACTTCTTGCAGCAATAAATCATCCATCATATGCTGCCTATCCCTTGCAAAGTTGTGTAACACACAACAAGCATTAATAATTCTAATCTGCAATCATTTATATTTAAATTAGCATGTCATATAGTCCATATGTTATTCAACACCATATGGACACTTGTTACCTAGTCCTTTATGTCAAAGAAAGATTGAATTAAGTAGAATGGCCCATTTTTTTTCTTCCATAGGCCAAAAGTTCTCTCCACAACATTTCTAGCCGAGAATGGCGCAAGTTATACAACTCTTTGTCGGTTTGGGGTTGTTGTTGACTTGAGACCCACTCTTTCAAGTGGTACCTAGTCGATCTGAATGGAGCGAGAAAGCGAGGTCCATTGGTGTAGCTTGACATCCACTAAGTAGTATTTTCCTATGGTGCACCAATTAGATTTAGCTAACATTAGCACAAAAAGAAAAAAATGCCAAGAGAAACAATCATACCATGAGGTATAACAAATGCATCTTGTGATGCGTTTCTCATTGCATCACGCAACACTCTGAGTCATATCACGAGATCCCTCGGCCGGGTAGAACATAAAGAAATTTCATGTTCGATCCAACAACACCAAGCATGTTAGTGGTGATATCTTGCTTTACTGTTCCTATACCTCCCTTAAATCGGCCATAGCAGCGAAACATAAACATGACACCCATCTAGTGCTCCCAAGGCATTTCCAAACCACTTCCATTTGTAATCATCCGGAGGTTCAATAGAAGGATCAGGAAGCTTGATAAACTCCCCAGTTAGGGAAAGAATGGCTGTCAACACATTCGAGAAGTGCCCTCTTGATAGTCTCTAAAGAGCGGCTTGTAAGTGCCACGCAACACTCTCATTTTAATACCATGTCCAACCACCAACAAGAACATAGCAACCTTTTCTTCTACAGTGACATATACGCTATCTTTTAGACCACACTTCATACGCAACATCGTGCAAAGATCATGAAAATTCCTTTTGGTTAAGCGCAACTCATCATAGCAAGTTACTTCTGACCCATTGTACATTTCTTTCAGCAAGTACTTCCTATGAACATATCGAAGCTCTTCGTCACTAAAGCATCGCAAACTCTTTGGTACTCTCTGCGTACTGAGATAAGCTAGGCCAAGACAAACTGACTCAACATACATCGTTGTGAAGATGATCCTTTTCCTTTTTCTTCTTTTGTTCTCTTCAGTAATGGAAACAATCAAATTCATTTGTGACATGCAGCTACAATGCATATATATCATGTTAACTTTGGGCTAATTTCAATATAACCATATGCATCAGACCACCACAAGCATTGAAGGTTCATAAAATTGTATGACCATGATGCATCAAATCATACATAAGCATGCATCAAATTCATCACAAGACAAGCATATGCATCAGACCACCACAAGCATAGTTCACAAAATTGCATATTCATACCTCAAGTCGGCCTAGATTGCTTCCAACTTTTAATCCAACCTGCAACAAGAGGATACATTAGTGCTCAGCAAATCATTGACAAAAGGGCTGGGAAGAAAAGGAAATAGAGTAGGATGCTTGGAGATAGCGAAGAAATATGGATGAAGGGGCTGGCTGGACACACAGAAGAAGGGGCGGCCCAAGAGGTGGTCCGAGGAAGAGGAGATATGCACGGCGGTGGTTCAACGCCAATTTGGAGAGGAAAGGAAGGGCGGCGCGGAGTGGACTACCGCCGTTGGCAGATCCGATCATGCAATGACGAGGGCAGGAAGAGCGAGAAGGGTAGCGCGGAGGAGGGAAGGGACGGCGGAGGAAGAAGGGAAGGGGCGTGGCGACCATACCTACACGGTCGGCGTCGTGGATTTGCGAGGGCGCCACCGTCGATCTGCCAGGCGGCGGTTTCCTCTCTCTTGAACCCTCTGTCTCGTGGTACGGGGGGAACTGACGAAGCGTTTTTTTGCGTGAGGGAACCAATTCAGGTCAAATCGGAGGTACAAGCCTCTGTATTGGCGTGATGGGTGGGCGCGTGCGAGCGAAAACTCAGCGTATTCGTTTCCGTTTCAGTGGGTTGTTTCAGAGTGCATCCAAACACCTGTATTGGGGTCAGCCCATTACCAAATCGAATTCGACAGCCCAATACAAACATCCAACCGCAGCGTTATACTATTATGTGTCATGCATGGCAATAAATAAAATTATACTATATGATATTATGCATTAGGAAGGTAGTATTATACACTAGTATCATAAGCATGATACTAACTTATAATACTACCCATTACACCTAACCTACTACTAATTGTGGGGGCGGCGGTGAATATCTGGAGGACCAATGCGACGTCGTATCGTCCTTTCCTTAACTTTCGTGAACTTGGCCGATGACACGTACAACTGGTAGTACATGCTTCTTAGCTGTAATGCAGCGCTATTAAATCACCTGAGCAAGGAATAGTTATTCTTCACCCCCTCTCTATTTTGACATCAATGCACCGTATTTTAACGTTTCGTAAATTTTTTTTTAGTTCATACATAGAAGAAGAACGTAAGAAAGTATGTACTCGCCGTAAAAAATATTTTATGTTACGTGACGAATATAAAAACATAGTGTAAAACATACATAAAATATAATTTTTCTGGTCTTATAACCTATACTTTTGTTTTTTATACGAAATTTTACATATTAAATCAATATGCATGTAACTATTTATACTCTAAACGTAATTTATTTAGGAAGCGACCATAAGATTACCTCGGATGAAGAATAACTTATTCTGCACCCTGGGTGATGAATAGTAACAATATATATATATATATATATATATATATATATATATATATATATATATATATATATATATGAGGACTAATACATTACTAATGTGAAATTATATTCTGTTACCCTCAGGCCCTATATAGAAGCGATCTGCAAATTCACTGATGAAAAAACCAACTGGACTAAATTCGATCATCCCGCAAAGGCCCACCCGGCCACCCCACCACCTCGTCCCCGCCGTCGCCCGGCCACCCCGTGCCCCGCTGCCACCCGACCACCCAGCACCCCCCGCTTCCCGACCACCCCTCATCTCACCGCCGCCCGGCCACCCCGCGTCCCGCCGCCGCCCGGCCACCCAGCACCCCACCGCTTCCCGACCACCCCGTGCCTCGCCGTCACTCGGCCATCCCGCATCCCACTGCCGCCCTGCCACCCCGCATCCCGACGGTGCAGATCGGGAGGTGTGCGAGAAGTGGTGGCGCCGGTGTGGTGGAGTGGCGAGCTTGCCAGGGTGCGGCACCTCCGCCTCTAGCCATCGACTTAGTTTGTGGGGAGGTTACGATCACCGTCGGGTGGCACCGCCTCTACGATTCGACAAAGTGCGTCCCTTGATACTACGATGACGAGGCAGACAGCCGCCCTCTTTGTGACCTGTAGTTATTCCCCATCTTGCACTGACGGACTGATGATGCGGGAGCCGCCCTCGTCGCTACAACCCCACGTGGATCTCTCTCTTTCTCCTCTCTCAAATTCGTTGAGAAAGTTGGTTGCTTGTTCTTGTTGTGTCGTGAATACCCTCAACTTTTGTTTGATATTATTCCTATGAGAAAACTAATCCATAGCAGTTTTTGTTCCAGAGCAGTTCAAAGTTAGGACTTACGTTTTGTGAAGGCAAGGACAAGGAGCAGCTTTGTGGATAACAGTTTGTGTGGAGCTTGGCTAGTTCCTCTATTCATGTGTGAGCTTGCTCAGTTCGTCCATTTATCTCTATTCAGTTCATGTAGAGGATCCCTTGAATTCACCTCCTCTCGTTCTTTATCAACAAATGATTTTCACTATCTGCAGCGAATTACAGTCAGAGAGTGGGAGTTTTATGTTGTACTCTTTGCTGCCGCGATTGCATTTTGTAGTGTTGGTAGTTGTAGAGATTTTTTGTGTTAAAAACGGTTTTATGTATTTTGTAGTGTCGGTACTTAAGTAGAACATTAGTTCAAATCTTCAAATTTTAAATAGTTCAAGTACATAAGGAACATAAGAAACTTTAGTTAGTTTCTTGAATTTCGGCTCCTTCAGTTTTTTTTCTTAGCCAGTTTTTGTTCAAGTATATAAGGACCGACGCCTTCCATGACTCGCCATGGACCGAGATGCGATACCTTGCGTACTACCACTGCAACTGCTACATCCTGAAGAAAGGTATTCTTTCTACTTGTAACTAAGTACTTGGAGCAGGGGAAAGCTAGAAGAGATGGGGGAAGACATGGCATCGGAGATGGTGCTCAGGAGGATCCATTCCATCTACTCTCTCGCCGGCAACCGCCGACCGCAGCTGTTCGGCAGTGGGGAGGGGTTCTGATGTCTCGTTTCTCCGGCGAGATATCTATCATTTCTTGACAACACGTATGAGCAAAATTTGGTGCGAGCAGCGCATAAACAAGCTTGCCCTTTACTTTACGTGAATTTCTCCCGGTAATGGATATGGATGGATGCGGTGTCTCTTCCATAACTTGGCTCATGGCTAATGCATTCAATAATCATGGACACATTTCTCCGCCAAATTAACATGTGCGTTCCTAGATTTGTTTGAGACATATAACAGCTGGAGGTTTTCTTGGTTTGAAAGAATAAATGCAAGGTTTGTTAGTGTTTAATTCTGAGTTTCAAATGGGGCGATGAGGTATGCTTTGAAACAAACTTGACATGTGCATACCTCACGAACAAAAAAAATAGCGATGGTATATACGGGATGGTTGAAATGCAGATGTATGCATTGCTTCTCTTGAAGAGTTCGCCTATTTATTGATGCTTTTCTTTGGTAAATGGTGCGAGGATCGAGGATAACCTCGATAGGTTCCACATGTTGCCACTACAAAAAATACACTTCCGTGATGATACGTGTTTGTCATAGTAGGTCACCTTTTCTGTCATGTATGTACATCCATGACAATTTTATGACAGAATCAAGATATTCATACCTTTGTTGTCGTAGAAGTGTTCCATGACAGTACCAAAATTATCATCACGGAAGCGTTCACTTCCATGATAATAAATGGTGTGTCATGGAAGTGCTTTCGTCAAGGGTAACCAACACGTAGCATCCACCGTAATGGGTCGCCGTTAAGCTATCGGGTCCGGTTTTGGATCCGATAACCCGTTCTTGACGAACCAATTGGGATTTTCCGTGTAAAATTCTCATTGGTGAAGAAAACCGCGTCGGCTAAATCCTTTGGGTCGAGATAAGGCGCCTATGATATGTTGACACGTGAGGCGGCCCTGTGGCCCATTTAGCTTACAAAGGCGGCCCGTTTGACTTGAGTCAAAAGTTAGCGGAGTCGGCCCATGAAACTTTATTAACGTTATGTTCGCAAATAGCCCATTTTACGGCCCGGTAACTCACGGCCCGTTAGGGCCTTCCTGAAATAGGCCCAACAACGTCATGTGGGCCATCGAATATAACACCAGCCCGTTTCACTTTCGGCCCATGTATGGCCCACGGCGTCATTTGGCCCATATGAGGCCTTTCGTATCTTTAGGCCCTTTAGTGGCCCACGGTGACTTTAGCCCATAATGAATAGTTAATTTCTTTGTACCCATTAACGAACCATGATTCACGTGGGCCGTTTCCAGCCCATGTTAGCTTTCGGCCTACTGATGGCCCATACGTTCTCGGGCTCCTTTCCGGCACTCGGTTACTTCCGGCCCGTTACTGGCCCCTAATGGGCCAAATTTGGCCCGTGGCTAGAATCGGCCTGTTTGTGGCCTATTAACCCGTTGCGTTGTTTCTAGCCCGTCCTATATTCTGGCCCATTAATGACCCGTTATGCATGTGACAGAATTAAGCCTTTGCTGTCTTTCGACCTGTTAACGGCCCATTACCGTGCTAGCCCGATACCAATTACTCCGGTTTACGGCCCATGTGGATCCATTTATCTGACGGCCCGAGGCCCACCGATTCTACGACCCATTGGAGGCCCATTTATCCGACGGCCCGTAGGAGGCCTATGGATCCTACGGCCTGTAGCAGGGTCAAGGTTACCACGGTCCGTATATGGCCCATGGTTCTTGCGGATGCTAGCAAACCAGGGAAAATAAGACTAGGAAATAAATAAGCGTGAAACTAACGCTAGGCTATTAATGCGATTGCACATATTACATCCACTGGGCATCAAAGTTCGCCACCAGTGCAAATATAGGAACACCCTACACTATACAAAAATGGCTTCTTTGTTTTCTTCAGCCGGTGGCTTCACGTTAAGAACAAATTTTGTATCGCAACAAAACAAACTACAACCATAAAACAAAAGGAAGGTTGGCATAAAAGTTAACAGTCTGGCAGATAAATGCACCACCAGAAGTTCAGAAGCTCAGTTCATTTGACATGACTGTTATGTTTTTAGGTTGTATTGTCCGATGGAGCACCATAACCTTCGCCTTCATTTCTCCGAGGCTACTGAACAACATAGCAAATGTCTGATAGTCTGGTTTCAAAACCATGCATATCTTGACGACATCAAATAATGGTTGTCCTTGTTTCACAAAGGGTCTCTGTTAGGGAATGGACTTGTGTCTGCAGCACAGATATAACATTGTTTTGAGCTTGCATATCTTGTTCATGAGGCAGTTTGGGCGAGATTGCACGAACAACCAAGCGGTGCAGCGAGGCGATGCTTTTAGCCTTTGTTAGTGGGCAGTCTTGACCTTTGCGACAAGAGGTGACATTGCGTTTATAGTTGCCTCGTCACCTTTAGAAGGTGGCGGTTCCACCATTTTTCCATAGCTTGCTGAAAATTTGAGTTTTACGTTAGTAGTACGAGCGAGAAGATATTAAGGAGGCAGCAAAACCAAACAAAATAGCTTTGGTCTATATCTGAACTTATTACGGTCAACCCATGTAAAATATTAGTTGTATTTTCTTGCCAAAGTACATAATAAAACCAGGTTCAAACATATGACCATGTACCATGGCTAATGTATTGTCTATTTCTTCACATTGTATTGGCAGCTAAGGATAAAGAGACAAAGTTTATAATACGGTAAGCATAGTATGACATCATTCATATCACAAAACAACTGAGAACAAACAAACATGCAATTGTAACATTGTGTGGGTAAGTCCAGCACGGAACTAGATTACAGATCAAGATCAAAGGAACATCACTCCTCTCTTTTTAACTTTGTAAGGTGCAATGATACGCTAAGACAATTGTGTATAAAATTGAAATGAGTAATAGACATTGGCTGCAAACCATGTAGTTCAATGCACAAGTCAGAGTAAGTAGTAGTTAAAAGGCATGAGGATTAAGGACTTAAAATAGCGGCTTTGACTGGTGTAGTCATGCCCTTCGTCTTGCTGGTGTGACAGTCCTTGAAGATTTCCACATCATTTGGTTCAGGTACTTTTTGTTGGAAATATGCCCTAGAGGCAATAATAAATTAGTTATTATTATATTTCCTTGTTCATGATAATCGTTTATTATCCATGCTATAATTGTACTGATAGGAAACTCAGATACATGTGTGGATACATAGACAACACCATGTCCCTAGTAAGCCTCTAGTTGACTAGCTCATTGATCAATAGATGGTTACGGTTTCACGACCGTGGACATTGGATGTCGTTGATAATGAGATCACATCATTGGGAGAATGATGTGATGGACAAGACAATCCTAAACCTAGCACAAAGATCGTGTAGTTAAGTATGCTAAAGCTTTTCTAATGTCAAGTATCATTTCCTTAGACCATGAGATTGTGCAACTCCGGATACCGTAGGAATGCTTTGGGTGTACCAAGCGTCCTGGCGTGGCTGGGTGGCTATAAAGGTGCACTACGGGTATCTCCGAAAGTGTACATTGGGTTGTACGAATCGAGGCGGGATTTGTCACTTTCGATGTAATGAGAGAGGTATCTCTGGGCCCACTTTCGGTAGGACATCATCATAATGTGCACAATGTGACCAAGGGGTTGATCACGGGATGATGTGTTCTGAAGGAGTAAAGAGACTTGCGATATGAGATTGAATAAGGTATCGGCATCTGCAAGCGATTGAATCTCGGGCAAGTACAATACCGCTAGACAAAGGGAATTGTATCACGGGATTGATTGAATCCTCGACATCGTGGTTCATCCGATGAGATTATCATGGAACATGTAGGGAGCCAACATGGGTATCGAGATCCAGCTGTTGGTTATTGGCGGAGAGTTGTCTCGGTCATGTATGCATGGTTCCCGAACCCGTAGGGTCTACACATAAGGTTCGATGGCGCTAGGGTTATAGGGAATAGATATCGTGGTTACGAATATTGTTAGGAGTCCGGATGATATCCGGACGTCACGAGGAGTTCGAATGGTCGAGAGGTAAAGATTTATATATGGGAAGTCTGTTTTGGTCATAGGAAAAGTTTCGGTGTTATCGGTAATATGTCGGGACCATAGGGAGGTCTGAGGGTCCACCAAGTGGGGCCACCCGGCCCAGGAAGGCTACATGGGCCAAGTGTGGGAGGGACCAGCCCCTCCCACGAGGCCCAAGCGCCCTAGGGCTTTGGGGAACCCTAAAGGGGCGCCCCTTGCCTTGGGGGCAAAGCAACCCCCACAGCGCCGCCCCTCCTCAGATTGGATCTGAGGGGCGGCCCCTCTCCCTTGCCCCTATATATATGTGGGGGTTGGGAGGGCAGCCGCACCAAGTTACAGGCGCAGCCCTCCCCTCTCCCAAGTCCTCCTCCTCTCCGCGGTGCTTGGCGAAGCCTGCGGATTGCCACGGTCCTCCACCACCACCACGCCGTTGTCTTTGCTGCTGGATGGAGTCTTCCCCAACCTCTCCCTCTCTCCTTGCTGGATCAAGGCATGGGAGGCGTCACCGGGGCTGCACGTGTGTTGAGCAGCGGAGGTGCCGTCCGTTCGGCACTAGGATCTCCGGTGATTTGGATCACGGCAGTCGACTCCTTCAACCCCGTTCTCTTGAGCAGCTTCCGCTTAGCGATCTACAAGGGTACCTAGATGCACTCCCCTCTATCTTGTTGCTAGTCTCTCCATAGATAGATCTTGGTGACTCATAGGAAAATTTCGAATTTCTGCTACGTTTCCCAACAATGGTATCAGAGCTAGGTCTATTGCGTAGATTCTATGCACGAGTAGAACACAAGTTGTTGTGGGCGTTGATTTTGTTCAATTTGCTTACCGTTACTAGTCTTATCTTGATTCGGCGGCATTGTGGGATGAAGCGGCCCAGACCGACCTTACCGTACTCTTCGTGAGGCGAGTTCCACCGACTGACATGCACTTGTTGCATAAGGTGGCTAGCGGGTGCCAGTCTCTCCCACTTTAGTCGGATCGGATTCGATGAAAAGGGTCCTTCTGAAGGGTAAATAGCAATTGGCATATCACTGTTGTGGCTTTTGCGTAGGTAAGAAACGTCCTTGCTAGAAACCCATAGCAGCCACGTAAAACATGCAAACAACAATTAGAGGGGCGTCTAACTTGTTTTTGCGAGGGTATGCTATCTTGATGTGATATGGCCAAAAGAATGTGATGAATGATATGTGATGTATGAGATTGATCATGTTCTTGTAATAGGAATCACGACTTGCATGTCAATGAGTATGACAACCGGCGAGAATATAGGAGTTGTCTTTATTTATTGCATGACCTGCGTGTCCTTGAATAACGCCATGTAATTACTTTACTTCATTGCTAAACCATTAGCCATAGTAGTAGAAGTAATAGTTGGTGAGACAACTTCATGGAGACACGATGATGGAGATCATGGTGTCATGCGGTGGCGATGATGATCATGGAGCCCGAAGATGGAGATCAAAGGAGCAAAATGATATTGGCCATATCATGTCATTTTGATTGCATGTGATGTTTATCATGTTTATACATCTTATTTGCTTAGAGCGGCGGTAGTAAATAAGATGATCCCTCATTAAAATTTCAAGAAAGGGTTCCCCTAAGCGTGCACCGTTGCGAAAGTTCGTTGTTTGAAGCACCACGTGATGATCGGGTGTGATAGATTCTAACGTTCACATACAGCGGGTGTAAGCCAGATTTACACCGCGAAACACTTAGGTTGACTTAGCGAGCCTAGCATGTCTGCAGACATGGCCTCGGAACACAAGAGACCGAAAGGTCGAGCATGAGTTGTATGGTAGATCGATCAACATGAAGATGTTCACCGATGATGACTAGTCCGTCTCACATGATGATCGGACCACGGCCTGAATTGACTCGGATCATGTAATCACTTAGATGACTAGAGGGATGTCTATCTGAGTGGGAGTTCATAAGATGAACTTAATTATCCTGAATATAGTCAAAAGGTCTTTGCAAATTATGTCGTAAGCTCGCGCTTTAGTTCTATCATTTAGATATGTTCCTAGAGAAAATTTAGTTGAAAGTTGATAGTAGCAATTATGCGTACTAGGTCCGTAAACTGAGGATTGTCCTCATTGCTTCATAGAAGGCTTATGTCCTTAATGCACCGCTCGGTGTGCTGAACCTCGAACGTCGTCTCTGGATGTTGCGAACATCTGACATACACGTTTTGATAACTACGTGATAGTTCAGTAATGTTAAACGGTTTAGAGTTGAGGCACCGAAGACGATTTCGAAACATCGCGAAACATATGAGATGTTTTCGAGGGCTGAAATTGGGATTTCAGGCTCGTGCCCTCGTCAAGAGGTATAAGACCTCCGACGAGTCTCTTAGCCTGCAAACTAAGGGAGAAAGCTCAATCGTTGAGCTTGTGCTCAGATTGTCTGAGTACAACAATCACTTGAATCAAGTGGGAGTTAATCTTCCAGATGAGATAGTGATGTTTCTCCAAAGTCATTGCCACCAAGCTGCTAGAGCTTCGTGATGAACTATAACATATCAAGGATACATATGATGATCCTTGAAATATTCGCGATGTTTGACACATGAAAGTAGAAATCGAGGAAGGAGCATCAATTGTTGATGGTTAGTGAAACCACTAGTTTCAAGAAGGGCAAGGGCAGAAGGGATACTTCTTGAAGCGGCAAATCAGCTGCTGCTCTAGTGAAGAAACCCAAGGATGAACCCAAACCGAGACTAAGTGCTTACGTAATAAGGGGAGCGATCCTTTGGGCGAAATTACCCTAGATACTTGGTAGATGAGAAGGCTGGCAAGGTCGATAGAAGTATATTGGATATGCATTATGTTAATGTGTACTTTGCTAGTACTCCTAGTAGCACTAGGGTATTAGATACCAGTTCGGTTGCTAAGTGTTAGTAACTCGAAGTAAAAGCTACGGAATAAGCGGAGACTAGCTAAAGGTGAGTGACGATATGTGTTGGAAGTGTTTCCAAGGTTGATGTGATCAAGCATCATACGCTCCCTCTACCATCGAGATTGGTGTTAAACCTGAATAATTGTTATTTGGTGTTTCGTTGAGCATAGACATGATTGGATTATATCTATACATGTCTGATTTATTCATTTAAGGAGAATAATGGTTACTATGTTTATTTGAATAATACCTTCAATGGTCTTGCACCTAAAATGAATGGTTTTTTGAATCTCGATCATAGTGATACACATTTTCATGCCAAAAGATATAAGATAGTAATGATAGTACCACTTACTTGTGGCACTTCCATGTAAGTCATATTGGTGTAAAACGCATGAAGAAGCTCCATGTTGATGGATCTTTGGACTCACTCGTTTTGAAAAGTTTGAGACATCACGAACCATGTCTATTGGTGTATACGCATGAAGAAACTCCATGCAGATGGATCGTTTGGACTCACTTGATTTTGAATCACTTGAGATATGCAAATCATACCACATGGGCAAGATGACTCAAAAGCCTCGTTTTTCAGTAAGATGGAACAAGATAGCAACTTGTTGGAAGTAACACATTTAGATGTGTGCAGTCCAATGAGTCTTTGAGGCATCTGATGAATATCATTATGTTCTTACTTCACAGATGATTTGAATAGATGTTGAGTATATTTACTTGATGAAACACAAGTCTGAATTATTGAAAGGTTCAAGTAATTTGAGTGAAGTTGAAGATCTTCGTGACAAGAGGATAAAATATACGTGATATGATCATAGAGATGGATATCTGAGTTGCGAGTTTGGTACACAATTGAGACATTTTGGAAATAGTTTAAAAACTAACACCGACTGGAACACCATAGTGTGATGATGTGTCCGAACATCATAGATGCACCCTATTGGATATGGGGCATACCATGATGTCTCTTATCGAATTACCACTATCGTTCATGGGTTAGGCATTAGAGACAACCACATTCACTTTAATAGGGCACCACGTAATTCCGTTGAGATGACACCGTATGAACTATGGTTTAGAGAAACCTAAGATGTCGTTTCTTAAAAGGTTTGGGGCTGCGACGCTTATGTGTAAAAGTTTCAGGTTGATAAGCTCAAACCCAAAGCGGATAAAATGCATCTTCATAGGAAACCCAAAATAGTTGGGTATACCTCCTAATTCAGATCCGAAAGCAATAGGGATTGTTTCTTGAATCGGGTCCTTTCTCGAGGAAAAGTTTGCCTCGAAAGAATTGAGTGGGACGATGGTGGTGACTTGATATGGTTATTGAACCATCACTTCAACTAGTGTGTAGCGAGGGCACGAGGAAGTTGTTCTGTGGCGCCTACACCAATTGAAGTAGAAGCTTATGATAGTGATCATGAAGCTTGAGATCAAGTCACTACCAAACCTCGTGGGGCGACAAGAGCAGCGTCTTGCTTGAGTGGTACGTTAATCCTATCTTAGAGGTCATGTTGCTAGACAACAATGAACCTACGAGCTATGGAGAAGCGATGGTGGGCCCGGATTCCGATGAATGGCTCGAAGCCATAAAATCCGGGAGAGGATCCATGTATGAGAACAAAGTGTGGACTTTGGAAGAACTACTTGATGGTCATAAGGTTGTTGGGTACAGATGGATTTTAAAAGGAAGACAGACAATGATGGTAAGTATTACCATTAAGAAAGCTCGACTTGTCGTTAAGATGTTTTCCGGCAAGTTCAAGGAGTTGACTACGATGAGATTTTCTCACTCATAGCGATGCTAAGAGTCTGTTGGAATTATATTAGCAATTACTGCATAATTTATGAAATCTTGCAGATAGGATGTCAAAACATTGTTTCCTCGACGATATCCTTGAGGAAAGGTTGTATGTGATACAACCAGAAAGTTTTTGTCAATTCTGAAACACGCTAATAAGTATGCAAAGCTCCAGCATTCCTTCTAAGGACTGGAGTAAGCATCCCGGAGTTGGAATGTGCGCTTTGATGAGATGATCAAGAATTTTGGGTTCATACAAAGTTTATGAGAAACTTGTATTTCCAAAGAAGTGAGTGGGAGCACTATAGCATTTACGATGAGTATATGTTGTTGACATATTGTTGATCGGAAATGATGTAGAATTCTAGAAAGCATATAGGGTTATTTGAAAAGTGTTTTCAATGGAAAACATGGATTAAGCTACTTGAACATTGAGCATCAAGATCTATGAGGATAGATAAAAAAGCTAAATGGTACTTTCAAATGAGCACATACCTTGACATGATCTTGAAGGTGTTCAAGATGGATCGATCAAAGAAGGAGTTCTTGCACGAGTTGTAAGGTATGAAGTTAAGACTTAAAAGCTCGACCACGGCGAGCAGAGAGAAAGGGCGAAGGTCGTCCCCTATGCTTGAGCGTAGGCTCTATAGTATGCTATGTTGTGTACCGCTTAGGAAGTGTGCCTTGCCATGAGTCGGTCAAGGGGTACAAGAATGATCCGAGGAATGGATCATTGGACAATGATCAAAATTGTCCTTGGAGTAAATAAGGACATGTTTCTCGATTATGGAGGTGATAAAGAGTTGGCGTAAAGGGTTACGTCGATGCAAGCTTTAACACCTATCCGAGTGACTCTGAGTAGCAAATCGGATCATTATAGTGGGCGACCATTTGGAATAGCTCCAAGTGGAGCGTGGAAGCAGCATTTACAATATGACCTAGAGATTTGCGAAATACATACGGATCTGAATGTTGCAGACCCCTTGACTAAAACCTCTCTCACAAGCAAAACATGATCAAACCCCAGAACTCATTGAGTCTTAATCACATGGTGATGTGAACTAGTTTAGTGACAGTAGTAAACTCTTTGGATTTTGGTCACATGGCGATGTGACCTATGAGTGTTAATCACATGGCGATGTGAACTAGATTATTGACTCTAGTGCAAGTGGGAGACTGTTGGGAATATGCCCTAGAGGCAATAATAAATTAGTTATTATTATTCTATTTCCTTGTTCATGATAATCGTTTATTATCCATTCTATAATTGTATTGATAGGAAACTTCGGATACATGTGTGGATACATAGACAACACCATGTCCCTAGTAAGCCTCTAGTTGACTAGCTCGTTGATCAATAGATGGTTACGGTTTCACGACCATGGACATTGGATGTTGTTGATAACGGGATCACATCATTGGGAGAATGATGTGATGGACAAGACAATCCTAAGCCTAGCACAAAGATGCGTGTAGTTAGGTATGCTAAAGCTTTTCTAATGTCAAGTATCATTTCCTTAGACCATGAGATTGTGCAACTCCCGGATACCGTAGGAATGCTTTGGGTGTACCAAAGCGTCCTGGCAATGGCTGGGTGGCTATAAAGGTGCACTACGGGTATCTCCGAAAGTGTACATTGGGTTGTACGAATCGAGGCGGGATTTGTCACTCCGTGTGGCGGAGAGGTATCTCTGGGGCCACTCGGTAGGACATCATCATAATGTGCACAATGTGACCAAGGGGTTGATCACGGGATGATGTGTTACGGAAGGAGTAAAGAGACTTGCCGGTAACGAGATTGAACAAGGTATCGGCATACCGACGATCGAATCACGGGCAAGTACAATACCGCTAGACAAAGGGAATTGTATACGAGGTTGATTGAATCCTCGACATCGTGGTTCATCCGATGAGATCATCGTGGAACATGTGGGAGCCAACATGGGTATCCATATCCCGCTGTTGGTTATTGGCGGAGAAGTTGTCTCGGTCGTATGCGCATGGTTCCCGAACCGTAGGGTCTACACATAAGGTTCGATGGCGCTAGGGATATAGGGAATAGATATCGTGGTTACGAATGTTGTTTGGAGTCTCGGATGAGATCACGGGCGTCCACGAGGAGTTCCCGAATGGTCGAGAGGTAAAGATTTATATATGGGAAGTCCTGTTTTGGTCACGGAAAAGTTTGGGTGTTATCGGTAATGTCTGGGACCTTGGGAGGGTCGAGGGTCCACCAAGTGGGGCCACCGGCCCAGGAAGGGCTTCATGGGCCAAGTGTGGGAGGGACCAGCCCGGGTGAGCTGATCGCCCCCACCAGGGGCCCAAAGGCGGCTAGGGCTTTGGGGAACCCTAAAGGCGCCCCTTGCCTTCGAGGCAAGGCAACCCCTGACGCCGCCCCTCCTCAGATTGGATCTGAGGGGCAGACCCTCTCTCTTGCCCCTATGTGGGGGTTGGGAGGGCAGCCGCACCCAAGTTCTGGCGCAGCCCTCCCCCTCTCCCAAGTCATCCTCCTCTCCCGCGGTGCTTGGCGAAGCCCTGCAGGATTGCCACGCTCCTCCACCACCACCACGCCGTTGTGCTGCTGAGCCAGTCTTCCCCAACCTCTCCCTCTCTCCTTGCTGGATCAAGGCATGGGAGGCGTCACCGGGCTGCAGGTGTGTTGAGCAGCGGAGTTGTCGTCCGTTCGGCACTAGGATCTCCGGTGATTTGGATCACGGCAAGTCTGACTCCTTCAACCCCGTTCTCTTGAACGCTTCCGCTTAGCGATCTACAAGGGTATGTAGATGCACTCGCCTCTCTCTCGTTGCTAGTCTCTCCATAGATAGATCTTGGTGACTCGTAGGAAAATTTTGAATTTCTGCTACGTTCTCCAACACTTTTTGGTCCTTGCGGGCTTTCCTCTGCATTTGGAACAAGTTGATATAGATCTGATAATATGGTACATCGAAAAGAGTGAAACAACAGCTAATTACAAGAGCCTCGCAGTGTGCAATATAGCTACGAGATCCTGTCGTTTGTTGGAATTTCACTTTCGTACGGTTGGCCTTGTTCTTTGAACGATTCACCTACAAGAATATAGATTTGTGAGGCACATGCGGAAATAGGAGTTCAACATGTGATCTGATCACATACATATAATGTACCTGATGTTGGGGCATGTAGTAATTTCAAAAAAAATCCTACGCACACGCAAGATCATGGTGATGCATAGCAACAAGAGGGGAGAGTGTTGTTCACGTACCCTCGAAGACCAGCGGAAGCTTTAGCTGGCGTGGTTGATGTAGTCGTGCGTCTTCACGATCCGACCGATCAAGTACCGAGCATACGGCACCTCCGAGTTGACTGCGTTCAGCCGATGGCGTCCCTCGAACTCCGATCCAGCCGAGTGTTGAGGAGAGTTTAAATCAACCTGACGGCATGGTGGCGATGTTGATGTTCTACCGGCGCGTAGCCGCCTAAGCACCGCTTCTGATATTATCGAGGTGGACTATGGTGGAGGGCACCGCTGCGGCTAAGAGATCAATGATCAAGCTGTTGTGTCTCGAGGTGCCCCTGCCCCGTATATAAAGGAGCAAGGGGAGGGTGCGGCCAGCCGGGGAGAGAACGCGCCGGGAGGAGTCCTACTCCCAGGAGTAGGACTCCCCTCCCCTTACTAGTTGGAATAGGATTTGGGAGGGGGAAAGAGGAGGGAGAGAAGGAAGGGGGGCGCCCCCTCTCCTTGTCCTATTCGGACTAGGGGGGAGGGGCGCGCGGCCCAGCCCTGGCCGCCTCTCCTCTTCTCCGTAAAGGCCCACTAAGGCCCATTTACCTCCCGGGGGGTTCCGGTAACCTCCCGGTACTCCGGTAAAATCCCGATTTCACGAAACACTTCCGATGTCCAAACATAGGCTTCCAATATATCAATCTTCATGTCTCGACCATTCGAGACTCCTCGTCATGTCCGTGATCACATCTGGGACTCCGAAACAACCTTCGGTACATCAAAAACTATAAACTCATAATAAAATTGTCATCGTAGCGTTAAGCGTGCGGACCCTACGGGTTCGAGAACAATGTAGACATGGCCGAGAACCGTCTCCGGTCAATAATCAATAAGCGGAACCTGGATGCTCATATTGGTTCCTACATATTCTCTGAAGATCTTTATCGGTCGAGACCGCATAACAACATCGTTGTTCTCTTTGTCATCGGTATGTTACTTGCCGAGATTCGATCGTCGGTATCTCAATACCTAGTTCAATCTCGTTACCGGCAGAATCTCTTTACTCGTTCCGTAATACATCATCCATAACTAACTCATTAGTTGCATTGCTTACAAGGCTTAAGTGATGTGCATTACCGAGAGGGCCCGAGACACCTCTCCGACAATCGGATTGACAAATCCTAATCTCGAAATCGCCAACCCAACATGTACCTTCGGAGACACTGTAGAGCACCTTTATAATCACCCGATTCGTTGTGACGTTTGGTAGCACACAAAGTGTTCCTCCGGTAAACGGGAGTTGCATAATCTCATAGTCACAGGAACATGTATAAGTCATGAAGAAAGCAATAGCAACATACTAAACGATCGTGTGCTAAGCTAATGGTATGGGTTATGTCAATCACATCATTCTCCTAATGATGTGATCCCGTTAATCAAATGACAACCCATGTCTATGGCCAGGAAACATAACCATCTTTGATTAACGATCTAGTCAAGTAGAGGCATACTAGTGACAATCTGTTTGTCTATGTATTCACACATGTATTATGTTTCGGTTAATACAATTCTAGCATGAAAAATAAACATTTATCATGATATAAGGAAATAAATAATAACTTTATTATTGCCTCTAGGGCATATTTCCTTCACGATACTTTAGATCAGACCGGTGTTTAACGAGGCCTCTCCAATCTTCATCGATATATTTTCCCTTTGGAGATGTTTGGGCAAGTTCCTTGTTAGCCTTATCATCATAGGTAGCAACTTTGTTCTCATCATAAGCGATTGAAACCTCTTCCAAGATAGTGGAATCATTACTAAATAAAGTCATGACCTCTCCAAATCCACTTTCATAATTTTCACAATAAGATTCAACATCCTCCAAAATAGTAGTATTACTACTTCCTAAAGGTGACACTCTTTCAAACCCACTTTCATCAATATAATCATCATAAGTAGGAGGCATACTATCATCATAATAAATTTGCATATCAAAACTTGGGAGGCTAAAAATATCATCTTCATTAAACATAGCATCCCCAAGCTTGGGACAAACATTAATTACGGTAAATATATTCTCAAACATGTCATTCTCATCAAATATAGCATCCCCAAGCTTGGGCCTTTTAATATCATAAGCATAATCACTCTCATCATTAATAGTATGGATAGCACCAATAGTATAGCAATCATCATCACAATGAGTAATATGAGCAACATCATTTGGGAGAGATACCTTTCTACCTTTGCTTCTCCGTCTTTTCTTTTTCTTCTTCACATCATGTGTGGGTTTAACCCTCTTTTTTGAGCTCCTTATTAATGAGATTGGTTGAATAGAAAGCTCCTCCTCGTTACCTGATTCATCATAAGAGATAATAGGAGGATATTGGGAAGTCTATTCCCTTTCATTAGTATTCTCTTCATCGTCTATTTGTTTCCTTTTCTTTATGTAATTGGCAATATAAGGATTTTCAATGCAATTCACCGCACAATACATAAAAATTTCTTCTATATCAAAATCAAGAAATCTATCAAGATTAAATTTTGGAATACCCTCAGTTATACGTTTCATTTCTTCATACCCCAAAAGAAGACTAAGCTATTTATGATGCTCCAGGGTAATCAAGTTTTCACAATTTTTGGACACGATTTGATCATGAAACAAATAGCATTGGAGCTTTAAATGACCATGTTCATTGCAAAGTTCACAAGGATGGCGATAAATATTGAATCTTTCAGCACAATCATCTAGCCTTTCTTGCAACCATTTAGTTTCCAAATACTTATGCCTCTTGTAAAATCCATCTTCCCTATTTGGTGTGTACTTGCAAATTCTATGCACTCCACAAAAGTTGACATGCTTATAAGAGACATTTTCATCATGGTGGTGCAATCATAATTAGTACTATGGATATTCAAGGAGTTCATACTAACAACATTGCAATCATGCTCATCATTCAAAGATTTAGTGCCAAACATTTTATAGACTTCTTCTAGCATTTGAGCACAATTTTCCTTTCCATCATTCTCACGAAAGATATTGAAAAGATGAAGCGTATGAGGCAAACTCAATTCCATTTTTGTAGTTTTCTTTTATAAACTAAACTAGTGCTAAAACAAGAAACTAAAAGATTTGATTGCAATATCTAAAGATATACCTTCAAGCACTCACCTTCAAACAGCGGCGCCGAAGCCTTGATGTCTACTACACAACCTTCTTCTTGTAGGCGTTGTTACGGCCTCCAAGTGCGAGAGGTTTGTGGGACAGTAACAAATTTCCCTCAAGTGGATGACCTAAGGTTTATCAATCCGTGGGAGGCGTGGGATGAAGATGGTCTCTCTCAAGCAACCACAGCAAATTACAAAGAGTCTCTTGTGTCCCCAACACACCCAATACAATGGTAAATTGTATAGGTGCACTAATTCGGCGAAGAGATGGTGATACAAGTGCAATATGGATGGTAGATATAGGTTTTTGTAATCTGAATTTATAAAAACAACAACATAACAAGCGATAAAAGTGAGCGTAAACGGTATTGCAATGCGTTGAAACAAGGCCTAGGGTTCATACTTTCACAAGTGCAAGTTCTCTCAACAATAATGACATAATTGGTGAAGGAAATATGCCCTAGAGGCAATAATAAAGTTATTATTTATTTCCTTATATCATGATAAATGTTTATTATTCATGCTAGAATTGTATTAACAGGAAACATAATACATGTGTGAATACATAGACAAGCAGTGTCACTAGTATGCCTCTACTTGACTAGCTCGTTAATCAAAGATGGTTATGTTTCCTAACCATAGACATGAGTTGTCATTTGACTAACGGGATCACATCATTAGGAGAATGATCGATTGACATGACCCATTCCGTTAGCCTAGCACTTGATCGTTTAGTATGTTGCTATTGCTTTCTTCATGACTTATACATGTTCCTATAACTATGAGATTATGCAACTCCGTTTACGGAGGAACACTTTAGGTACTACCAAGCGTCCTGGCGTAAGCTGGGTGATTATAAAGGAGTACTACAGGTGTCTCCAAAGGTACTTGTTGGGTTGGCGTATTTGAGATTAGGTTTTGTCACTCCGATTGTCGGAGAGGTATCTCTGGGCCTTCTCGGTAATACACATCACATAAGCCTTGCAAGCATTGCAACTAATGAGTTAGTTGTGAGATGATGTATTACGGAGCGAGTAAAGAGACTTGCGATAGCGAGATTGAACTAGGTATTGGATACCGGCGATCGAATCTCGGGCAAGTAACTATACCGATGACAAAAGGAACAACGTATGTTGTTATCTTGATCGACCGATAAAGATCTTACGTAGAATATGTAGGAACCAATATGGGCATCGAGGTCCCGCTATTGGTTATTGACGAAGATGTGTCTCGGTCATGTCTACATTGTTCTCGAACCGTAGGGTCCATGCGCTTAAGGTTTCGATGGCGGTTATATTATGAGTTTGTGTATTTTGATGTACGAAGGTTGTTGAGTCCGGATATGATCACGGACATGACGAGGAGTCTCAAAATGGTCGAGACATAAAGATTAATATATTGGGCGGATATATTTGGACACGGAAAGGTTAGGAGAAGTTTGGAGCTCGGGAGGTTCTGGAACCCCGGGAGGTATATGGGCCTTATTGGGCCCATATAGGAATAAGGGAGAAGGAACAAGGGAGGCGCGCCCCAAGCCCAATCGAATTGGGGAGGGGCGGCCCCCTTTCCTTTCTCCTTCCCCTCTTCCTATTCCTACTACTAGTACTTATTCCTAAATGCTAGTACTCCTTCCTTCCCCTCCAAGTGAAATAAGGAAAGAGGAAACCTACTTGGAGTAGGTTTCCCCCTCCCATCAGTCGCCCCCCTTGGTGGCGGCCACCTCCTCCCTCCCTCCTTTATATCACGGGGGAGGGGCACCTAGGACACACAAGTTGATCCTTGAGATCGGTCCTTAGCCGTGTGCGGTGCCCCCCTCCCCCATAGTCCACCTCGGTCATATCGTGGCGGTGCTTAGGCGAAGCCTGCGGCAGTGAAACATCAAGATCGTCCTGCGCCCGTCGTCTTGTGGAACTCCCCTCCCGGAGCTTTGCTGGATCGAAGCCCGTGGGCGTCATCGAGCTGAGCGTGGGCCAAGAACTTCGGGCGCCGAATGCTGGCGCTGTGATCGGCTGGATCGTGAGGAGAGCGTCTGACTACTTCCTCTCGTCATCATCGACTCGGAGGTGCGAATGCTTGGTATTTGGGATCGAGGATCGCGAGGAGAAAATCGACTACTTCCTCTACGTTGTGATCGCTTCCGCTACGGTCTCTGAGTGCGTAGACAACACTCTCCCCTCTCGTAGCTATGCCATCACCATGGTCTGTGTGTGCGTGGGAAAATTTTGAAATTACTGCGTTCCCCAGCGGTGGCATCGAGCCTGGTTTTATGCGTTGATGTCATATGCACGAGTAGAACACAAGTGAGTTGTGGGCGATACAAGTCATACTACCTACCGGCATGTCATACTTTGGTTCAGCGGTATTGTGAGATGAAGCGGCCGGACCGACATTACAGCGTGCGCTTCTGGCGAGACTGGTTTTCACCGTTCACGAGCATTCGTGCTTAAAGGTGGCTGGCGGATGTCTGTCTCTCTCACTTTAGTTGAACCGAGTGTAGCTCGCCCGGTCCTTGAGAAGGTTAAAAGCGGAGTCTATTTGTGAAGCATCGTTGTGGTTTTGATGCGTAGGTAAAGCGGTTCTTGCTCGGCCCGTAGCAGCCACGTAAAACTTGCAACAACAAAGTAGAGGGCGTCTAACTTGTTTTTGCAGGGCATGTTGTGATGTGATATGGTCAAGGCGTGATGCTATATTTTATTGTATGAGATGATCATGTTTTGTAACGAGTTATCGGCAACTGGCAGGAGCCATATGGTTGTCGCTTTATTGTATGAAATGCAAGCATACATAATTGCTTTACTTTATCACTAAGCGGTAGCGATAGTCGTAGAAGCAATAGATGGGCGTAGCGACAACGATGCTACGATGGAGATCAAGGTGTCGGCGCGGTGGCGATGGTGATCATGGCGGTGCTTATGAGATGGAGATCCTGGCGCCAAGATGATGATGGCCATATCATATCACTTATATTGATTGCATGTGATGTTTATCCTTTATGCATCTTATTTTGCTTTTATTGGCGGTAGCATTTTAAGATGATCTCTCACTAAAATTATCAAGTAGTGTTCTCCACGAGTATGCACCGTTGCCAAAGTTAAATGCGTCTTAGAGACACCACGTGATGATCGGGTGTGATAAGCTCTCGTCCATCTACAACGGGTGCAAGCCAGTTTTGCACTGCAGAATACTCAGGTTATACTTGTGAGCCTAGCATATGCAGATATGGCCTCGGAACACGGAGACCGAAAGGTCGGCGTGAATCATATAGTAGATATGATCAACATAAGATGTTCACCATTGAAAACTACTCCATCTCACGTGATGATCGGTTATGGTTTAGTTGATTTGGATCACGTGATCACTTAGATGACTAGAGATGTACATCTAAGTGGGAGTTCTTAAGTAATATGATTAATTGAACTTAAATTTATCATGAACTTAGTACTGATAGTATCTTGCTTGTCTATATACATTTGTAGATAGATGGCTCGTCTTTGTTGTTAGTTGAATTTTAATGCGTTCCTTGAGAAAGCAAAGTTGAAAGATGATGGTAGCAATTACGGACTGGGTCCGTAACACGAGGATTATCCTCATTGCTGCACGGAAGAGTTACGTCCTGGATGCACCGCTAGGTGCAGACTCTTCTTGATCTGGCGGCGGCGTTAAGAGCGTCTGGCGAGCAAAGGCGATGACTACTCTATAGTTCGGTGTGCCATGCTACGGCTTAGAACCGGGTCTTCAACGGCGTTTTGAAAGTCGTGGAGCATATGAGATGTTCCAAGAGTTGAAGTTGATATTTCAGCAGAATGCGGATTGAGAGATATGAAGTCTCCAATAAGTTCTATAGCTGCAAAATGGAGGAGAATGGAGTGCATCGGTGAGCACATACTCGGAATATGCAGGTATTACAATCACTTGACTCAAGCTGGGAGTTGATCTTCCGGATGATTGTGTCATTGTGAATTCTTCAATCACTACCACCAAGCTACAAAGGCTTCGTGATGAACTATAATATGCAAGGGTTAGTAAAGACTATGCACGAGCTCTTACTTAATCTTTGAAAGTTGCGGAGGTAGAAATCAGAAGGAGCATCAAGTGTTGATGGTCAATAAGACCACTAGTTTCAAGAAGAAAGGCAAAGGGAAGAAGAAGGGGAACTTCAAGAAGAACAGCAAACAAGTTGCTTTGCTCAAGTGAAGAAACCCAAGTCTGGACCTAAACCTGGCCAGAGTGCTTCTCTGCCAAGCGGTAGTCCTTTGAGCGGAACTGCCCCAAGTATTTGGCGGATAAGAAGGATGGCAAAGTGAACAAAGGTATATGTGATATACATGTTATTGATGTGTACCTTACTAGAGCTCGCGATTAGCACACTTTGGGTATTTAATCTTGGTTACATTGCTAATATTTGCAACTCGAAGCAGGGGACTTCTGATTAGCGAACAACGGCAAAGGGCGAGGTGGCGATCTTGGCGTGGGAAATGGTTCCAAAGTCGATGTGATCATGATTGACACGCTACCTCTACATCTACCTTGGGATTAGTTTTAGACCTAAATAATTGTTATTTGGTGCGGCGTTAAGCATGAACATTATATCTGGATCTTGTTTGATGCGAGGCGGTTATTCATTTAAATCGAGAGAATAAAGGTTGTTCTATTTATATGAATAATATCTTTTATGGTCATGCACCCTTAAAGAGTGGTCTATTTTAATGAATCTCGATAGTAGTGATACACTTATTCATAATGTTGAAACCAAAAGATCTGAGTTGATAATGATAGTGCAACTTATTTGTGGCATTGCCGTTTAGGTCATATCGATTATAAAGCGCATGAAGAAACTCCATCTTGATGGACTTTTGGAGTCACTTGATTATGAATCACTTGGCACTTGCGAACCGTGCCTCATGGGCAAGATGACTAAAACCCGTTCTCGGTACTATGGAGAGAGCAACAAATTTGTTGGAAATCATACATACTGAGATGTATGTGGTCCAATGAATGTTGAGGCTCGTGGCGGATATCGTTATTTTCTCACCTTCACGAGATGATTTAAGCGAGATATGGGTATATCTTCTTGATGAAACATAAATGCGAAACATTTGAAAAGTTCAAAGAATTTGAGTGAAGTTGAAAATCATCGTAATAAGAAAATAAAGTTTCTACGATCTGATCGTGGGCGAATATTTGAGTTCTGAGTTTGGTCTACATTTGAAACAATGCGGAATAGTTTAGCAACTCACGCCACCGGAACACCACAAGCAATGGTGTGTCGAGCGTCGTGTCGCACTTTACTAGATATGGTGCGATCTATGATGTCTCTTCTGATTTACCGCTATCGTTTTGGGGTTATGCTCTTGAGGCGGCCGCATTCACGCTGAATAGAACACCGTCAAAATCCGTTGAGGCGACACCTTATGAACTATGGTTTAGCAAGAAACCAAAGTTGTCGTTTCTTAAAGTTTGGGGATCACGATGCTTATGTGAAAAAGCTTCAACCTGATAAGCTCGAACCTAAATCGAATGTGTCTTCATAGGATACCCAAAGGAGACAGTTGGGTACACCTTCTATCACAGATCCGAAGGCAAGACATTTGTTGCTAAGAATGGATCCTTTCTAGAGAAGGAGTTTTCTCTCGAAAGAAGTGAGTGGGAGGAAAGTAGAACTTGATGAGGTAACTGTACCTTCTCCCTTATTTGAAAGTAGTTTATCCACGAAACCAGTTTACTGCGACATCTACACCAAATAGTGAGGAAGTTGATGATGTTGATCATGAAACTTGAGATCAAGTTACTCTGAGAACCTCGTAGATCAACGAGAATAAAATCCGCATTTTGAGTGATGCGGCAATCCTGTTACGGAAGTCATGCTACTAGATCATGATGAACCTACGAACTATGAAGAAGCGATGGTGAGCCCAGATTCCATAAAATGGCTTGAGGCCATGAAATCCGAGATAGGATCCATGTATGAAAACAAAGTATGGACTTTGGTTGACTTGCAGAATCGACAAGCAATAGAAAACAAGTGGATCTTCAAGAAGAAGGCGTGGCGGCGGTAATATTGCTGTCTACAAAGCTCGACTTATCGCATAAGGGTTTCGACAAGTTCAAGGGATTGACTACGATGAGACCTTCTCACCCGTGGCGATGCTTAAGTCTGTCCGAATCATGTTAGCAATTGCCGCATTTTATGATTATGAAATATGGCAAATGGATGTAAAGACCGCATTCTGAATGGGTTTACGGAAGAAGAGTTGTATATGATGCAACGAGAAGGTTTTATCGATCCAAAGGGAGCTAACAAAGTGTGCAAGCTCAGCGATCCATTTATGGACTGGTGCAAGCATCTCGGAGTTGGAATAAACACTTTGATAGTGTGATCAAAGCATTTGGGTTTATCTGAGACTTATGGAGAAGCTTTGTATTTACAAGAAAGTGAGTGGGAGCTCTGTAGCATTTACGATATTATATGTAGATGACATATTATTGATGGAAATGATATAGAATTCTGGATAGCATAAAGGGATACTTGAACAAGAGTTTTTCGATGAAAGACCTTGGTGAAGCTACTTACATATTGGGCATCAAGATCTATAGAGATAGATCAAGGCGGCAATTGGACTTTCACAAAGCACATACCTTGATAAAGTTTTGAAGAAGTTCAAAATGGATCGAGCAAAGAAAGGTTTTTACGTATTACAAGGTATGAAATTGAGCGGACTCAATGCCCGACCACGGCGAGAAGATAGAGAGAAAATGAAAGATGTTCCTATGCTTCAGCCATAGGCTCTATCATGTATGCAATGCATGTACGGACACGGCGTATGCTTAGCTGTAAGCTTGGCGGAAGGTACCAAAGTAATCGAGGTGGATCCTTTGGACAGCGGTCAAGAACATCTGAAATACACGAAAAGGACTAAGGATATGTTTCTCGTATATGGAGGTGACAAAGAGCTAGTCGTAAATGGTTACGTCGATGCAAGCTTTGACAACGATCGAGACGATTCTAAATCGCAAACCCGGATCGTGTTTTTGTTAAGCGGTGGAGCTGTCGGTTAGTGCGATTCTAAACAAAGCGTCGTGGCGGGATCTACATGTGAAGCGGAGTACATAGCTGCTTGAAGCAGCAAATGAAGGAGTCTGGATGAAAGAGTTCATTTCCGATCTAGGTGTTATACCTAGTGCGCCGGGACCAATGAAGATCTTCTGTGACAATCTTGGTGCAATTGCCTTGGCAAAGAATCCAGATTTCACAAGAGGACCAAGCATATCAAGAGACGCTTCAATTCCATTAGGGACCAAGTCCAAGTGGGAGACATAGAGATTTGCAAAGTACATACGGATCTGAACATTGCAGACCCGTTGACTAAGCCTCTTCCACGAGCAAAACATGATCAGCACCAAGACTCCATGGGTGTTAGAATCATTCTTGAGTAAACTAGATTATTGACTCTAGTGCAAGTGGGAGGCTGAAGGAAATATGCCCTAGAGGCAATAATAAAGTTATTATTTATTTCCTTATATCATGATAAATGTTTATTATTCATGCTAGAATTGTATTAACGGAAACATAATACATGTGTGAATACATAGACAAGCAGTGTCACTAGTATGCCTCTACTTGACTAGCTCGTTAATCAAAGATGGTTATGTTTCCTAACCATAGACATGAGTTGTCATTTGACTAACGGGATCACATCATTAGGAGAATGATCTGATTGACATGACCCATTCCGTTAGCCTAGCACTTGATCGTTTAGTATGTTGCTATTGCTTTCTTCATGACTTATACATGTTCCTATAACTATGAGATTATGCAACTCCGTTTACGGAGGAACACTTTAGGTACTACCAAAGCGTCTAGCGTAATGGCGGGTGATTATAAAGGAGTACTACAGGTGTCTCCAAAGGTACTTGTTGGGTTGGCGTATTTGAGATTAGGTTTTGTCACTCCGATTGTCGGAGAGGTATCTCTGGGCCTTCTCGGTAATACACATCACATAAGCCTTGCAAGCATTGCAACTAATGAGTTAGTTGTGAGATGATGTATTACGGAGCGAGTAAAGAGACTTGCCGTAGCGAGATTGAACTAGGTATTGGATACCGGCGATCGAATCTCGGGCAAGTAACATACCGATGACAAAAGGAACAACGTATGTTGTTATGCGGTCTGACCGATAAAGATCTTACGTAGAATATGTAGGAACCAATATGGGCATCCAGGTCCCGCTATTGGTTATTGACGGAGATGTGTCTCGGTCATGTCTACATTGTTCTCGAACCGTAGGGTCCATGCAGCTTAAGGTTTCGATGGCGGTTATATTATGAGTTTGTGTATTTTGATGTACGAAGGTTGTTGAGTCCGGATATGATCACGGACATGACGAGGAGTCTCAAAATGGTCGAGACATAAAGATTAATATATTGGGCGGATATATTTGGACACGGAAAGGTTCGGAGAAGTTTGGAGCTCGGGAGGTTACGGAACCCCGGGAGGTATATGGGCCTTATTGGGCCCATATAGGAATAAGGGAGAAGGAACAAGGGAGGCGCGCCCCAAGCCCAATCCGAATTGGGGAGGGGCGGCCCCCTCCTTCTCCTTCCCCTCTTCCTATTCCTACTACTAGTACTTATTCCTAAATGCTAGTACTCCTTCCTTCCCTCCAAGTGAAATAAGGAAAGAGAGGAAACCTACTTGGAGTAGGTTTCCCCTCCCATGGTCGCCCCTTGGTGGCGGCCACCTCCTCCCTCCCTCCTTTATATCACGGGGAGGGGCACCCTAGGACACACAAGTTGATCCTTGAGATCGTTCCTTAGCCGTGTGCGGTGCCCCCTCCACCATATTCCACCTCGGTCATATCGTGGCGGTGCTTGGCGAAGCCTGCGGCAGTGAAACATCAAGATCGTCCTGCGCCCGTCGTCTTGTGGAACTCCCCTCCCGGAGCTTTCTTTGGATCGAAGCCGTGGGCGTCATCGAGCTGAGCGTGTGCCAAGAACTCGGGCGCGAATGCTGGCGCTGTGATCGGCTGGATCGTGAGGAGAGCGTCTGACTACTTCCTCTCGTCATCATCGACTCGGAGGTGCGAATGCTTGGCGCTGGGATCGGCGAGGATCGCGAGGAGAAAATCGACTACTTCCTCTACGTTGTGATCGCTTCCGCTTACGGTCTCACGAGTGCGTAGACAACACTCTCCCCTCTCGTTGCTATGCCATCACCATGGTCCTGTGTGTGCGTAGGAAATTTTTTGAAATTACTGCGTTCCCCAACAATTGGATCATATAACTATCCCTCAACATGCAACAAAGAGTCACTCCAAAGTCACTAACAGCGGAGAACAAGCGAAGAGATTATTGTAAGATGCGAAACCACCTCAAAGTTATTCTTCGGATCGATCTATCATAGAGTTAGTACTAGAATAACACCTTAAGAAACAAATCAACCAAAACCCTAATGTCACCTAGATACTCCAATGTCACCTCAAGTATCCATGGTTATGATTATACGATATGCATCAAACAATCTCAGATTCATCTATTCAACCAACACATAGAACTTCAAATAGTGCCCCAAAGTTTCTACGGAGAGTCAAGAAAAAAAGCGTGTGCATAAGTTCACGGCCGGAACCATAAGGTGATCACCAAAACATACATCAAGTGGATCACGTGAATATCCCATTGTCACCATAGATAAGCACATGCAAGACATACATCAAGTGTTCCCAAATCCTTAAAGACTCAATCCGATAAGATAACTTGAAGGAAAACTCAATCCATTACAAGAGAGTAGAGGTGGAGAAACATCATAAGATCCAAGCTGTAATAGCAAAGCTCGCGGTACATCAAGATCGTACCATCTCAAGAACACGAGAGAGAGAGAGAGAGAGAGAGATCAAACACATAGCTCTTGGTACATACCCTCAGCCAGGGTGAACTACTCCCTCCTCGTCATGGAGAGCACGGGATGATGAAGATGGCCACTGTGAAGGATCCCCCTCCCACGAGGGTCTTGGGAGCAGGGCCCGATTAGTTTTGGTGGCTCTGAGGAGGCTTGCGGCGGCGGAACTCCCGATCTATTCTGCTCCCTTATGTTTTTAGGGTATATGGACATATATAGGCGAAAGAAGTCGGTCAGGGGAGCCACGAGGGGCCCATGAGGGTAGGGGGGTGCCCAGGGGGGTAGGGCGTGCCTCCCTGCCTCGTGGCTTCCTCGAAGCTTCCCTGACGTCTACTCCAAGTCTCCTGGATTGCTTCCGTTCCAAAAATAAATCTCCCAAAGGTTTCATTCCGTCTGGACTCCGTTTGATATTCCTTTTCTTCGAAACACTGAAATAGGCAAGAAAACAGCAATTTGGGCTGGGCCTCCGCTTAATAGGTTAGTCCCAAAAATAATACAAAAGTGTTTAGTAAAGCCCATAAATATCCAAAACAAATAATATAATAGCATGAATACTTCATAAATTATAGATACGTTGGAGACGTATCAATCATCATCGATCTGTTGGTGAGGCTTCGTCCATTGATCCACCTGCGCCTTTGAAATGCTTGCCTTTCTTTCTTACGGGATACTGCTTTCGGAAGAAATCGGCGATGTCAGTGCGCATTCTTCCTACAATTATCCAAATATATACTCTCGGTATCATCAAAAAAGGGCGTGAATGAACGAAATCATTTGTTTTTCTGTCCTAAAAGTTTACTGAGAGCAGGCCAATCATTGATGGTCACGAACAACAATTCCTTTAGGTCAAATTCTTCTGTTTGTGCTCATCACGTCGTACACATTTTCCATTCCACAACTGTAAGAGTTCTTTAACTAATGGCCTTAGGTACACATCAATGTCGATCCGGGTTGCTTAGGGCCTTGGATGAGCAACGGCATGATAATGAACTTCTGCTTCATGCACAACCAATGAGGAAGGTTATACATACATAGAGTCACATGCCAGGTGCTATGGCTGCTGCTCTGCTCCCCAAAAGGATTAATGCCATCTGCGCTTAGACCAAACCATACGTTCCTTGCGTCACCTACAAAGTCCTCCCTACACATTCTCTCGATTTTTCTCCACTTTGTGACCCGTCAGCGGGTACTCTCAACTTCCCGTATTTCTTACGGTCTTCTCCGTTCCATCGCATCGCCTTGGCATGCTCTTTGTTTTGGAACAACATTTCAACCATGGTATTATAGGAGCATACCACATCACCTTGGCAGGAATCTTCTTCCTGGGGCGCTCGCGCTCGACATCACCAGGGTCATCGCGGCTGATCTTATAGCGCAATGCACCGCATACCGAACGCAGCGTTCAAATCCTCGTACTCACAGCGGTAGAGGATCGATCATTATGGCATGCATGTATCTTACGCACCTCTAACCTTAGAGGCGGACAACCTTCTTTACTACGTACATACTCTCGGGCAATTCATTATCCTTTGGAAGCATCTTCTTCAACATTATCGTGAGCTTTCCAAATTCCTTGTTAGATACACCATTCTACGCCTTCCATTGCAGCAATTCCGATGTGGTGCCCAGCTTTTTCTTGTCAAACCATGAATTCGGGTACAACAATTTCTTGTGATCCTCTAACATGCGCTACAACTTCTTCTTCTCCTTTTCACATGCGGCGTGTCTCTTTGCCTCGGCAGTGGCCCGTCCTAGATCTTCTGCGGGCTCATCGATGCCTCTTCTTCAACTTCTTCCCGCATTGCGGCTCAACTTTATTCAGGGAACCCATGGCAAGGATAGATGTAAATCGTCCTCTTCTTCTTCATTGTCTTCCATCATAACCTCTTTTTCTCCGTGCTTGGTCCAAACATTATAGTGGGGCATGAAACCGGACTCAAGCAGGTGGGCGTGAATGGTTCTTGACTTAGAGTAATTGGTATCATTCTTACAGCCGACACATGGACAAGGCATGAAACCATCCACCCGCTTGTTTGCCTCAGCCGCAAGCAGAAAAGTATGCACGTCATTAACGAACTGGGGAGAGCATCGGTCATCGTACATCCATTGCCGGCTCATCTTCATTACACAGCACCGAATAAACCAAATTAATACAAGTTCATACATAAAGTTCATACAACACTTATTCTCATAAAACAAACATACACATAACTCTCTAGCTAAAGCATTTAAATGCAACAACAAATGCGATCAAGATCGCAACTAAGGTAACAATTGTTCCAATAGCATAATGATACCAAGACTCACTATAAATGGCATATTTTCTAATCTTTCTAATCTTCAAGCGCATTTTCTCCATCTTGATCTTGTGATCATCGACGACATCGACAACATGCAACTCCAATTCCATCTTCTCCCCCTCAATTCTTTTCAAATTTTCTTTCAAATACTCGTTTTCTCTTTCAACTAAATTTAACCTCTCGACAATAGGGCCGGTTGGAATTTCTGGTTCACATACCTCCTAGATAAAAATATCTATGTCAACTTGATGGGCTTAATTTGTTATAGGCACGAAATGCAACAAATAGTTATAAAAGAGAATATATGACATCCGAATCATAACCGGACGAGGGCCGTGAGGAGACGGATAACAAAACCATGGCACTATGTATAACAAACAACGTACGAGTAATATAATTATACGAGTAACTATATATCTAAATCACACAAACATGAATTTTTTATATAAAAAAGATAAGAACAAGAGGCTCACAACAAGGTGGTGCCGGCGACAGGACGGTGCGGGCAATCGACGGTGATTAGGACGGAGACGGGAAGGCACTAAGTAAACCACACCTACATATGAAACTAAGTGTTATTTTGACCTCAAATTGCATATAAATCAAATACTACCACATATAATTCCTCCCAAAATAAAACCCACAAATCACTATACTTATAGAGCATTGCAAGAGCTAATCTAGCAATCAGATATGAAAGGACAAAGTTGCTAACCTTTGTGATCACTTGGATGGATGGGGTGCCTTCAAATCTTCACAAATTTTGGCAAAAATTGAGTGTGAGCTCGAGAGAAAGAGGAAGAAAACGGAGGAGAGGGAAAAAACAGAGCGCTTCGGCTCGGGCTGGATGAAGCACTATATATAGTGTGACCTTTAGTACCGGTTTGTTATATGAACCGGGACTAAAGGTTAAATCTCTAGTCGGTTCGTGGCATGAACCGGTACTAAAAGGTTCTGGCAGACTGACTGACACAAGCCTGCCACCACCTCATTAGTACCGGTTCGTGGCACAAACCGGTACTAAAGATTCTCCACGAACCGGTACTAATGAGAGCCGTCCACCTAGCCGTTTGAACCGGCACTAATGGTCACATTAATACCGGCTCAGTTACAAACCGGGACTAATGTGTTTCACATTAGGCCCTTTTTCTACTAGTGTTAGCCATAACAAGGCAGCAATTGAAAAAAATAGATTCCTAAATGCCCCTTTGAAGTAGTGTTCACCACTTGCTGTGTTCTTGTTAATTGGGCAGGTCTGCAACAAGGTAAATGTGTAGCTAAATTGAAGACTGGGCGGAGATGCTCGAGCCAATCACGACTAATATCTTTGAGAATTTGCGGGGCTCCATCCAAGGCACATCTGGCTTTGGCGATGTCGGTGGCTGTTAGAGCATCGATCGGTTTCCTTAAATTGATCAGGTGGGCGAGGGGACCACTAACCAGACAAGAAACAGAAGTAAAAAGTTGACCTAACCAAACCCCACAAAGCCTTCTTAAATATGCGGGACGTCAGGCAACCCTCATATTCATCTCATATATGGGATGAGTATGGCGAAGTGCTTTCGGACGTGTCCGATCGATGGTCTGCGTCCGTCACATAGGATTGGGCCCCATAGAGCATCTTTTTCTTTTTTAATTATTTCTTTTCTTTCTCTCTCTCCTCTCCATCAATTCCATGCATGTGACCCGGACATATCGAGAAAAAAGTGAGGGACATGACTCCGTGAACAAGAAAATAGAGATTCAGCGGACACGACCGAATCTTGACCGGGAATGCGTCCATGAGTGTTTGAGGCGAAATGGTACAGTCCATTTGTAGATGCCCTTAGTCAACAGTTGATCCCTGTTCTCGTGCCTAATTGATTGTTTGGCTGTTTACCTTTTTGGTATTGGGCTATCTTGAACCGCTCGTAGTTAGGTTATGTGTGTTATTAGGCTTTTGCCCGTAGTGCATGGTACGGTTGTGGAAATGCGTAACGGGTTTCGATAATTCATCGGACTCGCTTTTAGCCCTTATTGTTCAAAGTGAGTGTACGGTCTGATGAATTGTTCTAACAGAACGAGTTCAAAGTTCTTGGTCATCATACATAGTTTATGCATACACTAAATTACACTAATAGCTAGGGGATAGGCGGCCACCGTACCCTAAAACCCAAAATTGGCTCACCGGAGCCATTCGGGTGCGGCGGCGACACTGCGGCGGCAGACATCCTCAGTCGTCGTCATCGGAAATGAGGTCGATGTAGATGTCGTCCCACACCTTCTTCTCACGGCGCCATGCGTCTTGGTTGTCGACAAACTCCTTCTCCTTCACTGCCCATGCTTGAGGAGGACATCGTCGAGGTTACAAGCTACCGCCCGCTGCTCCTCCTCCTCCTCCCTGCAGCTTCGCTCGCATGATTGCCAGCTCGAAGATTTCCGCCTCGGCGAGGGGATCCTTGACTCGATGACTCCACCTCCCGCAGCACCGGCTCCGCCTCGAGCTCTTGCTTCACCAGCGGAGGGTTTGCTTCAGGTTTCTGGAAAAAAAATGTCCAACCCGTCAAGTGAACCGATACAAAACCGTATTGAATGGCAAAATGCCCAACGAGCCACCCTATCATCGGTGCATACTAAATCCAACACCGTACGATTTACGAGTACGCCGACGGCTGACCGTCTGGTGGACTGGTGAGGGTTGTTAGTTCAAGTGAGGACTTACGCCTTGCGCCGGGGTGGGACGCGTACGTCCGTCCTCTCCCCGGCCTGGTCGCGAGCTGAGTAATAAACCACGAGCGGCACGGCGACCGCGCCCATGGGGCAGGACGGGAGTTGCCGAGTTGGTAGCTAGGTCGACCGTCGTATGCTAGGCTACACGGGAACCCGACCAAGTGCATCCGTGTCGGACTGTCGGTCCTGCATTAGAAAGCACAAAGCGACCGGTCGTTGTCCGCGGCTGCATGCACCTGGCCGGTTTCAACGTACGTACGCACCATATATGCTCAGACAAGTCTGCATTCACATACTGCACGTGATGCTGCATTCCATGACCAACAGATCCACGTAAGACGTCGATTCACACTTCCAATCCTTCATAGGCAGAGGGGAGCTTTGATACATGACACTTGAGAATTAGCAAAGCCTTTTAAGAACGTGGCAATCAGGCGTGCGCCTATTTCAAATCTCAAGATTTAACTTTGATCATTAATTTAATTAACAAAATATAAGTTGTGTGCCGAAAAACTATACCATTGCAAACTTCTTTTTGAATACTAATTCAAGGGATCACACATAAACTACATTCGGTTTAATTTTGACTGTGTTGCATGCCTTATTCAAAAGAATGTAGGGAGTATATACATTGTATGGAGTGGCTTCCTCTCAATCAATTGAAAATTAACTACCTTTCTTAGTTGACTCCACAATTATGTTCATACACATCTAAAAAATGGCAACCGTGTTATTAAAATGTGTTCATCTAGTGCAAAAACAAAATGTAGTGCCTGCTTTTAAAGTTCACAGTAATTAGTTTTTGACATGGATCCCAACATCAAATTAACGGCGCTTGGTGTCTGACTGAGAGTTAACTAACTCTCAATCGACAGAGAAGTAGCAAAACTAAGTTTGCATGGTTCCGTTGGCACCTAGTACAAAATACTGTATATGGGCACCTAGTAGTTCTTGTCCCTTTGAGGAGCTAGCATCGCAAGCTTAATCACATGGAGCATATTGTTTTGTTCATACGTGCGAGATCTCGTTGGCTTAAACTAGAAAGTTCACATACATACATGATACATGCATGTGTTAAGAGAGGCAACTAAACTAGTGCCCCACCTGGCCCTACGGCATGAGCCATGAGGAAGTTAATTAGCCTCCCGGACGTCGCGATCAGCTGCCGCGAGCAATGACGATGTACTCCCTGTGTTCCCAAATATTTGCGTTTGAATGGATCTGACATACGGATGTATGTAGGCGTATTTGGAGTGTAGATTCATTTATTACATTTTGTATGTAGTTATTTGTTGAAATGCAAAAAAATAAATATTTAGGAACGGAGGAAGTGGAGTCGCTTTCCAACTAAAGAAAAAAGGTCGCTGTCGACACACATTAACGACCTCCATGGCCCCAAAATAGTGCTCCCTCGAGCTCCAAAGCCCAAGATTCCTCTCTCCTCCTCACTGATTGTGTGCTTTGACCGGTCTGAAGCGGACAAAGTGCAGCGTAACAACAAGTGCTCTCCCTGTCTCCGTTGACACTGACAGCACGAGCGCATTGATCGATGACGAATTGGCATGCGTCACCGCACCAACGTGCACTCTGCTGCTGGCCCCGTATATATAGCAGCTCCATCGTTCCGCCTGTATCCAGAGTCCCGACCACCGGATAGATCATCAACCCAATCCACTTTCTCAGACAGACAGACATACAGACTAGTTAACACGTCGACAAGGTGAACGTACACGTAGACATCGGCCGTCGTCGCAACCCCGCAGGGGAAGACCGGAAGAAGAAGAGATGGGCTCGTGCGTCTCGCGCTCGACGGCGTCAGTGGAGGGGTCCGGGCGGGCGGTGGCCACGGCGAAGGTGGTCGGCCTAGACGGCTCTTTGGCGCAGTTCACGGCGCACGAGGCGCTGGGGGACGCCGCCGGCGTCTCGAGCTTCCTGTGCAGCGCCGACGAGCTCCGGTTCGACGCGCCGGCCCGTGCGCTGGCGGCCGAGGAGGCGCTGCAGCCTGGGTGGCTCTACTTCGCGCTGCCGATGTCCATGCTCCGCCGGCCGCTCTCCGGGCAGGAGATGGCCGCCCTCGCCGTCAAGGCCAGCTCCGCGCTCGTCGTCGCCGACGGTAAAGGGCGGAAGGCGGCTCAGGTGGCGCCGCTCGTCGTCGCTGAGGAGGGCGCCGGAAAAGAGGACGGTGGATGGAGTCACCCGCGCATGGAAAAGGCGATGCGCTCAAGACGGTGCACGGCGGTGGTGAGACGGTGGGGAAGACGAGGCAGCGAGCTGGTGGTTCCTACGGAAGCGGCACGAGTCGTCCGGCAGGCGTGCAAAGGTTAAGCTCCATTTTGTAGGCCGATGACTGAGTCCACTTGATGATTTTAGCAAATGGTTAATTAGTAAAGTTTTGTGCGTGGGTTAGTTAGTTACTTTGATTCAGTCGACGCTCGATCCCCCAAGCTGAGGTGGAGATCAGTGTATATATATACTGCACCACATACTATATATTACTCCCTCCGTTCCGAATTACTTGTCCCGAACGAAGAGAGTAGTATTGTACAAATGTACAGGTTGCATCAATTTCATATGCACATTCTTCCTTCTTCTAAAGTTTTTCAGTTCATCCTCGCCCCTGGTCCATTTTCTTATGGGCCGGCATGGGTGGTTTTGGGGCACCAAAGTAATGATGTTAACATGAACCTCTTCTACGAGTTAACCATAATAGCTCCGGACAATGGTTGAACTATAAAAGTTTTGCTTTGGCCTTAGCTTGGGGGAAGAAAGCCGAAGGATATCGTGTTGTTTATTTTCGCCATCTCCAAGTGCAAGAAGAACCTGTAGTGCTCTTTCTACTGGGAAATGGACCAGGAACATCAATTAAAGTTCGGGCTCTTGGTCCACCACATTGCTGATTTATACAATAATTGATTGAGTATACAAGATGTGAATGTCAATGGCGACATTTGGATGCCATCCTGTCAAACAAGACTGACCGGGTGACTACCACGGCGAAGTCGGCTTACTTTGCACAGCTGGACACCATGAATATTCCAATTTCAAGCCGATTGTTTGGAAAATTTGAATGTCGTCGAAGCATAGATTCTTTGCCTAGCATATTCATTAGGACTTTGTATGGACGACCGGCTATCTGGCTCGAGAGACATGGGTGGCGCTTGTGCCAGCTATGCAAAAGGGAGCAAGAGTCCGTTGCACATCTTTTCAACGGTGGATTTTCTTGGCGCATCTGGCATGAGACTAAAGCTTGGTTTGTCCTCGTCGATGTTCACACCGACGCTTGGTGCCATTTCAATTTGATCATGGAGTGGCGGAGTTTTGTGATCAAAGTCATCAGTTCCATTAGGAAAGGGATTGCATCCTTTGTGATGCTTGTATATTGAGAAATTTAATGCAGCGGAATGCGAGAGTCCTTCAAAGCACTTCTACGATGCGAGTATCATCACTCGGAAGATCAAAGAGGAAGCCAATATGTGGAGTCTGGAGGAGTGAGGTAATTAAGTTTGATCATGCATGAGAGTAGGCCTATGTGTAAATAGTTGTAAAACTCTTCTTAATTAATACGATGGTGAAGCTTTTGCCTCATTTTCCAAAAAAGAAAAGATAGCAACCAAGGAAGATCCCTAGACTCTTGTCACCTCTCCCACTCACCTCCCCCTGCAACTTCAAATCCCCAATCACCTTCCTTTTGTCACTTCACTCCCCAAACCCCTCTTCCTAATGTCTCTCTAATCTCCTTCAATAAATTTCAAAATTCAAATTCACATCGTCGTGCTAAGTCTAGCAATGCCATCCCTACCCCTTTCTCCCCCACTCACTTTGTTCTTTCTCGTTGTGTATTTCTACTTCCCTCACCCCCCCTTCAATCCTAGTTATGGGGAAATTTTTTTAATATATACAAATCGTTGCCTCATTTCAACACATAAGGTAGAGTTTAACTTACAGAACTATTGGTCCAACGATCAATAGAAACAAAAGATACTCTCAAGTTAATGAAAGACTTTATTGTTTAGTTCCGCAATCACCCAATTAGGCGCCTAAACCTTAATGCACACGAAGATTATGGATGTTTGGAAATACCCTACGCTTGTTCTGTATTTCCCCTGAGACTAGCATGAACAACGATGTTGCGGCTATTTTCCAGCTTGGTCGATCATGGGCCACTAGCAAACAACAATCTTTCACACATACGACCCCTTTCCAAGCAATAGGATAAACATATTGTACCCTGAGTCGTTCCTTCACCACGTACTAGGTTCAAGTGGCCTAACTGCCTTTGAAAAGAGCCTGTGTCGCTGACTCGGGCACATAAATACCTAATAAGCAAACCCCGTATTTTGGACAGAGTTTGGCACTACTCCAAATGATGATAACGTAAATATGGTTGCTTGGCTCCTCCACCCCTTAGAAGAGCGTCTAAAAAGCTGGCGCCCGTCGGCATTGGCCAATCAACGAGAACTTCCACTAAACTGTTTTTCAAGTCCCGAGGTCTAGCTGCACATGAGAAGTGTAAGTCCAAGGCTTCAAGAATTCCTGGATGTGCACAACAAGAAGTGTTGTGTGAGTGTTGGTTTGTGAAATCCACACATTCTCATTAGATCTAGTTTAGTAGACTAGTTTTTCCTTTTAGGGAGAGAATGAACAGTTGCGGCAATATCTTTTGGACATTGGTCATCCGCACAAGCCGAATAATAGAATTTATCTCTGCCTCCTTCTTCCTCATATTCCTCCTTCTCCTTCTCATTTTCCTCATATTCCTCCTTCTCCTTCTCATTTTCCTCATATTCCTCCTTCTCCTTCTCATTTTCCTCATATTCCTCCTTCTCCTTCTCATAGGGCATTGTTAAAGTAACAAGGATGTTGACAACAATGACAACATATTGTTGAAGGAAATATGCCCTAGAGGCAATAATAAAGTTATTATTTATTTCCTTATATCATGATAAATGTTTATTATTCATGCTAGAATTGTATTAACCGGAAACATAATACATGTGTGAATACATAGACAAACAGATAGTCACTAGTATGCCTCTACTTGACTAGCTCGTTAATCAAAGATGGTTATGTTTCCTAACCATAGACATGAGTTGTCATTTGATTAACGGGATCACATCATTAGGAGAATGATCTGATTGACATGACCCATTCCGTTAGCCTAGCACTTGATCGTTTAGTATGTTGCTATTGCTTTCTTCATGACTTATACATGTTCACGTAACTATGAGATTATGCAACTCCCGTTTACGGAGGAACACTTTGGTGCTACCAAAGCGTCCTGGCAACGTAGCTGGGTGATTATAAAGGAGTACTACTGGTGTCTCCAAAGGTACATGTTGGGTTGGCGTATTCGAGATTAGGTTTTGTCCTCCGGTATCGGAGAGGTATCTCTGGGCCTTCTCGGTAATACACATCACATAAGCCTTGCAAGCATTACAACTAATGAGTTAGTTGTGAGATGATGTATTACGGAGCGAGTAAAGAGACTTACCGGTAGCGAGATTGAACTAGGTATTGGATACCGGCGATGATCGAATCTCGGGTAAGTAACATACCGATGACAAAGGGAACAACGTATGTCGTTATGCGGTTTGACCGATAAAGATCTTCGTAGAATATGTAGGAACCAATATGGGCATCCAGGTTCCGCTATTGGTTATTGACCGAGAATGGTTCTAGGTCATGTCTACATAGTTCTCGAACCCGTAGGGTCCATACGCTTAACGTTTCGATGTGAGTTCATTATGAGTTTATAAGTATTGATGCACGAAGTTTGTTGAGTCCCGGATGTGATCACGGACATGACGAGGAGTCTCGAAATGGTCGAGACATAAAGATTGATATATTGGAAGCCTATGTTTGGACTTGGAAGGGTTCAGTGAAAACAGGAAGTTACCGGAACAGGGGTTACGGAACCCCGGGGTATATGGGCCCTCATGGGCCTTGAGGGAGAAGGAGAAGGGCCGGCCAGGTGGGCTGCGCGCCTCCCCTTCCAGTCCGAATAGGACAAGGAGAGGCGGCGCCTTCCCCTTTCCCTCCCCAATCCTAATCCAACTAGGAGAGGGGAGTCCTACTCGGTGGGAGTAGGACTCCTCCTGGTGCGCCTCCTCTAGGGCCGCCACCCCCCCTTGGCTCCTTTATATCTGGGCAGGGGGCACCCCAAGAGACACAAGTTGATCTCTGGATCTTTCCTTAGCCGTGTCACGGTGCCCCTTCCACCATATTCCACTTCGGTCATATCGTCAGCGGAGCTTAGGCTGAAGCCCTCGCCCGGAGAAGTCATATCGTCGCGGAGCTTAGGCGAAGCCCTGCGTCGGTGGAGCATCAACATCGTCCTGCCTTGCGTCGTCTTGTGGAACTCATCCCGACACTTTCTTTGGATCGGAGTCCGGGGATCGTCATCGAGCTGAGCGATGTGCAGAACTGGGAGGTGCCGTCGTTCGGTGCTTGGATCGGTCGGATCGTGAAGGCGTGCGACTACATCAACCGCGTTGTTATAACGCTTCGCTTTCGGTCTCACGAGTGCGTGGGCGGACACTCTTCCCTCTCGTTGCTATGCCATCACCATGGTCTTGCGTGATCGTAGGAAAATTTTGAAATTACCACGTTCCCCAGCGGTGGCATCCGAGCCTGGTTTTATGCGTTGATGTCATATGCACGAGTAGAACACAAGTGAGTTGTGGACGATACAAGTCATCTTGCCTACCGCATGTCATACTTTGGTTCAGCGGTATTGTTGGGCGAGGCGATCCGGACCAACCTTGCAGCGTGCGCTTCTGGCGAGACCGGTTCCCTCGGCGTGCTTTGCACATAGATGGCTTGCGGAAGACTGTCTCTCCAACTTTAGTTGAACCGAGTGTGGCTACGCCCGGTCCTTGAGAAGGTTAAAGCGGAGTCTATTTGACAAACTATCGTTGTGGTTTTGATGCGTAGGTAAGAAGCGGTTCTTGCTCAGCCCGTAGCAGCCACGTAAAACTTGCAAACAACAAAGTAGAGGACGTCTAACTTGTTTTTGCAGGCATGTTGTGATGTGATATGGTCAAGACGTGATGCTATATTTTATTGTATGAGATGATCATGTTTTGTAACCGAGTTATCGGCAATTGGCAGGAGCCATATGGTTGTCGCTTTATTGTATGCAATGCAATCGCGATGTAATGCTTTACTTTATTACTAGCGGTAGTGATAGTCGTGGAAGCATAAGATTGGCGAGACGACAACGATGCTACGATGGAGATCAAGGTGTCGCGCCGGTGACGATGGTGATCATGACGGTGCTTCGGCGATGGAGATCACAAGCACAAGATGATGATGATCATATCATATCACTTATATTGATTGCATGTGATGTTTATCCTTTATGCATCTTATCTTGCTTTGATTGACGGTAGCATTATAAGATGATCTCTCACTAAAATTATCAAGAAGTGTTCTCTCGAGTATGCACCGTTGCCAAAGTTCGTAGTACCCGGACACCACGTGATGATCGGGTGTGATAAGTTCTCGTCCATCTACAACGGGTGCAAAACAGTTGCACACGGAATACTCAGGTTAAACTTGACGAGCACGGCATATAACAGATATGGCCTCGGAACACGGAGACCGAAAGGTCGAGCGTGAATCATATAGTAGATATGATCAACATAATGATGTTCACCATTGAAACTACTCCGTCTCACGTGATGATCGGACATGGTTTAGTTGATTTGGATCACGTGATCACTTAGATAACTAGAGAGATGTCTGTCTAAGTGGGAGTTTAGTAATATGATTAATTGAACTTTAATTTATCATGAACTTAGTCCTGGTAGTATCTTGCAAATTATGTTGTAGATCAATAAGCTCGCGTTGTTGCTTCCCTATGTTTTTATATGTGTTCCTAGAGAAAATTGTATTGAAAAATGTTAGTAGCAATGATGCGGATTGGATCCGTGATCTGAGGTTTATCCTCATTGCTGCCTGAAGAATTATGTCCTTAATGCACCGCTAGGTAGCGGACCTATTGCGGGAGGCGGATGCATACGTTATGAGCGTTTGGCTAGCTCAATATGATGACTACTTGATAGTTTAGTGCACCATGCTTAACGGCTTAGAATCGGGATTTCAAAGGCGTTTTGAGCGTCATGGACCATATGAGATGTTCCAGGAGTTGAAGTTAATATTTCAAGAAAATACCCGAGTTGAGAGATATGAAGTCTCCAACAAGTTCTATGGCTAAAAGATGGAGGAGAATCGCTCAACTAGTGAGCATGTGCTCAGATAGTCTAGGTACTTCAATCGCTTGAATCAAGTGGGAGTTAATCTTCCAGATAAGATAGCGATTGATGAATTCTCTAGTCACCATCACTAAGTTACTAGAACTTCGTGATGAACTATAGTATGCAAGGGATATCAAAAGCGATTCCCGAGCTCTTCATGATGTTGAAATCGGCGAAGGTAGAAATCAAGAAAGAGCATCAAGTGTTGATGATTGACAAGACCACTAGTCTCAAGGAAAAGGCAAAGGGAAGAAGGGGAACTTCAAGAAGAGCGGCAAGCAAGTTGCTGCTCGAGTGAAGAAGCCCAAGTCTGGACCTAAGCACGAGACTAAGTGCTTTTGCTGCAATAGAACTGGTCACTAGAAGCGGAACTACCCCAAGTATTTGGCGGATAAGAAGGATGGAAAAGTGAACAAGGGTATATTTGATATACAGGTTATTGATGTGTGCTTTACTAATGTTTATAGTAGCCCTGAGTATTTGATACTTGTTCGGTTGCTAAGATTAGTAACTTCGAAGCAGGAGTTCTGAGAATAAAAACTAGTTGAAGGGAAGTGGCGATGAGTGTTGGAAGTAGTTCCAAGATTGATATGATCATCATCGCACACTCCCTATACTTTCGGGATTAGTGTGGAACCTAAATAAGTGTTATTTGGTGTTGAGCATAAATATGATTTGATCATGTTTATTGCAATACGATTATTCATTTAAGTAAGAGAATAAATTGTTGTTCTGTTTACATGAATAAAACCTTATATGGTTACACACCAAATGAAAATGGTTCATTGGATCTCGATCATAGTGATACACATATTCATAATATTGAAACCAAAAGATGCAAAGTTAATAATGATAGTGCAACTTATATGTAGCACTTTGCCGTTTAGGTCATATTGGTGTAAAGCGCATGAAGAAAACTCCATCTTGATGGACTTTTGGAATCACTTGATTATGAATCATTTGATGCTTGCGAACCGTGCCTTTTGGGCAAGATGACTAAAACTCCGTTCTCGGAACAATGGAACAAACTCTTGACTTATTGGAAATAATACATACCGATGTATGCGATTCAATGAGTGTTGATGCTCGTGGCTAGTATCATTATTTTACGACCTTCACGGATGATTTGAGCAGATATGCGTATATCTTCTTGATGAAACATAAGTCTGAAATAGTTGAAAAGTTCAAAGAATTTCAGAGTGAAGTAGAAAATCATCGTAACAAGAAAATAAAGTTTACGCAATCTGATCGTGGAGATGAATATTTGAGTTACGAGTTTGGTCTTCAATTAAAACAAAGTGGAATAGTTTCACAGCTCACGCCACCTGGAACACCACAACGTTATGGTGTGTCCAAACGTCGTAACCGTACTTTATTTTGATATGGTGCGATCAATGATGTTTCTTACTGATTTACCAATATCGTTTTGGGGTTATGCATTAGAGACAGCTGCATTCACGTTTAATAGGGCACCATCTAAATCCGTTGAGACGACACCATATGAACTATGGTTTAACAGTAAACCTAAGCTGTCGTTTCTTAAAAGTTTGGAGTTTTGATACTTATGTGAAAAAGTTTTCACCTGATAAGCTCGAACCCAAATCGGAGAAGTGCGTCTTCATAGAATACCCAAAAGTAACTATTGGGTACACCTTCTATCACAGATCCAAAGACAAGTTTTTTGTTGCTAAGATGGATCCTTTCTAGAGAAGAAAGTTTCTCTCGAAAGAAGTGAGTGGGAGGAAAGTAGAACTTGATGAGGTAATTGTACCTTCTCCCTTATTGGAAAGTAGTTCATCACAGAAATCAGTTCGGTGATTCCTACACCAATTAGTGAGGAAGTTAATGATGATGATCATGAAACTTGAGATCAAGTTGCTACCAAACCTCGTAGGTCTTCGAGCAAAATCCGTGCAGAGTGGTATGGTAATCGATTACGGAAGTCATGTTACTAGACCATGATGAACCTACGAACTATGAGGAAGCGATGATGAGCCCAGATTCAGCGAAATGGCTTGAAGCCATGAAATGCGAGATGGGATCCATGTATGAGAACAAAGTATGGACTTTGATGGAGTTGCCCGATGATCGGCAAGCCATAATATATAAATGGATCTTCAAGAGGAAGACAGATGATGATAGTAGTGTTACTATCTACAAAGTTCGACTTGTCGCAAAAAGGTTTTCGACAAGTTCAAGGTGTTGACTACAAATGAGATTTTCTCAACTGTAGCGATTCTTAAGTCTGTCGAATCATGTTAGCAATTGCCACATTTTATGAAATCTGACAAATGGATGGCAAAACTACATTCTTTAATGGACTTATTAAAGAAGAGTTGTATATGATGCAACCAGAAGTTTTTGTCAATCCTAAAGGAGCTAACAAAATGTGCAAGCTCCAGCGATCCATCAATGGACTGGTGCAAGCATCTCGGAGTTGGAATATACGCTTTGATGAGTTGATCAAAGCATATGGTTTTATCTGACTTTTGGAGAAGCTTTGTATTTACAAGAAAGTGAGTGGGAGCACTACAGCATTTCGACAAGTATATGTGAATGACATATTGTTGATCGGAAATAATGTAGAATTATTACGCAAAGCATAAAGTCTTGTTTGAAAGGAGTATTTTAAAAGAAAGACCTCGGTGTATCTGCTTACATATTGATCATCAAGATCTATAGAGATAGATCAAGACGCTTGATAAGTTTTTCAATGAATACATACCTTGTCAATATTTTGAAGAAATTCAAAATGGAGCAGTCAAAGAAAAGTTCTTGCCTGTGTTGCAAAGGTGTGAAATTGAGTGAGACTCAAATCCCGACCACGGCAGAAAATAGAAAAGAGAATGAAAGTCATTCCCTATGCCTCGGTCATAGGTTCTATAAAGTATGCTATGCTATGTACTGGACCTATTGTATACCTTGCTCCGAATTTGGCAAGGAGTACAATAGTGATCTAGGAGTAGATCCTTTGGACATTGGTCAAAGACATCCTTAGTGAGGACTAAGGAAATATTTCTCGATTATGGAGGTGATAAAAGAGCCCGTCGTAAAGGGTTACGTCGATGCAAGTTTTAACACTAATCTAGATGACTCGAGTCTCAATCTGGATACATATTGAAAGTGGGAGCAATTAGCTAGAGTAGCTCCATGCGAGCATTGTAGACATAGAAATTTGCAAAATACTTACGGCTCTGAATGTGATGAGACCCGTTGACTAAAATTATCTCACAAGCAAAACATGATCACACCTTAGTACTCTTTGGGTGTTAATCACATAGCGATGTGAACTAGATTCTTGACTCTAGTAAACCCTTTGGGTGTTGGTCACAGGTCGATGTGAACTATGGCTGTTAACCACATATAGATGTGAACTATTGATGTTAAATCACATGGCGATGTGAACTAGATTATTGACTCTAGTGCAAGTGGGAGACTGAAGGAAATATGCCCTAGAGGCAATAATAAAGTTATTATTTATTTCCTTATATCATGATAAATGTTTATTATTCATGCTAGAATTGTATTAACCGGAAACATAATACATGTGTGAATACATAGACAAACAGATAGTCACTAGTATGCCTCTACTTGACTAGCTCGTTAATCAAAGATGGTTATGTTTCCTAACCATAGACATGAGTTGTCATTTGATTAACGGGATCACATCATTAGGAGAATGATCTGATTGACATGACCCATTCCGTTAGCCTAGCACTTGATCGTTTAGTATGTTGCTATTGCTTTCTTCATGACTTATACATGTTCCTGTAACTATGAGATTATGCAACTCCGTTTACGGAGGAACACTTTGGGTGCTACCAAACGTCACAACGTATCGGGTGATTATAAAGGAGTACTACTGGTGTCTCCAAAGGTACATGTTGGGTTGGCGTATTTCGAGATTAGGTTTTGTCACTCCATTATCGGAGAGGTATCTCTGGGCCTTCTCGGTAATACACATCACATAAGCCTTGCAAGCATTACAACTAATGAGTTAGTTGTGAGATGATGTATTACGGAACGAGTAAAGAGACTTACCGATAACGAGATTGAACTAGGTATTGGATACCGACGATCGAATCTCGGGTAAGTAACATACCGATGACAAAGGGAACAACGTATGTCGTTATGCGGTTTGACCGATAAAGATCTTCAGAGAATATGTAGGAACCAATATGGGCATCCAGGTTCCGCTTATTGGTTATTGACCGAGAATGGTTCTAGGTCATGTCTACATAGTTCTCGAACCCGTAGGGTCCTTGACGCTTAACGTTTCGATGTGAGTTCATTATGAGTTTATAAGTATTGATGCACCGAAGTTTGTTCGAGTCCGGATGTGATCACGGACATGACGAGGAGTCTCGAAATGGTCGAGACACAAAGATTGATATATTGGAAGCCTATGTTTGGACTTGGAAGGGTTCCGAGTGAAAGCAGGAAGTTAGGAACAGGGGGTTGGAACCCCGGGGGTATATGGGCCCTCATGGGCCTTGAGGGAGAAGGAGAAGGGCCGGCCAGGTGGGCTGCGCGCCCCTCCCCTTCCAGTCCGAATAGGACAAGGAGAGGCGGCGCCCTTCCCCTTTCCCTCCCAATCCTAATCCAACTAGGAGAGAGTCCTACTCCCGGTGGGAGTAGGACTCCTCCTTGGTGCGCCTCCTCTAGGGCCGCCACCCCCTTGGCTCCTTTATATACGGGCGGGGGCACCCCAAGAGACACAAGTTGATCTCACGGATCTTTCCTTAGCCGCAGCGGTGCCCCTTCCACCATATTCCACTTGGTCATATCGTCATGGAGCTTAGGCTGAAGCCTGCGCCGGAGAAGTCATATCATCGCGGAGCTTAGGCGAAGCCCTGCGTCGGTGGAGCATCAACATCGTCACCACGCCGTCGTGCTGACGGAACTCATCCCCGACACTTTCTTTGGATCGAGTCCGGGGATCGTCATCGAGCTGAGCGTGTGCGAGAACTTCGGAGGTGCCGTGACGTTCGGTGCTTGGATCGGTCGGATCGTGAAGGCGTCACGACTACATCAACAGCGTTGTTATAACGCCTTCGCTTTCGGTCTCACGAGTGCGTGGGACGGACACTCTTCCCTCTCGTTGCTATGCCATCACCATGGTCTTGCGTGATCGTAGGAAAATTTTGAAATTACCACGTTCCCCAACAATTGTTAATAGCACAATGGTGTTGGACAGACCCAACTAATGATATACTACGAGATCCAGTCGTAACTTTGATATCCGTATTAGCTTCTCATGTGTTAGTGTATACTCACATAGTCACATCCACCATGAGAATGTCGTGTACCTTCATACTGTATGGTTGCTTTGAGGTTGTCAAACATTTTCCAGTAAATGGGTGATCATAACGGTAAATTTTGGGTACATTAGAAAAGTATGTCAAAAGACTTCGATAGTTCAAGATTGGAATTTGCTCCTTCAATGATGGAGATATATTCTCCGAGTCCACTCGGTATTGCGGTATCATCGTATGGCCATATACATTGTGATATGATCACGTGGATATAGGAATACAGAAATGAGAGAAGAGAACAAAACCGGTTACGAGGATAACTTGATATTGTGGTCAAGTAGTTGCTTCACAAGGATACCGACAAAAATCTCGCCTCGGATTTTATTAAGTACCGCGAAGCAAAGAGAATTGTGTGTGCAAACAAAATGTTCGCTCAATTACGTGTATCCATCATCGTAAGTTCAATCGTAGATTGGGGCAAATTCTTGCGACTGGGAGGTTTCACTTAGCTGCGGAATCTACACACCATCACCAACATCTACTTCTACATTGTGTTTACGTGTACTAAAGATTGATCTATCTCTATGCATCTTCATAGTGATTCTAGGCATGTATGTCAGTGCGGTATTTTTTAATTTTGTACTACGTCCCTAAATAGTTGGAACCTCTTGTAGTTTTGTAATTTTTAGTGAGAACAGCTAGTGCATGTCATGGAACCTCATTTACTTTATGTTGACCTTATAAATAGGATTTTTTCTATGAATTATAATAAGTTTCCAGTAAGACTTTCTCATAATATTGTGTGTAAAGTAAGTATGAACATTAAGGCTTCACAAATGACTTAATATTCCCTTGCAAAGATCAAGTGAATGTTGAGACTGTACTTGCAACAACCATAAAAAAATACAAATTTTACAAGGCTTACATTATAAATTTTGGTAATTACTTAACAAATGGTTTTACCCACAAGCAAAATTTGCTTCAAACTTTCCATATAACCTTATCTATCTACTCGTTACATTTGCCACCCGCTTTGGCCCAACGGAGGAAGCCCATCTGGCCGCGCACTGTGGCCTAGGTCTGAAGAGCTGGCAAAAAATAAAATTGCTGATGGAAAGGTTCGATCTTATAACCTGCCAACCGGCCACACACAGTTTGTCCAACTAACCTAGCTAGAGATATGAGAGGATTTTTTCTCCCGTTAACGCACAGGCCTTTTGCTAATCTTTGAAGGGAGGTAATATTCTTGGTTCCGTTCCACTTCGTTTGGTTCCGCTTTAATTAATTTCACGTATACTATTTCACAAGCAAAATTTGCTTCAATCTTTCCATATAACCTTATATATAGACATAAAAGAAATATCAACTAAATTGGATCTATTTTTAGAAGAAATAGCATAAAACTACCATAATCTATACAACTATTAAAAAAGAGAACATGAATTCCCCTAAAGCCACACCACAAAAGTGTACACGGGACAATCAGGATCCTCCGATTTGACCAGCTAACAAGATCTAAGAGCCAATATTACTGTGATGGTCTGCCTCACGATCTAACGGCTGATGATGAATGTTCTGCCGTGGTCTGCTTGTGATCGGAGCCCGACAAGTTCGGATCTCCTCCCTCGCTCCGCTGTCCACGATATCGTTCCCCGATTCCCTCCACGGACTGCGGGATTTCTCTCCTCCACCTCCCTTCCACACCTCCTCCCGAACCCTCTATCCCGTGCGAGGTGGAGTGTGACGGGCGCAGATGGCGGCGACAAAAGCGCTGGCCGAGGACGGCGCCGAACAGCGAGCATTATCGTCGGATCTTTCCGCCAACCCCGCTCCTCCATGAGCACTGGCCGCCCGGCCGCCTCCGGTGCCCGGCACTCCGCCTCCGCTGCTCCACCACTTCTGGACGCGCCGAGCCCCCGCTGCTCCGCCAAGATGGCCACCCGGCCACCTACAGCTCGCCCCTCCGCTCCACGCCTCCCCACTTGCACCGCCGACGGCCCTTGTCATCATACTGTCCGCTAATAGTGGGGACGCGGGACACGCCACCAAAGCTGGGTCTGTTGGACACGCCACGAAGCTGGGTACGCGGTACACACTTCCGTTGCCGAGGGGCGTGGATAGGTGCTAGGTATCTTGGCGCCGCTATTGCCGGTCCGATGTAGTTGCCGGATAGTTGCGAATAGGTTGAATCTGCACGCCATATCCATTATCCCAATCTTTTTACATCAGAAGAATCGATTCCCCACGTCTAACACACGTAGTCACCATGGCCGACCTTCAGCAGAGCAACACAAAGAAGGGTGGTGACAGGGAGTAGGCGCTTGCCGGGAGCAAGACGGCGGGGCCCGTGGCGATACTGCGGCGGTGAGCGATCGGCGCGGGTAATAGCGACCATGCAAAGATCAGATTCCCCCATTGGGATGATATGCAACGGAGGTCGAGGATATCGATATATGGATGATGTTACTTGTTTTGGACAAAAATAATGGTATTTCGTTGGTTTTCGATAAGAGAAACCACATGCCTTCCAAGTTCTACCTTTCCGTGCAGGTAACATCGCTAGCTTCTCGCCATATATTGGACCCGTGAAATTCTCCGTGCTCACAACGTGTTTGACGAAATAACAATGGTGTTGTGCTTTTGAGGTCAGTCTCCAAAAGGGAGCATCTGCAGGCATGTAAGTAGCCGGACGTGTCGCTCTCCACATGCAGAAGGATTTATGGAAGAGGAAAACATGTATGGGATGGGGCGAAGTGAGTTTATGATCATTTCTTATTAAAACATTGAAGTGATTGCTTTTCTCTTTGATTTTCTTTGTGTGACATATATAGAGTCAGTCTTATAGTTATATTTCGCCTGAAATAAAATAATGTCCATTCACTCTAAACGACCAAACCTACAATTTTTGTTAGTGGAATTTTATGTTTGTCACAGTCGGCACTAAGACATATTTGCATCAAGCATATCATTTTTCTATAAGGATATACGCAACAAACAGTGTTTTGTGATCATTTTTCTATATATAGTCAGTACTGAGACACAACATGTGTACTCTCTTTGAAAGCAGGTGAACCAGCTGGATCTCTTTGTCAACGACTTTAATGGGGATCAGGTCAGGGCTGGAGCTGCATTTCCACTGCTCTCTCCAGCTCACAGCTGGTTATGCATGCTTTACCTTATATCTGCCCAGGTCTAATCCTTCACCCTTCCTCAGTCTCCTTATTTCTTGATGCTGGGGAATGCACTCTAGATGTTAGATGTAACAATTTCGTGGTCAATCAACCGTAATATGGTAAAACTAGAAAGTGATATGAGTTTTTTGGATGCACTAGAAATATATGAAAACTGTTGGCCCAAAATCAGAGGGCTGCACTAAATTATTGGCCATTTTATCTCATGTTTTCGATGTTACTTGTCATGTATCAATTTTGTGGTCAATCAACTGGTACAACACTAAATCTAGAAAGTTATATGAGTTCTTTTGATGCACTATAAATATATGAACACTGTCGGCCCAAAATCAGAGGACTGCACTTAATTATTGGCCATTTTGAATCATGGCTTTGATGCTAATTGTTCTACCATGAACATTCTCTTCCACTAACATTCCAACATTAATGTCTAAGCTGTGAATTGAAGTTGGGACCAACCCATTACTTGTATAGATGAGCTAACCATGACACCAAAGTAAATGTTCTGTTCTATGCGTACATATAGCTTCATATGAATGATGCATGACAAAGTTCTCATATTTACATGCCTGAGTACAGTATGTCATATACCAAATATTTTATAGTTCATGTTAAGTAATAAATATACATTTGACACCAAAATGTGTGGAAATCCCAAGTTCAATCTATTATTTTTATAAATATATTGATGATGAAGACAATATATATGAGTTATAACTGCATTTTTTGTTGATAATCTTCAGTGTAAACACTTCTTTTTCTTAATTGACAGATTTCATGCACTTTTCTCACGGTATAATAAAGAAACGCACCATCATGCAAGATGGCGGCTCAAGTTCTTTCCACACATGCACGATTACTATTCTTCAAGAAAAAAGGAACTGCTACTCACCCGCACATCGAGGTTTATGCTAAAGCATGAGTAAATCTATAGAAAATTTTCATGCCTACAAGGTACAAAGCAAAAGTATATGTACTCTCAAAGATTTTCATTTTCCGCTCCATCAAGATTTGGTGCATTTGGCGATTTGTTTTTGTTACTGCTCATCTTGGTGCTTGTTTTGCTGCAGGTCAAAAAAGACTATTGCTGATGCAGCTTATTGCCCGCATATATGATAGATTTTTAGTTATCTTACCTCTTCTTCTATAAGAATAGATCACTAATGCTAATGCAGCTTATTGCGATCTTGTGTTGTAGTAGTATTTCCCCCTTATGCAGTAGGTGTCTCGCAAGCTTGTTGTATGGCAAATAATGTGTGAGGTTTCAGATTCAGGAAATTTATTTCTGCTGCATCACTAGAATTGTTTTATCACTATAGATGAACATGTATTTTCTTAAGAAATAAATGCGTTGCACGCGCATGCTAACTAGTTCTGGCAAGGGTTTTGAAAATTACCGCTTTTGGAGTAAATTAGCATGCTCCACTGACGAGATGGCGCCAAAGCATCAGAAAGTTAGTACCATCTGCTCGGACCGTTTGTGCCCCAAGCGTCGTAATCAGCTGCCGCAAGCCGTGACGACGGGCGCGATTAGCCATAACCCGGGCGATTCGTCCATGACACTGTCTGCTAGTGCGTATTTTGTTCTGAAACTCGCTGTCAACCACGTCTCGATCGTTAATTAATTATTAAGCTGGCCATGCATGCACCATCCGTTAGGCCTGTCACCCTCCGGGAACCTTCGACTAGGGCCATGCTTGGATCCAAGGGACTATTTTTAGTCTGACTAAAACTAGTCTCTTTTAGAGGCTAAAGTTCCAATCACCCCTGACTAAAGAGAGGCTAGAACTAGTCTTGAGACTAAAACATTTTAGTCAGGGGAACCCTACTAAAATATGGATTAGTCCTCTCTCTCCTCATTTAACTCCTCTCCTTTAACACATGCGAGTTCGGGATTGGAGGGTTTGGAGGATAATAAATGCTCATTGACTCATTTTAGTCTATTTAGTATTTGTATCCAACCATGGGTGAGGCTAGCAAGTTTTAGTCCCACTACTTTTAGTCATGGGACTAAAACGTATCCAAGCACCCTCTAGGAGTACGTGGCCGAGCAGAACTACCCACTCATGCATAATTTTGACTGTTACTATTTTCATGCTGGTTTATTAATCTTTCTTATAGTTTGAGTTAAACTTTAACCATTGATTTAACTATAAAAAAATAAATTATATACCTCAGAAATAGTATCATTGGAAACCTTTTTCAAATATGAATCCAACAATATAAGTTTTGTGACATAAAACTTACAATTTGTTAGTCAAAGTACACAAAATACGAAGGGACCAATAAACAAGTTGTCATTGTTGTTGTTTATCCATTTCCTTTTAGGCTGGTCATAGTGGGGAGTAACTTAGGGGGTGTTTGGTTCAGAAGTCCTAGGGCTTTTTTTAGTCCCAGGGACTAATCAAAAAAGACTCTTCAGTAGAGTCTTTTTCTAGTCCCTGTAGAAAAAGTCCCTCCTGTTTGGTTCTTAGGGACTTTTTCTAGTCTCTGGGACTAAAAAGTCCCTGAACCAAACACCCTCTTAGACTAGTGTCATATGCATGACACTAGTCTAAGTTACTACCTTCATAATACAAAGTAACATGACAGTAGTGTCATAGATGGCTTCATTTATTAACTTGCAGACTCATCTTGTCTTGGAAAGCGATATGTTACAGTAACATATTATGTTACCACCTCACATTAAATACTTGCCACATAAGCAAAAATTTCTTAAAATGCGCTATGTTACTAGCTAAGTTACTTCCATCATGACTAGCCTTAGACCGTTGACTCTTCATGGCCACGGACAGCGTGGACTTTGTCGCCACTAGAGTCATGCAGCCAGCGGCCACAACTTGTCCTTCAAGTACCCCAGTGCAGTGCAATGCAAGTTCTCTCCTTGTCTCCGTTGACACTGACAGGGTATGACGAACTGGCCTGCGTCATGGCATAAACACATCATGAACCTCTTGCACACCTCTTCTGCCTCCCAAGTCCCAACTATAAAAGGCTGGATCACACGCCGGCTCGTACCAACAGACCAACCAATCCACTTTGCACTTGCTCACACGATCGATCACTACGACGAACAAGTCGTCCCAAGGTAATAAATGGGCTCGTGCGTCTCGCGCTCGCCGGCGTCGTCGGCGGTGGCGGGGTCAGGGCGGTCAGTGGCCACCAAGACAGCGAAGGTGGTTGACGTAGACGGCTCCATGGCGCAGTTCGCGGCGCCCGTCACGGCGCGCGAGGCCCTGGATAGTGTACAAGAGCGCCGCCCAGGCGCGTCGGTCTTCCTGTGCAGCTCCGACGAGCTCCGCTTCGACGTGCCCGCCCGCGCGCTTGCGGCCGAGGAGGCCCTCCAGCCCGGGTGGCTCTACTTCGTGCTGCCCATGTCCACGCTCCGCCGCTCACTCTCCGGGCCGGAGATGGCCGCGCTCGCCGCCAGAGCCAGCTCGGCGCTGGCCGTCGCCAGCGGCGTTGCGTCACCCCCGCGGCGCAAGAACGGGGCCGGGGTGCCCGGCGCCAACGGCAAGCGACGGAAGGCGGCGGCTCGTGTGGCGCCGCTCGTTGTCGCCGAGGAGATCGCCGGACCGGAAGGTGGATCGGATCATCACCATGGGTACGGCAAATACGGCGGGGATGAGCCAGCGGCGAAGGCGTGGAAGAGAAGTAGTTGGGGTGGAAGCCGCAGCAGCACTCGCCGTCGTCGCCGTGCATCTGGCACCCCAACGCTGAGCTCCATTTTGGAGGCCGATGACTTCTGAGCAACCCGGTCATGATTCAACAGTTAGATTCTTGGGAGTTGGGAGTGGTTAACAACTTTTTTGTTATCATGGATTAGTTTAGTTGAGTTAATTGGTCCAGTTTGTTGCGTTGCTCGACCGATGTATATACTGCATACGAGTTATATGTACAGCATGCTTGATGCTTCGATGTGCACGTGTAAAATCTGTATCGTGAAAACTCATATATACAGATACTGACACTGCATGAAAGTATCACAATTTTGGACCTAGCATTCTGTTTAGATATCTGAATTCTGCATTGACGCTCGGCTTTTGCTCGCTCCAAGGTTACACGATCTTGGGTCTGCAGTTCAGATTTGATTGCCCGAACATTCGAGGTAATTAAACATATTTTGCATTTAATGATTTTGTGAGGTGATGTGTTATGTGCGAAAAAATTGATACAAACTTGGATTATGGTGTTGGATGGTTTGAATTTCAAATATTGTCGAATTATAGGCAATGGTAGAATTTGCATGTAACTTGGCACATGCTATAGTATATGGTTTTGTGCATCACCTGATGCAGAGGTCGAGAGTCTTCCCCTCTTTTCGTAAAAGAGAGAAATAATTTTGAGGAGTTTACGTAGGAGTTGGTTGGAGTGCACACAAAATAACAAGGTCCCTATGAGCAACTCTAGCAAATTCTCAATGCTTAACTCTCAAAACACACTTATTTGAAGACCCCAAAAAACATTCTAGGTATTGGGAGGTTATGATCGAACACATCCCCTAAACTTAACTCCTATTTTGCTTTCATTTACTAGTCCTCGTCTCTTTCGTGTATAAACACCATTTTCACATCATATTCTATTCAAACATTGACATTTAAAAAGCACAAAGTTCAGCAACATTTGAAAATGCATATTTTTCAAATTTTCACTTTCCAATTGAAACCACACTTGCGCAAGAATTGAACCAAAAGACGCTTCATATAATCCCAAAAAGGTTATCAAAATACCACATATGTCATCAATCAAAAGAACACAAAACATAAAACAACAAACTCCATCACCCCCCCCACCTGCACTACATCCTCAAAAGTGTCAGCTCCATGGCTCCTTCAAAGTCTTTCCAAGAGTGAGCTCTCAACACACACTTTCCTAGTCAATCATTCCACTTATGTCCAAGGACATGAACCTTGCATCTTGCTCCTTGTTGTCCATTTCTTGCTTGTACAGTGCTTGGATGTAGTTCGAATCCTCCCCTTTTAGCACTCCACTTGGATGTCGGAGTTCAATCTCATAAACACAACATGTCCAGTAGTTGCAACAATATAGAATTGCACTCCAGCAGTGTAAGATTGAACATTGTGTTCAATTGGAATGAATCTTCACATTGCATTGCTAGTGCTCCTCAATGAACCATTGAACCTCTAAAAGGTGTTCTTGGTTTGATAAGTGCCAATAGGTGCATCAAGAGAAACATTCATCTGTGCCAAGAAGAAATGCCTCATCCTACTCTACCTTGTGATTGGATGCTCTTACTTTCATATTGTTTGTTGTTAGAGTCTACACCTTAGCAACTTCTAAACCTTGTTCCAATTTGGCACTCACATTATCCATTGAGAAGGCAATGCCATGGAGTCCAATATGTCATCCAACATGACCTCTTGAATCAGAATCCGGTGCCCTTTGCGAACTACAGTGGACATGTGCATGATCTTATAAAAGCTACTCCATTTCAACTTCTGAATTTTAAATTCCATACACCAATCACATAGTGACAATATCTATTTTGCTTTTCATCATGAAAGTTGAAAAAGAAAACATTAAAAAGACTCTCAACAATTTGGCCATGCACCTCATGCATTCCCAAGCCATCGTCAAGATCGACAACATCAGAGGCCGAAAGGTTCTCAGTAGCAATGGATTTGAAGGGCGCTGAGGAGAGCTAAAGCAGGAGGGTGCAATCTTCTTCCTTGGTGAAGCGGTGCGCTTCAAGGGTGGTCTGGCGCCACAGGGCATGCCAGAGGTGGGAGGTGGAGTGGCATGTAGGTGCCGCCCACGGTGGCAATGATAGTGGCTCGAGGCGACCGCGACATATAGCCGACAGGTGGTCGGCAGGACCACCTTGCCCTATTGGCGTCACAGAGCCGTGGGTGGTGCCGAATTGGGAGTGTGATTTGGGAAGGATAACTTCCACACCTATTGGGGAGTTTTTCTGTTCTTTTTGGAGTTAAGGCACCGCCAGAGATGTGCTAGAGTTGATCAACTCCCAAGAGTGATATTCTTTTCGGAGCTAACGAATTATTGAAAGTATGCTAGCTAGAGTTGCTCTAGAGTTGGGAGTCCACAGGAAGGTTTTAGAGTGACATTCTTTCTCCATTCTTAGCATGACGTTCGCCTTGCTCTCAGATCTTTTGTGCTTTATGATTGCAAAAATTAAGTTTAATATACGTTCGTTATGTCCTCTTCAGTTAGCTAAAACGTTTCAGCTGCAAGACCGTTTGTGACTCCGTGTTTGACGAGTTAACTAACTATACTTAGTCTCATGTCATAATCCGCTACCGCCAGCCGTGACGACGACGAGTCTAGCCGTGACCCCAGACGATATAGACATGTCACTGACAAGTTGCTGTCGCTGCGTATTTTGTTCCGAAAGTCGCTGTCACCACTGAAATAGCCATTCACCCCACCCCACGTACCACTTGACAGTCGGACAATTGGCACTTCCTGCCACTTTCCTGCAGGAACCTTCGATCAGGAGATGAGATCTATCTACTCACGGATCACTTTGACCGCTATACAAGTGGCCTCTACGACGACTTTGTCACCACGAAACTAAGGCCAACTCCACCGCACGATCCCAAACGGACGTCCAGTTTGGCTGGATTTTGTCCCTTTGGGCGCCGATGGTTCGCCCGTGTCCGGCTTTGTCGAGATGGGTGCGTCGGCGCCATACCAGCGCAGCCGTACCCCAAATCGTGTCCGGGGTGGATGTGAATAAAAAAAATATAAAAACTAGAATGAAATAACTAAAAAAGTAAATAAACGCATTTAAAAAAACATAAAACATATATAGGGGTCGGCCACAAAATGGTCCAGTTTTCAGGCCACTTAAAAGGCCCAGTTTCATAATTAACATATAAAAAAAGAAAAAAAAACACCTCCCGCGCGCTCCTGCCGCGCCCGTCGGTGCCGTGGGCGTCGCCCTCTTCAGCGGCACGCCCGGTGTAAATGCGTAAATCGCTGGCGAGGTCGGCGTAAGCGGCGGCGTCCTGGTGCGGGCGGCGGTGCGTGGTAAACGAAGCGGGCTGGGCGGTGGGAGGTGCCTGCACCACCTCCTCCCGTGGCGACGCCTCCGCTCCGGTGGCCCGGGGCGGAGTGGCGCGCCGATTCACGCCACGCCGGGCGGCCATCTCCGGAGCAAAGGCTGGACCAGGCCCACCCGATCCCAAAGCTGCCGGAAGGCGGCCGATCGCTTCCTCCTCCATGGCGTCCTCCTCCTCTCCTCCGTCAAGGCCGCCATCTGCAGCTCCGAGAAGGCCCGCGTCGCCGTGAGCGGTGCAATATGGCCTCCTCCAAGCCGTCCCATTGCCGCTCGTCGTGGGTGTACATGGAGTCGTCCATGACACGCTGCACGATCCGGGCCTCCTCCTCCGCTGTCATGCGAGGAGGTGGAGGTGGTGACGGAGAAGGGGAAGGCGACGGCGTAAGGCCGCGCACGCGCGTACGCCCGCGCACCTCTCGACGTGGCCGCCGCGGCCCTGACACCGTGCCGGCGAAGTATGACGCGCGGCGCGTGTCGTGCTCGTCCCGGAGCCACGTGTCCCACAGCGGGGAGTCGGGGCCATACCTGTCGTCGTAGAACAGGTCGTCGGGGAGGAGGCGGTGGCGGCGCTCGATCTCATCGCGGCGCGCGCGGCCGCTCGCCAGCACAGGAGGGATCGGGACCCGGTCGGCGCTGAGGTTCCACCCGTTGGGGAGGTGGACGTCACTCCATGGGACCGGCGTCCTCGTGTCCCAGTACCTCCGGCACACGTCTGCCGCGAGGTACTGCCGGTCGCGCTCGCCGGCGGGCCTAGGGTTGATGGTGAAGGGGGCCGGGGCACGGCTCGACGGGAGGAGCGCGGCGGAGACGCGGGCTCCTCCTTCTTCACGGAGCCGCGGCGGCGCCCCGAGGAGGAGCCGGCCTCACGGTCGTGCTGGCCCTTGCGGTTCCAGAAGCCCATGGCGAGGTGGGCGGCCGGCGAGCTCGAGGACGATGGGAAGGCTAGGGTTCGGCACTGTCGGGGTTCGAGGAGGCCGCGGGGTGGCGTGGGGCAGTGTGGACGACGACCCGTCCACGCTTCCCACTTAAAGAAGGACGACGACCGTTCGACGTGCGGATGACAGGTGGGCCGCCCGCTCGTGCGCATTGATGTGGGCGGGTGGGAGGTAGGTGGCCGCCTGCCACGCGGCCCTGAGCGGACCAGGCGCGCGTCCGTTTGGTGTCCGCCGCGACTCAAACCCGGCGCAAGTTTGCGCTCGAAATGTGTTGGTCCGGACACAAAACGGATAGGATAGGTTCAGGCCGTCGCGCGCTGGGCCGCCTCGTTGGAGTTGGCCTAAGCAGCCAGCATGCACCAACTTGTCCTTCAAGTGATCGATCAGAGTGCAACGCAAGTTCGCTCTGCTTGTCTCCATCCGTTGACACTGACATCACGACGAACGGGCCTGCGTCATCCATAGCATAAACGCATGAACCCACTATAAAAAGCTTCATCACGCAACCGTATCAACGGACCAACCAACCCATTTCGCACTTGCTCACAGAACACACGCACCAACACGTCGTCACAAGGGGAGAAATGGGCTCGTGCGCCTCGCGCTCGCCGGCGTCGGTGGTGGCGGCGGTGTCCGGGCGGGCAGTGGCCACCAAGACGGCGAAGGTGATTGGCCTGGGCGGCTCCATGGCGCAGTACGCGGCGCCGGTCACGGCGCGCGAGGCACTGGTCGTGCGCAAGAGGGTGCTCGCCGGCGGTGATGAGACGGCTGGGAAGGCGAGGAGAGGAGATGATTACCGTGGAAGGCGCAGCAGCCGCCGTCGTGGTGGTGGTGCAGGCGCGCAAAGGTTGAGCGCGATCTTGGAGGCCGATGACTTCTAAGTTAAACGATTCTCGGGGTCGGTTAATTTAATTCCGTTATTAGTTAGTTGGTTCTGTCCGTCGATCGACCCGATCAACCCATGTATATACCGCATACAACAATACTTTGATGTTTTTCGACATAAAACTTATATTTACAGCTGGTGGTACTGCCAGAAAATACAATTTGAAACTAGGTAATGCACTCCTTGCTGCACAATTAAACGGGCTACACTATTTAAAAAAAAGAAGCTAAAAGGGTTAGGCTTACACACGTGCTCGATTTCTGAATAGTCACACATTTCAAAACATCGTAACCTTCCTCCTCGGGCCCGTGTTGCCCCCACCTCCCAAGCGCGGGCAGCCAGACCTTTCGAACCCTAGGCGCCGCCCCTAGCCCCCACCCTCCTTCCCTCCCCTTGCCGCCGCCGGGCAAAGCTTGGAGGTCAGTAGCGTCGGCGTGTGGCAAGGCGGTAGCGGTGTGTGGTGGCATAGCGGCTAAGTTATTTTACCGGTCTTTGGGAGCTACCGGTGAAGTCTGGCCAATGAAATGCTGCCAGCTAACTTTGTGTGGGCCAAGTATCCAATGTATTCCACTGCTTTCTCACTTTTTCAATTTTGTATTTTTTCACCTTGGTCCCATGCACAGACAAGACAACCCTAACACGCGTATCTTTTCTCTGTGCACAGTGCCGGCGTGCACCTTATCCTTGTCTATACTTATAAGAACCCATCACTATTAATTTCCTTTTCATAATTTAGATGGTTCATATCTTGGAAACCAAATATTATTTTTGAATTTTTTATATATTTGAACTCATGATTCCAAGATCTTTAGAACGAGTTTAATTTTGGATACTTTTGAAACACGTTCAAATTGACATTTGAAACCACTTATTTCACTTAATATGTTTCAGTTATTATTTTATTATTTTATAAAAACAAATATCAATAATTGAAAAGAAAATTTTCAATATGTTGTCAGATTTCGGTTGGTTAATATGTTTCAGTCATCAAAATCGCTTTCACAAGACATATTTCACTTACTTGAAAAAATCAATCTCATAAGTAGCATTTAAAAACATGATTAACGAAATTCAATTCTTTCAACGGACATATTTCAATAATTCCAAAAACCAAATTCAATTGAATAATTCCAAAAACCAAATTACTTAGAAAAATCAATCATTTCAATAATTCCAAAAACCAAATTCAATTCAATAATTCCAAAAACCAAATTACTTACATGAAAAATCAATCATTTCAATAATTCCAAAAACCAAATTACTTAGAAAAATCAATCATTTCAATAATTCCAAAAACCAAATTCAATACAATAATTCCAAAAACCAAATTACTTACCTGAAAAATCAATCATTTCAATAATTCCAAAAACCAAATTACTTACATGAAAAATCAATCATTTGAATAATTCCAAAAACCAAATTCAATTCTTTCAATGGACATATTTCAAAAATACAATTCATAAATCATGTCTTACAAATCATGTTTCAATGGATTTCATACACAATCCACAACAAGTAATTTCATATGTTTTCATAGAAATTAGTTTCACAACTTACAACACCACATTGAAATATATTTCAGGGAAGTAATTTCATAATTTTCATTACATATCTCACTGAATTAACAAGTTACAAATATGAGAAAGACAATCCAATTTTGATAATTATATAACACTTTCACAGGCTAAAATAATCTAGTTTCACCACATTGAAATTAGTTTCTCACTGAATTAGCAATTTCAAAACAAACATTACAATCAATTTTGAGAATTATATAACACTTCCACAGGCTAAAATAATCTAGTTTCACCACATTGAAACATAAATTTCAAAAAATGCATGTCATTGAATTAACGGTTTCAAAAAACATTGCAATCAATTTTGAGAATTATATAACACTTCCACAGGCTAAAATAATCTAGTTTCACCACATTGAAACATAAATTAAAAAAAATACATGTCACTGAATTAACGGTTTCAAAAAACATTGCAATCAATTTTGAGAATTATATAACACTTCCACAGGCTAAAATTATCTATTTTCACCACAATGAAACATAAATTAGTTTAACAACTTGCAACACCACATTGAATTATAATTCAGGCAAGTAATTACATATACTTCAGGTAAGTAATTTCATATATTTCAATACATATCTCACTGAAATAATAAGTTATAAGTATGAGAAATAGCAGTTTCATATATTTCAGACAAGTAATTTCATATATTTTCATAGAAATTAGTTTCACAACTTGCGACACAACATTAAAATATATTTCAGGGAACTAATTTCATAATTTATCTCACTGAATTAACAAGTTACAAATATGAGAAATAGTTGTTCCATATATTTCAAAGAAGTCATTTTATATTTTTCACAGCTCATCTAAACATAGCTATTTCAATTCATATCTCGCTGAAAATCATTCCAATCGTTTTGAGAAATATGTAACACTTCCACACACTGAAACAATTCAGTTTCACCAGATTGAAATGTAAATTTCCCATAAATTTGTTTCACAACTTGCACCACCACATTCAAATATATTACAAGGAAGTAATTACATATATTTCAGTGAATTGCACAGATCTATTTCAAATATCACATCAATTTCAATACTCCCTCCTTCCATCTATATAGGGCCTAATGCGTTTTTCAAGACCGCCTTTGACTATTGATAAGATTAATAATACATGAGATGTATAATGTAAAAATTCTATCATTGGAAGCTCTTTCATTTACGAATTTGACGGTATGCTTTGTGTAACTTGCATGTCATATATTATTGCTCTAACATTTGGTCAAAGTTAACCTCGAAAAACATATTAGGCCCTATATAGATGGAAAGGAGTAACTCGTATGTCAGTTTCAGTAGCGGATCCATTCGAGTAACAAATAATTCTTGAAATGTTCCTGAGAAATATCATGGACCAGTACGTGTTGTCAATGTTCCTGAAAAATTCAGTATCAAAATATCATGAACTAGTACTAGTACTAAGGGAATCAATCAAGGATAATAAAAAACAGTCTGGCAATGGGGCAACAACTAGTACACGGTGCATCGGGATGGAAATCCAGCACAGGTACTAGAACAGGCTCAACAAATCGATTAAACAAGGGAAGCGACTAGTGGTGAAGCCAACATCGAACACGGCAACCTAAAAAATCATGGACCAGGGAGGAATCAAGGAGGGATGAGCCAGAACCAACAGTGTGCATGTCGATGGAGATGGCGTGATCCGCGTGCAGTCAGCGGAGATGAGCAAGATCCTCGTCCTGGTCGCCGAAGATGACATCTCGCGAGCACCGGCTCGGTCGAGATCGGCACCGGGGTGGCGGGTCGGCGCCGTCGCCCATGACGGCGTCCGGCAGCGACGTCCAGACGGCGCACATGTGGGACCCGCGTGCCCCCACGGGGCGCCACGGCGCGAGGAGATTGCCCCGGCTTTCAGGCGACGCCCGCGCTTCCAGATCTGGAGCAAGCGGCGGTGCTGTTGTTAGTCGAGCGCCCAGGCAGCGGCCCAGACGGCAGGGGCGGCCTCGGGGACGGGGCCGTCCAGGTTAGAAGCTGGGGGCCCAGAGGAAGGTCGCCGGCGGCCATGAGGGAGAGGACGAGCGTCGCGTCGCCGGCCATGGGTGAGAGGAGGCGAGGCAGAGTGAGCGTCGCACCTTTGCATGTCACCGTGTGCCTTGCGGCCCGAATTTAAATTTAAACATTACGAAAAAATCTGAAAAAAATCATACATATTCACAGCATATATTAAGATAACCCCTAAAAAAATCAGATCAAAATTCGAAACATACATCGAGAAGCAAAAAAGAGAAACTCAGATGTGAATAGTATATAGAGAACCATTCACAACTATTCATAACAGATTTCTCTTTTTTGCTTCTCGATGTATGTTTCGAGTTTTGATCTGAATTTTTTAGGGGTTATCTTAATATGTGCTGTGAACATGCCTGATTTTTTCAGATTTTTCCGTAATGTTTAAATTTGAATTCGGGCCGCAAGGCACACGGTGACATGCAAAGGTACATGTCACCTGATCTCTGTCCGTGGGGGCGTGGGTTCCTGGGATGTGCGGGATCGAGACCTGGGCTCCATCCTGTATTGCATCTGTATATAGGTCTCGTATCCCGGAATCGGAGGGGAAAAAAGAAATCTTATGGGTCCATCCGCACGAATCTAGAAGCATTGACGGATGGTGGATTTCCGCCGGTAGCTCCGGCCCGGTAAAAGGACTTTCTTGGGTGGCATAGTGGTGGCAAGTCTTGGAGGCGTCACGACGGAGCGCGCGGGCAAGTGGCGGCGCGACGTTATCTTCTTGACGGGGTTGGGGTCGGTCAGATCTACGCACGCCGGAGTGGGGGCTGGCGGCCATAGCTCGGCAGGAAGCTTTGTGAAGCGGCAGGCCTGCAGAGCAGACAACGGTGTGTTGGCGAGCGCAAATGCCGGTGGTGCAGTCCGGAGGCAGCGGTGCGAGTCCATGGCTAGACCGGCAACAAGCGGCACTTGGATGGCTCGGCCAAGATGGAGTCTTGGCGAGCAGCGAGCGGCCGGCCATCTCTGTGCGGTGTAGCGAGCGGCGAGGCTCTCTCGGCAGTACAGTTTGTTCATCATGGAGATGTGGGTCCGACCATTGCAAGCCTGTCCCGTGGAGTGGGCGACGGCCGCTGGTGGTGGTGCCGGACCCGGTCGATGGTGCGGGTGGCCGTGGTTCCCGCTTCAGGCTGGGTGTCGGTGGTGCGATTGCCGTTCTTCTTGTTGTGCGTCCGGTTGTAGACCCTCGGCTTGCAGTTGCTGGCGAAGTGTTGCGGTGGCAGCAGTGTGAACCTTCTGGGACGGTGTTGCCCAATTCCATGTGGTGTGGTGAGGTGTGACGCGCGGATGAAAATTTTGCTCGGCTTTCGTCGGGCCAGCGGCGATGGCACCCGTGAATGTCATCCCCCTCATTGGGGGCGTCATCGAGGCGTGTTTGTCATGTCCCTCGCTCACCCGGAGTTGTGGTTGTCTCCGGACGAAAGCCTCAATTTGGTGTTGGATCGACACAATGGCGGCGTCATCGACGTCGTTCCTCTGTTGGGAGCATTGGATGTGGAGACATGGCTAGTTCCTTGACGCTCTCCTCTGTTGTTCGTCGCTGTCCTCTTTGTTCCACGACGGTGCTATGTGCGCCCGTCGCCGGTGTGTCCAAGACGATGTCTTTATCGGATCGGATCGAGTCCTCGCCACCCACTTGCCACTTCCTCTTAGGCGATAAGAGTGGATGGTGCATCGACAAGTGATGTTCCTGAAGTTGGTGGTTTTCGGAGATGTTCGGCGTCGATCAAGACGCGTGTCGTGTTCTAGGTTGGATAGGCTCTTCTGCGATGTAGTTTGCTTTATGGTGTTGTTTGTCTTTGGTGTGGTGTTTGTGCTACTCTTATTGTTCGCAATGACCGTAGTTTCTTGTAACTGAAATTCGCGTTCTATAAAGCTATAGTACGCCTTGGTGTACTCTCGAAAAAACACATTTCGAACGCTCTTGGCTAACTGCCGCTCTCTTTCTTTGGCGACAGACGAGTTCCTCGCCAGCCTTTGGATGTGGGCGAGGCCGTGATCCCCACCGTCTCCGTCCATGCACCGGCGGCGAGAGGAAGGGGTGGGCTCGCTTTCTTCCCTGTTGTTCCATAGGTCTAGAGTTTCATCGTCATCTAGTAGCACCAGTTTGGTGAGATTGGTTTTGCATTCAATAAAGTAGCATTGGTCATCGTTGGCACCATAGTTGTGCTTCACCGTGAAGCACAACTATGGTTTTTTTCGCACAGTGTGATTTTCATGCGATTTTTTTTTCTGAGAAAACCAAGCAAAATGCAATGTCGATTTTTTAAGAAACCTGAAAGGAACCCCAAAGGGCGTACAAAGAAAAGAAAGTGAGTTCCCACGGGGTGTGCCAGCTTGTGACACATGGCGGCACTAGGGTGCAGCACATGGCAGTAGAGCTCCCACTGCGTGCACAGTGACGGAGCTAGGCAAAAACCATTGGTGGGGCTAAACGAAAAAGATAAAGATCTGGGGGCAAAAGGCTATTTTCTAGTCATCTAGGTCCTTAAAAAAAGCAGACTTTTCTTGAAAGCTGCCTCCCCCCTCAACATAGCTCCGCCGCTGTGCGTGCGGCCGCAGGGTAAGCTCTCGAACGGGTATCCGCTCATTAGTTGTCCCTAATTTTGTCTCAGTCTCAGTGGGTTGTAAGAAGCAATCGCATTGGGTGCTTCTTTAGTAGGCCGACGCACTGCCGGAGGAGCTCTCGCTTATTTTTTATTAATATTTCTTAAAATGGGAAAAAATAATATTTAAAAAATGCTCGTTCACGTGTTTGAAAAAGGTTCAAGCTGTGTTAAAAAAGGGTACGCACAGCTCTCAAAAAATGCTGATATCATTCAAAAATCAATTTGACATAAACAATGTTTATATGTTTCAAAAAAATGTTTGAGACCTTTTAAAACAATATACAACGTAAAACAATGTTCTTGCAATTTTAAGAAAAAACTTGTGCCATTCAAAAATGCCAGTGAAATTTAAAAAATGTTCAGGATTTTCAATATATGTTTATGACATTTTTCGACAGTGTGATACAATGTAAAAAAGAGTTTGCATATTTAAAAAAATTCGTTTCACTAAAAAAATGTTCAACATGTATTTTGACAATGTTGGACTAATATTCCTTACAATTATTTAAAATAATATTCTTGATTCAGCATGTATTAAAAAACTTGTATAAAAATGTTTCAGATGTATAAGAAAAATGTACAATGTGTATTTAAAAAGGTACATATGTATTGGAAGAAAATAGAAATGAAAAACAAAAAGAAAACTAAAAATATCCCCAAAGAAACACGGAAACAAAAAAACAAAACAAAACATGCATAAGCTTATAAAACCGGTCCGAGCCAGTCATAGAAGCCTCCTAAAACCGCTCCATCAAAATCCCATATTGGGCCAGTCGATCTGGCGATCGCCTACTGTGAGACAGAGTATATTTCTCTCGTAATTCTTAGACTGGGTGGCCACTGGGATTTGTTTATAAATTATAGCAAAATTTGAATGGGGGCAAAGCCATATAATTTCCACAGTTTGTTAGAGCATCTCCGACAGCCGCCCCAAACTAAAGCCGCGCCGCAAAATTGTCCACTTTAGCGCGCGCGCAGCCGGTATATTGGCTCCAGCGGGCGCGTAAAAACCGCGCGCGGAGCATATCTAGTTCAGCGCGCGGGCCGAAACTTCACTGTGCGCCGCTTATTTGCTGCGCCCGCTCCCGCGCTGCACTCTCGCGCGCTCGCTCGCAACTCACCCCCCCCCCCCCTCAGCCGCGGCGGCGCCGCCGCCCGCGTCATGCGTTGACCGTTCCGGCGCTTCCCCGGCCTATCCCCGCGCCGCGGCGGCTTTCTCTGCCCCCCTCTAGTCACCGCCTCCCCTTGCACGCGTCCGTCCTCCGACGAACAGCGCGCGGGCGCTCTCTGCCGCTCGGCGCCCGCATAAGGTGTTCGACAAAACGCTCGCAATATATATATATCATGATTTGTGCGTTTAATATTGTATTGTTGAACTAGTTGTTGTGTTTATTGCACTATTTGTTGTATTGAACGATAAACTATTTGTTTGAATTGTAATAACAAAATTGAATTATTTATTTTGATTTTTTTTGTATGTGTTTGATCTTTTTGCTTCTGATTAGAAATGCATATGTTGTTTGTGCGAGAGTCGCGCGCGCTGCATTTTTGCGCACTGCTGGAGCTGCATGCGCGCACTGCATTTTAGCGCGGCTGCTGGAGCCAGTGCTATACGCCGCGCCAAATCGGGCGATGGGCGCGCGACAAACTAGTTTTTAGCACGCGGCGCGTTCGGCGGCTGTTGGAGATGCTCTCATGCGACTGATTTTGCAGTCAATCGGTCATGCTTGGCCAAAAGACACGGAACGACGACTACGACTATAATTTTACGATGAGATGATTAATCCGAAGGTGAGAGAGGTCCGACAATTTCACTATCTGCCAACTTATTATTGGGAAATGAGATATATCATTGGCTAACAATTCTATTTTGCTTTATCCGTCTCACCACCTTTTTTTGAGGGAAAACCCAAAAGGGTTACACAGTCGGACTACAATCGTTTGACAAAATGTCCTGCAGCTCACTCGGAGCATAGCCAAAGAAAATAAAGTCGTCATGGGTCCTCACGCGCGCTGTAAGACAGTGTGCTGCTTTGTTTGCAGTCCTACTAATCCATCCAATTTCAACGCCCCTAAATCCAGACAGGACAGATCGGATTTCAGCGATGATTGGAAAAAGGCTTGATCTATTCGTGGACCCTGGGGTTAGCGGAGGGACCAGCGACGAGCAGTCCACCTCCACCTGGATTGGGCCCCTGTAGATCTTAGCTAGTTCCTAAAGGCCATGCAACATCGATAGCCCCTCCGTCTCACCACCTTTTCTATACTTTTGTATCAGTATCACTATGTTTTTTCGGCGGCATTATATTCTATGTTGTCATTGGACTGTCAATGTGTTCATAGATATGACGTGAGGGACATCACAACAATGTGCATCAATTTATTTTTTATTTCTTTGTAGAACATATCTAGGTTTATTTTGTAGTCGTGTGATTTTTTTGAAACATGCAGTAGAGCTACATGTATATTCATTAAGAAAAAAAGGAGTCAATTATACAGGTGGTGTTAGAATTTGACGCAAACGATCACTTTAGTGCTAGAACTTGTGGCATACATTGAACTGGTGTAATAACTTGGCTCAGACGTGCAAATCACGTTTGGATACAAAATCGACGCTGACTTGGCGCTACCAGCATGAAATGGGGCCCAGGGACTAGAAGGCTGAGAGGAGCGCGTGTGGCCTAGTTTTTTATGAAAACCCCTTTGATTTCATAAAAAAGCCCATGTCTATGTGTCGGTTCTTTTTATTTTTTTTGATCTATGACACATGGGTCCCGGTGAACTGAAAAAATGGCCGCCACGTCTCGAACACATGGCCTACAACAAGACTGAATGCGGTCATGGCCACTACACAACTCGCGTTCTGCTTCCTTAGGTGGCGTCCTAAATGGGTTGCTAATAGTGCGCCCACTTACCACGCACTAGTTATTTTAAGATATACCCCTAAAAAAGTTATTTTAATATATTTGTAAAAGTAAGTAATCCTCAAAAAATGTAAAAGTAGGTAATAAAAATATTCGTGTGTTATAAATATTACACCTTTTCTGTGGGAATATAAATATTATACATAAAGATGATGATTAGTAAATAAAAACTTTTAAATATACACCCATGTATTATATAAAAATGTTCAATAAATAAGGAAATTTAATTTTTATTAAATAAACATGTTTAATGAATACAAAACAATTATACATGTGTAGCTTTTATTTAAAATAACAAAATGATGAATACAAAATTTACTAAATATTCACCTGTATATAATTTTCACTCATGACTTATATTCATAAAATATCTATAATTTACATAGTAGACAAGATTGAATATTCATACGAACATTTTAAAATTTAAAGTACGAATATTTTTTTATACAAATGTTGAACTATACACCAAAAATATTTGAAAGTTATTTTGTTTGGATTTATATAATATTTATACTCCAAAAATATTTCAAAGTTATTTTTATTACTGAGGTTATAATTTACATACCTTTTAGAAATTTCCAAAAGAAACGAGCAGGTCCAAATGGGCCTCATAGACTGCATGCCCATTTTGGCTCCAAGGCGCCTGCGTTTAAATACATAGCGTGTAGTTATCTCTTCTCTATCTCTATTTCTCTACTTCTCTATCTCTATCTCTACTACCTAAAAGAACCGTAAGGTTCCGTTTCCCGTCTTACGTTGATCGCTTCGTCCGCTTCGTCTGACTCTTACCGCTCCAGATTTGATTTTTGCAGCTTTCCATCGGTTTTTCTGAAAACCATTAATTAGGCTTTAATCTCCTCCGTAATTTACGCCTCGTCCCGTGCACCATCCACTCGCCCACGCAGCCTTCCATCTGGCTTGCCTCTCCTTCGCCATGCCGCATCCCCACGCCGGCTGCCTTCCCCCACAGGGCCGACCCCTGGCGGCTTTCCTCCAATATGTCGCCTCCCCAGTCCCCACGGCGACCGCCAACGGCCTACGCCGCGGCTCGGGCGCCTCCCACCACGCCCCTCCTCTCATGATCCAAAGTTTCCCTCGCTGTCGGCTCTGGACGGAGCTGCCGCCACGGGTGGGCATCTCCTTTCATAAGATCCTCCTATCTCTATCTCTACTACCTAAAATGATAAATTGATAGCTTCGTGGCCAGCAAGCTTTTCTTGTAATTGTAGTACTGATTGCTCTGCCTACACATACCCTTTTCTGATACAACATTGGAGCTTATTCCATTTACCTTGTTTTCTATTTCCATAAGGTCTTATGATATGACGTTTCCTTAATATGATTTATCATTTGTAGTTTGCACAAACTTAACTTGCGTTAACTTATTCTTGAATTTATATTATGTGTGCCTGATGTCTTTTGCACATTTTGATTATTGGATTTTGAGAGATTCTCCGGGTTAGTATAGTCATTACGGACGCTGTGATGTGGACTCCGTAGCTTCTTGGGATTTTCTCAGCAGGCCGCCTGGGTCGTGTGACTTTGTGGCACATGTGCGAGTAGGGGCTACTGCTTATTTCAGTTGCTGGTATAGATTTGAGGAGGCAACCGAGTTTGATTTTTTTATACTGGCTACTGTATAAGAACCTGAATTGTGGCCATTTTGTTTCATTATTGAATTCAGACAAGTATTTTTATGCTAATACACACTCATTCCTCTAGCTGTCACCATTGCAGCTGTATAGATGGTCTAGCCAATGTTTTTGGTTCCTATTTACAAGGGATTTTGGGTATGAACACTGGCGGAGCGTGACGAGCAACTTGGGGTGGCAATTTTCAAACTAAAAGAGAAATATGCATGAAAAGTCAAAAACAAGCATGTCTCGCAACATAATAAAATTACAAAAGATAATAATTGTTACCTGAAACAATAATTCAATCATTATTGTTACTTCTTAGTTTCAAGTTTCTTTAATTGATATAACCATAAAGAGTTGACTGGTTTAACATCTGATGGTCGGATCATGTTTCTTTAGTTTATACTTTATATAGGTTAACCCTTTTCAAATTTTTGTATATATCATCAAGTTAACCCCCATGGCCCCTAAAAAAGAACATGTGAATAAATCCCATGGCAATCAAAATTCACATATACCTTGCTCATGTCCTTTGGAAGGATTTCACTTTTCAGCTCATCGGTCATCTCGCCTTGGGCTTCGGCTGTGGCATACAGTACATCATCAACACGGGAAGGAAGCGACTCTTGCCTGCATATGTAGGAGCGGCAACAAGCAGCCGGCGCCATGGTTGGTTGGCAGTTCAAACCTCAATGGAGCAGTCCAGAAAAGGGAGAACACTGTTTGGAGGAGAAACTAGATTGGGGAATTGGGACAAGACCTAGAAATTAAATATCCATGGAGGCGAGTCGTCGAAGACACAATTTCTATCTATGTACTTGGGGAAAGAAGAGATGAGCATGAAAGGCTGAGATGTGTATGGCTGCATTGGGCTAGAGAGGAAAGTTGTCTATTGATTTGCTGGGCCATAATGCTTAGTACAAAAAATGTTTGTCACTTGGAGGGGGAAAGGGGGTGTCGTGGCCCCCGTTTGGGCTCGAAGAGGCTCCGCCAACATATCGGTTGTTCAACTTGCTGGGGATTGAACGGAGTTGGGGGATTAAATCCCTTGAGTCAAAATCCTCTCCAATTATTTTGGGACGGGATTGCGGAGGGCATTAATCAAACAATCCCTCAAGACTCAAGAGTGCGATTTATTATAAAAAGAGTGTGAATAAGAAGCAAAACAACAACATTGCAAAAATAAATTGAAACTAGCCGAACAAGAAAAATAGTGATCTAACGACACAATATATATGGACAATGTTGCTTGGCGTGCAAGAATATCTTTAAAGTATATGTGATACGATTGATATTGCCCCGTGGCAACGCACGGGCAATTAACTAGTCCATGGAGAAAAAGATGGTTGGACCGATTGAGTGGCTACGACCGAAGTTGTGATAACCATAGGTCGCTGGCTCGAGACTCGGAGGAATTGTTTTTCGTATTATTTTGTCAGAAAAATGAAATGTTACTTCTCCAACATCTGCAGGTGCTTTTTTGCGAGAAATAAAAAAAATCGAGAGGGTTTCCACAAAAAAGGCCATAAGGCCCCTCTCCGTCTTCCGGGCACTGACTGCGGGCCCCAGTGCACGCCTAGTCGGCGGCTCGGGTGTACACAAACGTGATTTGCACCGTATTTGCACGTTCGAGCCAACTTATTGCACCAGTTTAATGTATGCCACAAGTTCTAGCACTAAAATGATCGTTTGTGGCAAGTTCTAGCACCATGGGTGTAATTGACTCAAAAAAAGGTATTACAACACTAAAGAAGGCACAGCCCCTACAACTCCATGAACAGAGCCCTCATGCACCCAGCCAACAAGGAAACGCCAAAGGGTCAATACTTGAGGTGAAGTGGAGCGTGTATGCTGGGGATCAACCGAAGTAGCTCCTTTCAGACTACCGATAAAACACCGAATGATGTCTCGCTCATGTCGAGGTCTTCCGGCGCCATGCCACCAGGAAGCGTCCAGTCAAAATAGAACAGGAGTTGCGCCAAGCAAAGCTCGACGCCGGCGAGCCCAAACTCTATCCCCGGGCACATTCTCCGGCCGGCATCGAACGGCAGGAACTCAAAATCGCCCTTAAAGTCGACGCTTGTGCCAAGGAATCTCCGGGACGGAACGCCTCAGCGTCCTCCCAGTACGTTTGGTCCCTGCTCATGGCCCACGCGTTGATGACCACCCTGCTGCCGGCCGGAATTGTGTAGCCACCAAGACGGCACTGCTCCTTGCAGACCCTGAGGATTAGAAGAGGCGCCGGCATGTGCAGCCGCAGCGTCTCCTTGACGACAAGCCGGAGGTAGCTGAGTTGTCCGATGTCGCACCAACTTGCCTCTCCTTGCATTTTTGTCCTCACCTCGTCCTGCACTTTGGTCATCTCCTTGGGGTTCTTCATTAGCTCTGCGATCGCCCACTCTATCGTTGACGATGATGTCTCTGTGCCCCCGGCAAACATCCTGCAGCGTGTCCATTTCAATCCAATAGTTAGTTCTGTGCAGAGTTAATCGACGGTTAATAATTCCTTTCTACACATTACGTCCCATGCTATACAATAATACCGAATTAGACACTACAATAGCATATAAAACGCATTTATATAAAACTCCATCTAGTGATCTGAACGCTCTTATCTTTCTTTTTCTTTATGGAGGAGTAGCACGGAGGGTGTACATCGTAGTGGTTTGGATATAAGATACCATACCATTATGACAGCCTTGAGGTTGTCGTGTGTAATGGGCACGTCCGTGTCTGGATGTTCCATGGCGTCGAGAAGCACATCTAGCATGTCCTCAGCTGTGTCCTTCATCTTCTTCTGCCGAAGCCGTTTGCGCTCCCCAATGATGTCTTCGAGCAGCTTGTCGACCTGACGGTGCACCCGTCGCAGTCGGTGCCTCATCTGAACGTTGAGGAAGCTCAACGACGGGAAATGGTCCGACAGGTTGAACCCCGACGCCAGCTCCAGGCCCTTCTTTAAGATGGAGCCCTGTGCTCGAATGTCTCGCTCAATGCCGTCCTGCTTACGATAGTGCTGTTGAGGGCCTCGACCATGGCCCGGAGGTCGATGGCCTTGCCCGGAGGGTGTCCGGCGATACCCTCCAGGAGACGACGTGTCTCCTCCCTCCGTATGGGGAGCGAAAGACCTGACCCGGTTCGCGCACAGGAGCTTGACGACGCACACCTTGCGCAGCCGGCGCCAGGAGGGGCCGCCGTAGGAGAAGGCGACGTCGGCGCAGCCGTACAGCAGAGCTTTGGGCCCCGCTAGCTCCGGGCGGTGGGCGAAGTTTGTGTCCTGCACCTTCATGACCTCCCTGGCCGCCTCGCGGGACGAGACGACGACGAGGCCGACCTGCCCCATCTGCAGGTGCATCACCGGGCCGTGCTCGCGGCCGAGGCGAGTGATGGCGTGGTGCGGGAGCTCGCCGGTGGCCAGGTGGTGAATGCTGCCGATCAGCGGGAGCTTGGACGGGCCCGACGGGAGAGGCGCCTCGCCGGCTCTTGTGCTGGCCGACGTGGAGCCAGCATTCTGGATCATCAAGACTATTGCTCGCATTATGCACACTACTGCTACAACGAGCGAGATTAACGGTAACATTTCCATGTTCGATCGTTGTACGTGCCAGATTACATGCTAGGGCTGCAACATTTATACTGATCTGATCGACCATGCTCCATGCATGTAAATGTCTAAGCTCAGACTGCATGCATGGCGTGTAGACTCGTCATGCATGGTTGGAAAAAGCACGTATCATTTGTTCCCGGAGGTTTCTTCCTGCTTTTTTTGGTCTGCATGCACAAGCGAGGTCACCGTTGTCCGTCCCGTACGTTTTAGACGGCTTTGAATTGAATTATAGCTCTTTTTTTCGTGAGAATTGAATTATAGCTGTTAACCATGCAATTAGGGGCTGCCGTTGACGGCATCACCAACGTTGGGGACGCTGCAGACCGGCCACCGCATACGTCCATAAACCGGGGACTAATCCGGAGAGACACTGGTGTGAGAGCTAGTCACACAACCGTTAACGCAAATGTCCGCCCCTATTAACATCTTCCGCAAATGTCTGCCGCTATGGTACTAATCCATGGGTTAGTAGCTTCCGTCAAGCATGAAGAAAGGCTTCCGTCAAAACATGTGTGATTATAGAGTAGCTTCGGCCAAAGACCTAATACTTGCATGCATGAATTAAAGTTTGCTTCCACCAAGCATGAAGAAAGGCTTCCGTCAAAATATGTGTGATTACAGAGTAGCTTCCGCCAAAGGCCAAATACTTGCATGCATGGATTAAAGTTTGCTTCCTCCAAACACTTGCATGATTAAGTTTGCTTCCACCAAATACTTCCATGACTACTAAGAAAAAATGAAACAATGCATGCTTTTTTTTGAGGGATGAAACAATGCATGCTAATTTGTAGCTTCCGCAATGCAATGCTAATTAGTAGCTTCCGCCATCCAATGCTAATTAGTGTGCATGCTAATTAGAAGCTTCCGCCAAGTGCATTCTTTGCTACGGAAAACTAATGCTAATTAGTAGCTTCTGCCAAACGCCAATGTTAATTGCCAGCCTTCCGCCAGGGCGCGTGACGGCATTAGATTGGCTAGGCAGATGTTCGGACTCCAACAAAGCCGTTCTAGTTTGCGGAAAAACGGATGTCTAAAACACTCTCCGAACCAATAAAATTGGGTACCGTGTTGAATGACAAACCGCGTCCAGACAACACGACCTGAAAAGATGCGGGCGATTTGAGGATCGGCTTTGGAGATGCCCTAGTCACGCAACCCGTATACCAAGCAAAACAACATAGAAAAAGAGAAAGCGGCCAGGCCCATGATGTACATCTCAATTTGGCGGTCAATTTCTCCATCTAGGCTTTAGTGTCAAAAATACTCTTGTGTAATGAGACGGAGGGAGTAATTCGGGAATATTGCCCAGCGGCTGCTAAGCCCCACCGGGCGATGACCGGTTAAATTACTCCCATCAAATTAAGTCTTGTTTATTCGGGTACCCGTCATATTAAGACGTCGCTCTGTAGAGCTAATCTATTGGTTAAATGTCTCCATCCAAGTCAGTCATCCGAACTAATTGGGAATATCGGCCAGCGGCCACCCTAGCGCGGCTGCTAAGCCCGATCAAGCAATGACCGGTTAAATTACTCCCATGAAATTAAGTCGTCGCTCTGCAGGAACTAATCGGTTGGTGCGGTGGTCTAACTTCCATCAACATCGCGCTAGACGTTAGCTTCGGGGCGTCTGGAACGGCGAAAGTCTACGACATGTGTTCTGACTAATGAGTTCTAACCGACAGCATGCCAGATCACTTCTGAGTGCGGTAGTCACATCCGCCACTACAGCTAGCACAATCCATCTGATAAATAGGGCATCGCCACATAAGAGAGTTCTGCCATTTCCATTGGAAGCTAGCTAGCCTCCGCATCAATGGCGCACACCACCACTGCCAGTGCCACCCTTGGTTCGGGTGCGCTGTACAAGTTATTCATACTACTCTTTTGCTTACAAGGATCTCCTGCGGGAGCTACTGATATGATCACATCCACGCGGCCGCTCTCCGGGAAACAGAAGTTGGTCTCCCAGGGTGGCAAGTTCGCTCTGGGGTTTTACCAGCCAGGTAACCGACTTCATCTGTACCGCATTCCATGCATCTTCTTAATCACTTCATCCGTCTCACAATATAATATAAGACGTCACCAGCCATGTAACAACTTATATTATGAAACGAAGGGAGTAGAACATATGCCAATGGATTGTTTTTATTTTTCCTTCTCTCTTCTGTTATTTATTTTGTTTATGAGAAAAAATATAACAGAAATTGTTCTGTTTTTCACAAACCTAATATTGCCCCTCAATGAACATATATGGAAGATTTGTCTAGAAGGATATTAAAGAAGTTATATGCTACATGTAGTATTTCAAATTATATAAGCACGTTGCCGCTCTGCCCTTGTTTTGCAGTAAGCACATGTTGTGGGATCAAGATGGCACAATAATTCCCCTAAAAAGAAAAGATGGCACAATAATCCTTTTGTCAGGAAAAGGATTACCGTAGGCATTCATTATTTATTTATTTATTTGCAGGGAGCAGGCATTCTTTTTTTAACTAAGAGAAAGGGTTATAAACATAATCCATCTACTATAGCAGATTAATCATCTAGTAATTAAAGTTATTGCAACAACCTTTTTTACATTATTTATACAACTTATGTGATCCTAAGAGTCATGACATGATTAAAATATATCTTTAAATATGGTGTAGTTACTAATAGAATGTGTGTTACGTACGATACATATTCTCACCGCATCTAAAACAAAGTATGTCTTTTTGAAGAATTGCTTACCCCTCCGTTCCTAAATATAAGTCTTAGAGATTCCGATGCGGACTACATACAAAGCAAAATGAGTGAATCTACACTCTAAAATATTTCTATATACATCCGTATGTAGTCCTTATTGCAATCTCTAAAAAGACTTATATTTAGGAACGGAGGGAGTATAAGAGCATCTCTAGCAGACCCCGCATAAGTGGTCAAACCCGCAAAATTTTTGTGTTTTACAGTTTTGGGCGAAAAAAGTGTCCAGAACAGAAACCGTAAAAGTAGTCCAACGCGTAAAATTTTAAGGGCCACCGTAAATGCACACCCGAAACCCTTATCTTTGAAGGTTGGAAGGCAGAATATAGGGGGCCCCGTATACCGGTCAAACCTCGTCGGAGCAAACACGCCGCCGCGGAGTTTGCCGAAATCCGCCCTAAACTCTCCGGAATTCATTACCGCACATCGGAGAAGGCCGCTAGATGCCGCAATCGATCGCTGCCTGTTCGAATTGGACGAGCTCGACATCGTCGTGGCCTCCCATGACCTCGGCCTGGCCGCCGGAATCCTCCCGACGCAGCAGGCAAAGGGGCACGACTCGGCTGGTAATAGAGCAAGGCGCGGACGACGGAGGCGGCAGGGCGTGGCCGACGAGGCTGGGCGCGGGCGCTGGTGATGAAGGGCGCGCCAGGGCGGGCACGGCCGACGGGCGACGGACGCGCTAACGGGCGACGGGCATGGCTCGCGGAAAGGCGGCGCGACCGACGTGGTTGGGCGCGACCGGCGTGGCCGGCGCGGCCGGCTGGAGAAAGGGGCGGCAGCGGCCGGACTGGACGCCGGCCACGAATATACTTTTTTACGGATCCGTTTGGGGGGTCTGTATCTATGCCAGCCCAAGCCAGCCCGCAAAAATGGTTTTGCGCGAACTGCAAACGCGTTTTGCGGGCCGGTGGGATGTGGGGTCTGCTAGAGTTGCTCTAAGGTAATTTAAACCCAATTTGAATTCAAAGAACTCAGTTCCTCAAATCTCTATGCTGAATTGAAATGGATTCCACAAGATTCCATTTCCACCTTTTTATTTGTATGTAAAATGGAAACGGAAATTTTCATATCACAAATGTTACGTTCGGTCTCCTAAAAAATCCATATGTCGACCAAAACCATTTTAGCACGAAATATATACATACAAACAACTGAAATCCGTACAGTCTTATCTACTATGTAGAGAAGCTAGGTGCTATATGCATGAGGGGCCATGTTAGGTTTGTGTAAATCTTTGGTATTTACATTTTAACCTCACATTCCCACCATAAATTTGCATTAAATCTACTGATATTTTTTAGATGAGTTGGTGCGTAAAGAAGACAATGTGTGCATATTGGTACTTTGGTTCCCCCATGAAACCCCCATAATAGCATATTCTGCGAAATCTCCCATGTACCTAGGTGAATATGTCATTGTGGTTATGTTGTGGATGCCCTTCATTTTATAGGGGTTAGGATACATATTCTGGCCCCAACACTACTTTGTAGTACAACCTGCATTTCAAAACAAAAGATGTAGTTTGACTGCCCAAACACATGCTTTGACCAAGATTTAGGCCAAAAAATGTAGTTTATTTTGTACAAATTAAACATAATTGTATTTAAAGCCTTTTCATTCAATTATTTTTAGACGTTGACTAGATATTCTATGAGAGATTTATGGACAAAGCATGGATTTAGGCAGACAAACTAGGTCTTATATTTTGAGGCAGAGAGAGTATCCTTGCACACTATCCACACAATAACTCCAAGTCTATTGCGTATATTTCCTTGTAAAAAAAATAATCAAACGGTCTATAAGGTCAAGGTGAACTGGACTTGAGAATAGTTCTGAAGCCAAAACGGATTCTTTGTACTTAAAATGTACTCTAAATAAGAAAATGGCTTGGTTTGATAGTTTTCTATCTCATCATTTCCGGTTTATTTTCTTTAAAATTTGTCTTCTCTACCATGACGCATGCAAAACAATATTGTAGGTGGTGGACCCCAAGACAAGTGGTATATTGCAATATGGTATAACAAGGTGCAAAAAGTTACTCCAGTGTGGATAGCCAATAGGGAAACACCCATCTCAGACCCGGACTCATCAGAGTTAACTGTCTGGACTGATGGCAACCTAGTTCTTCTCAACAAGTCGAGGTCTATATTTTGGTCTAGCAACACCCCAACCACCACTGAAGCCTCCAACACCGCCATTGTTGTTGTGCTCCTCAACACTGGTAATCTAGTTCTTACATATGCATCCAACACATCCAATATAATATGGCAAAGCTTCAATCACCCCACCGACACCCAGCTTCCTGGCATGAAGTTTGGGCGAAACAAGCTCACAGGCGTGAGTGACCGCCAGGTCTCATGGAGAAACTATATGGACCCGTCTCCAGGCCTCTTCTCGGTCACGATGGACCCGAGCGTAGCAGCACAGTACTTGCTCATATGGAACAACTCCCGACCTTATTACACCCCTGGGAAGTTCAATCCGCAAGCAGGCGCATTTAGTAGCATCCCATCGATGACGGTCATGATGATGCCAAACTCGATATACTCATATGAGTATGTCGAAAATGACAAGGAGGAGTACTTCTTGCTCACAGTGAAGGACGATAACCTCTTCCTCCGCACTGTGATTGACCCATCCGCCAATGTAAGGGGATGGTATGGTTAGAGGACAAGCAAGACTGGATGTTATACTTTATGGAGCCCAGTGAGAAGTGCTCTGTCTACTCCATGTGCGGGGCTTTCGGTTGGTGTGCGAAAACATCATCCCAATGTGTAGCTGCCTTTAGGGGCTTTCAAATACACGTGAGCCCAACCGAATGGAGCTCGGGAAATTACACGGGAGGTTGTACCAGGAATGTTGCATTGCCGTGCAGCTTAAATGGTGGAGGCTCGGTGCCATCAATGCATGGATATGAAGAGGATAGATTCTATGCGGCCAATAATGTGAGGTTACCTGATGGGTCACAAGCTGTGCAAGCAACAACCGCAAATGAGTGTGAGGTAGCATGCCTTAACAACTGTTCTTGCATGGCATACTCTTACAATGGGACTTGCTCTTTGTGGTACATCGATCTGATGAACCTACAAGAAAATCTTGATAACACAACTAATAGTATATTCATTCGGCTTCCTGCTTCTGAGATACCACACACCAAATCTTCGAGAGGGCAACCATTAGGGATTATTGTTGGAGGCTCAATACTCGCATTGGGTGTATGCCTTGTGGCTGTTTTGTGTCTTCTTCATAAAAGAAGAAGGATCATGGGTTTACATCAGGTTGACATTAACATGATCACTTTTAGGTACAAAGATCTGCAATTGGTAACCAAGAACTTTTCAGAAAAGCTAGGTGTAGGATCTTTCGGCTCCGTGTTCAAAGGAGTCCTTCAAGATGGCACAACTGTGGCGATTAAGAAGCTTGAAGGTGTTCGTCAAGGCGAGAAGCAGTTTCGGGCAGAGATGAGCACACTTGGAACTATTCACCATGTAAATTTGATCCAATTGCTTGGGTTTTGCTCAGAAGGAGAGCACCGGATGCTCATTTACGAGTACATGCCACATGGCGCACTGGACCAACACCTGTTTAGGGTTGGTCTTGCTGATGTTCTGCCTTGGAACACAAGATACCAAATAGCCATTGGCATTGCCAAAGGTTTAACTTACTTGCATGACAACTGCAGGAATTGCATCATCCATTGTGACATCAAGCCAGAAAACATATTATTGGATGCAACATTTTCCCCAAAAGTGGCAGATTTTGGACTGGCGAAGCTGCTAGGCCGGGACTTTAGCAGGGTCATCACGACAATGCGAGGAACCATTGGGTATTTGGCACCCGAATGGATAAGTGGTACCGCCATCACCGCAAAAGCTGACGTGTTTAGCTACGGAATGATGCTCTTTGAGATCATCTCGCTAAAAAGAAATGTGGAGCATGGGAAGCGATGCGCAGACAAGTTCTTTCCGATACTAGTTGCAATGAAGATTCAAGAAGGAAATGTGCATGAATTGTTGGATGCTGACTTGAGAAGAGATGTCAACTTGGAGGAGCTCGACAGGGCTTGCATGGTTGCTTGTTGGTGCGTCCAACAAGATGAGAGCTCTAGGCCGACCATGGGAGTAATTGTACAGATATTGGAAGGCCTCCTGGAGGTTAATAGGCCGCCAGTTCCACGATATCTTCAGGTTCTAGCTGAATCGGCGGACGAGTCGATGCTCTCATCAACCGAATAATCTATCGTAAACTAATATTGTGTATTTTGTTTATTAGGAATTCATATGCATGTATGTGTTTCTTATGCACATATGTATAAATGTTCTCTATAAAGAACATTTCATTATGTATTTATATTTGTGTTTTTACTCGAGTACTTGAGGTTGTAAGCTCACACATGTTTCTAGTTGTGATAAACTTATTTGAAACATTCGACCTTCAAAAACGTGCTGCCATTTGACGATATATTTCAAAGAGAAAAATATACTTTTCATCCCTCAATTCTTGGCGGAGTCTAGGTTTGGTCCCTCAACTTCAATATCGGACAACTTGCACCCTTAACTTCTGAAACCGGACAAGATTCATCCCTGGTCACGGTTTTGACCGGTTTTGGTGATGTCCCACCCCAGTTTTGACTGTTCGACTCAAATTTGCCTACCTTTTCCAAGTCCACGTAATGTTTTCAAATTCAGTTACTTTTTTCAAATATGTGAACCTTTTTAAACTTTATGTACTTTTTTTTAATTCATGCACCTTTTCCAAGTTCATTTAGCTTTTTAAGTCGATTTAATTTTTAATATTGATGTACCTTTTCATATTCGAGTAATTTTTTTAAAGAGTTCATGAATTTGAAATTTTTATGCGAACTTGAAAATTACGCGGACATGGACTTCTTTACACATAAATATGTGGACTTCAAAAATTATTTCAACTTGAAACAAGTACATAAATTTCAAACAAAGTTCATGGATTATAAAAGGAACACGGATTTGAAAAAAATGCGGGCTTCGAAAAGTATGTGGATTAGAAATAAGTATGCGAATTTCAAAAACAGTTCATGGCTTTGAAAAATACTTGGATTTGATAAAATTACACAAACTTGGAAAAAATATGGGGATTTGAAAAAGTACGTAAATGTTAAAAAATCACGGATTTGAAAAAAGTACACAAATTTCAGAATAGTTCGCTAATTTGAAAAAAGTATGTTTATTTTAGAAAAAAATACGCGACCTTGAAAAAACTACGCGGAGTTGAAAAGTGTATGTGGATTCCAAAAACTTCACGGATATAAAAAGTTTTACAGGAATATGAGGTGAGTCAACACCAAAACCGGTCAAAACCGAGTCCAGGGACGAACCCTGTCCGGTTTCAGTAGTTGAGGGTGCAAATTGTCCGGTTTTGAAATTGAGGGACCAAATCTAGACTTTACCGAGAGTTGAGGGATGAAAAGTATACTTTTCTCTATTTCAAATGTATAGTTCGTTGAACTTTTAATATAATGTTTTGTCATCTTTGTGTGTGTTAATTTAAAGCTAGGCACATACGCGTCTCATCTTTCTGTATGTGAGAATGTTCATGAGACTCACAATGAATTGCATCATTACACAACTTCGCGATGACAAAACCCTCCCTCATATAGCAGGGCTCCGCGAACACAACTGCGTATACATGAACCACAAATCATTCATGAATAGCTCACGTGGTTTGTGGCAGCAGCGCCGAGAATTACGCATCTCTCTCTTTGGGCTATCTGTTGTGTGGTTGGACGAATTAAAAACTGACAACATGGGGCCAGAGGTTGTCACAGGCGACAGGAGAAGACAAGGGTCGAGAGTGAAGCAGAAAATTGAGCGGTGCCAGTAGGTACCGGCACCTACCTACCCAACCAGTCAATGACACCTCACATAGTATACATACTCATGTTTTGTAAGATTTTCCTTATTTAAGAAAGATATGTATTTCAGCAGTTGGCCCACCACCGTGTAACTTAATATGCAGGAGTACAGACTCATTCTCTCTCTTCTCCCAAACAATAAATCCAAACTTTTATTTTCCCTTGACTAATTTAAAACATCCATCTCCTTTAAATCATATATTTGTCTTTAATTTGTTTATATATTTGAAATTCTTATGCTAAAAACTTTAAAAGGAGACTATCTTTGATATTTTTCAACCATGTTTAAATTTGAACATATATTTCACATAAATAATCTGTTTCACACTGATGCGGTACAATTTCACTTTATGTAGTTATTATTTGACCAAACATACATTTCACTTTCACTGGCTTGTTTCACAAAACTAACATCTATTTCAGTTGCATATTTCTTAAATACCTATTTCATTCTTTTGAAATAAATTATTTCAGTTTTTTTAATAATCAGTTTCACACTGATACATTACATGTTTACTTTCTTTGGTTATTATTTCACAGTTTAGAACCTACATTCCACTTTTCAATGGCTTGTTTCGCATATATATTTCAATTGCACGTTTCTCAAATAACCTATTTCACTATTTTGAAATAAATTGTTTCACATTTTCAAATAATCAGCTACACATTGATACATTACAATTTTATTTTTTATGGTTACTATGTCACAATTTAGAACGGATATTTCACTTTTCACTGCCTTGTTAAAAAATATCTATCTCATTTGCACATTTCTCAATGATCCTATTTCACTCTTTTAAAATAAATTGTTTCATATTTTCAATAATCAATCTCACATTGATACATTATAAATTCACTTTTGTGGTACTATTTCACAATTCAGAACCTAGGTTTCACTTTTCACTCGCATGTTTCACAAAAAACATCTATTTCAAGTGAAATAGTTTGTTTTTCCACATAGAATGAAACATTGAAATTTAAATCTGTTCGAAATGTATCCAAGATTGGTCTAGTTCTAAAGGTCTTGCCGCCATCAAATATATAAATTATTTTAAAAACAAACTTATGGTTTAAAAGATATGAATGTTTTAATTGGCTAAGATGAAATAAAGTTCATGGATTTATTTGAGAGAGAGAGAGAGAGAGAGAGAGAGAGAGAGGAGCCGTATGCATGTGTGTCCTTGTCTCACAAAAAGTAGTACTCCTAAACCGGAGGGCTCGCGGTGCCGCAATTAAAATCATGGGATAGATATTGACAAGTTCATCATCACTAGTTCATATTTAATTCATCATCATATATGCATATACATCACTAGTTCATCATCATACTGAGTTCATCACATCCAAAATCATGTGCAACATACGAGGTATCAAGTTTAGCCTTACAAATACGCAATCAAACAAGACTAAAGATGCTCAAATGACATAGAGAAATTAAGCAACATCATCATTGTTGCGAAGAACGTCGCCACCAACACCGCCCCTAGCACTTCCATCACCATCATCCACAATGACCTGAGAGTGAGCACCACCATCTTCTCAAACTAGGACCGGAGAGTGAGCACCAGGATCTTCACGAACTTGGGCCGGAGAGTGAGCACTGGCATCTTCACGAACTTGGACCAGAGAATGAGCACCGCCACCACCACCATTCACATGGCTTGTCGAAGCACCACCACCCATGTCGAAGCCGCCACCACCAACACCACCATTCACATGGCTTACTGAAGCACCACCATCCATGCCGAAGCCACCACCACCATCGCCACCACCCATGACGAAGCCACCACCACCGAAGCATAGATCAAACAAGTGTTCTGGACTGTCGAAGATCAAACAAAAGCTCCGAACGGCCGAAGCATGGATCATCGGAGCAAACCAAGCAAAAGAAAATATTTATTCCTCCAAGCCATTTCATCAAACACGTTGTAGGCGTGGCCGACGGCTTCGCCGTGAATGTGGATGACGTGATCGGCCAGAGGCGGATGAGGAGCCCGCCCACTTGTCACGATCGTCTTCTTCCTCGGTTTTGCCCGCGCACTGGCCGGGCCGGTGGAGGGGGTCTTCTTCCTCCCGCCCGCGGCCTTGGCGTGTGGAATCAGAGCGGGGCTGAAGGTCGATGGTGCGGCGCCGGCTATGCTGTCTTGGATGAGGTGGTGCCCTGCCTCTTCCTCTTGATGCCGATGTTGGAAGGAGTTGGGGCCGTGGGAGGCGCGCGCGGACGGAGTGATGGCGGCTGTGGAGGCGGCGGTGGTGCTTGGTATGGGGCAGCGGGTACTCCATCCTATCGAATTCCGGCGTCGTGAGGCTGGGCGGCGAGGTCGGAGGCGGGATTGTATGCGGCGGCGACACACGGAGGGGGGAATCAAGCCGGGCGTAAATGCGTTCACGCCTAAAGGAAAGGGGCCCGGCAAAATCGGGTCAAATTCCATAGATATGGAGGAACTCGGCTCGCGGATTCGGGATCTCACAAAAAAATCCAGGACGACGGATTTTGTTGATCTACTCAACCGACAGTTATTTTGCTGGATGCCTGATACGTCTCCAACATATCTATAATTTTGATTGTTCCATGCAATTATATTATCCATCTAGGATGTTTTATATGCATTTTGGTACTATTTTATATAATTTTTTGGGACTAACCTATTAACCTAGTGCCCAGTGCCAGTTGATGTTTTTTCCATGTTTTTGACTTTGATTGAAAGGAATATCAAACGGAGACCAAATGGAATAAAACTTTACGGTGATTTTTCTTCGACCAGAAGAAACCTACGAGACTTGGAGAAGAGGCCAGAACACCTACGAGGAGGCCACAAGCTGTAGGGGCGCCCCCCCCCCCCCGGCGCCCCCAGGGCTTGTGGGCCCCTCGTAGACCTTCCAACCCTAATTCCACCACTATATATTTTCAAATATTCACCTTATACCAGAAACGTCCACAAAAATACTTTTCCACCGCCACAAGCCTCTGACCTCGTGAGATCCCTGTTGGGGAACGTTGCAGAAAATAAAAATTTTCCTACGGTTTCACCAAGATCTATCTATGAGTTCATCTAGCAACGAGTGATAGGAGTGCATCTACATACCTTTGTAGATCGCGAGCGGAAGCGTTCAAGAGAACGGGGTTGAGGGAGTCGTACTGCCGTGATCCAAATCACCGATGACCGAAAGTGCCGAACGGACGGCACCTCCGCTGCTCAACACACGACGGGTTGGGGAAGACGCTCCACCTTCTTGATCCGGCAAGGGAAGGAGAGGTTGATGGAGATCCAAAGAAGACGACGGCGTGGTGGTGGATGCAGCAGGATCCCAAGAAAGCTTCGCCAAGCTCTACGGAGGAGGAGGAGGTGTTGGAGTGGGAGAGGGAGGCGCCAGGGGGCATTGCGGCTGCCCTCCCTCCCCCCTCTTTATATAGGCCCCCAAGGGGGGGCGCCGGCCTAGAGATGGGATCTCCCAAGGGGGGCGGCGGCCAGGGGGGTGGAGTGCCCCCCAAGGCAAGTGGAGGCGCCCCCTCCCCTAGGGTTCCCAACCCTAGGCGCAGGGGGGGGGGCCAAGGGGGGCACACCAGCCCACCACGGGCTGGTTCCCCTCCCACTTCAGCCCATGGGGCCCTCCGGGATAGGTGGCCCCACCCGGTGGACCCCCGGGGCCCTTCCGGTGGTCCCGGTACAATACCGGTGACCCTCGAAACCTTCCCGATGGCCGAAACTCGACTTCCCATATATAATTCTTTACCTCCGGACCATTCCGGAACTCCTCGTGACGTCCGGGATCTCATCCGGGACTCCGAACAACTTTCGCGTTACTGCATACTCATATCTCTACAACCCTAGCGTCACCGAACCTTAAGTGTGTAGACCCTACGGGTTCGGGAGACACGTAGACATGTCCGAGTCGACTCTCCGGCCAATAACCAACATCGGGATCTGGATACCCATGTTGGCTCCCACATGCTCCTCGATGATCTCATCGGATGAACCATGATGTCGAGGATTCAAGCAACCCCGTATACAAATCCCTTTGTCAATCGGTACGTTACTTGCCCGAGATTTGATTCTCGGTATCCCAATACCTCGTTAAATCTCGCTAAGCAAGTCACTTTACTTGTACCGTAGAATGCATGATCCCGTGACCAAACACTTGGTCACTTTGAGCTCATTATGATGATGCATTACCGAGTGGGCCCAGAGATACCTCTCCGTCATACGGAGTGACAAATCCCAGCCTCGATCCGCGCCAACCCAATGTACACTTTCGGAGATACCCGTAGTATACCTTTATAGTCACCCAGTTACGTTGTGACGTTTGGTACACCCAAAGAACTCCTACGATATCCGGGAGTTACACGATCTCATGGTCTAAGGAAAAGATACTTGACATTGGAAAAGCTCTAGTTAACGAACTACACGATCTTGTGTTATGCTTAGGATTGGGTCTTGTCCATCACATCATTCTCCTAATGATGTGATCTCGTTATAAATGACATCCAATGTCCATAGTTAGGAAACCATGACTATCTGTTGATCAACGAGCTAGTCAACTAGAGGCTCACTAGGGACATGTTGTGGTCTATGTATTCACACGTGTATTACGATTTTCGGATAATACAATTATAGCATGAATAAAAGACAATTATCATGAACAAGGAAATATAATAATCCTTTTATTATTGCCTCTAGGGCATATTTCCAACAGTCTCCCACTTGCACTAGAGTCAATAATCTAGTGACATTGTGATGAATCGAACACCCATAGAGTTGTGGTGGTTATCATGTTTTGCTCGCGGAAGAGGTTTAGTCAACGGATCTGCGACATTCAGATCCGTATGCACTTTGCAAATTTCTATGTCTCCATCTTGAACATTTTCACGAATGCAGTTGAAGCGACGCTTGATGTGCCTGGTCTTCTTGTGAAACCTGGGCTCCTTGGCAAGTGCAATAGCTCTAGTGTTGTCACAGAAGAGTTTGATCGGCCCCGACGCATTGGGTATCACTCCTAGGTCGGTGATGAACTCCTTCACCCAAATTGCTTCATGCGCTGCCTCCGAGGCTGCCATGTACTCTGCTTCACATGTAGATCCCGCCACGACGCTTCGCTTGCAGCTGCACTCGCCATCGATCCACCATTCAACATATACACGATCCGGTTTGTGACTTAGAGTCATCCAAATCTGTGTAAGCTAAGCGCCGACGTAACCCTTTACGCATTTAGCTCTTCGTCACCTCCATAAATGAGAAACATGTCCTTAGTCCTTTTCAGTACTTCAGAATATTCTCGACCGACAAGTCCAAAGGTTCCTTGCCGGGATTACTTTGGTACCTTCCTACCAAACTTACGGCAAGGTTTACATCAGGTCCGGTACACAAAGATAGCATACATAATAGACCCTATGGCTGAGGCATAGGGATGACACTCATCTCTTCTATATCTTCTCGCCATGGTCGGACATTGAGCCGAGCTCAATTTCACACCTTGCAATACAAGCAAGAACCCTTTCTTGACTGATCCATATTGAACTTCTTCAATATCTTATCAAGGTATGTGCTTTGTGAAAGACCTATGAGGCGCCTCGATCTATCTCTATAGATCTTGATGCCTAATATATAAGCAGCTTCTCCAAGGTCCTTCATTGAAAAACTCTTATTCAAGTAGGCCTTAATGTTGTCCAAAAGTTCTATATCATTTCCCATCAAAAGTATGTCATCTACATATAATATGAGAAATGCTACAGAGCTCCCACTCACTTTCTTATAAACGCAGGCTTCTCCATAAGTCTGCATAAACCCAAACGCTTTGATCATCTCATCAAAGAGAATGTTCCAACTCCGAGATGCTTGCACCAGCCCATAAATGGATCGCTGGATCTTGCATACCTTGTTAGCATTCTTAGGGTCGACAAAACCTTCCGGCTGCATCATATACAGTTCTTCCTTAAGATAACCGTTAAGGAATGCCGCTTTTGACGTCCATTTGCCATATCTCATAATCATAGTATGCGCCAATTGCTAACATGATTCGGACGGACTTCAGCTTCGCCATCGGAGAGAAAGTCTCATCGTAGTCAACCCCTTGAACTTGCCGATAACCCTTAGCGACAAGTCGAGCTTTATAGATGGTAACATTACCATCCGCATCCGCTTTCTTCTTAAAGATCCATTTGTTTTCTATCGTCACGATCATCGGGCAAGTCTGTCAAAGTCCATCTTTGTTTTCATACATGGATCCTATCTCGGATTGCATGGCTTCAAGCCATTTGTTGGAATCTGGGCCCGCCATCACTTCTTCATAGTTCAAGGTTCACCGTTGTCTAACAACATGATTTCCGTGACAGGGTTGCCATACCACTGGTGTGGAACGTGTCCTTGTGGACCTCTGAAGTTCAAGAGCAACTTGATAATGAAGTACCTTGATCATCATCATTAATTTCCTTTCCAATCGGTGTAGGCACAACAGAACATTTTCCGGGCTGCACTACTTTCCGTTCAAGAGGTAGTACTTCATCGAAGTTCTACTTTCCTCCCACTTACTCCTTTCGAGAGAAACTCTTTTCCAGAAAGGATCCGTTCTTGGCAACAAAGATCTTGCCTTCGGATCTAAGGTAGAAGATATACCCAATGGTTTCCTTAGGGTATCCTATGAAGACGCATTTTTCCGACTTGGGTTCGAGCTTTTCAGGTTGAAGTTTCTTGACATAAGCATCACATCCCCAAACTTTTAGAAACGACAGCTTAGGTTTCTTCCCAAACCATAATTCATACGGTGTCGTCTCAACGGACTTAGACGGTGCCTATTTAAAGTGAATGTAGCTGTCTCTAGAGCGTATCCCCAAAATGATAGCGGTAAATCAAGAAGAGACATTATAGATCGCACCATATCCAATAGAGTGCGATTACGCTCGGACACACCGTTATTACCGAGGTGTTCCAGCGGCGTGAGTTGTGAAACGATTCCACATTTCCTTAAGTGTGTACCAAATTCATGACTTAAATATTCTCCTCCACGATCCGATCAGAAGAACTTTATTTTTCGGTCACGTTGATTCTCTACCTCATTCTGAAATTCCTTGAACTTTTCAAAGGTCTCAGACTTGTGTTTCATCAAGTAGACATACCCATATCTACTTAAGTCATCGGTGAGAGTGAGAACATAACGATATCCTCCATGAGCCTCAAAGACTCATTGAATCGCACACATCAAGATGTATGATTTCCAATAAGTTGGTTGCTCGCCCATTGTTCCGGAGAACGGAGTCTTGGTCATTTTTCCCATAAGGCATGGTTCGCATGTGTCAAATGATTCATAATCGAGAGACTCTAAAAGTCCATCAGCATGGAGCTTCTTCATGCGCTTGATACCAATGTGACCAAGGCGGCAGTGCCACAAGTATGTGCGACTATCGTTATCAACTTTACATCTTTTGGTATTCACACTATAAACATGTGTAACATCACGTTCGAGATTCATTAAGAATAAACCATTGACCATCGGGCATGACCATAAAACATATCTCTCATATAAATAGAACAACAATTATTCTCGGATTTAAATGAGTAGCCATCTCAGATTAAACGAGATCCTGATACAATGTTCATGCTCAAACTTGGCACTAAATAACAATTATTGAGGTTTAAAACTAATCCCGTAGGTAAATGTAGAGGTAGCGTGTCGACGGCGATCACATCGACCTTGGAACCATTCCCGATGCGCATCGTCACCTCGTCCTTCGCCAGTCTCCGCTTATTCCGCGGCTCCTGCTTTGAGTTACAAATATGAGCAACGGCACCGGTATCAAATACCTGTGAGCTACTACAAGCAATCGGTAAGGTACACATCAATTACATGTATATCACATATACCTTTAGTGTTGCCGGCCTTCTTGTCCGCTAAGTATTTGGGGGCAGTTCCGCTTCAAAGGACCCTTCCCTTTGCAATAAAAGCACTCAGTCTCGTGCTTGGGTCCATTCTTTGACTTCTTCCCAAGAACAAAGCTTTACGGGCGCGGCAACATCCTTGCCGTCCTTCTTGAAGTTCTTCTTACCCTTGCCTTTCTTGAACTTAGTGGTTTTATTGACCATCAACACTTGATGTTCCTTCTTGATTTCTACCTCTGCTGATTTCAGCATTGAAAATACTTCAGGAATAGTTTTCGCCATCCCCTGCATATTGTAGTTCATCACAAAGCTCTTGTAGCTCGGTGGAGCGATCAAGGATTCTGTCAATGACCGCCTCGTCCGAGAGGTTAATGTCCACCGGACAAAGCGGTTGTGCAACCTGACATTTTGAGTATGTGCTCACCGATGTAACTATTTTCCTCCATCTTACAACTATAGAACTTGTCGGAGACTTCATATCTCTCGACCCGGGCATGAGCTTGGAAAACCATTTTCAGCTCCTCGAACATCTCATATGCTCCGTGTTGCTCAAAACGCTTTGGAGCCCCGGTTTTAAGCTGTAAAGCATGCCACACTGAACGAGGGAGTAATCATCAGCACGTGACCGCCAAGAGTTCATGACGTCTTGGTCCTCTGGGATGGGTGCTTCACCTAGCGGTCCTTCTAGGACATATGCTTTCTTGGCAGCTATGAGGATGATCCTCAGGTTCCGGACCCAGTCTGTATAGTTGCTGCGATAATCTTTCAGCTTGGTTTTCGCTAGGAACGCGTTGAAGTTCATGTTGACATTAGCGTTGGCCATTTGATCTACAAGACATTTATGCAAAGGTTTTAGACTAAGTTCATGATAATTAAGTTCATCTAATCAAATTATTTAATGAACTCCCACTCAGATTAGACATCCCTCTAGTCATCTAAGTGTTACATGATCCGAGTCGACTAGGCCGTGTCCGATCATCACGTGAGATGGACTAGTCATCATCGGTGAACATCTCCATGTTGATCGTATCTTTCATACGACTCATGTTCGACCTTTCGATCTCTTGTATTCCGAGGCCATGTTTGTACATGCTAGGCTCGTCAAGTTAACCTAAGTGTTTTGCATGTGTAAATCTGTCTTACACCCGTTGTATGTGAACGTTAGAATCTATCACACTCGATCATCACGTGGTGCTTGAACAACGAACTGTCAGAACGGCGCACGCTTAGGGGGAACACTTTCTTGAAATTATTATGAGGGATCATCTTATTTACTACCGCCTTTCTAAGTAAACAAGATGCAAAAACATGATAAACATCACATGCAATCAAATAATAGTGACATGATATGGCCAATATCATATAGCTCCTTTGATCTCCATCTTTGAGCTCTATGATCATCTTGTCACCGCACGACACCATGATCTCCATCATCATGATCTCCATCATCGTGTCTCCATGAAGTTGCTTCGCCAACTATTACTTCTACTACTATAGCTAACGGTTTAGCAATAAAGTAAAGTAATTACATGGCGTTAAATCATTGACACGCAGGTCATACAATAATTAAGACAACTCCTATGGCTCCTGCCGGTTGTCATACTCATCGACATGCAAGTCGTGATTCCTATTACAAGAACATGATCTCATACATCACAATATATCATTCATCATTCATCACAACTTTTGGCCATATCACATCACAAGGCAATTGCTGCAAAAACAAGTTAGACGTCCTCTAATTGTTGTTGCATCTTTTACGTGGCTGCAATAGGTTTCTAGCAAGAATGTTTCCTTACCTATGAAAAGCCACAACATGATTTTTCAACTTCTATTTACCCTTCATAAGGACCCTTTTCATCGAATCCGCTCCAACTAAAGTGGGAGAGATAGACACCCGCTTAGCCACCTTACGCAACTAGTGCATGTCAATCGGTGGAACCTGTCTCACGTAAGTGTACGTGTAAGGTCGGTCCGAGCTGCTTCATCCCACAATACCGTTGAAGCAAAATAAGACTAGTAGCGGCAAGAAAGTTGACAACATCTACGCCCACAACAAATTGTGTTCTACTCGTGCAGAGAGAACTACGCATAGACCTAGCTCATGATGCCACTGTTGAGGAACATTGCAGAAAATAAAAAATTTCCTACGGTTTCACCAAGATCTATCTATGAGTTCATCTAGCAACGAGTGATAGGAGTGCATCTACATACCTTTGTAAATCGCGAGCGGAAGCATTCAAGAGAACGGGGTTGAGGGAGTCGTACTCGTCGTGATCCAAATCACCGATGACCGAGGGCCGAACGGACGGCACCTCCGCGCTCAACACACGTACGGTTGGGGAAGACGTCTCCTCCTTCTTGATCTAGCAAGGGGATGGAGAGGTTGTTGGAGATCCAGCAGCACGACGGCGTGGTGGTGGATGCAGCAGGGATCCCGGCAGGGCTTCGCCAAGCTCTACGGAGGAGGAGGAGGTGTTGGAGTGGGAGAGGGAGGCGCCAGGGGCATTGGTGCGGCTGCCCTCCCTCCCCCCTTTTTATATAGCCCCCCAAGGGGGGGGGGGCGCCGGCCCTGGAGATGGGATCTCCCAAGGGGGGTGGCGGCCAGGGGGTTGGAGTGCCCCACAAGGCAAGTGGAGGCGCCCCCTCCCCTAGGGTTCCCAACCCTAGGCTAGGGGGCTAAGGGGGCGCACCAGCCCACCAGGCTGGTTCCTCCCACTTCAGCCCATGGGGCCCTCCGGGATAGGTGGCCCCACCCGGTGGACCCCCGGGACCCTTCCGGTGGTCCCGGTACAATACCGGTGACCCCCGAAACCTTCCCGATGGCCGAAACTCGACTTCCCATATATAATTCTTTACCTCCGGACCATTACGGAACTCTTCGTGACGTCCGGGATCTCATCCGAGACTCCGAACAACTTTCGGGTTACTGCATACTCATATCTCTACAACCCTAGCGTCACTGTAAGTGCATCTAGTGCCCCTTAGTGATTTTGGTGTATTGAAGACTTATAGGTTAAGGGACTAATGTGTTTATGAGTGTACACAGGTCTATAAGTCTATGAGGAGTTTGATATTTACAGAGAAAGTCGACCCTAAAAATGAAGTTCTTCGATCAAGACTTTGATATTCTGAAGACTTTCTGAAGACTTTGAAAGTGAAGAAATTGGTGTGACCTTGAAGACTTGCTATTCATTTGAGGAACATGAAGCGTGAAGACTTTTGTTTTCGTAGTTTCGTTTTCTCTTTCTTGAGTCATTGGAAACACCGCATCGTTAAAGGGGGTCGAGGAAATACTAAGGAAAAATTTCCATGTGATGCTCAACTCAAAGTCCTACACCTACCAATCCCTTCGAAAGTGAAGCCTTTGGAAATCTCATATAGCTCAGTCAATTTCTTCAAAGGATGTAGAGACGAAGTTCTTCCGTCACGAGGAATTTGTTCTGACTGAGGAGTTAGGAATTCGCCAGTGCAGATTGCCTACACAGTGAGGAACATGATAGCCCTGAGGAATTTGAGAGTCAAATTTCCGACCGTTGTTGTGATGCGCGCCAGCTGTCCCAAAATATCTTATACACCTAACGGTCATATCATTGAAGGGCATTTATGTATTATCATGTCGGTCTGCTCCCTAGGCTATAAATAGCCGCCCCCTACAACCACTAGCTGGTTGGCTGCTCCGAGAGAACTTGATACTTGTCATTTGAGAGCAACCCATCCTCCGAGGACTTTGAGCGAAAATCATCGAGTGAGGAAAAACCCAAAACCAAACCCCTACAAACCCAAAGTGATTGAGCATCATCAAGTGATTGATCCTGCGTGAACTGACGCTTGTTACCTTTGAAGACTGTGCTTCTTCCAGACGGTTAGGGCGTCATGGTCTAGAGCATCCAAGAGGAATTGTGGATCGCCGAGTGACCAAGTCCGTGAAGGTTTGGAAGTCGCTCAAGACTTACCACGAAGTTATTGGACAAGGTCTGTGACCTTAGTTCAAGGAGAATACGGTGAGGACTTGGTGTCCTGAGCTGCGTTTCAGCCGATCGGGTGTCCGGACTGTGTGTCCTCGAAGTTTAAATACTCACCGCCCAACCAGACGCATAACCGAGACAAAGCAATTGGAACTGGTCTACCAAATCATTGTCTTCACCAACCTAACTAGTTCTATTTCCTCAACTCTTTCATTTCCTCACATCGTGTTGAGTGTTCATTCATATCTGTGTTTGAAGACTTTGATCAAGACTTTCTCAATTTCCTCGCTCAATTCTTCACCGCTTTGTCTTCATCTTGTGCTACCCTGTGTTTACGCTTTTCGTACTCTTTGATTGTCTTCATTTCATCATGATGACCATGCCCGCATTCTCTTATGCTTACTTCTGAGTACTTATTCCGCTGCAAGTAGTTCTTCACTTAGGAATTTCCTCACCGGAAAATTCCTCATTGAAGAATTCATAAAAATCGCCTATTCACCCCCCCCTCTAGTCGATATAACGCACTTTCAATTGGTACCAGAGCTAGGTACTCCCTTGTTCTGTGTGATTTTGGTTTAACCACCTAGAGTTTTAGTTATGTCGACCGCAGGTATGAAGAAAGTGACATGCCCTATCTTTGACGGTCATGATTATCCCAAGTGGAAGGCCATGATGAGGAAGCGCCACTGAAATTGGTCTTACTGATCTGTGCAAGACGGCGAACGCAGATGATATTCGCAAGTATAGTCGACTTGACATCATGGCAAAGGATATCATCTGTTCCTGCCTATCTAGAGATGAATTCAAGCGCATTATGCATCTTTGCAATGCGGTTTATCTCGGGACCGAATCTCCGACGCCTATGAAGGTCATCGAACCCATTATGATCCTTGGTTTGAGGACTTCAAGGAATCTCTCAAAACGATGACTTTCGAACCGTAATCATCATCTTCTCGTGATCATGTCTCATGGCAAAGGGTGACAAGGTAACCGAATGTTCCTCATCCGAAGTTTAGTGATGATGAATCGATGATGATGGATCCGATGATGATATTGAACCTAGCTATACCAAGCTTGTTTGTATTGCCACCAAACAACAACATGCCTTGGAAAAGGTTCAAAACATGTTAGGTAAAAGTGATGATATGTTGGGTGAAGAAATGGATCGCACTAAAGCCTTGACTGAAAATCTTCAGAGACTTCAGTCTAGGTTTGACAGCCTTCAAGGTCATCATAACACTCTCTTGTCTGATCATGAGAAGCTTTCTTATGAATTTCTTCAAAGAAAGCAAGATCTTGAGAAGCTAAGAGTGAGTTATGAAGATCTTCGTATGAGCGCGATTCATTACTTGCTCAACAAATCAGCGCTTCTCGTGAAGAATTTGTTCCTCCATGCTTAAAGTGCATTGAACGTGAATCGCTAATTCTTCACCGAATGTTCAAATGCTTCAACTCATACAAATTCTTCACCGCTCCTCGCTATCACTAATTCCTCATCCGAGGACATTGCTAGTATCACCGACGATGCAGGGTTGAAGGAATTGTACATGATGTGCATGTACAAAAGCCTCAAAGGGCATCAGACTCTTTGTGATGTGCTTAAAAAGCAGATCCTCAACAAGAATCCTAGGAAAGAGGGTATTGCCTTTGAGAGGAAACTCAATGCTGATGGAACATATTGGAAACCTTAGCAGTACCCCAAAACCTCATGGGTTGCTGCAAAGGGACCTCCAGTTGATCCATCTAACTTATCTGGCTTTACATGTGAATCTCCTCATTCTTCTGATGAGTCATTTGACTCCAACTATAAACTGTTCAAAAATCAGAATGGTGAAGTATTTGCTAGATATGTTGGCACTAACTGCAGGAACAGTTCTCCTATGAAGAAAATCTGGGTTCCCAAGAAGTGTCTTGAAAGTCTTCAGGTGAATGTCCTCATGGCACCACCTGTGAACAATAGGAACCCCAGATCAAACTCTTCATATGGACCAAATTCTTCATATGGATCCAAGTCCTCATACGGACCAAATTCCTCACATGGATCAAAGTCCTCATATGATTATCATCGTATAACAACTCTGCTTTCGCAGGTAGAGCTAAGGGCTATGAATATGTGCATTATTCTTCAAACCAATATGTTCATAAGTCCTCAAGAATTTCTCCGCTTATTCATATGCTTACCCTAACTTCTCTTATGTGAAACGAAATGGATTGGCCTCTATGCCACCATTCTCATATGGAGCTCGTAGAGTGATGAACTCTTCGCCACCCCTTCAGATGTGGGTGGTGAAGAAAAGGAACTAATCTCTTCTTCAGGGTCAGGCCTCCAGACGTGCTTTAACGTCTAAAGAATTTGCTGGGGGCCTGACAAAAATGCCTGAAAGGACGCAGGCTAATCATGAAGAAATGAACTTTCATTTCACACGTCCTCATACTGCTTATCTGTTATAACGCCTCGATGAAATTCATCTAATGAAATTGATATCATATTCTTCACCGATGAAGTATATGAGATCGTAAGTTGCACTAATTCATCCGCAGGATGATCAACCCAAAGCCAATGAGTGGGTCCTCGATAGTGGATGTACAAATCACATGACCGGTGACAAGAATCTATTGATGGATGCTCCTTATCACCGCCACATCTCAAGCATATCATGTTTGCCGACAAAGGCAAAAGTCGTATTGGGTCTTGGTAAGGTTGCGGTCTCTAAGGACATACACATGGACAAAGTCATGCTTGTTGAGTCCTTAGGATACAACCTCATGTCAGTCTCAATGCTTTGTGATCTTGATATGGTTGTTGTCTTTGGCAAGTATCGTTGTGTTGTGATCATGGAAGCTGACAATTCCAAAGACTTTGAAGGCTTTAGGAGAGGAGACTTGTATATTGTTGATTTCTCTACAGGACCACAACCAGCCGTGTGTCTACTTGCAAAAGCTTCGTATATCGGCTATGGCATCGATTTACTTGGTCACGCAGCATGAGGAATTTGCACACGCCATGAAGAAGAAGCATGTCATTGGCATTGAGAATGTCAAATTCCTCAAGGATCACTTGTGTGGAGCCCGTGAAGCTGGAAAATGACCAAGGCCAAGCATCCAAATAAGACTATCATGACCACTACTCGCCTATTCGAATTGCTTCACATGGACCTCTTTGGTCCTAATCATTACTCAGCAAATCACTAATGATGCATCTCTATATGGCTTTGTTATTGTTGATGATTACCTCGTTACACATGGGTACACATTGTTACTTACAAATATGAAGTGCGTGAAGTCTTCAATCGATTTTCCTCGAGGGCTTCAACCAACTTTGGTGTGAAGATCGTGCACATCAGAGTGACAATGGAACTGAAGTTCAAGAATTCCAGTCTTGATGACTATCTTGATGAACTTGGTATTACTCATGAGTTATCTTCTCCCTATACTCCTCAAAGAAATGGCGCCGTGGAGCGCAAGAATGTAACTCTTGTTGAGATGGCTCGCACTATGCTTGATGAATACAAAATGCCTCGTCATTTTTGGATTGATGCAATTGATACCGCGTGCCACATCATCAACAAAGTATATCTTCACAAATTCTTCAAGAAGACTACCTATGAACTCCTCAACGACAAGAAACCCAATGTGAGTTATTTCAAAGTCTTCGTGCTAAATGTTGGATTAGAGATCCTCATCACAATGCTAAATTTGCACCAAAGCACATGAAGGTTTTATGCTTGGTTATGGAAAGGACTCAGACACCTACGTAGTCTTCAACAATGTTCTTTACAAGATTGTTGAAACTGTAGATGTGCGGTTCGATGAAACTAATGGCTCGCAAAGAGAGCACCTACCTTCCGTGGATAGATGAACCAAAGACCCGAGGAATATATCAAGTTCAAGGCAACCGAGGATGTAATTCCTATTGAAGAATCTGTCAAGAATTCATTCCGTAATGCGAAGAACGCCGAGCTGATGCACCCGAGGATAATGTCAAGAAAATGGTGTCAAGAAAATGTTGATCAAATTCCTCGAGGACAACCAGCTCATCCTCGCTGCAAAAGAAGTGCAAGTTGACAAGATCATCGATGACATTGAAGCACCAGGTCCTCTCACACGCCAAAAGCTTCACATTTATCTAACTTTTGTGGGCACTATGCTTTTGTCTCTATCACAGAGCCCACTAAGGTAGATGAAGCATTTCGAGCCCGAGTGGATTCAGCAATGCAAGAAGAATTACATCAGTTCGAGCTCAACAATGTCTGAACTGGTCAAACGTCCAGATCCTCGCAAGCATAATATCATTGGCACAAAGTGGATCTACCGCAACAAGCAAAATGAAAATGGCCTTGTGGTGAGGAATAAGGCACGACTTGTAGCTCAAGGCTACACATAGGTTGAAGGAATTGATTTCGATGAAACTTTTGCACTGTTGCTAGACTTGAGGCTATTCGCATATTACTTGCTTATGCTAACCATCATAATATCACTTTATATCAAATGGATGTGAAAAGTGCATTCCTCAATGGTAAGCTTGAGGAAGAAGTATATGTTGCTCAACCCCTGTGTTTTGAAGATCCAAAGAATCCCGACAAAGTCTTCAGACTCAACAAGGCCCTCTATGGCCTCAAACAGGCCCACGGGTGTGGTATGATACATTGAAGGAATTCTTCGTGAAGAATGGCTTCACACCCGGTTCACTCGACCCTACTCTCTTTACTAAATCATATGATGGTGAACTGTTTGTGTGCCAAATATATGTTGATGATATTATCTTTGGTTGTACTGACCAACGTTATAGTGATGAATTTTGCCTATATGATCAGTGAAGAATATCAAATGTCTATGATGGGAGAATTGAAATTCTTCTTAGGTCTTCAAACTCGACAACAACACAATGGCATATTCATATCTCAGGAGAAATACCTCAAAGATGTTCTGAAGAAATTCGGCATGCAAGATTGCAAATGCGTCAAAATTCCTATGCCCACAAATGGACATCTATGCACTGATGAAAATGGTATTGACTTCGATCACAAGGTATACCTCTCCATGATTGGTTCTCTATTGTACTTATGTGCATCTAGGCTAGATATAATGCTTAGTGTTTGCATGTGTGCCCGATTTCAAGCTACACCGAAGGAATCACACCATAAGGCTGTGAAGCATATTCTTCGATATCTAGCTCACACACCAACACTAGGATTATGGTACCCCAAGGGCTCTACGCTTGATCTCATTGATATTCTCGACTCGACTATGCTGGTGACCGTGTGGACCGCAAGTCAACATCTGGTACTTGTCATTTCCTGACGATCTTTGGTCCGTTAGTCCTCAAGAAATGTAATTGTGTATCACCGCTCATCGCGGAAGCTGAGTACATTGCTGCGGGCTCTTGTTGTGCTCAATTGCTATGGATGAAGCAAAGTCTCAAGGACTACGGCATCAACGTGAAGAATGTGCCTCTCTACTGTGACAATGACAGTGCCATCAAGATTGCTCACAACCCAGCTTCAAAGACTCAAGACAAAGCACATTCAGATTCGCCATCATTTTCTTCGTCATCATTTTCTTCGTGATCGTGTGTTGAAGGGCGACATCTCCATCGAAAGCATGTGAAGACCAAGAACAGCTAGCCGATATCTTCACAAAGCCCTTGGATGAGAAGAGATTTACCAAGTTGCGTGTGAGCTAAATATCTTAGAATCTTGAATGTTCTTTGAAAAGGACACACATCCTAATACTTATGCAAAATTGATGACTTAGATGTGCAACACATGAAGAAACGCTTTTCTTCAATCAATGAAGAATAACACTCTAAGTGTGAAGAAATTAATGAAGAATTTGATTCTCGTAACCCTACGACAATTGTAATGCGGTGTTTGAAATCATCATTCTTATACGGTGGGTCATGCCACCACCAAAATTGAAAATCTTCAATTTGAGTTTTTCCTCGCTTTTGAAATTCTTCGCTTTTTCAAATTCTTCAACTTTGCAAAATCTTCATCAAGCTTTCCGCTTGTCTTTCTTCATTGAATATATATATATATATATATATATATATATATATATATATATATGGGTTTATGTCCTCTACAGCATTCACTTATGGCTATTTCTTCAAGTTGCTTTTTCTGCTAAGTGAATGTGATCGGACCCTTCCCCCTCTATGCTATACTCAACCCAAGATGTTCACAAATTCTTCATGTGCGTTCTATTTGAAACTCGTTCAAAATCTTCACTGTGTCCTTGTCAGCTGAAGAAATTGCGAACGGAACTTTTAACTTATCTTATCCAAATTTTCGGCTTTGCCGCTCAAACCGTTCCGCATCCCACGATAAACTTATCTATTCACCCACGATCTAACACAATCTCCACTTTTCAGTATGTGGGTGACACATGTCAAGCCAATGAGAAGGGCCAGGGGCACGTTCATCCAAAATCTTCGGGCGAACGGTTTTTCACCGTGGCTATATATACCCCCTCTCCCCTTCCTCACTTCCTTTACTCCGCTCGACCGCTTTCTCTCTCGCTCGAGCTTCTCAAACCCTAGCGTCGCCGCTACTCCATCGTTGCCGGTGAGGAAGAGCTTCACGCTTCTAATTCGCCGCTCGCATCGCTACCGATCGCTGAAATCTTCACTCGCCACCGCCAGAAGTTGTCTTCCTCTCGCCGAAGTTAGTGCGTGGAGATCTGAATCGATTTAACTTCTAATCTACACTTCTCAGTTCGTCATGTTCTTCAGTTCGGGTAATTAAAAGTTACTTTTATTACTCGCTTTGATTCTCAAACCTTCCTGAAAATCTTCTAAGGTGTTTATTCTTCAAATCTTCACACATATGAACACCTCAAACGAAATATGCTCTTGATTCGTTTCTCTAAGCAATGATTTTTTTCTTCAAGATTCCTCAATTGTGTGGATCCTCGGTCTATACAATTCTGGAACCTAAGACAAAGATCGCTTAGTGAAATTCTTCAAGGCTCATCTGGTCAAATTCGTCAAACTAGTTCTTTTTGAAAAACCTTCTGAGAACGCATATGACCTCTCCAAATTCCTCGCAACTATACTGTTCACATGTACTCATGTCCGCTGCTGAATCACTAGGTTCTCATCAACTTAACTCATTTGCAGCGTTCCTCGAAGAAAAGTTGCATACTTCTTCAGAGAATTCGATTGTTCAAATTCCTCAGCTGAAGAATATGGCAGAAGGAAAGAAGCCACAGAAAGGAGGAAAGAGGCCTGAGGTCATGAATGCTTTCGAGATACCTGAGGACATATACGCTGACTATTGCACACCTGAAGAAGCCAAGTTTGGCAAGGAAAACAAAAATCAGCGCAAGGTGCGAATTCAGAGGCGAAAGGAGATGGGCAAGGGAATGGAGGGAGTATAGATATGTTACTCCAAAGTACATGAAGAAATTCGCATTGAATCCTCCATGCCCAAGAGCTCCATTGGCACCTGGCCAAGAAGCTGACCCCACCAAAGATCAAGCGTGGTGAGGACTTTCCGAAGAATGGGCCAAGCGCCAAGCCAAGTTGGCGAGACAAGCCAAAGAAGCAGTGAGGAAATTCAATGAAGACTCACATCACTGCTGCCATCGAGGGCCTTGTTCAGCCCGTAAGATCAATGGCAAAGAAGCCAGCAGACAAGCCAAGTGTTTCACCAACAAAGGCTCCTCACGGCCAAATCTCAAAGAATGCCCTCACGGCCAGAATCTTCAATGCCCTCACGGCCAGCCTCATGCTGCTCCTGCTCCTCCCAAATCCTCGGCTCCTACAAAGTCCTCAAGCAGCTCCTCTAAAGTCCTCATCACTGTGCATCCGCCACGTGCCAAAGGACTGCAGGCATCTCTATTGACTCGTGTCTCAAAGAAGTTCCTCACCTGCACCAAATTCTTCATCAGCCCCACTGCTGAAGAAAAAAGGCAACCTGGATTTGAGGTCCTCGCCAAGTCCAAGAAGAAACAGGTCGCCTTTCAAGTGCCATCTGATGATGAAGCTGATGATGACGAACTTGCAGAAATCATCAGAGACCGACAAGAAAGGGCCGCTAGAGCCAAAGGCACACCTGTGCCACTGCTTTTGGATCCAAGGGCGGTCCTCGAGTACATTGATCTCTGGCACAAGGATCCAGAGACACCTATGCTAATTTTCATCTGACACCTGGACAAAGTCACATGATGACCCATTTCATCAATGAAGAGAAATGGAAATTTGAGAAGGCAAGGCAGATCAAGAAGGCTCAATTCAGGAAAGAGGAGTTCCTGAGGAACAACGTTGTCAGAATGACAACTGAGGAACTCCTCAAGATCCAGTCTGAAATCAAAGCCCTCAAAGGATAACTTTGATGCCTATTATGCTGATTGGAAAGGAGCCAAAGTCAGATTTGTTAATCTGACAAAGAAGTTCACAAATGTTGCAGCCCCAACGCAACAGGAAATTCCTCAGGCTGGAGCCTCTGCTGAGCCTGCTGAAGAACATGCCAGCACCGCTGATGATTTTCAGCCTGCTGAAGACAATGCTAGTTCCAGGGCTGATGACTCCATTCCAAATTTGAAGAAATTGCTGTGGCATCTACTAGTGGTGCGCCTGAAGAAATCGAAGAAGTCAGTAATCGCATCAGATTGGCCATACCGAGGAAATTCAACCAGATTCCTCGCCTCCTCCCGCCTACACCAACTCCAATCCTTCCATCCGCATCCGATGTGAAGAAGATCAAGGCTGCAGAGCGAGCTGCGGTGAAGAAATGGAAAGCATCAGCTTGCTTCAAATTCTTCAGCCTCAAGAAAATGAAGCCTATGACAAGCTCTTTTGAAAATCCAATCGATGTTGTTCCAATTTCCTCCATTCCATCAAAGGACCTTGTTCCTTTTGGTGAAGAGTATGAGATCCCAAGCGGATCTCGATGAAGAAAATCATTCGCTGCCCGTCAGAGCAGATTGATGAAGAAATTGAAGTGGATGCAATCCCTTCAACACCAATCATTTCCTCGCCTATGCCTCAGTTCACAGCTGAAGAGGCTGGTGTTGAGGAAATTGAAGATAAAGACGTGGATATTGGATGCACCACGCCTGTGATGAACGATGACTTTTGGGAAAGTCAGCATCCCAATTCTCCACTCTTCACCCCAATCCAACAAATTCCTCAGTCCCCTGCACCAACGATTCAAATGGGCTCTGAAGAAACTCATCTCAACTCATCCGTGCATGAAGAAATTCCAGCCACTAGTGCTGAAGAACCTGCTGCTGCTGGTCCTATGAACACGCAGATCGCATATGAAGAGGAACCAGAAAATCCTCACCAAGAACATGAGATTGCGATTCTCGAGGTCGTGATGCAACTCATCGACACTCCATCGCCAAAGCCAAAGAACCCATTCTCAACGAAGCAAAAGTTCAAGGCTGAAGATTTCTTCAAGTAGCATGTATTCTTCATCGACTACAACCCATATGACTCGCCGCATAAGGAAGAGGCATTTCGGACTGCTAGTCAAGCCAACTTCTATTCCTCTTATATTCAACAAAGACAAAGTCTTCGATCATGCACATATTCCTCACGTGGACATGGAATCTCTGCCAGGCTTCGAGCCAGTCCTAAGTGTTCTTCACGATGCAGGATTGCTGAATTTCTGCACTGACATCTGTGATTGGAATGAAGAACTCATTCTTCAATTCTATGCGACGATGCACATCACCGGAGACTCTAAAGATGTGAACTCATGGGTATTGGACTGGATGATGGAAAATACTCACTACAAGGCACCAGCAACTGAATTGCTTCGTGCCCTCCCACTCAGTCCTCCCCTTGATGGTGCTCGTTGCATCTACAACGAACCTGAGCTTTCAAATCATTACATGCAAGTGCTGATGAAGCCTTTGAAGCTAGGATGCACCTCGAACCAAATTCTTCGTCAAGGAATTATCAGATGTGTCTCGGACTGTCTATCGATTCGACGAAGACAATGAGTCCTATCAAAGGCCACGACTCAAATGATGAAGAAGTCATTGGCATCATGAAGAATATGCTTTTCAATATCATTCATGGCGTTGGCCAACTTCCATGATTTCTTCATGAGGACTCGGCAAACATTGCTATGTCACCTTTTGAGTCAAGCCTTATGCACCATGGATTATGAGGTTCATCAGACAAGGTCTTCACTCAATTACAAGGCTGATACTCAACCACCGCAGCTACTTGCCTCCAATTGAAGTCCTCAAACGGACATTTTCCTCACCGATGACAAGGGCAAGGCAACTGCTGTGATAGATGAAGGCATTCGCCCTTTGGATGGTCAATTTCGCAAAGCTGCATCCTACTCCACCAATGATGACTCGCCACACATGACTCTACCGCCAATACCTCAGCCAAGCAAAATCCTCAAGCCACAAAGACCTGTGGTGATGATCGATCGTGAGTTACTCCTCGCCTTCATCAAGGTTGATCGCAATCATAAATGGGTCAAGGCCGCTTTGGTTCAATTCTTCACAACATGACCTCAACACACAATGCGGTGAAGAAAAACCAATACTACCTCCATGAAACCTTCAACCGCACTGGGCTGTTCTTTCTAATGTCTACAAAGATGTAAGAACTAAAGACAATGGGTCTCAAGGAAGAATTTGACTGGTCTGTACCTCCACCGAAGAAATTCAAGAAGGTCAAGGTTCCTTCCTTGGTAGCCAGCTCCTATTCTTCATCGCGCGACACTGATGAAAATGAAGACTTGGACGACACTGTGGCAGGCCCTACTACGACAACCGACCCCGACAACGCTGGCACTCATTCATCAACTTGAAATTCTTCAGAGGCGTTAGTCCTCAGTTTCAATCCTTTTGGTCATTTGATGACAAAGGGGGAGAAATGTGAGTTAGTCTTCAAGAGGGTCTACTATATGGGCGTTTTTTTTGCTAAGTTACAACTCTCATTCTTCTGAAACTTTATTGGATCGAGTTGTAATCTTAAACCCGATGGTGCTCTGATACTTTTGATGTGTTCCTCTGCATGCTTGTTCCTCATTATATGTTAATACACGCATGTTGAACTACATCAGTCACCATATTTCATCATGCATTTCAAATTCTTCATATTATATGTCAAATGCGTGTATGAATTACAAGATATAGGGGGAGATCTCCATGATTCAACTCTTGAAATGTGCAATGTCTCAAAAGCAAAATTCCTCACTATGCACATCTTCAGGGGGAGTTCTTCTATATCTTGCAATAAAATTCCTCAATATCAGTATTTACACTTCATATGTTTATCCCCGTTGAAAACTTAACCTATATTGTCATCAATCAGCAAAAAGGGGGAGATTGTAAGTGCATCTAGTGCCCCTTAGTGATTTTGGTGTATTGAAGACTTATAGGTTAAGGGACTAATGTGTTTATGAGTGTACACAGGTCTATAAGTCTATGAGGAGTTTGATATTTACAGAGAAAGTCGACCCCTAAAAATGAAGTTCTTCAACTGAAGACTTTGATATTCTGAAGACTTTCTGAAGACTTTGAAAGTGAAGAAATTGGTGTGACCTTGAAGACTTGGTATTCACTAGAGGAACATGAAGCGTGAAGACTTTTGTTTTCGTAGTTTCGTTTTCTCTTTCTTGAGTCATAGGAAACACCATACTGTTAAAGGGGGTCGAGGAAATACTAAGGAAAAATTTCCATGTGATGCTCAACTCAAAATCCTACACCTACCAATCCCTTCGAGTGAAGCCTGTTGAAATCTCATACACCTCACCAATTTCTTCAAAGGATGTAGACGAAGTTCTTCCGTCGCCGAGGAATTTGTTCCGACCGAGGAGTTAGGAATTCGCCAAAGGCGGATTGCCTACACAAAGGAGGAACATGATAGCCCCGAGGAATTTGAGAGTCAAATTTCCGATCAAGGTTCGTGTCAAGGCCACCTGTCCCAAAATATCTTATCCACCAAACAGTCATATCATTGAAGGGCATTTATGTCTTATCATGTCGGGCTGCTCCCTAGGCTATAAATAGCCGCCCCCACAACCACTTCAGCTGGTTGGCTGCTCCAAGAGAACTTGACACTTGTCATTTGAGAGCAACCCATCCTCCGAGGACTTTGAGCAAAAATCATCGAGTGAGGAAAACCCAAAACCAAACCCCATAAACCCAAAGTGATTGAGCATCACTGAAGAGATTGATCCTGCGTGGATCCGACGCTTGTTACCTTTGAAGACTGTGCTTCTTCCAGACGGTTAGGTGTCATGGCCTAGAGCATCCAAGAGGAATTGTGGATCGCCGAGTGACCAAGTCCGTGAAGGTTTGGAAGTCGCCTGAAGACTTACCACGAGTGATTGGACGAGGTCTCAGGTGACCTTAGTTCAAGGAGAATACAAAGGAGGACTTGGTGTCCTCGAGCTGCGTGCTCAGCGATCGGGTGTCCGGACTGTGTCCTCGAGTTTAAATACTCACCGCCGAACCAGACGCATAACCGAGGCAGCAGTTGGAACCGGTCTACCAAATCATTGTCTTCACCAACCTAATCGGTTCTATTTCCTCAACTCTTTCATTTCCTCATATACGTGTTGAGTGTTCATTCATATCTGTGTTTGAAGACTTTGATCAAGACTTTCTCAATTTCCTCGTTCTATTCTTCACCTATTTGTCTTCATCTTGTGCTATCCTCGTGTTTACGCTTTTCGTACTCTTTGATTGTCTTCATTTCATCATGATGATCATGCCCGCATTCTCTTATGCTTACTTCTGAGTACTTATTCCGTTGCAAGTAGTTCTTCACTTAGGAATTTCCTCACCGGAAAATTCCTCATTGAAGAATTCATAAAAATCGCCTATTCACCCCCCTCTAGTCGATATAACGCACTTTCAGTCACCGAACCTTAAGTGTGTAGACCCTACGGGTTCGGGAGACATGTATACATGACCGAGACGACTCTCCGGCCAATAACCAATAGCGGGATCTGGATACCCATGTTGGCTCCCACATGCTCCTCGATGATCTCATCGGATAAACCACGATGTCGAGGATTCAAGCAACCCCGTATACAATTCCCTTTGTCAATCGGTACGTTACTTGCCCGAGATTCGATCGTCGGTATCCCAATACCTCGTTCAATCTCGTTACCGGCAAGTCACTTTACTCGCATCAGAATGTATGATCCCGTGACCAAACACTTGGTCACTTTGAGCTCATTATGATGATGCATTACCCAGAGATACCTCTCCGTCATAAGGAGTGACAGATCCTAGTCTCGATCCGTGTCAACCCAACAGACACTTTCGTAGATACCCGTAGTATACCTTTATAGTAACCCAGTTACGTTGTGATGTTTGGTACACCCAAAGCACTCCTACGATATCCGGGAGTTACACGATCTCATGGTCTAAGGAAAAGATACTTGACATTGGAAAAGCTCTAGCAAACGAACTACACGATCTTATGCTATGCTTAGGATTGGGTCTGGTCCATCACATCATTCTCCTAATGATGTGATCTCGTTATCAATGACATCCAATGTCCATATTTAGGAAACCATGACTATCTGTTAATCAACGAGCTAGTCAACTAGAGGCTCACTAGGGACATGTTGTGGTCTATGTATTCACACGCAGTATTACGATTTCAGATAATACAATTATAGCATGAATAAAAGACAATTATCATGAACAAGGAAATATAATAATCCTTTTATTATTGCCTCTAGGGCATATTTCCAACAATCCCATCTTGGGGCCTTTTCCGGTACTCTACTGGAGGGGGATTCGATCACGGAGGGCTTCTACACCAACCTTGCTGCCCTACCGATGATGTGTGAGTAGTTTACTATAGAACTACGGGTCCATAACTAGTAGCTAGATGGCCTCTTCTCTCTCTTTGATCTTCAATACAATGTTATCCTTGATGTTCTTGGAGTTTTATCCGATGTAATCTTCTTTATGCGGTGTGTTTGTTGAGATCCGATGAATTGTGGATTTATGATCAGATTATCTATGAATATTATTTGAGTCTCCTCTGGACTCTTTTATGCATGATTTATATAGCTTTGTATTTCTCTCTGATATATTGATTTGGTTTGGCCAACTAGGTTGATCTATCTTGGAATGGGAGAGGTGCTTTGTGATGGGTTCAATCTTGTATGTCCTCACCCAAAGGATGTTAGGGTAGCAAGGCACGTATTGTATTGTTACCATTAAGGATAAAAATATGGGGTTTATATCATATTTCTTGTGTTTATCCCTCTACATCATGTCATCTTGCTTAATGCGTTACTCTGTTCTCTTGAAGTTTATACTCTAGATGCAGGCAGGAGTCGGTCCATGTGCGGAGTAATAGTAGTAGATGCAGGTAGGAGTCGGTCTACTTGTCACGGACGTGATGCCTATATTCGTGATAACTATGCACTTTTCTATCAATTGCTCAACAGTAATTTGTTCACCCGCCGTATATTTTATTTTAAGAGAGAAGCCTCTAGTGAAACCTATGGCCCCCGGTCTATTTTCATCATATATTTTCAGATCTATAAACCAAAAATAAAAAATACCTCATTGAGTTTTATTTACTTTTTATTTGTTTTATATCTATCTCTATTAGATCTTACTCTTGCAAGTGACCGTGAAGGGATTTACAACCCCTTTTTCGCGTTGTGTGCAAGTGTTTGCTAGTTTGTGCAGGTGCATCTATTGGCCACTTGCTTGTTCCTCCTACTAGATTGATACCTTGGTTCTCAACTGAGGGAAATACTTATCTCTACTTTGCTGCATCACCCTTTCCTCTTCAAGATAAATAAGAACGCAAGCTCAATAAGTAGAAATGCCCGGATTGCGGCATAAATAGAGATGCTCTGAAGCTCAAACTAACTTTTTGGTGCCGAGCGGTCGAGGATGTTGCTCGAAGCATGCAGTGGAAGTGGATTTGGATAACATGAAAGCCGAGATCGCGACCTCCTTGGTCTGGATTTGGTGACCGATCACGAGCAATATGTAGTTGCGACTACCGGTTGGCTGCCACATGCTTGATAAGGCCAGAACTCCAAAGCACCAGATCGGCAGCCTGACGACACCACACATGGGGCATGGCCAGGGATGGTGGCAAGCTTGAGTGACAAGCCACGACCATAGCAAGACAGAGAACCTTGGCAATAACACGCTGCCCGAGGCATCCATACGTTCCCGAGTACCTTGCTCTGGGAAGAGGAGGAGAAAGTGTTCTAGTGAGAAGGCACAGATCGGGCGATCGGCGGATGGACGGAAGTTTGCAAACTCAGCTTATATTGCTACAGCCGCCTCACCCGGATAGACCTCAGGTCCGGTGCCCGTGATGGTGTCCATGATAGCACTGCGCCTAAGGTCGTTCTCCATTTGTAGTAGGCAATAGGTCGTCAGAGGACTCGACGAAGCGGCTACCAATCCACGGACCATGTGGCTCAGCGCCAGTAGCTGCCGCCGCCTCGAATGGAACTCTGGCTAAATGACTGTCCATGAATCGAGCTCTTCGTGGACCCCTCACAAATGCGACCACTTCAAGATCACTCCAACTGCATGACGCCCGACGGTGGGGGCTGGGGGCAGAGGAACGTGGGCGCCCTCTTCAACAAGTTGACCGGCGCATCCTCACACTACGGGGCCGACGTCAATATCAAGCTACGCGGGCGTTTGCACGCCGCCGAGTGTTGGCCCTCGCCAATGCATCACAGTCAGTGCACAGGATTCGGGTAAACAGTTGTACGACATCCGGGATGCGAGGAGCGGCTGGAGATGAGGCTGCCTCCGAGCTCTGACTCCTGCGAGACACGCATACACTAGACCTCTACCATCCCTTGTCGGGCCCCGCTAATGCGGACAGACTAGGGAGGTTCCACACGAGGGAGAAGACATCTCAGAGTGGGACAACGACAGTCGGCTAAGACATTGGCATGGCGCTGCCCGAAGAAGAAGGTAGGGGGGAGGGACAAGACATTGGGTGACGCCGGCATCAGAGTGACAGCGAGCACTACTACAGGAATTAGCTTTGGTAACACATCCCGGTAACACAAGAAAACATGTGTTACTGTTTGAAATCCCGGTAACACAACATTTGTGTCCACAGTAAGTAGTAACACATTCTATGGGAAGTGTTACGATGTTGTATCACATATTCCACATGCGTAAAATGTGTTACAGTGTTGTAACATATTATTTATGCCGGTTGAGAGAGTGTTACAGGATTGTAACGCATATATGATATGCAATGTTGTGTTACAAGTTTGTAACACATAGGTGATATGCGTAAGTAAATGTTACACACGTAATAATATTGGATTGATTTATTCTTTCTTGTCATGAGAAGACTTGTTGCAAGATGCATGCAATCAATTTTTAGGTCAATCCCATCATAGCACGTGGCCCCTGAGCTAATAGTTATGGGCTTGTGCCATTCACATGTTAGCTACGCGTAGAAGTTTAGAGGATGCGTGTTTGCTTCCTGGCGGGATATATTAGGATAAAACAATTGGCGTAGCCCCAAAGCCCACAGAAGGTAGGACTCAAACTAGCAGCTCACAGTCTCCTGTAATTTCTTCTAGGAAAGATGTTTCCCTGTACAAAATTCTAAAAAATATTATTTCCCTATACGTGGGTACGTATGACCCTATTTTCTAAGACTGGATGAGAGTGCAAACTCAAAGTTTTGTGCTTTGTACTGTGTGTGTGTTCGTAATCATGTAAATATTTTTTTCTCTAATCTTAATATGAAAGATGTACAACTCTTTTAGGTATTAGAAAAAAATGTTTTCTGCTCCCAAAATTTGTTAAAATTAAAAGGTGTGCTAGCTACTTTTAAGTAATTTTGGACTTAATTAATTTAATACGCTTTGAAGATTTATTGATCTGTATTTTTATTATAAAGTATAAAAGTATGTGGACGTGTTGTATTTGGGAAGCGCTTTTTGATAAAAGGAATAATGTATGTTGGCATGTTATATTTGTGACTTTTTATTAGTTGGACCACCCTGATCCTGGCTAAAACAAGTAAAAACAAGTACTAATCCATGCTTCCCTAAAAGAAAACATAATAATTCGTGCTACCTATCATTGAGGTGGGACAATCAGTTTTAGAAATTAGCAAAATAAGACAAATTCAGTTCTAGAAAAGAGATAATACTATATACATTTTTTTTGCTCAAATTGTAGATGCCAGATGGTGCGCGGATACTTGTAAAATGCAATCATCTTGGCCAGCCTATTGGGGATTTAAGGTGGAGTCTCATGGAAATTTCTTGGCACAATAGCTAGACTTGGGGTTATTGTCCACTTGACAAAAAGGATCATGTAATGTCAAGAAGGATGGTGGGGCTGACACAATACTTCAAAGTGTGTACATGTAGTCTTATCTCATGTAAGAAGAAAATCAGTTATTAGCTAGCATATTATTAGTTTGCCTTTGTACATTTGTCGCTTACGCTATTCATTATTTCCTGAAATGCAGACAAAGTTCTTGTACCCTGCTAAGTGTGACAAGTGGATACTAAAAACTACCGGGTGAGATTGGAGAAGATTCAAGGCTGGTCTGAAGAAAATTTTCTTTCATGCAAACAAGAAAAGAAAATCTTTGTATAAGCTTTGTCCAGAATATGTGGATAGTGACCAATGGCGTGAACTTGTCAAATTTTGGAAGTCTAAGGAAGGAAGGGTAAGCTCTCTGTCATTTAGTTGGACTATATGCGCTGCTGTTAAGTAGTGCATTGACATTATATTTTAATTATAATAGGCAGTAAGTGAGAAGAACAAAATAAGTCGTACAAAGGTGAAGACAACTCATACAGCAGGGACAAAGAGTTTTGCTCGTTGGGCTGAGGACCTTGTGAGTAATATATTTTTTTCTAAGTTTTCACAGCCTTTTCTTTACATATCAGCGTACTTCTGGTTTTGCAGCGTCAAGAGGACCCTGAGAAGAAACAACCACATAGAGCGAAGGTTTACTTAGCGACTCATAGAAAACCAAAAAAAGCCAAAGATAAAAATAAGCTTGTGGTATGTTATACATTCAATTTTTACACAATCAAGTCAACACTGAATCCAACAAGTACAATATGCTTTATTCTTCTCTTTCAAAGTTGAGTTGGAAAAGGTAATTGATGAACAACCAGAGTTGGCGCAAAGTGACCAGTGGAAGAGTTGCATGGAAAGGTGATGCCTTGCACAAAGTTTTGGGGAATGAAAAGCCTGGACAAGTACATGGAATGGGCTTGCTTCCTGTTCCTAACCAAGTTTATGGTCGAAAACCTCGTTATCTCAAGAACATCAATATGACCACAACAAATGGTTCATCACATGATGAAGAGGCTGATGCTAGGGAGGAAATAGCAAAGCTGAAGCAACGACAGAACAGCAAGACCAAATCATTGATGCATTAAGAAACAAAGATGAAGTGTGTGGGACGAACGAAATGGCAACGGTAAATATCTTTTTTGTTGCATTCATACAAGTATTTTACTGAAACATGTTTAATTTCTATTGTAGGAAAATTTCCAAACCGTAGGTAATGGTGAATCTCATCCAGAAGTACTACATAATAACAAAAGAAAGGTACTGTCAATATATTCGACATGTTTTGGTTCATTTTCATCTCTCTTTATAAATATTTCAATTTGCAGAGAGTTCATGCCAATGGACCTGATGCAGAACACATAGTCGTCTATCCCAGAGATACAACAATGGTAAATTTGTTTATTTATTACTACACTTTATAACTTTCTATAAACGAAGGCCTCTTCATGTAAAATGCAGAATAAAACTAACCCACATCAACATGGCACACACGAAGATAATGACATTCTGTCGGGCAAACAGGTTAGAATCTTCTCGTTACTCATGGTATAAAGGATACACTATAACTTATTAATTTATTTACATTGTTGTACGTACATCATCTTGAAAATGAGGGTTGCAATAAATTCTCATATCAAGTACCATCATCACCAGCCCATGTTGTTTTTGATAGAGAGGTAATGGTTATCCGAAATCTGCTTGCTAAGCATTGATAGGAAACATTTTTCATAGGAATGATGAATGAATGAGTTTCTGCATTTTAAGTTTGACTTGCATGGAATGGACTCTCCTGATGTTAGAAAAATGATGTCGGCACATGTAATATTTGATGAATAAAATGCATTGTGAACTTTACATTGCAAAATCACAATGATAAATCATTTTTTCCTCTTATGTTTCTCTGTAGATGAGAAAGAGCAGGAGAATATGGATGAAAATTTGACTAGAGTACACAAACAAAGCACTCAAGACAACTCAGTAATCCATGTGTCCTCTAAGGTAAACGTAGTCCTCCCATGGAGGTAACAAAAATAGTGTGTTTATACTAGATTCGTGTTCACAAAATTGATTTTTATTAATGCAAATTAATTTGAACCTTTTTTAGGTTGGCACAAAAGTGATTCTGAAGTCTTCCATATACCCAAACAAAAGGCATGTGGCACATGCTAGCATTTTGGGTTGCAATTCAAAAAATATGGTTGGTTGCGTTGAGCTAGGTCGGCAGTTCATAGAAGTGCAAGTTGATCAACCTATTGAGGAATGTGAGCGCTTGGTAAGGGAAAGGTAAAATTGTATGACAATTGGCGATGCTTTCACCTCTGGATTAACAATTGCTTGGCCTTCAAAGATGTGTATGTCAATATTTAACTTCTTGAGTTTTGTTAAATTATATTTGCAATATACTTAATGTAGTTGTGACTGTTTTCCCTGCATTGAGAGGTTCAATGGTTGAGTTGATTCGGATGCTTCTGCTCATGAGGAATCAAGATGCAAATATGACATATTCATGCAAGAAAGATCCGAGGGGCACATTCTAGTGAACATAAATAGGGGTGTCACATGGTTTCAATTATAGGAAATCTTTCGCATTATAGTTTACATTAATGGGTTGAGAAATGTATTTTATTTTTGCTACAATATGGATCTTCTATATGTTCATTGTTATAAATGCTATGGAATGGCAAGAACCTTATTGATATTTTATATCATTTTTCTTGTGCATATGCTAGCTTTATGTCCATGGTCCTTTTATATAGTATATACTGTGTATCTGTGTCATATTGCTTATCGATTTTCACTATGAGGAAGTATCAAAACAAAAAACTATATTTATACAATATTTCATACAAAATTTTTGCAGTACCACATTGGACTAATTATGCCGTGTTACTATAGTTAGGAAAAGGTGTTACTGTGTTTGCTACCAATCACCACTAGAGATGTTACAATATGTACAAAATTATGTTACTACTATGTTGCTATAGTAAAGAAATCGTGTTGCTGGAATATAAAAATGCGTTACAAAGCCCTATTGTAATTATTGCCAATGATTACTAATTGTATTGCAGTTTGTTAAAACGTGTTACTAACCCATGTTGCTACGCCAGGAAAAACATGTTACAAAGTGTGTGCCTATAGTTCTAAAAAGGTGTTACCAAGGCCTTCGGTAACACATATGGCTTGTGTTGCAGCAATACAACTGTAACACCTGTAAATACATATAGGAACAATGTTTATGTGCTACAATAGACGCCACCTAGTAACATAGCCTACAAGAACACATACAAAAACGTGTTATCACAAGGCTTCAAAGAATACAATATCTAAGCTGTATTAGCACATCAACGTGTTACAAGAGACCAATCCTGTAGTAGTGGAGGGCTCTAGGTGGATGCGGGTGCCACGGAGGAAATTGACCGATCGATCGACGTCGAGGAGTTATCCTAGAATGTTCAACGTTGTCGGGATTGCTAATCAACCTTCGTGGCTCGCCACGTATAAATCTCATCATCCGCTGAAATTTCCAGGAAGTATCCTTTTTGTCTCTACGGCTGGTCGTAATGAGAGTATCATAGCTACTATCATGCATGCCAACTAGACAATTTAGATAAGGTGGCATAGAATTAACTGAATAAAGAGAGGGTTGAGTATCATATCATGATACCGTATCATAATAAATGTTACGCTGTGTTTGGATGTCTGTATTGGAGGCCTATGTATTGTATTGGTTTCAATTCCAATTCAGACAGGAAACTGTAATCGACATGAATACGAATTCGGTTGTTTGGATGTATATTGAATTGGCTCACGGAATTGTCCTGAGGTTTTAATACATAATCGTGTTTGGATGTCAAACACTGGAATTGCATAGCAACATTACTACATGCATTAAAACAATAGTTTTCTGACTATATAATTGGATGATTATATAGTAAAAATTATCATCAATTATTCTAGAAATCGAGGATGACATCATATAATATTGGCACAAAAAGAATCAAAAATAATTTTACACCAACACATTACAACACATATAGTTTAAATAGATGTCTCAAATTCTCAACGGCACATAGTTCCTATTGTAACATCACAATAGTTCAAATAAGTAGAAGTTGAACATTACATAGTTCCAAATGTAACAAACCAAATAGTTCAGATAGGTCAAAGTTTAACAAGACACAGGAATCATAACTATCATAACTTCAAGGCAATAATAGCAGCCAAGCCTTCCTCATGTGCATGGGAAGCTCCATTAGAGCTTCAAACAAGCGCCATTAAGAATCAACTTTCCATAAGAGCGTTAACTTGTCTACTTCGCCAACTCGTATCAACTCAAGTGCAGCAAGTATTTCAGAAGGAGTAGTAACCTTTGGCAATGGAAGTGGATCAGTTGTCTTCAAAGCATCCGTAAAAGTAGTCCTCATTTCTCCAATCATGCACATAATGTCATCACCTGTTCGTTGTCTCTTTGGTACCATTTCTGGAGAGACTTAAATTGTTTCTTCTAGATCTGCAGCAGCCTCAAAGACTGCCTTGCCCCCTTCACCGTCCGCATGATCTTTTGAATATATGGTAGAGATGGCTTCCTAGTGCTTCACTACTTTGGTCTTGTAAGAAGCTAATGCTTTCTTTCTTATTAGCCTGCACAACACACCCATCAGAGAAGTAAAGTTGCTGCCCTGTTTTGTTACATACAAAAAAATAATTAAAACAATGCAAATGCATAGAAGTTACCTCCAAATATTTAGTCCACACATCGTCGCTATCAATGGACAGCTTATTATTGACCCAATCCCAACCAAAACCGCTTTGAGAAAGGATCTTGTTAATGATTTCAAATTGATTGTCGAAAGTCCTAAGCCTTCCTAATATGTTGTTCTTCGCGATATTCTTATTGCACTTCTCCTTCACATTCTTGATAGCTGCACTGTACACATGTGCTTTCCATCCATTTTTTGAATGGTCACCCATGTTGTGATGATGAACAAGCACCTCAAGCAAGGCAGCATCCATCTCATCATCCCATGTGACATAAGTCCTCTTTCCAGTACCAGTTCCTTTAGCCATGCTGCTACAAAGAATAACAATTTTGCAAAGAGGAAAAAAAGTATTATTGGTCAAATAAATGCTGAATGAGAGTGCAAATTTCGAGAAAATCCATCACATATATATTAATATGAAGATGATGCATGTACAAAAGACCACACAAGGCACCATCATGGTCAGCCAAGCTATCACACAAAAGATAATCAGCAAGCTACCATCATCACCTAGGCACTACCAAAATGAGACAACCACCACCTAGGCACATCCACTAACTAATCCACCATCAACTAACTACACCATCTCTAGTTCAAAGATGCCTCGTAAGGTATTCAAAGATACATGTCTTATGTATAATTGTTGCCTAAAGTTGGTCCATTCATTAGTGACTCAACAGATGTAATCAAGTCGTTGTCCTCCACGGGCTCATATTCCAAATTTGCTAGGTCAAGATCAACTTCTTGCAGCAATAAATCATCCATCATATGCTGCCTATCCTTGCAAAGTTGTGTAACACACAACAAGCATTAATAATTCTAATCTGCAATCATTTATATTTAAATTAGCATGTCATATAGTCCATATGTTATTCAACACCATATGGACACTTGTTACCTAGTCCTTTATGTCAAAGAAAGATTGAATTCGTAGAATGGCCCATTTTTTCTTCCATAGGCCAAAAGTTCTCTCCACAACATTTCTAGCCCGAGAATGGCGCAAGTTATACAACTCTTTGTCAGTTTGGGGTTGTTGTTGACTTGAGACCCACTCTTTCAAGTGGTACCTAGTCGATCTGAATGGAGCCGTAAAGCCGTGTCCATTGGTGTAGCCAAAGATCCACTAAGTAGTATTTTCCTATGGTGCACCAATTAGATTTAGCTAACATTAGCACAAAAAGAAAAAAATGCCAAGAGAAACAATCATACCATGAGGTATAACAAATGCATCTTGACGGTCGTTTCTCATTGCATCACGCAACACTCTGGAGTCATATGCAGATCCCTCCCAAATGTGTAGAACATAAAGAAATTTCATGTTCCAGTCAACAACACCAAGCATGTTAGTGGTGATATCTTGCTTTCTGTTCCTATACCTCCCTTCGTCAGCCGCAACGACAGAAACATAAACATGACACCCATCTAGTGCTCCCAAGGCATTTCCAAACCACTTCCATTTGTAATCATCCGGAGGTTCAATAGAAGGATCAGGAAGCTTGATAAACTCCCCAGTTAGGGAAAGAATGGCTGTCAACACATTCGAGAAGTGCCTACTGATAGTCTCTAAAGAACGCTTGTAAGTGCCACGCAACACTCTCATTTTAATACCATGTCCAACCACCAACAAGAACATAGCAACCTTTTCTTCTACAGTGACATATACGCTATCTTTTAGACCACACTTCATACGCAACATCGCGGCAAAGATCATGAAAATTCCTTTTGGTTAAGCGCAACTCATCATAGCAAGTTACTTCTGACCCATTGTACATTTCTTTCAGCAAGTACTTCCTATGAACATATCGAAGCTCTTCGTCACTAAAGCATCGCAAACTCTTTGGTACTCTCTCACATCGAGATAAGCTAGGCCAAGACAAACTGACTCAACATACATCGCTGTGAAGATGATCCTTTCCTTTTTCTTCTTTTGTTCTCTTCAAGAATGGAAACAATCAAATTCATTTGTGACATGCAGCTACAATGCATATATATCATGTTAACTTTGGGCTAATTTCAATATAACCATATGCATCGCACCACCACAAGCATTGAAGGTTCATAAAATTGTATGACCATGATGCATCAAATCATACATAAGCATGCATCAAATTCATCACAAGACAAGCATATGCATCGCATCACCACAAGCATAGTTCACAAAATTGCATATTCATACCTCAAGTCGGCCTAGATTGCTTCCAACTTTTAATCCAACCTGCAACAAGAGGATACATTAGTGCTCAGCAAATCATTGACAAAAGGGCTGGGAAGAAAAGGAAATAGAGTAGGATGCTTGGAGATAGCGAAGAAATATGGATGAAGGGGCTGGCTGGACACACAGAAGAAGGGGCGGCCCAAGAGGTGGTCCGAGGAAGAGGAGATATGCACCGGCAGTGGTTCAACGCACGGCTGGAGAGGAAAGGAAGGGCCGGCGCCGGAGTGGACTACCGCCGTTGGCTTCAGATCCGATCTGGCCACGGCGAGCAGGGCCCGAGAGAACGAGAAGGGGTAGCGCCGGAGGAGGGGAAGGGACGGCGGCAGAGGAAGAAGGGAAGGGGACGTGGCGACCATACCTACACCGGTCGGCGTCGTGGATTTGCGAGGGCGCCACCGTCGATCTGCCAGGCGGCGGTTTCCTCTCTCTTGAACCCTCTGTCTCGTGGTACGGGGGGAACTGACGAAGCGTTTTTTTGCGTGAGGGAACCAATTCAGGTCAAATCGAGGTACAAGCCTCAGACATGTGATGGGTGGGCTGCGCAGCTAAAACTCAGCGTATTCGTTTCCGTTTCAGTGGGTTGTTTCAGAGTGCATCCAAACACCTGTATTGGGGTCAGCCCATTACCAAATCGAATTCGACAGCCCAATACAAACATCCAACCGCAGCGTTATACTATTATGTGTCATGCATGGCAATAAATAAAATTATACTATATGATATTATGCATTAGGAAGGTAGTATTATACACTAGTATCATAAGCATGATACTAACTTATAATACTACCCATTACACACAACCTACTACTAATTGTGGGGGCCGAGCGGTGAATATCTGGAGGACCAATGCGACGTCGTATCGTCCTTTCCTTAACTTTCGTGAACTTGGCCGATGACACGTACAACTGGTAGTACATGCTTCTTAGCTGTAGTACGCGCTATTCGTCACCCTGAGCAAGGAATAGTTATTCTTCACCCCCTCTCTATTTTGACATCAATGCACCGTATTTTAACGTTTCGTAAATTTTTTTTTAGTTCATACATAGAAGAAGAACGTAAGAAAGTATGTACTCGCCGTAAAAAATATTTTATGTTACGTGACGAATATAAAAACATAGTGTAAAACATACATAAAATATAATTTTTCTGGTCTTATAACCTATACTTTTGTTTTTTATACGAAATTTTACATATTAAATCAATATGCATGTAACTATTTATACTCTAAACGTAATTTATTTAGGAAGCGACCATAAGATTACCTCGGATGAAGTATAACTTTTTTTGCACACTTTGTGATTAATTGTAACAATATATATATATATATATATATATATATATATATATATATATATATGACAGGACTATTCTGTTACTAGTAACAGAATTATATTCTGTTACCCTCAGGCCCTATATAGAAGCGATCTGCAAATTCACTGATGAAAAAACCAACTGGACTAAATTCGATCATCCCGCAAAGGCCCACCCGGCCCCCCCACCACCTGCCCCCGCTGCCGCCTGCCACCCTGCGGCCTGCCGCCACCCGACCACCCAAAGACCCCCGCTTCCCGACCACCCTCATCTCACCGCCGCCTGCCACCTCAAGGCCCCGCCGCCGCCTGCCACCCAAAGACTCCCACCGCTTCCCGACCACCTCAGGCCTCGGCCACTGCCATCTCAAGATCCCATCGCCTGCCACCCCGCATCCCGACGGTGCAGATCGGGAGGTGTGCGAGAAGTGGTGGCGCCGGTGTGGTGGAGTGGCGAGCTTGCCAGGGTGCGGCACCTCCGCCTCTAGCCATCGACTTAGTTTGTGGGGAGGTTCTGATCACCGTCGGGTGGCACCGCCTCTACCAGTTCGACAAGGAAAGGCCCCAAGATTACGATGACGAGGCGCATAGCCGCCTCTTTGTGACCTGTAGTTATTCCCCATCTTGCACCGACGGATCGATGATGCGGAGCCGCCTGCCGCTACAACCCCATCGTGGATCTCTCTTTCTCCTCTCTCAAATTCGTTGAGAAAGTTGGTTGCTTGTTCTTGTTGTGTCGTGAATACCCTCAACTTTTGTTTGATATTATTCCTATGAGAAAACTAATCCATAGCAGTTTTTGTTCCAGAGCAGTTCAAAGTTCAGACTTACGTTTTGTGAAGGCAAGGACAAGGAGCAGCCTGTGGATAACAGTTTGTGTGGAGCTTGGCTAGTTCCTCTATTCATGTGTGAGCTTGCTCAGTTCGTCCATTTATCTCTATTCAGTTCATGTAGAGGATCCCTTGAATTCACCTCCTCTCGTTCTTTATCAACAAATGATTTTCACTATCTGCAGCGAATTACAGTCAGAGAGTGGGAGTTTTATGTTGTACTCTTTGCCTGCACAGTGCATTTTGTAGTGTTGGTAGTTGTAGAGATTTTTTTGTGTTAAAAACGGTTTTATGTATTTTGTAGTGTCGGTACTTAAGTAGAACATTAGTTCAAATCTTCAAATTTTAAATAGTTCAAGTACATAAGGAACATAAGAAACTTTAGTTAGTTTCTTGAATTTCGGCTCCTTCAGTTTTTTTTCTTAGCCAGTTTTTGTTCAAGTATATAAGGACCGACGCCTTCCATGACTCGCCATGGACCGAGATGCGATACTCATGCATTACCACCGCAGAATCGCTACATCCTGAAGAAAGGTATTCTTTCTACTTGTAACTAAGTACTTGGAGCAGGGGAAAGCTAGAAGAGATGGGGGAAGACATGGCATCGGAGATGGTGCTCAGGAGGATCCATTCCATCTACTCTCTCGCCGGCAACCGCCGACCGCAGCTGTTCGGCAGTGGGGAGGGGTTCTGATGTCTCGTTTCTCCGGCGAGATATCTATCATTTTGCAGCAACACGTATGAGCAAGCTGGTGCAGGCAGCGCAAACAAGCTTTGCCCTTTACTTTACGCCCGAATTTCTCCCAGTAATGGATATGGATGGATGCAAAGGTCTCTTCCCGCAACTTGGCTCATGGCTAATGCATTCAATAATCATGGACACATTTCTCCGCCAAATTAACATGTGCGTTCCTAGATTTGTTTGAGACATATAACAGCTGGAGGTTTTCTTGGTTTGAAAGAATAAATGCAAGGTTTGTTAGTGTTTAATTTACAGTTTCAAATGGGACGATGAGGTAGCACTGAAACAAACTTGACATGTGCATACCTCTGAACAAAAAAAATAGCAGTGGTATATCTGGGATGGTTAGTACAGATGTGTCTGTTGCTTCTCTTGAAGAGTTCGCCTATTTATTGATGCTTTTTGCTGGTAAATGGTGCAGGATCAGGATAACCTCGATAGGTTCCACATGTTGCCACTACAAAAAAATACACTTCCGTGATGATACGTGTTTGTCATAGTAGGTCACCTTTTCTGTCATGTATGTACATCCATGACAATTTTATGACAGAATCAAGATATTCATACCTTTGTTGTCGTAGAAGTGTTCCATGACAATACCAAATTATCATCACGGAAGTTGCCTACTTCCATGATAATAAATGGTGTGTCATGGAAGTGCTTTCGTCAAGGGTAACCAACACGTAGCATCCACCGTAATGGGTCGCCGTTAAGCTATCGGGTCCGGTTTTGGATCCGATAACCCGTTAACAGCCCGAACCAATTGGGATTTTCCACGTGTAAAATTCTCATTGGCTGAAGAAAACACGCGTCAGCTCGTCACTGGGTCAGATAGGCGCCTATGATATGTTGACACGTGAGACGGCCCACCACTGGCCCATTTAGCTTACAAAGGCCGGCCCGTTTGACTTGGTCAAAAGTTAGCGGGTCGGCCCATGAAAAGCCTGTTAACGTTATGTTCGCAAATAGCCCATTTTACGGCCCGGTAACTCACGGCCCGTTAGGGCCTTCCTGAAATAGGCCCAACAACGTCATGTGGGCCATCGAATATAACACCAGCCCGTTTCACTTTCGGCCCATGTATGGCCCACGGCGTCATTTGGCCCATATGAGGCCTTTCGTATCTTTAGGCCCTTTAGTGGCCCACGGTGACTTTAGCCCATAATGAATAGTTAATTTCTTTGTACCCATTAACGAACCATGATTCACGTGGGCCGCTTCTGCCCATGTTAGCTTTCGCCCATCGATGGCCCATACGTTTCGGCTCCTTTCCCAAGACTCTCGGTTACATTTCCGCCCGTTATCGGCCCCCTAATGGGCCAAATTTGGCCCGTGGCTAGAATCGGCCTGTTTGTGGCCTATTAACCCGTTGCGGTGTTTCTAGCCCGTCCTATATTCTGGCCCATTAATGACCCGTTATGCATGTGACAGAATTAAGCCTTTGCTGTCTTTCGACCTGTTAACGGCCCATTACCGTGCTAGCCCGATACCAATTACTCCGGTTTACGGCCCATGTGGATCCATTTATCTGACGGCCCGAGGCCCACCGATTCTACGACCCATTGGAGGCCCATTTATCCGACGGCCCGTAGGAGGCCTATGGATCCTACTACCAGAAAGGTGGTCAAGGTTACCACGGTCTCAGATATGGCCCATGGTTCTTAAGTGATGCTAGCAAACCAGGGAAAATAAGACTAGGAAATAAATAAGCGTGAAACTAACGCTAGGCTATTAATGCGATTGCACATATTACATCCACTGGGCATCAAAGTTCGCCACCAGTGCAAATATAGGGAACACCCTACACTATACAAAAATGGCTTGCTGTTTTCTTCAGCCGGTGGCTTCACGTTAAGAACAAATTTTGTATCGCAACAAAACAAACTACAACCATAAAACAAAAGGAAGGTTGGCATAAAAGTTAATACCGCGTATAAATGCACCACCGTAAGTTCAAGCTCACCATTTGACATGACTGTTATGTTTTTAGGTTGTATTGTCCGATGGAGCACCATAACCTTCGCCTTCATTTCTCCGAGGCTACTGAACAACATAGCAAATGTCTGATAGTCTGGTTTCAAAACCATGCATATCTTGACGACATCAAACAATGGTTGTCCTTGTTTCACAAAGGGTCTCTGTTAGGGAATGGACTTGTGTCTGGAGCACAGATATAACATTGTTTTGAGCTTGCATATCTTGTTCATGAGGCAGTTTGGACGAGATTGCCTGAACAACCAAGCCAAGATACGCAGAACGTGTTTTTGGCATCGTTAGTGGATGTGTAATCACCCATCGCAGCAAGAGGTGACATTGCGTTTATAGTTGCCTCGTCACCTTTAGAAGGTGGCGGTTCCACCATTTTTTCCATAGCTTGCTGAAAATTTGAGTTTTTACGTTAGTAGTACCAGAACAGAAGATATTAAGGAGGCAGCAAAACCAAACAAAATAGCTTTGGTCTATATACAGAACTTATTCTGGTCAACCCATGTAAAATATTAGTTGTATTTTACTGCAAAGTACATAATAAAACCAGGTTCAAACATATGACCATGTACCATGGCTAATGTATTGTCTATTTCTTCACATTGTATTGGCAGCTAAGGATAAAGAGACAAAGTTTATAATACGGTAAGCATAGTATGACATCATTCATATCACAAAACAACTGAGAACAAACAAACATGCAATTGTAACATTGTGTGGGTAAGTCCAGCACGGAACTAGATTACAGATCAAGATCAAAGGAACATCACTCCTCTCTTTTTAACTTTGTAAGGTGCAATGATACGCTAAGACAATTGTGTATAAAATTGAAATGAGTAATAGACATTGGCTGCAAACCATGTAGTTCAATGCACAAGTCAGAGTAAGTAGTAGTTAAAAGGCATGAGGATTAAGGACTTAAAATAGCGGCTTTGACTGGTGTAGTCATGCCCTTCGTCTTGCTGGTGTGACAGTCCTTGAAGATTTCCACATCATTTGGTTCAGGTACTTTTTGTTGGAAATATGCCCTAGAGGCAATAATAAATTAGTTATTATTATATTTCCTTGTTCATGATAATCGTTTATTATCCATGCTATAATTGTACTGATAGGAAACTCAGATACATGTGTGGATACATAGACAACACCATGTCCCTAGTAAGCCTCTAGTTGACTAGCTCATTGATCAATAGATGGTTACGGTTTCCTGACCGTGGACATTGGATGTCGTTGATAATGAGATCACATCATTGGGAGAATGATGTGATGGACAAGACCCAATCCTAAACCTAGCACAAAGATCGTGTAGTTCGTATGCTAAAGCTTTTCTAATGTCAAGTATCATTTCCTTAGACCATGAGATTGTGCAACTCTTGGATACCGTAGGGAATGCTTTGGTGTACCAAACGTCACAACGAATCGGGTGGCTATAAAGGTGCACTACGGTATCTCCGAAAGTGTCTGTTGGGTTGGCACGAATCGAGATCGGATTTGTCACTCAAAGGTGACAGTAGAGGTATCTCTGGGCCCACTCGGTAGGACATCATCATACTGTGCACAATGTGACCAAGGGGTTGATCACGGGATGATGTGTTACAGAAGGAGTAAAGAGACTTGCCGGTAACGAGATTGAATAAGGTATCGGCATACCGACGATTGAATCTCGGGCAAGTACAATACCGCTAGACAAAGGGAATTGTATACGGGATTGATTGAATCCTCGACATCGTGGTTCATCCGATGAGATTATCATGGAACATGTGGGAGCCAACATGGGTATCCAGATCCCGCTGTTGGTTATTGGCCGGAGAGTTGTCTCGGTCATGTTCAAGATGGTTCCCGAACCCGTAGGGTCTACACACTTAAGGTTCAATGACGCTTAGGGTTATAGGAATAGATATACGTGGTTACCGAATATTGTTAGGAGTCCTGATGATATCCCGGACGCCACGAGGAGTTCCGAATGGTCCGTAGGTAAAGATTTATATATGGGAAGTCCTGTTTTGGTCACCGGAAAAGTTTCGGTGTTATCGGTAATGTATCGGGACCACCGGGAGGGTCCTGGGGGTCCACCAAGTGGGGCCACCGGCCCCAGAGGGCTGCATGGGCCAAGTGTGGGAGGGGACCAGCCCCCTCCCACCAGGGCCCAAGGCGCCTAGGGCTTTGGGGGAACCCTAAAGGGGGGCGCCCCCTTGCCTTGGGGGGCAAAGCAACCCTTCGGCACGCCTCCTCGATTGATCCGAGGGGCCGCCCCTCTCCCTTGCCCCTATATATATGTGGGGTTGGGAGGGCAGCCGCACCCAAGTTCTCGCGCAGCCCTCCCTCTCCCAAGTCCTCCTCCTCTCGGTGCTTGGCGGCCCCGCAGATTGCCACGGTCCTCCACCACCACCACGCCTGCCAGCTGCCGGATGGAGTCTTCCCAACCTCTCCCTCTCTCCTTGCTGGATCAAGGCATGGGAGACGCCACCGGCTGCACGTGTGTTGAACGCGGAGGTGCCGTCTGCTCGCACTAGGATCTCCGGTGATTTGGATCACGACGAGTACGACTCCTTCAACCCCGTTCTCTTGAACGCTTCCGCTTAGCGATCTACAAGGGTACCTAGATGCACTCCCCTCTATCTTGTTGCTAGTCTCTCCATAGATAGATCTTGGTGACTCATAGGAAAATTTCGAATTTCTGCTACGTTTCCCAACAATGGTATCAGAGCTAGGTCTATTGCGAGATTCTATGCACGAGTAGAACACAAGTTGTTGTGGGCGTTGATTTTGTTCAATTTGCTTACCGCTACTAGTCTTATCTTGATTCGGGCGGCATTGTGGGATGAAGCGCCTGCACCGACCTTACACGCATTTTACGTGAGACAGTGTTCCACCGATCGACATGCACTTGTTGCATAAGGTGGCTAGCGGTGCCGCCTCTCCCACTTTAGTCGGATCGGATTCGATGAAAAGGGTCCTTACGAAGGGTAAATAGCAATTGGCATATCACGCTGTGACTTTTGCGTAGGTAAGAAACGTTTGCTAGAAACCCATAGCAGCTATCAGAAAACATGCAAACAACAATTAGAGGACGCCTAACTTGTTTTTGCAGTGGTATGCTATGCGATGTGATATGGCCAAAAAGAATGTGATGAATGATATGTGATGTATGAGATTGATCATGTTCTTGTAATAGGAATCACGACTTGCATGTCAATGAGTATGACAACCGGCAGGAGCCATAGGAGTTGTCTTTATTTATTGCATGACCTGCGTGTCACTGAATAACGCCATGTAATTACTTTACTTCATTGCTAAACCATTAGCCATAGTAGTAGAAGTAATAGTTGGTGAGACAACTTCATGGAGACACGATGATGGAGATCATGGTGTCATGCCGGTGACGATGATGATCATGGAGCCCCGAAGATGGAGATCAAAAGGAGCAAAATGATATTGGCCATATCATGTCATTTTTGATTGCATGTGATGTTTATCATGTTTATACATCTTATTTGCTTAGAACGACGGTAGTAAATAAGATGATCCCTCATTAAAATTTCAAGAAAGGGTTCCCCTAATCGCGGCACCGCTATGTAAAGTTCGTTGTTTCAAGCACCACGTGATGATCGGGTGTGATAGATTCTAACGCTCACATACAACGGGTGTAAGCCAGATTTACACACGCCAAACACTTAGGGTTGACTTGACGAGCCTAGCATGTATGCATACGGCCTCGGAACACAAGAGACCGAAAGGTCGAGCATGAGTTGTATGGTAGATACGATCAACATGAAGATGTTCACCGATGATGACTAGTCCGTCTCACATGATGATCGGACACGGCCTAGTTGACTCGGATCATGTAATCACTTAGATGACTAGAGGGATGTCTATCTGAGTGGGAGTTCATAAGATGAACTTAATTATCCTGAATATAGTCAAAAGGTCTTTGCAAATTATGTCGTAAGCTCGCGCTTTAGTTCTATCATTTAGATATGTTCCTAGAGAAAATTTAGTTGAAAGTTGATAGTAGCAATTATGCGTACTAGGTCCGTAAACTGAGGATTGTCCTCATTGCTTCATAGAAGGCTTATGTCCTTAATGCACCGCCGTGTGCTGAACCTCGAACGCCGCCTCTGGATGTTGCGTAACATCCGACATACACGCTTTGATAACTACGTGATAGTTCAAGAATGTTAAACGGTTTAGAGTTGAGGCAATCAAGACGATTTCAAACATCGCTAAACATATGAGATGTTTTCGAGGGCTGAATTGGGATTTCAGGCTCGTGCCCTCGCCAAGAGGTATAAGACCTCCGACGCAGTCTCTTAGCCTGCAAACTAAGGGAGAAAGCTCAATCGTTGAGCTTGTGCTCGATTGTCTCGAGTACAACAATCACTTGAATCAAGTGGGAGTTAATCTTCCGATGAGATAGTGATGTTTCTCCAAAGTCATTGCCACCAAGCTGCTAGAGCTTCGTGGATGAACTATAACATATCGTGGATAGATATGATGATCCTTGAAATATTCGCGATGTTTGACACCGCGAAAGTAGAAATCAGGAAGGAGCATCAATTGTTGATGGTTAGTGAAACCACTAGTTTCAAGAAGGGCAAGGGCAAGAAGGGATACTTCTTGAAACGGCAAATCAGCTGCTGCTCTAGTGAAGAAACCCAAGGATGAACCCAAACCCGAGACTAAGTGCTTCTGTAATAAGGGGAACAAATAACGGAGCAGTAATTACCCTCGATACTTGGTAGATGAGAAGGCGGGCAAGGTCGATAGAAGTATATTGGATATGCATTATGTTAATGTGTACTTTGCTAGTACTCCTAGTAGCACTAGGGTATTAGATACCAGTTCGGTTGCTAAGTGTTAGTAACTCGAAGTAAAAGCTACGGAATAAACGGAGACTAGCTAAAGGTGAGCTGACGATATGTGTTGGAAGTGTTTCCAAGGTTGATGTGATCAAGCATCGCACGCTCCCTCTACCATCGAGATTGGTGTTAAACCTGAATAATTGTTATTTGGTGTTTACGTTGAGCATAGACATGATTGGATTATATCTATCGCAATACGGTTATTCATTTAAGGAGAATAATGGTTACTATGTTTATTTGAATAATACCTTCAATGGTCTTGCACCTAAAATGAATGGTTTTTTGAATCTCGATCATAGTGATACACATTTTCATGCCAAAAGATATAAGATAGTAATGATAGTACCACTTACTTGTGGCACTTCCATGTAAGTCATATTGGTGTAAAACGCATGAAGAAGCTCCATGTTGATGGATCTTTGGACTCACTCGTTTTTGAAAAGTTTGAGACATGCTAACCATGTCTATTGGTGTATACGCATGAAGAAACTCCATGCAGATGGATCGCTTGGACTCACTTGATTTTGAATCACTTGAGATATGCAAATCATACCACATGGGCAAGATGACTCAAAAGCCTCAAGCTTTTCAAAGAAGATGGAACAAGATAGCAACTTGTTGGAAGTAACACATTTAGATGTGTGCAGTCCAATGAGTGCTGAGGCATGCAGTGAATATCATTATGTTCTTACTTCACAGATGATTTGAATAGATGTTGAGTATATTTACTTGATGAAACACAAGTCTGAATTATTGAAAGGTTCAAGTAATTTCAGAGTGAAGTTGAAGATCTTCGTGACAAGAGGATAAAATGTCTGTGATATGATCATAGAGATGGATATCTGAGTTAAGTAGTTTGGTACACAATTGAGACATTTTGGAAATAGTTTCACAACTAACATCACCGAACACCATAGTGTGATGGTGTGTCCGAACATCATAGATGCACCCTATTGGATATGGGGCATACCATGATGTCTCTTATCGAATTACTACTATCGCTCATGGGTTAGGCATTAGAGACAACCACATTCACTTTAATAGGGCACCACGTAATTCCGTTGAGATGACACCGTATGAACTATGGTTTAGAGAAACCTAAGATGTCGTTTCTTAAAAGGTTTGGGGCTGCGACGCTTATGTGTAAAAAGTTTCAGTGTTGATAAGCTCAAACCCAAAGCGGATAAAATGCATCTTCATAGGAAACCCAAAATAGTTGGGTATACCTCCTAATTCAGATCCGAAAGCAATAGGGATTGTTTCTTGAATCGGGTCCTTTCTCGAGGAAAAGTTTGCCTCGAAAGAATTGAGTGGGACGATGGTGGTGACTTGATATGGTTATTGAACCATCACTTCAACTAGTGTGTAGCAGGGCACAGGAAGTTGTTCCTGTAGCGCCTACACCAATTGAAGTAGAAGCTTATGATAGTGATCATGAAGCTTCAGATCAAGTCACTACCAAACCTCGTAGGACGACAAGAACGCGTACTGCTTCAGAGTGGTACGGTAATCCTATCTTAGAGGTCATGTTGCTAGACAACAATGAACCTACGAGCTATGGAGAAGCGATGGTGGGCCCGGATTCCGATGAATGGCTCGAAGCCATAAAATCCGGGAGAGGATCCATGTATGAGAACAAAGTGTGGACTTTGGAAGAACTACTTGATGGTCATAAGGTTGTTGGGCATGTATGGATTTTAAAAGGAAGATGCATAATGATGGTAAGTATTACCATTAAGAAAGCTCGACTTGTCGTTAAGATGTTTTCCGCAAGTTCAAGGAGTTGACTACGATGAGATTTTCTCACTCATAGCGATGCTAAGAGTCTGTTGGAATTATATTAGCAATTACTGCATAATTTATGAAATCTTGCAGATAGGATGTCAAAACATTGTTTCCTCGACGATATCCTTGAGGAAAGGTTGTATGTGATACAACCAGAAAGTTTTTGTCAATTCTGAAACACGCTAATAAGTATGCAAAGCTCCAGCATTCCTTCTAAGGACTGGAGTAAGCATCCCGGAGTTGGAATGTGCGCTTTGATGAGATGATCAAGAATTTTGGGTTCATACAAAGTTTATGAGAAACTTGTATTTCCAAAGAAGTGAGTGGGAGCACTATAGCATTTCTGATGAGTATATGTTGTTGACATATTGTTGATCGGAAATGATGTAGAATTTCTAGAAAGCATATAGGGTTATTTGAAAAGTGTTTTTCAATGGAAAACATGGATTAAGCTACTTGAACATTGAGCATCAAGATCTATGAGGATAGATAAAAAACGCTAAATGGTACTTTCAAATGAGCACATACCTTGACATGATCTTGAAGGTGTTCAAGATGGATCAGTCAAAGAAGGAGTTCTTGCTCGAGTTGTAAGGTATGAAGTTAAGACTTAAAGCTCACCACGGCAGTATCAGAGAGAAAGGACGAAGGTCGCCCCTATGCTTCGCATTTAGGCTCTATAGTATGCTATGTTGTGTACCGCATCGAAGTGTGCCTTGCCATGAGTCACTATAGGTACAAGAATGATCCAGAATGGATCATTGGACAGCGTCAAAATTGTCCTTGGAGTAAATAAGGACATGTTTCTCGATTATGGAGGTGATAAAGAGTTCGGCGTAAAGGGTTACGCCGATGCAAGCTTTAACACCTATCCGAAAGTGACTCGAGTAGCAAATCGGATACGATAGTGGAGCTTAATTATTTGGAATAGCTCCAAGTGGAGCGTGGAAGCAGCATTTACAATATGACCTAGAGATTTATGTAAATACATACGGATCTGAATGTTGCGCACTTTGACTAAAACCTCTCTCACAAGCAAAACATGATCAAACCCCGTAACTCATTGAGTCTTAATCACATGGTGATGTGAACTAGTTTAGTGACAAAGAGTAAACTCTTTGGATTTTGGTCACATGGCGATGTGACCTATGAGTGTTAATCACATGGCGATGTGAACTAGATTATTGACTCTAGTGCAAGTGGGAGACTGTTGGGAATATGCCCTAGAGGCAATAATAAATTAGTTATTATTATTCTATTTCCTTGTTCATGATAATCGTTTATTATCCATTCTATAATTGTATTGATAGGAAACTCAGATACATGTGTGGATACATAGACAACACCATGTCCCTAGTAAGCCTCTAGTTGACTAGCTCGTTGATCAATAGATGGTTACGGTTTCCTGACCATGGACATTGGATGTTGTTGATAACGGGATCACATCATTGGGAGAATGATGTGATGGACAAGACCCAATCCTAAGCCTAGCACAAAGATCGTAGTTCAGATGCTAAAGCTTTTCTAATGTCAAGTATCATTTCCTTAGACCATGAGATTGTGCAACTCCCGGATACCGTAGGGAATGCTTTGGTGTACCAAACGCCACAACGAATCGGGTGGCTCTAACGGTACACTACGGGTATCTCCGAAAGTGTCTGTTGGGTTGGCACGAATCGAGACTGGGATTTGTCACTCCGTGTGACGGAGAGGTATCTCTGGGGCCACTCGGTAGGACATCATCATAATGTGCACAATGTGACCAAGGGGTTGATCACGGGATGATGTGTTACGGAAGGAGTAAAGAGACTTGCCGGTAACGAGATTGAACAAGGTATCGGCATACCGACGATCGAATCACGGGCAAGTACAATACCGCTAGACAAAGGGAATTGTATACGAGGTTGATTGAATCCTCGACATCGTGGTTCATCCGATGAGATCATCGTGGAACATGTGGGAGCCAACATGGGTATCCATATCCCGCTGTTGGTTATTGGCCGGAGAGTTGTCTCGGTCATGTTCAAGATGGTTCCCGAACCCGTAGGGTCTACACACTTAAGGTTCGATGACGCTAGGGATATAGGGAATAGATATACGTGGTTACCGAATGTTGTTTGGAGTCTCGGATGAGATCCTGGACGTCACGAGGAGTTCCCGAATGGTCCAGAGGTAAAGATTTATATATGGGAAGTCCTGTTTTGGTCACCGGAAAAGTTTCGGGTGTTATCGGTAATGTACCGGGACCACCGGGAGGGTCCCGGGGGTCCACCAAGTGGGGCCACCGGCCCCAGAGGGCTTCATGGGCCAAGTGTGGGAGGGGACCAGCCCCAGGTGAGCTGATGCGCCCCCCCCCCACCAGGGCCCAAGGCGGCTAGGGCTTTGGGGGAACCCTAAAGGGGGGCGCCCCCTTGCCTTCGGGGGCAAGGCAACCCCCCTGGCCGCCGCCCCCTCCTCAGATTGGATCTGAGGGGGCCGGGCCCCCTCTCTCTTGCCCCTATGTGGGGGTTGGGAGGGCAGCCGCACCCAAGTTCTGGCGCAGCCCTCCCCCTCTCCCAAGTCATCCTCCTCTCCCGCGGTGCTTGGCGAAGCCCTGCAGGATTGCCACGCTCCTCCACCACCACCACGCCACAGTTGCTGCTAGACGGAGTCTTCCCCAACCTCTCCCTCTCTCCTTGCTGGATCAAGGCATGGGAGACGCCACCGGCTGCAGGTGTGTTGAACGCGGAGTTGTCGTCTGCTCGCACTAGGATCTCCGGTGATTTGGATCACGACGAGCACGACTCCTTCAACCCCGTTCTCTTGAACGCTTCCGCTTAGCGATCTACAAGGGTATGTAGATGCACTCGCCTCTCTCGCTGCTAGTCTCTCCATAGATAGATCTTGGTGACTCAGAGGAAAATTTTGAATTTCTGCTACGTTCTCCAACACTTTTTGGTCCTTGCGGGCTTTCCTCTGCATTTGGAACAAGTTGATATAGATCTGATAATATGGTACATCGAAAAGAGTGAAACAACAGCTAATTACAAGAGCCTCGCAGTGTGCAATATAGCTACGAGATCCTGTCGTTTGTTGGAATTTCACTTTCGTACGGTTGGCCTTGTTCTTTGAACGATTCACCTACAAGAATATAGATTTGTGAGGCACATGCGGAAATAGGAGTTCAACATGTGATCTGATCACATACATATAATGTACCTGATGTTGGGGCATGTAGTAATTTCAAAAAAAATCCTACGCACACGCAAGATCATGGTGATGCATAGCAACAAGAGGGGAGAGTGTTGTTCACGTACCCTCGAAGACCGAAAGCGGAAGCTTTAGCACAACGTGGTTGATGTAGTCGTACGTCTTCACGATCCGACCGATCAAGTACCGAACGCACGGCACCTCCGAGTTCAGCACACGTTCAGCCCGATGACGTCCCTCGAACTCCGATCCAGCCGAGTGTTGAGGGAGAGTTTCACAACACGACGGCATGGTGACGATGTTGATGTTCTATCGACGCATGGCTTCGCCTAAGCACCGCCACAAGATATCGAGGTGGACTATGGTGGAGGGGGGCACCGCACACGGCTAAGAGATCAATGATCAACTGTTGTGTCTCGAGGTGCCCCCTGCCCCCGTATATAAAGGAGCAAGGGGGAGGGGGTGCGGCCAGCCAGGGAGAGGGCACGCCAGGAGGAGTCCTACTCCCACCGGGAGTAGGACTCCCCCCTCCCCTTCCTAGTTGGAATAGGATTCGGGAGGGGGAAAGAGGAGGGAGAGAAGGAAGGGGGGGCCCGCCTCTCTCCTTGTCCTATTCGGACTAGGGAGGGCGCGCGGCCCAGCCCTGGCCGCCTCCTCTTCTCCGTAGGCCCACTAAGGCCCATTTACCTCCCGGGGTTCCGTAACCTCCCGCATCTAAGAAATCTCGATTTCACCAAACACTTCCGATGTCCAAACATAGGCTTCCAATATATCAATCTTCATGTCTCGACCATTTCGAGACTCCTCGTCATGTCCGTGATCACATCCGGACTCAACAACCTTCGGTACATCAAAACATATAAACTCATAATAAAATTGTCATCGTAACGTTAAGCGTGCGGACCCTACAGGTTCGAGAACTATGTAGACATGACCGAGACACGTCTCCGGTCAATAATCAATAGCGGAACCTGGATGCTCATATTGGTTCCTACATATTCTACGAAGATCTTTATCGGTCAGACCGCATAACAACATACGTTGTTCTCTTTGTCATCGGTATGTTACTTGCCCGAGATTCGATCGTCGGTATCTCAATACCTAGTTCAATCTCGCTATCGCAAGTCTCTTTACTCGTTCCGTAATACATCATCCCGCAACTAACTCATTAGTTGCATTGCTTGCAAGGCTTAAGTGATGTGCATTACCGAGAGGGCCCAGAGACACCTCTCCGACAATCGGATTGACAAATCCTAATCTCGAAATACGCCAACCCAACATGTACCTTCGGAGACACCTGTAGAGCACCTTTATAATCACCCAGTTACGCCAGGACGCTTTGGTAGCACACAAAGTGTTCCTCCGGTAAACGGGAGTTGCATAATCTCATAGTCACAGGAACATGTATAAGTCATGAAGAAAGCAATAGCAACATACTAAACGATCGTGTGCTAAGCTAATGGTATGGGTTATGTCAATCACATCATTCTCCTAATGATGTGATCCCGTTAATCAAATGACAACCCATGTCTATGGCCAGGAAACATAACCATCTTTGATTAACGATCTAGTCAAGTAGAGGCATACTAGTGACAATCTGTTTGTCTATGTATTCACACATGTATTATGTTTCCGGTTAATACAATTCTAGCATGAATAATAAACATTTATCATGATATAAGGAAATAAATAATAACTTTATTATTGCCTCTAGGGCATATTTCCTTCACCTGATACTTTAGATCAGACCAGTGTTTAACGAGGCCTCTCCAATCTTCATCCGATATATTTTCCACTGGAGATGTTTGGGCAAGTTCACTGTTAGCCTTATCATCATAGGTAGCAACTTTGTTCTCATCATAAACGATTGAAACCTCTTCCAAGATAGTGGAATCATTACTAAATAAAGTCATGACCTCTCCAAATCCACTTTCATAATTTTCACAATAAGATTCAACATCCTCCAAAATAGTAGTATTACTACTTCCTAAAGGTGACACTCTTTCAAACCCACTTTCATCAATATAATCATCATAAGTAGGAGGCATACTATCATCATAATAAATTTGCATATCAAAACTTGGGAGGCTAAAAATATCATCTTCATTAAACATAGCATCCCCAAGCTTGGGACAAACATTAATTGCAGTAAATATATTCTCAAACATGTCATTCTCATCAAATATAGCATCCCCAAGCTTGGGCCTTTTAATATCATAAGCATAATCACTCTCATCATTAATAGTATGGATAGCACCAATAGTATAGCAATCATCATCACAATGAGTAATATGAGCAACATCATTTGGGAGAGATACCTTTCTACCTTTGCTTCTCCGTCTTTTCTTTTTCTTCTTCACATCATGTGTGGGTTTAACCCTCTTTTTTGAGCTCCTTATTAATGAGATTGGTTGAATAGAAAGCTCCTCCTCAAGCTACCTGATTCATCATAAGAGATAATAGGAGGATATTGGGAAGTCTATTCCCTTTCATTAGTATTCTCTTCATCGCCTATTTGTTTCCTTTTCTTTATGTAATTGGCAATATAAGGATTTTCAATGCAATTCACCGCACAATACATAAAAATTTCTTCTATATCAAAAATCAAGAAATCTATCAAGATTAAATTTTGGAATACCCTCAGTTATACGTTTCATTTCTTCATACCCCAAAAGAAGACTAAGCTATTTATGATGCTCCAGTGGTAATCAAGTTTTCACAATTTTTGGACACGATTTGATCATGAAACAAATAGCATTGGAGCTTTAAATGACCATGTTCATTGCAAAGTTCACAAGGATGGCGATAAATATTGAATCTTTCAAAGACAATCATCTAGCCTTTCTTGCAACCATTTAGTTTCCAAATACTTATGCCTCTTGTAAAATCCATCTTCCCTATTTGGTGTGTACTTGCAAATTCTATGCACTCCACAAAAGTTGACATGCTTATAAGAGACATTTTCATCATGACTGGTGCAATCATCATTAGTACTATGGATATTCAAGGAGTTCATACTAACAACATTGCAATCATGCTCATCATTCAAAGATTTAGTGCCAAACATTTTATAGACTTCTTCTAGCATTTGAGCACAATTTTCCTTTCCATCATTCTCACGAAAGATATTGAAAAGATGAAGCGTATGAGGCAAACTCAATTCCATTTTTTTGTAGTTTTCTTTTATAAACTAAACTAGTGCTAAAACAAGAAACTAAAAGATTTGATTGCAATATCTAAAGATATACCTTCAAGCACTCACCTTCCCGGCAACGGCGCCAGAAACTGCTTGATGTCTACTACACAACCTTCTTCTTGTAGGCGTTGTTCGGCCTCCAAGTGCAGAGGTTTGTAGGACAGTAGCAAATTTCCCTCAAGTGGATGACCTAAGGTTTATCAATCCGTGGGAGGCGAGGATGAAGATGGTCTCTCTCAAGCAACCCCGCAACCAAATTACAAAGAGTCTCTTGTGTCCCCAACACACCCAATACAATGGTAAATTGTATAGGTGCACTAGTTCGGCGAAGAGATGGTGATACAAGTGCAATATGGATGGTAGATATAGGTTTTTGTAATCTGAAGTTATAAAAACAACAACATAACAAGCGATAAAAGTGAGCGTAAACGGTATTGCAATGCGTTGAAACAAGGCCTAGGGTTCATACTTTCACAAGTGCAAGTTCTCTCAACAATAATGACATAATTGGTGAAGGAAATATGCCCTAGAGGCAATAATAAAGTTATTATTTATTTCCTTATATCATGATAAATGTTTATTATTCATGCTAGAATTGTATTAACCGGAAACATAATACATGTGTGAATACATAGACAAACAGAGTGTCACTAGTATGCCTCTACTTGACTAGCTCGTTAATCAAAGATGGTTATGTTTCCTAACCATAGACATGAGTTGTCATTTGACTAACGGGATCACATCATTAGGAGAATGATCTGATTGACATGACCCATTCCGTTAGCCTAGCACTTGATCGCTTAGTATGTTGCTATTGCTTTCTTCATGACTTATACATGTTCCTATAACTATGAGATTATGCAACTCCTGCTTACGGAGGAACACTTTGGGTACTACCAAACGTCACAACGAATCGGGTGATTATAAAGGAGTACTACAGGTGTCTCCAAAGGTACTTGTTGGGTTGGCGATTTCGAGATTAGGTTTTGTCACTCCGATTGCTCGGAGAGGTATCTCTGGGCCTTCTCGGTAATACACATCACATAAGCCTTGCAAGCATTGCAACTAATGAGTTAGTTGTGAGATGATGTATTACGGAACGAGTAAAGAGACTTGCCGGTAACGAGATTGAACTAGGTATTGGATACCGACGATCGAATCTCGCAAGTAACATACCGATGACAAAAGGAACAACGATGTTGTTATGCGGTCTCGACCGATAAAGATCTTCAGAGAATATGTAGGAACCAATATGGGCATCCAGGTCCCGTTATTGGTTATTGACCGGAGATGTGTCTCGGTCATGTCTACATTGTTCTCGAACCGTAGGGTCCGCACGCTTAAGGTTTCGATGACGGTTATATTATGAGTTTGTGTATTTTGATGTACCAAGGTTGTTCGAGTCCCGGATATGATCACGGACATGACGAGGAGTCTCAAAATGGTCGAGACATAAAGATTAATATATTGGACGGATATATTTGGACACCGGAAAGGTTCCGGAGAAGTTTGGAGCTCCGGAGGTTACCGAACCCCCGGGAGGTATATGGGCCTTATTGGGCCCATATAGGAATAAGGGAGAAGGAATAAGGGAGGGGCGCGCCCCCAAGCCCAATCCGACTGGGGAGGGGGCCGCCCCTTCCTTTTTCTCCTTCCCCTCTTCCTATTCCTACTACTAGTACTTATTCCTAAATGCTAGTACTCCTTCCTTCCCTCCAAGTGAAATAAGGAAAGAGAGGGAAACCTACTTGGAGTAGGTTTCCTCCCATGGTGCGCCCCTTGGTGGCCGCCACCTCCTCCCTCCCTCCTTTATATACGGGAGGGGGGCACCCTAGGACACACAAGTTGATCCTTGAGATCGCTCTCAGCCGTGTGCGGTGCCCCCTCCACCATATTCCACCTCGGTCATATCGTAGCGGTGCTTAGGCGAAGCCCCGCGACGGTGAAACATCAAGATCGCCACCACGCCGTCAGGTCGACGGAACTCCCTCCCCGAGCTTTGCCGGATCGAAGCCCGTGGAGCGCCATCGAGCTGAACGTGGGCCAAGAACTCGAGGCGCCGGAGTAACGGCGCCAGGATCGGCCGGATCGTGAGGAGAACGTGACGACTACTTCCTCTACGCCATCATCATCGACCAGAGGTGCCGGAGTAACGGCGCCGGGATATGCAGGATCGCGAGGAGAAAGTACGACTACTTCCTCTACGCCAGATCGCTTCCGCCACGGCCCACGAGGGTACGAGACAACACTCTCCCTCTCGTAGCTATGCCATCACCATGGTCCTGTAAAAGCGAGGGAAATTTTTGAAATTACTGCGTTCCCCAACAAAGGGCATCAGAGCCTGGTTTTATGCGTTGATGTCATATGCACGAGTAGAACACAAGTGAGTTGTGGGCGATACAAGTCATACTACCTACCAAAGCATGTCATACTTTGGTTCAGCGGTATTGTGAGATGAAGCGCCCGGACCGACATTACGCCAGACGCTTACGCGAGACCGGTTTCACCGCTACGAGCATTCGTGCTTAAAGGTGGCTGGCGGATGTCCTGTCTCTCTCACTTTAGTTGAACTGAGTGCGGCTACGCCCGGTCCTTGAGAAGGTTAAACGGAGTCTATTTGACGAAGCATCGCTGTGGTTTTGATGCGTAGGTAAGAACGGTTCTTGCTCAGCCCGTAGCAGCCACGTAAAACTTGCAACAACAAAGTAGAGGACGCCTAACTTGTTTTTGCAGGGCATGTTGTGATGTGATATGGTCAAGACGTGATGCTATATTTTATTGTATGAGATGATCATGTTTTGTAACCGAAGTTATCGGCAATCGGCAGGAGCCATATGGTTGTCGCTTATTGTATGAAATGCAAACGCCTGTAATTGCTTTTACTTTATCACTAAGCGGTAGCGATAGTCGAGAAGCAATAGATGGCGAAACGACAACGATGCTACGATGGAGATCAAGGTGTCGCTACCGGTGACGATGGTGATCATGATTTGCTTCGGAGATGGAGATCACAAGCGCAAGATGATGATGGCCATATCATATCACTTATATTGATTGCATGTGATGTTTATCCTTTATGCATCTTATTTTGCTTTTATTGACGGTAGCATTTTAAGATGATCTCTCACTAAAATTATCAAGTAGTGTTCTCCCTGAGTATGCACTGTTGCCAAAGTTCGTCGTGCCGAGACACCACGTGATGATCGGGTGTGATAAGCTTCACGTCCATCTACAACGGGTGCAAGCCAGTTTTGCACACGCAGAATACTCAGTGTTATACTTGACGAGCCTAGCATATGCAGATATGGCCTCGAACACGGAGACCGAAAGGTCGGCGTGAATCATATAGTAGATATGATCAACATAAGATGTTCACCATTGAAAACTACTCCATCTCACGTGATGATCGGTTATGGTTTAGTTGATTTGGATCACGTGATCACTTAGATGACTAGAGAGATGTCTGCCTAAGTGGGAGTTCTTAAGTAATATGATTAATTGAACTTAAATTTATCATGAACTTAGTACCGATAGTATCTTGCTTGTCTATGTCTGCTTGTAGATAGATGGCTCGTGGCCGTTGTTCCGTTGAATTTTAATGCGCTCCTTGAGAAAGCAAAGTTGAAAGATGATGGTAGCAATTACACGGATCGGGTCCAGAATCTCGAGGATTATCCTCATTGCTGCACGTAAGAGTTACGCCCCGGATGCACCGCTAGGTGCTGTGCTCGGCCGATGTAACCGACGACGTTAAGAACGTCTCGCAGAGCAAAGTCGATGACTACTCTATAGTTCAGTGTGCCATGCTTTACGGCTTAGAACCGGTCTTCAACGACGCTTTTGAAAGTCGTGGAGCATATGAGATGTTCCAAGAGTTGAAGTTGATATTTCAATGTAATGCCCGGATTGAGAGATATGAAGTCTCCAATAAGTTCTATAGCTGCAAAATGGAGGAGAATGGGTCTGCTGCTGAGCACATACTCGTAATGTCCGGGTATTACAATCACTTGACTCAACCGGGAGTTGATCTTCCGGATGATTGTGTCATTGATGTAATTCTTCAATCACTACCACCAAGCTACAAAGGCTTCGTGGATGAACTATAATATGCAAGGGTTAGTAAAGACTATGCTCGAGCTCTTCGCAATGCTGAAAGTTGCGGAGGTAGAAATCAAGAAGGAGCATCAAGTGTTGATGGTCAATAAGACCACTAGTTTCAAGAAGAAAGGCAAAGGGAAGAAGAAGGGGAACTTCAAGAAGAACAGCAAACAAGTTGCTGCTCAAGTGAAGAAACCCAAGTCTGGACCTAAACCTGAAATCGAGTGCTTCTACCGCAAGCGCATCGGTCACCGGAAGCGGAACTGCCCCAAGTATTTGGCGGATAAGAAGGATGGCAAAGTGAACAAAGGTATATGTGATATACATGTTATTGATGTGTACCTTACTAGAGCTCGCAGAGCACTGGTATTTGATAATCGGTTCATTGCTAATATTTGCAACTCAAACAGTGGACTATGTATTGCTTAACACCGGCAAAGGACGAGGTGACGATGCGCGTGGGAAATGGTTCCAAAGTCGATGTGATCGCGGTCGGCACGCTTACCTATACATCTACCTTCGTGATTAGTTTTAGACCTAAATAATTGTTATTTGGTGCCAGAGTTAAGCATGAACATTATATCTGGATCTTGTTTGATGCGAGACGGTTATTCATTTAAATCAGAGAATAAAGGTTGTTCTATTTATATGAATAATATCTTTTATGGTCATGCACCCTTAAAGAGTGGTCTATTTTTAATGAATCTCATAGTAGTGATACACATATTCATAATGTTGAAACCAAAAGATACAGAGTTGATAATGATAGTGCAACTTATTTGTGGCATTGCCGCTTAGGTCATATCAAGATAAAGCGCATGAAGAAACTCCATATCGATGGACTTTTGGAGTCACTTGATTATGAATCACTTGGCACTTCATGAACCGTGCCTCATGGGCAAGATGACTAAAACCCCGCTTCTCCGGTACTATGGAGAGAGCAACAAATTTGTTGGAAATCATACATACAGATGTATGTGGTCCAATGAATGTTGAGGCTCGTGGCGGATATCGTTATTTTCTCACCTTCACAGATGATTTAAGCAGATATGGGTATATCTTCTTGATGAAACATAAGTCTGAAACATTTGAAAAGTTCAAAGAATTTCAGAGTGAAGTTGAAAATCATCGTAATAAGAAAATAAAGTTTCTACGATCTGATCGTGGAGGCTAATATTTGAGTTACGAAGTTTGGTCTACATTTGAAACAATGCGGAATAGTTTCAAGAACTCACGCCACCCGGAACACCACAGCAAGCAATGGTGTGTCCGAACGTCAGAATCGCACTTTACTAGATATGGTGCGATCTATGATGTCTCTTACAGATTTACCGCTATCGCTTTGGGGTTATGCTCTTGAGACGGCCGCATTCACGCTGAATAGAACACCGTCAAAATCCGCTGAGACGACACCTTATGAACTATGGTTTAGCAAGAAACCAAAGTTGTCGCTTTCTTAAAGTTTGGGGATGCGATGCTTATGTGAAAAAGCTTCAACCCGATAAGCTCGAACCTAAATCGGAGAAATGTGTCTTCATAGGATACCCAAAGGAGACAGTTGGGTACACCTTCTATCACAGATCCGAAGGCAAGACATTTGTTGCTAAGAATGGATCCTTTCTAGAGAAGGAGTTTTTCTCGAAAGAAGTGAGTGGGAGGAAAGTAGAACTTGATGAGGTAATCGTACCTTCTCCCTTATTGAAAGTAGTTTATCACGTAAACCAGTTTCGCGACATCTACACCAAATAGTGAGGAAGTTGATGATGTTGATCATGAAACTTCAGATCAAGTTACTACGTAACCTCGTAGATCAACCAGAATAAAATCCGCACTGTGAGTGGTACGGCAATCCTGCTCGGAAGTCATGCTACTAGATCATGATGAACCTACGAACTATGAAGAAGCGATGGTGAGCCCAGATTCCAAAATGGCTTGAGGCCATGAAATCCGAGATAGGATCCATGTATGAAAACAAAGTATGGACTTTGGTTGACTTGCCCGAGGGTCGGCAAGCAATAGAAAACAAGTGGATCTTCAAGAAGAAGACCGACGCCGACGGTAATATTGCTGTCTACAAAGCTCGACTTGTCGCAAAGGGTTTTCGACAAGTTCAAGGGATTGACTACGATGAGACCTTCTCACCAGAAGCGATGCTTAAGTCTGTCCGAATCATGTTAGCAATTGCCGCATTTTATGATTATGAAATATGGCAAATGGATGTAAAGACCGCATTCTGAATGGGTTTCGGAAGAAGAGTTGTATATGATGCAACCAGAAGGTTTTATCGATCCAAAGGGAGCTAACAAAGTGTGCAAGCTCCAATGATCCATTTATGGACTGGTGCAAGCATCTCGAGTTGGAATAAACGCTTGATAGTGTGATCAAAGCATTTGGGTTTATACAGACTTATGGAGAAGCCTCAGATTTACAAGAAAGTGAGTGGGAGCTCAGTAGCATTTCCGATATTATATGTAGATGACATATTATTGATCGGAAATGATATAGAATTTCTGGATAGCATAAAGGGATACTTGAACAAGAGTTTTTCGATGAAAGACCTTGGTGAAGCTACTTACATATTGGGCATCAAGATCTATAGAGATAGATCAAGACGCTTAATTGACTTTCACAAAGCACATACCTTGATAAAGTTTTGAAGAAGTTCAAAATGGATCGTGCAAAGAAAGGTTTTTACCTCAGACATAAGGTATGAAATTGAGCGGACTCAATGCCCGACCACAAAGCAGAAGATAGAGAGAAAATGAAAGATGTTCCCTATGCTTCAGCCATAGGCTCTATCATGTATGCAATGCTGTGTACCAGACACGACGATGCTTAGCTGTAAGCTTGGCAGGAAGGTACCAAAGTAATCCAGAGTGGATCATCGACAGCGTCAAGAACATCCCGAAATACCCGAAAAGGACTAAGGATATGTTTCTCAGATATGGAGGTGACAAAGAGCTAGTCGTAAATGGTTACGCCGATGTAAGCTTTGACACCGATCCGGACGATTCTAAATCGCAAACCGGATACGTGTTTTTGTTAAACGGTGGAGCCGGTTGGTGCAGTTCTAAACAAAGCGTCAGAGCGGGATCTACATGTGAAGCGGAGTACATAGCTGCTCGAAGCAAAGAAATGAAGGAGTCTGGATGAAAGAGTTCATTTCCGATCTAGGTGTTATACCTAGTGCATCGGGACCAATGAAGATCTTCTCGTGACAATACTTGGTGCAATTGCCTTGGCAAAGGAATCCAGATTTCACAAGAGGACCAAGCATATCAAGAGACGCTTCAATTCCATTCGGGACCAAGTCCAAGTGGGAGACATAGAGATTTGCAAAGTACATACGGATCTGAACATTGCAGACCCGCTGACTAAGCCTCTTCCACGAGCAAAACATGATCAGCACCAAGACTCCATGGGTGTTAGAATCATTACCGAGTAAACTAGATTATTGACTCTAGTGCAAGTGGGAGATCAAGGAAATATGCCCTAGAGGCAATAATAAAGTTATTATTTATTTCCTTATATCATGATAAATGTTTATTATTCATGCTAGAATTGTATTAACCGGAAACATAATACATGTGTGAATACGTAGACAAACAGAGTGTCACTAGTATGCCTCTACTTGACTAGCTCGTTAATCAAAGATGGTTATGTTTCCTAACCATAGACATGAGTTGTCATTTGACTAACGGGATCACATCATTAGGAGAATGATCTGATTGACATGACCCATTCCGTTAGCCTAGCACTTGATCGCTTAGTATGTTGCTATTGCTTTCTTCATGACTTATACATGTTCCTATAACTATGAGATTATGCAACTCCCGCTTACGGAGGAACACTTTGGTACTACCAAACGCCACAACGAATCGGGTGATTATAAAGGAGTACTACAGGTGTCTCCAAAGGTACTTGTTGGGTTGGCGATTTCGAGATTAGGTTTTGTCACTCCGATTGCTCGGAGAGGTATCTCTGGGCCTTCTCGGTAATACACATCACATAAGCCTTGCAAGCATTGCAACTAATGAGTTAGTTGTGAGATGATGTATTACGGAACGAGTAAAGAGACTTGCCGCAATCTAGATTGAACTAGGTATTGGATACCGACGATCGAATCTCGGCAAGTAACATACCGATGACAAAAGGAACAACGATGTTGTTATGCGGTCTCGACCGATAAAGATCTTCAGAATATGTAGGAACCAATATGGGCATCCAGGTCCCGCTTATTGGTTATTGACCGGAGATGTGTCTCGGTCATGTCTACATTGTTCTCGAACCGTAGGGTCCGCACGCTTAAGGTTTCAATGACGGTTATATTATGAGTTTGTGTATTTTGATGTACCGAAGGTTGTTCGGAGTCCCGGATATGATCACGGACATGACGAGGAGTCTCAAAATGGTCGAGACATAAAGATTAATATATTGGACGGATATATTTGGACACCGGAAAGGTTCCGGAGAAGTTTGGAGCTCCGGGAGGTTACCGGACCCCCCCGGGAGGTATATGGGCCTTCTTGGGCCCATATAGTAATAAGGTAGATGTAACAAGGGTGGGGGGCGCGCCCCCCCAAGCCCAATCCGACTGGGGGAAGGGGGCCGGCCCCCCCTTTCCTTTTTCTCCTTCCCTCTTCCTATTCCTACTACTAGTACTTATTCCTAAATGCTAGTACTCCTTCCTTCCCCTCCAAGTGAAATAAGGAAAGAGAGGGAAACCTACTTGGAGTAGGTTTCCTCCCATGGTGCGCCCCTTGGTGGCCGGCCACCTCCTCCCTCCCTCCTTTATATACGGGGAGGGGGCACCTAGGACACACAAGTTGATCCTTGAGATCGCTCTCAGCTGCAGCGGTGCCCCTCCACCATATTCCACCTCGGTCATATCAGAAGCGGTGCTTAGGCGAAGCCTGCGACGGTGAAACATCAAGATCGCCACCACGCCGTCAGGTCGACGGAACTCCCTCCCCGGAGCTTTGCCGGATCGAAGCCCGTGGAGCGCCATCGAGCTGAACGTGTGCCAAGAACTCGGAGGCGCCGGAGTAACGGCGCCAGGATCGGCTGGATCGTGAGGAGAACGACGACTACTTCCTCTACGTCATCATCGACTCGGAGGTGCCGGAGTAACGGCGCTGGGATCGGCAGGATCGCGAGGAGAAAGTACGACTACTTCCTCTACGTTGTGATCGCTTCCGCCACGGCCCACGAGGGTACGTAGACAACACTCTCCCCTCTCGTTGCTATGCCATCACCATGGTCCTGTGTGTGCGTAGGAAATTTTTTGAAATTACTGCGTTCCCCAACAATTGGATCATATAACTATCCCTCAACATGCAACAAAGAGTCACTCCAAAGTCACTAACAGCGGAGAACAAACGAAGAGATTATTGTAGGGTACGAAACCACCTCAAAGTTATTCTTTCGGATCGATCTATCATAGAGTTCGTACTAGAATAACACCTTAAGAAACAAATCAACCAAAACCCTAATGTCACCTAGATACTCCAATGTCACCTCAAGTATCCATGGTTATGATTATACGATATGCATCAAACAATCTCAGATTCATCTATTCAACCAACACATAGAACTTCAAATAGTGCCCCAAAGTTTCTACCGGAGAGTCAAGAAAAAAACGTGTGCATAAGTTCACGAGCGGAACCCGCAAGGTGATCACCAAAACATACATCAAGTGGATCACGTGAATATCCCATTGTCACCATAGATAAGCACATGCAAGACATACATCAAGTGTTCCCAAATCCTTAAAGACTCAATCCGATAAGATAACTTCGAAGGGAAAACTCAATCCATTACAAGAGAGTAGAGGTGGAGAAACATCATAAGATCCAACTGTAATAGCAAAGCTCGCGGTACATCAAGATCGTACCATCTCAAGAACACGAGAGAGAGAGAGAGAGAGAGAGAGAGAGAGAGAGAGAGATCAAACACATAGCTACTGGTACATACCCTCAGCCCCGAGGGTGAACTACTCCCTCCTCGTCATGGAGAGCACCGGGATGATGAAGATGGCCACCTGTGAAGGATCCCCCCTCCCACAGGGTGCCGGAACAGGGCCCCGATTAGTTTTTGGTGGCTACAGAGGCTTGCGGCGGCGGAACTCCCGATCTATTCTGCTCCCTTATGTTTTTAGGGTATATGGACATATATAGGCGAAAGAAGTCGGTCAGGGGAGCCACGAGGGGCCCATGAGGGTAGGGGGGTGCCCAGGGGGGTAGGGCGTGCCTCCCTGCCTCGTGGCTTCCTCGAAGCTTCCCTGACGTCTACTCCAAGTCTCCTGGATTGCTTCCGTTCCAAAAATAACTCTCCCAAAGGTTTCATTCCGTCTGGACTCCGTTTGATATTCCTTTTCTTCGAAACACTGAAATAGGCAAGAAAACAGCAATTTGGGCTGGGCCTCCGCTTAATAGGTTAGTCCCAAAAATAATACAAAAGTGTTTAGTAAAGCCCATAAATATCCAAAACAAATAATATAATAGCATGAACACTTCATAAATTATAGATACGTTGGAGACGTATCAATCATCATCAGTACGCTGGTGAGGCTTCGTCCGGTGATCCACCTCGCCTTTGAAATGCTTGCCTTTCTTTCTTACGGGATGCCTGCTCGGAAGAAATCGACGATGTCCCAGGTACGCATTCTTCCTACAATTATCCAAATATATACTCTCGGTATCATCCAAACAGTGCGTGCATGCACGATATCCTTTGTTTGTCTGTCCTAAAAGGTTACTGAGAGCAGGCCAATCATTGATGGTCACGAACAACAATGCCTTTAGGTCAAATTCTTCCTGTTTGTGCTCATCCCACGTACGTACACATTTTCCATTCCACAACTGTAAGAGTTCTTTAACTAATGGCCTTAGGTACACATCAATGTCGATCCGGGTTGCTTAGGGCCTTGGATGAGCACTGGCATGATAATGAACTTCTGCTTCATGCACAACCAATGAGGAAGGTTATACATACATAGAGTCACATGCCAGGTGCTATGGCTGCTGCTCTGCTCCCCAAAAGGATTAATGCCATCTGCGCTTAGACCAAACCATACGTTCCTTGCGTCACCTACAAAGTCCTCCCTACACATTCTCTCGATTTTTCTCCACTGTGACCCGTCAGCGGGTACTCTCAACTTCCCGTATTTCTTACGGTCTTCTCCGTTCCATCGCATCGCCTTGGCATGCTCTTTGTTTTGGAACAACATTTCAACCATGGTATTATAGGAGCATACCACATCACCTTGGCAGGAATCTTCTTCCTGGGGCGCTCGCGCTCGACATCACCAGGGTCATCGCGGCTGATCTTATAGCGCAATGCACCGCATACCGGGCACGCGTTCAAATCCTCGTACTCACCGCGGTAGAGGATGCAGTCATTATGGCATGCATGTATCTTCTGCACCTCTAACCTTAGAGGGCAGACAACCTTCTTTGCTACGTACATACTCTCGGGCAATTCATTATCCTTTGGAAGCATCTTCTTCAACATTATCAGCAGCTTTCCAAATTCCTTGTTACATACACCATTCTCTGCCTTCCATTGCAGCAATTCCAGTGTGGTGCCCAGCTTTTTCTTGTCAGCTTCGCAATTCGGGTACAACAATTTCTTGTGATCCTCTAACATGCGCTACAACTTCTTCTTCTCCTTTTCACATGCGCAGTTTCTCTTTGCATCGGCAATGGCCCGACCTAGATCATCAGCGGGCTCATCTGATGCCTCTTCTTCAGCTTCTTCCCGCATTGCCGGCTCAACTTTATTCAGGGAACCCATGGCAAGGATAGATGTCGTCGTCCTCTTCTTCTTCATTGTCTTCCATCATAACCTCTTTTTCTCCGTGCTTGGTCCAAACATTATAGTGGGGCATGAAACCGGACTCAAACAGGTGGACGTGAATGGTTCTTGACTTAGAGTAATTGGTATCATTCTTACAGCCGACACATGGACAAGGCATGAAACCATCCACCCGCTTGTTTGCCTCAGCCGCAAGCAGAAAAGTATGCACGTCATTAACGAACTGGGGAGAGCATCGGTCATCGTGACATCCATTGCGGCTCATCTTCATTACACAAAGACCGAATAAACCAAATTAATACAAGTTCATACATAAAGTTCATACAACACTTATTCTCATAAAACAAACATACACATAACTCTCTAGCTAAAGCATTTAAATGCAACAACAAATGCGATCAAGATCGCAACTAAGGTAACAATTGTTCCAATAGCATAATGATACCAAGACTCACTATAAATGGCATATTTTCTAATCTTTCTAATCTTCAAGCGCATTTTCTCCATCTTGATCTTGTGATCATCGATTTACATCGACAACATGCAACTCCAATTCCATCTTCTCCCCTCAATTCTTTTCAAATTTTCTTTCAAATACTGCTTTCTCTTTCAACTAAATTTAACCTCTCGACAATAGGGCCGGTTGGAATTTCTGGTTCACATACCTCCTAGATAAAAATATCTATGTCAACTTGATGGGCTTAATTTGTTATAGGCACGAAATGCAACAAATAGTTATAAAAGAGAATATATGACATCCGAATCATAACCCGGACGAGGGCCGACGGGGACGGATAACAAAACCATGGCACTATGTATAACAAACAACGTACGAGTAATATAATTATACGAGTAACTATATATCTAAATCACACAAACATGAATTTTTTATATAAAAAAGATAAGAACAAGAGGCTCACAACAAGGTGGTGCCAAGCATGTGATCTAAAAGCGGGCAATCGACGGTGATTAGGACGGAGACGGGAAGGCACTAAGTAAACCACACCTACATATGAAACTAAGTGTTATTTTGACCTCAAATTGCATATAAATCAAATACTACCACATATAATTCCTCCCAAAATAAAACCCACAAATCACTATACTTATAGAGCATTGCAAGAGCTAATCTAGCAATCAGATATGAAAGGACAAAGTTGCTAACCTTTGTGATCACTTGGATGGATGGGGTGCCTTCAAATCTTCACAAATTTTGGCAAAAATTGAGTGTGAGCTCGAGAGAAAGAGGAAGAAAACGGAGGAGAGGGAAAAAACAGAGCGCTTCGGCTCGGGCTGGATGAAGCACTATATATAGTGTGACCTTTAGTACCGGTTTGTTATATGAACCGGGACTAAAGGTTCGTCTCTAGTCCCGGTTCGTGGCATGAACCGGTACTAAAGGTTCTGGCCGGGCCCCAGCCTGACACAAGCCTGCCACCACCTCATTAGTACCGGTTCGTGGCACAAACCGGTACTAAAGATTCTCCACGAACCGGTACTAATGAGAGCCGTCCACCTAGCCGTTTGAACCGGCACTAATGGTCACATTAATACCGGCTCAGTTACAAACCGGGACTAATGTGTTTCACATTAGGCCCTTTTTCTACTAGTGTTAGCCCGCAACAAGGCAGCAATTGAAAAAAATAGATTCCTAAATGCCCCTTTGAAGTAGTGTTCACCACTTGCTGTGTTCTTGTTAATTGGGCAGGTCTGCAACAAGGTAAATGTGTAGCTAAATTGAAGACTGGAGCGGAGATGCTCAGAGCCAATGCGACTAATATGCTGAGAATTTGCCGGGGCTCCATCCAAGGCACATCTGGCTTTGCTGATGTCGGTGGCTGTTAGAGCATCTACAGTCGGTTTCCTTAAATTGATCAGGTGGGCGAGGGGACCACTAACCAGACAAGAAACAGAAGTAAAAAGTTGACCTAACCAAACCCCTCAAAGCCTTCTTAAATGTCTGGGACGTCCGACAACCCTCATATTCATCTCATATATGGGATGAGTATGACGAGTGCTCGGACGTGTCCGATCAGTGGTCCTGCGTCCGTCACATAGGATTGGGCCCCATAGAGCATCTTTTTTCTTTTTTTAATTATTTCTTTTCTTTCTCTCTCTCCTCTCCATCAATTCCATGCATGTGACCAGACATATCAGAAAAAAGTGAGGGACATGACTCCGTGAACAAGAAAATAGAGATTCAAAGCGGACACGACCGAATGCTGACCGGGTGCGTCCGCGGGTGTTTGAGGGGCGAAATGGTACAGTCCGGCTGTAGATGCCCTTAGTCAACAGTTGATCCCTGTTCTACGTGCCTAATTGATTGTTTGGCTGTTTACCTTTTTGGTATTGGGCTATCTTGAACCGCTCGTAGTTAGGTTATGTGTGTTATTAGGCTTTTGCCCCGTAGTGCATGGTACCGGTTGTGGAAATGCGTAACGGGTTTTCTGATAATTCATCGGACTCGCTTTTAGCCCTTATTGTTCAAAGTGAGTGTACGGTCTGATGAATTGTTCTAACAGAACGAGTTCAAAGTTCTTGGTCATCATACATAGTTTATGCATACACTAAATTACACTAATAGCTAGGGGATAGGCGGCCACCGTACCCTAAAACCCAAAATTGGCTCACCGGAGCCATTCGGGTGCGGCGGCGACACTGCGGCGGCAGACATCCTCAGTCGTCGTCATCGGAAATGAGGTCGATGTAGATGTCGTCCCACACCTTCTTCTCACGGCGCCATGCGTCTTGGTTGTCGACAAACTCCTTCTCCTTCACTGCCCATGCTTGAGGAGGACATCGTCGAGGTTCGCAAGCTACCGCCGGCGCTGCTCCTCCTCCTCCTCCCGCACGCTGCGCGCCATGATTGCCCGCTCGAAGATTTCCGCCTCGGCCGGGGGGGGGGGGGGGATCCTTCGGCTCGATGACTCCACCTCCCCGCAGCACCGGCTCCGCCTCGAGCTCTTGCTTCACCACGCGGAGGGTTTGCTTCAGGTTTACGGAAAAAAAATGTCCAACCCGTCAAGTGAACCGATACAAAACCGTATTGAATGGCAAAATGCCCAACGAGCCACCCTATCATCGGTGCATACTAAATCCAACACCGTACGATTTACGAGTACGCCGACGGCTGACCGTCTGGTGGACTGGTGAGGGTTGTTAGTTCAAGTGAGGACTTACGCCTTGCGCCGGGGTGGGACGCGTACGTCCGTCCTCTCCCCGGCCTGGTCGCGAGCTGAGTAATAAACCACGAGCGGCACGGCGACCGCGCCCATGGGGCAGGACGGGAGTTGCCGAGTTGGTAGCTAGGTCGACCGTCGTATGCTAGGCTACACGGGAACCCGACCAAGTGCATCCGTGTCGGACTGTCGGTCCTGCATTAGAAAGCACAAAGCGACCGGTCGTTGTCCGCGGCTGCATGCACCTGGCCGGTTTCAACGTACGTACGCACCATATATGCTCAGACAAGTCTGCATTCACATACTGCACGTGATGCTGCATTCCATGACCAACAGATCCACGTAAGACGTCGATTCACACTTCCAATCCTTCATAGGCAGAGGGGAGCTTTGATACATGACACTTGAGAATTAGCAAAGCCTTTTAAGAACGTGGCAATCAGGCGTGCGCCTATTTCAAATCTCAAGATTTAACTTTGATCATTAATTTAATTAACAAAATATAAGTTGTGTGCCGAAAAACTATACCATTGCAAACTTCTTTTGAATACTAATTCAAGGGATCACACATAAACTACATTCGGTTTAATTTTGACTGTGTTGCATGCCTTATTCAAAAGAATGTAGGGAGTATATACATTGTATGGAGTGGCTTCCTCTCAATCAATTGAAAATTAACTACCTTTCTTAGTTGACTCCACAATTATGTTCATACACATCTAAAAAAATGGCAACCGTGTTATTAAAATGTGTTCATCTAGTGCAAAAACAAAATGTAGTGCCTGCTTTTAAAGTTCACAGTAATTAGTTTTTGACATGGATCCCAACATCAAATTAACGGCGCTTGGTGTCTGACTGAGAGTTAACTAACTCTCAATCGACAGAGAAGTAGCAAAACTAAGTTTGCATGGTTCCGTTGGCACCTAGTACAAAAATACTGTATATGGGCACCTAGTAGTTCTTGTCCCTTTGAGGAGCTAGCATCGCAAGCTTAATCACATGGAGCATATTGTTTTGTTCATACGTGCGAGATCTCGTTGGCTTAAACTAGAAAGTTCACATACATACATGATACATGCATGTGTTAAGAGAGGCAACTAAACTAGTGCCCCACCTGGCCCTACGGCATGAGCCATGAGGAAGTTAATTAGCCTCCCGGACGTCGCGATCAGCTGCCGCGAGCAATGACGATGTACTCCCTGTGTTCCCAAATATTTGCATTTCAAATGGATACAACATACGGATGTATGTAGACATATTTGGAGTGTAGATTCATTTATTCTGTTTTGTATGTAGTTATTTGTTGAAATCTCTAAAAAGACAAATATTTAGGAACGGAGGAAGTGGAGTCGCTTTCCAACTAAAGAAAAAAAGGTCGCTGTCGACACACATTAACGACCTCCATGGCCCCAAAATAGTGCTCCCTCGAGCTCCAAAGCCCAAGATTCCTCTCTCCTCCTCACTGATTGTGTGCTTTGACCGGTCTGAAGCGGACAAAGTGCAGCGTAACAGCAAGTGCTCTCCCTGTCTCCGTTGACACTGACAGCACGAGCGCATTGATCGATGACGAATTGGCATGCGTCACCGCACCAACGTGCACTCTGCTGCTGGCCCCGTATATATAGCAGCTCCATCGTTCCGCCTGTATCCAGAGTCCCGACCACCGGATAGATCATCAACCCAATCCACTTTCTCAGACAGACAGACATACAGACTAGTTAACACGTCGACAAGGTGAACGTACACGTAGACATCGGCCGTCGTCGCAACCCCGCAGGGGAAGACCGGAAGAGAAGAGAGATGGGCTCGTGCGTCTCGCGCTCGACGGCGTCGGTGGAGGGGTCCGGGCGGGCGGTGGCCACGGCGAAGGTGGTCGGCCTAGACGGCTCTTTGGCGCAGTTCACGGCGCACGAGGCGCTGGGGGACGCCGCCGGCGTCTCGAGCTTCCTGTGCAGCGCCGACGAGCTCCGGTTCGACGCGCCGGCCCGTGCGCTGGCGGCCGAGGAGGCGCTGCAGCCTGGGTGGCTCTACTTCGCGCTGCCGATGTCCATGCTCCGCCGGCCGCTCTCCGGGCAGGAGATGGCCGCCCTCGCCGTCAAGGCCAGCTCCGCGCTCGTCGTCGCCGACGGTAAAGGGCGGAAGGCGGCTCGGGTGGCGCCGCTCGTCGTCGCTGAGGAGGGCGCCGGAAAAGAGGACGGTGGATGGAGTCACCCCGCGCATGGAAAAGGCGATGCGCTCAAGACGGTGCACGGCGGTGGTGAGACGGTGGGGAAGACGAGGCAGCGAGCTGGTGGTTCCTACGGAAGCGGCACGAGTCGTCCGGCAGGCGTGCAAAGGTTAAGCTCCATTTTGTAGGCCGATGACTGAGTCCACTTGATGATTTTAGCAAATGGTTAATTAGTAAAGTTTTGTGCGTGGGTTAGTTAGTTACTTTGATTCAGTCGACGCTCGATCCCCAAGCTGAGGTGGAGATCAGTGTATATATATACTGCACCACATACTATATATTACTCCCTCCGTTCCGAATTACTTGTCCCGAACGAAGAGAGTAGTATTGTACAAATGTACAGGTTGCATCAATTTCATATGCACATTCTTCCTTCTTCTAAAGTTTTTCAGTTCATCCTCGCCCCTGGTCCATTTTCTTATGGGCCGGCATGGGTGGTTTTGGGGCACCAAAGTAATGATGTTAACATGAACCTCTTCTACGAGTTAACCATAATAGCTCCGGACAATGGTTGAACTATAAAAGTTTTGCTTTGGCCTTAGCTTGGGGGAAGAAAGCCGAAGGATATCGTGTTGTTTATTTTCGCCATCTCCAAGTGCAAGAAGAACCTGTAGTGCTCTTTCTACTGGGAAATGGACCAGGAACATCAATTAAAGTTCGGGCTCTTGGTCCACCACATTGCTGATTTATACAATAATTGATTGAGTATACAAGATGTGAATGTCAATGACGACATTTCGGATGCCATCCTGTCAAACAAGACTGACCCGGGTGACTACACGACGAAGTCGGCTTACTTTGCACAGCTGGACACCATGAATATTCCAATTTCAAGCCGATTGTTTGGAAAATTTGAATGTCGTCGAAGCATAGATTCTTTGCCTAGCATATTCATTAGGACTTTGTATGGACGACCGGCTATCTGGCTCGAGAGACATGGGTGGCGCTTGTGCCAGCTATGCAAAAGGGAGCAAGAGTCCGTTGCACATCTTTTCAACGGTGGATTTTCTTGGCGCATCTGGCATGAGACTAAAGCTTGGTTTGTCCTCGTCGATGTTCACACCGACGCTTGGTGCCATTTCAATTTGATCATGGAGTGGCGGAGTTTTGTGATCAAAGTCATCAGTTCCATTAGGAAAGGGATTGCATCCTTTGTGATGCTTGTATATTGAGAAATTTAGTACGAGCGGAATGCGAGAGTCCTTCAAAGCACTTCTACGATGCCGAGTATCATCACTCGGAAGATCAAAGAGGAAGCCAATATGTGGAGTCTGGAGGGAGTGAGGTAATTAAGTTTGATCATGCCGCGAGAGTAGGCCTATGTGTAAATAGTTGTAAAACTCTTCTTAATTAATACGATGAGGCGAAGCTTTTGCCTCATTTTCCAAAAAAGAAAAGATAGCAACCAAGGAAGATCCCTAGACTCTTGTCACCTCTCCCACTCACCTCCCCCTGCAACTTCAAATCCCCAATCACCTTCCTTTTGTCACTTCACTCCCCAAACCCCTCTTCCTAATGTCTCTCTAATCTCCTTCAATAAATTTCAAAATTCAAATTCACATCGTCGTGCTAAGTCTAGCAATGCCATCCCTACCCCTTTCTCCCCACTCACTTTGTTCTTTCTCGTTGTGTATTTCTACTTCCCTCACCCACGCTTATATCCTAGTTATGGGGAAATTTTTTTAATTTATACAAATCGTTGCCTGTTTTCATCAGATAATGTAGTGTTTAACTTACATAACTTTTGGTCCAACGATCTTTAGAAACAAAAGATACCCTCAAGTTAATGAAAGACTTTATTGTTTAGTTCATAATCACCCAATTAGGCGCCTAAACCTTAATGCACACGAAGATTATGGATGTTTGGAAATACCCTACGCTTGTTCTGTATTTCCCTGAGACTAGCATGAACAACGATGTTGCGGCTATTTTCCAGCTTGGTCGATCATGGGCCACTAGCAAACAACAATCTTTCACACATACGACCCCTTTCCAAGCAATAGGATAAACATATTGTACCCTGAGTCGTTCCTTCACCACGTACTAGGTTCAAGTGGCCTAACTGCACTGAAAGAGCCTGTGTCGCTGACTCGGGCACATAAATACCTAATAAGCAAACCCCGTATTTTGGACAGAGTTTGGCACTACTCCAAATGATGATAACCGTAAATATGGTTGCTTCGGCTCCTCCCCACCCCTTAGAAGAACGTCTAAAAAGCTGGCGCCGTCAGGCATTGGCCAATCAACGAGAACTTCCACTAAACTGTTTTTCAAGTCCCGAGGTCTAGCTGCACATGAGAAGTGTAAGTCCAAGGCTTCAAGAATTCCTGGATGTGCACAACAAGAAGTGTTGTGTGAGTGTTGGTTTGTGAAATCCACACATTCTCATTAGATCTAGTTTAGTAGACTAGTTTTTCCTTTTAGGGAGAGAATGAACAGTTGCGGCAATATCTTTTGGACATTGGTCATCCGCACAAGCCGAATAATAGAATTTATCTCTGCCTCCTTCTTCCTCATATTCCTCCTTCTCCTTCTCATTTTCCTCATATTCCTCCTTCTCCTTCTCATTTTCCTCATATTCCTCCTTCTCCTTCTCATTTTCCTCATATTCCTCCTTCTCCTTCTCATAGGGCATTGTTAAAGTAACAAGGATGTTGACAACAATGACAACATATTGTTAATAGCACAATGGTCTTGGACAGACCCAACTAATGATATACTACGAGATCCAGTCGTAACTTTGATATCCGTATTAGCTTCTCATGTGTTAGTGTATACTCACATAGTCACATCCACCATGAGAATGTCGTGTACCTTCATACTGTATGGTTGCTTTGAGGTTGTCAAACATTTTCCAGTAAATGGGTGATCATAACGGTAAATTTTGGGTACATTAGAAAAGTATGTCAAAAGACTCGATAGTTCAAGATTGGAATTTGCTCCTTCAATGATGGAGATATATTCTCCGAGTCCACTCGGTATTGCGGTATCATCGTATGGCCATATACACTGTGATATGATCACGTGGATATAGGAATACAGAAATGAGAGAAGAGAACAAAACCGGTTACGAGGATAACTTGATATTGTGGTCAAGTAGTTGCTTCACAAGGATACCAACAAAAATCTCGCCTCGGATTTTATTAAGTACCGCGAAGCAAAGAGAATTGTGTGTGCAAACAAAATGTTCGCTCAATTACGTGTATCCATCATCGTAAGTTCAATCGTAGATTGGGGCAAATTCTTGCGACTGGGAGGTTTCACTTAGCTGCGGGAATCTACACACCATCACCAACATCTACTTCTACATTGTGTTTCTGTGTACTAAAGATTGATCTATCTCTATGCATCTTCATAGTGATTCTAGGCATGTATGTTAGTGCGGTATTTTTTTAATTTTGTACTACGTCCCCTAAATAGTTGGAACCTCTTGTAGTTTTGTAATTTTTTTAGTGAGAACAGCTAGTGCATGTCATGGAACCTCATTTACTTTATGTTGACCTTATAAATAGGATTTTTTTTCTATGAATTATAATAAGTTTCCAGTAAGACTTTCTCATAATATTGTGTGTAAAGTAAGTATGAACATTAAGGCTTCACAAATGACTTAATATTCCCTTGCAAAGATCAAGTGAATGTTGAGACTGTACTTGCAACAACCATAAAAAAATACAAATTTTACAAGGCTTACATTATAAATTTTGGTAATTACTTAACAAATGGTTTTACCCACAAGCAAAATTTGCTTCAAACTTTCCATATAACCTTATCTATCTACTCGTTACTTGCCACCCGTTTTGGCCCAACGGAGGAAGCCCATCTGGCCGCGCACTGTGGCCTAGGTCTGAAGAGCTGGCAAAAAATAAAATTGCTGATGGAAAGGTTCGATCTTATAACCTGCCAACCGGCCACACACAGTTTGTCCAACTAACCTAGCTAGAGATATGAGAGGATTTTTTTTCTCCCGTTGCAACGCACAGGCCTTTTTGCTAGTACTGAAGGGAGGTAATATTCTTGGTTCCGTTCCACTTCGTTTGGTTCCGCTTTAATTAATTTCACGTATACTATTTCACAAGCAAAATTTGCTTCAATCTTTCCATATAACCTTATATATAGACATAAAAGAAATATCAACTAAATTGGATCTATTTTTTAGAAGAAATAGCATAAAACTACCATAATCTATACTACTATTAAAAAAGAGAACATGAATTCCCCTAAAGCCACACCACAAAAGTGTACACGGGACAATCAGGATCCTCCGATTTGACCATCTAACAAGATCTAAGAGCCAATATTACTTTGATGGTCTGCCTCCTGATCTAACGGCTGATGATGAATGTTCTGCCGTGGTCTGCCCGCGATCGGAGCCCGACAAGTTCGGACCTCCCTCCCCTCGCTCCCGCTGTCCACGATATCGTTCCCCGATTCCCTCCACGGACTGCGGGATTTCTCTCCTCCACCTCCCTTCCACACCTCCTCCCGAACCCTCTATCCCGTGCGAGGTGGAGTGTGACGGGCGCAGATGGCGGCGACAAAAGCGCTTGGCTGAGGGCGCCGAACAGCGAGCATTATCGTCGGATCTTTCCGGCCAACCCGCTCCTCCGCGAGCACTGGCCGCCCGGCCGCCTCCGGTGCCAGCGGCACTCCGCCTCCGCTGCTCCACCACTTCTGGACGCGCCGAGCCCCGCTGCTCCGCCTAAGATGGCCACCCGGCCACCTACAGCTCGCCCTCCGCTCCACGCCTCCCCACTTGCACCGCCGGCAGCCCTTGTCATCGCCCTGTCCGCTAATAGTGGGGACGCGGGACACGCCACCAAAGCTGGGTACCTGGACACGCCACGAAGCTGGGTACGCGGTATACACTTCCGTTGCAAGGGACGTGGATAGGTGCTAGGTATCTTGGCGCTGCTATTGCCGGTCCGATGTAGTTGTCGGGATAGTTGCGTATAGGTTGAATCTGCACGCCATATCCATTATCCCAATCTTTTACATCAGCGACAATCGATTCCCCACGTCTAACACACGTAGTCACCATGGCCGACCTTCAGCAGAGCAACACAAAGAAGGGTGGTGACAGGGAGTAAGCGCTGCCGGGAGCAAGACGGCGGGGCCCGTGGCAGATACTGCGGCGGGTGAGCGATCGGCGCGGGTAATAGCGACCATGCAGCATCAGATTCCCCATTGGGATGATATGCAACGGAGGTCAGGATATCAGATATATGGATGATGTTACTTGTTTTGGACAAAAATAATGGTATTTCGTTGGTTTTCTGATAAGAGAAACCACATGCCTTCCAAGTTCTACCTTTCCGTGCAGGTAACATCGCTAGCTTCTGCCATATATTGGACCCGTGAAATTCTCTGTGCTCACAACGTGTTTGACGAAATAACAATGGTGTTGTGCTTTTGAGGTCAGTCTCCAAAAGGGAGCATCTGCAGGCATGTAAGTAGCCGGACGTGTCGCTCTCCACATGCAGAAGGATTTATGGAAGAGGAAAACATGTATGGGATGGGGCGAAGTGAGTTTATGATCATTTCTTATTAAAACATTGAAGTGATTGCTTTTCTCTTTGATTTTCTTTGTGTGACATATATAGAGTCAGTCTTATAGTTATATTTACCTGAAATAAAATAATGTCCATTCACTCTAAACGACCAAACCTACAATTTTTGTTAGTGGAATTTTATGTTTGTCACAGTCGGCACTAAGACATATTTGCATCAAGCATATCATTTTTCTATAAGGATATACGCAACAAACAGTGTTTTGTGATCATTTTTCTATATATAGTCAGTACTGAGACACAACATGTGTACTCTCTTTGAAAGCAGGTGAACCAGCTGGATCTCTTTGTCAACGACTTTAATGGGGATCAGGTCAGGGCTGGAGCTGCATTTCCACTGCTCTCTCCAGCTCACAGCTGGTTATGCATGCTTTACCTTATATCTGCCCAGGTCTAATCCTTCACCCTTCCTCAGTCTCCTTATTTCTTGATGCTGGGGAATGCACTCTAGATGTTAGATGTAACAATTTCGTGGTCAATCAACCGTAATATGGTAAAACTAGAAAGTGATATGAGTTTTTTGGATGCACTAGAAATATATGAAAACTGTTGGCCCAAAATCAGAGGGCTGCACTAAATTATTGGCCATTTTATCTCATGTTTTCGATGTTACTTGTCATGTATCAATTTTGTGGTCAATCAACTGGTACAACACTAAATCTAGAAAGTTATATGAGTTCTTTTGATGCACTATAAATATATGAACACTGTCGGCCCAAAATCAGAGGACTGCACTTAATTATTGGCCATTTTGAATCATGGCTTTGATGCTAATTGTTCTACCATGAACATTCTCTTCCACTAACATTCCAACATTAATGTCTAAGCTGTGAATTGAAGTTGGGACCAACCCATTACTTGTATAGATGAGCTAACCATGACACCAAAGTAAATGTTCTGTTCTATGCGTACATATAGCTTCATATGAATGATGCATGACAAAGTTCTCATATTTACATGCCTGAGTACAGTATGTCATATACCCAATATTTTTATAGTTCATGTTAAGTAATAAATATACATTTGACACCAAAATGTGTGGAAATCCCAAGTTCAATCTATTATTTTTATAAATATATTGATGATGAAGACAATATATATGAGTTATAACTGCATTTTTTGTTGATAATCTTCAGTGTAAACACTTCTTTTTCTTAATTGACAGATTTCATGCACTTTTCTCACGGTATAATAAAGAAACGCACCATCATGCAAGATGGCGGCTCAAGTTCTTTCCACACATGCACGATTACTATTCTTCAAGAAAAAAGGAACTGCTACTCACCCGCACATCGAGGTTTATGCTAAAGCATGAGTAAATCTATAGAAAATTTTCATGCCTACAAGGTACAAAGCAAAAGTATATGTACTCTCAAAGATTTTCATTTTCCGCTCCATCAAGATTTGGTGCATTTGGCGATTTGTTTTTGTTACTGCTCATCTTGGTGCTTGTTTTGCTGCAGGTCAAAAAGACTATTGCTGATGCAGCTTATTGCCCGCATATATGATAGATTTTTAGTTATCTTACCTCTTCTTCTATAAGAATAGATCACTAATGCTAATGCAGCTTATTGCGATCTTGTGTTGTAGTAGTATTTCCCTTATGCAGTAGGTGTCTCGCAAGCTTGTTGTATGGCAAATAATGTGTGAGGTTTCAGATTCAGGAAATTTATTTCTGCTGCATCACTAGAATTGTTTTATCACTATAGATGAACATGTATTTTCTTAAGAAATACGTGCGTTGCACGTGCATGCTAACTAGTTCTGGCAAGGGTTTTGAAAAATTACCGCTTTTGGAGTAAATTAGCATGCTCCACTGACGAGATGGCGCCAAAGCATCAGAAAGTTAGTACCATCTGCTCGGACCGTTTGTGCCCCAAGCGTCGTAATCAGCTGCCGCAAGCCGTGACGACGGGCGCGATTAGCCATAACCCCGGGCGATTCGTCCATGACACTGTCTGCTAGTGCGTATTTTGTTCTGAAACTCGCTGTCAACCACGTCTCGATCGTTAATTAATTATTAAGCTGGCCATGCATGCACCATCCGTTAGGCCTGTCACCCTCCGGGAACCTTCGACTAGGGTCATGCTTGGATCCAAGGGACTATTTTTAGTCTGACTAAAACTAGTCTCTTTTAGAGGCTAAAGTTCCAATCACCCCTGACTAAAGAGAGGCTAGAACTAGTCTTGAGACTAAAACTTTTTAGTCAGGGAAACCCTACTAAAATATGGATTAGTCCTCTCTCTCCTCATTTAACTCCTCTCCTTTAACACATGCGAGTTCGGGATTGGAGGGTTTGGAGGATAATAAATGCTCATTGACTCATTTTAGTCTATTTAGTATTTGTATCCAACCATGGGTGAGGCTAGCAAGTTTTAGTCCCACTACTTTTAGTCATGGGACTAACGTATCCAAGCACCCTCTAGGAGTACGTGGCCGAGCAGAACTACCCACTCATGCATAATTTTGACTGTTACTATTTTCATGCTGGTTTATTAATCTTTCTTATAGTTTGAGTTAAACTTTAACCATTGATTTAACTATAAAAAAATAAATTATATACCTCAGAAATAGTATCATTGGAAACCTTTTTCAAATATGAATCCAACAATATAAGTTTTGTGACATAAAACTTACAATTTGTTAGTCAAAGTACACAAAATACGAAGGGACCAATAAACAAGTTGTCATTGTTGTTGTTTATCCATTTCCTTTTAGGCTGGTCATAGTGGGGAGTAACTTAGGGGGTGTTTGGTTCAGAAGTCCTAGGGCTTTTTTTAGTCCCAGGGACTAATCAAAAAAGACTCTTCAGTAGAGTCTTTTTCTAGTCCCTGTAGAAAAAGTCCCTCCTGTTTGGTTCTTAGGGACTTTTTCTAGTCTCTGGGACTAAAAGTCCCTGAACCAAACACCCTCTTAGACTAGTGTCATATGCATGACACTAGTCTAAGTTACTACCTTCATAATACAAAGTAACATGACAGTAGTGTCATAGATGGCTTCATTTATTAACTTGCAGACTCATCTTGTCTTGGAAAGCGATATGTTACAGTAACATATTATGTTACCACCTCACATTAAATACTTGCCACATAAGCAAAAATTTCTTAAAATGCGCTATGTTACTAGCTAAGTTACTTCCACCATGACTAGCCTTAGACCGTTGACTCTTCATGGCCACGGACAGCGTGGACTTTGTCGCCACTAGAGTCATGCAGCCAGCGGCCACAACTTGTCCTTCAAGTACCCCAGTGCAGTGCAATGCAAGTTCTCTCCTTGTCTCCGTTGACACTGACAGGGTATGACGAACTGGCCTGCGTCATGGCATAAACACATCATGAACCTCTTGCACACCTCTTCTGCCTCCCAAGTCCCAACTATAAAAGGCTGGATCACACGCCGGCTCGTACCAACAGACCAACCAATCCACTTTGCACTTGCTCACACGATCGATCACTACGACGAACAAGTCGTCCCAAGGTAATAAATGGGCTCGTGCGTCTCGCGCTCGCCGGCGTCGTCGGCGGTGGCGGGGTCAGGGCGGTCAGTGGCCACCAAGACAGCGAAGGTGGTTGACGTAGACGGCTCCATGGCGCAGTTCGCGGCGCCCGTCACGGCGCGCGAGGCCCTGGATAGTGTACAAGAGCGCCGCCCAGGCGCGTCGGTCTTCCTGTGCAGCTCCGACGAGCTCCGCTTCGACGTGCCCGCCCGCGCGCTTGCGGCCGAGGAGGCCCTCCAGCCCGGGTGGCTCTACTTCGTGCTGCCCATGTCCACGCTCCGCCGCTCACTCTCCGGGCCGGAGATGGCCGCGCTCGCCGCCAGAGCCAGCTCGGCGCTGGCCGTCGCCAGCGGCGTTGCGTCACCCGCGGCGCAAGAACGGGGCCGGGGTGCCCGGCGCCAACGGCAAGCGACGGAAGGCGGCGGCTCGTGTGGCGCCGCTCGTTGTCGCCGAGGAGATCGCCGGACCGGAAGGTGGATCGGATCATCACCATGGGTACGGCAAATACGGCGGGGATGAGCCAGCGGCGAAGGCGTGGAAGAGAAGTAGTTGGGGTGGAAGCCGCAGCAGCACTCGCCGTCGTCGCCGTGCATCTGGCACCCCAACGCTGAGCTCCATTTTGGAGGCCGATGACTTCTGAGCAACCCGGTCATGATTCAACAGTTAGATTCTTGGGAGTTGGGAGTGGTTAACAACTTTTTTTTTGTTATCATGGATTAGTTTAGTTGAGTTAATTGGTCCAGTTTGTTGCGTTGCTCGACCGATGTATATACTGCATACGAGTTATATGTACAGCATGCTTGATGCTTCGATGTGCACGTGTAAAATCTGTATCGTGAAAACTCATATATACAGATACTGACACTGCATGAAAGTATCACAATTTTGGACCTAGCATTCTGTTTAGATATCTGAATTCTGCATTGACGCTCGGCTTTTGCTCGCTCCAAGGTTACACGATCTTGGGTCTGCAGTTCAGATTTGATTGCCCGAACATTCGAGGTAATTAAACATATTTTTGCATTTAATGATTTTGTGAGGTGATGTGTTATGTGCGAAAAAATTGATACAAACTTGGATTATGGTGTTGGATGGTTTGAATTTCAAATATTGTCGAATTATAGGCAATGGTAGAATTTGCATGTAACTTGGCACATGCTATAGTATATGGTTTTGTGCATCACCTGATGCAGAGGTCGAGAGTCTTCCCCTCTTTTCGTAAAAAGAGAGAAATAATTTTGAGGAGTTTACGTAGGAGTTGGTTGGAGTGCACACAAAATAACAAGGTCCCTATGAGCAACTCTAGCAAATTCTCAATGCTTAACTCTCAAAACACACTTATTTGAAGACCCCAAAAAACATTCTAGGTATTGGGAGGTTATGATCGAACACATCCCCTAAACTTAACTCCTATTTTGCTTTCATTTACTAGTCCTCGTCTCTTTCGTGTATAAACACCATTTTCACATCATATTCTATTCAAACATTGACATTTAAAAAGCACAAAGTTCAGCAACATTTGAAAATGCATATTTTTCAAATTTTCACTTTCCAATTGAAACCACACTTGCGCAAGAATTGAACCAAAAGACGCTTCATATAATCCCAAAAAGGTTATCAAAATACCACACATGTCATCAATCAAAAGAACACAAAACATAATACAACAAAGTGCATCACCCCCCCCCCCCCCGGCACTACATCCGCAAAAGTGTCAGCTCCATGGCTCCTTCAAAATCTTTCCAAGAGTGAGCTCTCAACACACACTTTCCTAGTCAATCATTCCACTTATGTCCAAGGACATGAACCTTGCATCTTGCTCCTTGTTGTCCATTTCTTGCTTGTACAGTGCTTGGATGTAGTTGAATCCTCCCCTTTTAGCACTCCACTTGGATGTCGGAGTTCAATCTCATAAACACAACATGTCCAGTAGTTGCAACAATATAGAATTGCACTCCAGCAGTGTAAGATTGAACATTGTGTTCAATTGGAATGAATCTTCACATTGCATTGCTAGTGCTCCTCAATGAACCATTGAACCTCTAAAAGGTGTTCTTGGTTTGATAAGTGCCAATAGGTGCATCAAGAGAAACATTCATCTGTGCCAAGAAGAAATGCCTCATCCTACTCTACCTTGTGATTGGATGCTCTTACTTTCATATTGTTTGTTGTTAGAGTCTACACCTTAGCAACTTCTAAACCTTGTTCCAATTTGGCACTCACATTATCCATTGAGAAGGCAATGCCATGGAGTCCAATATGTCATCCAACATGACCTCTTGAATCAGAATCCGGTGCCCTTTGCGAACTACAGTGGACATGTGCATGATCTTATAAAAAAGCTACTCCATTTCAACTTCTGAATTTTAAATTCCATACACCAATCACATAGTGACAATATCTATTTTGCTTTTCATCATGAAAGTTGAAAAAGAAAACATTAAAAAGACTCTCAACAATTTGGCCATGCACCTCATGCATTCCCAAGCCATCGTCAAGATCGACAACATCAGAGGCCGAAAGGTTCTGTAGCAATGGATTTGAAGGGCGCCTGAGGAGAGCTAAAGCCAGAGGGGTGCAATCTTCTTCCTTGGTGAAGCGGTGCGCTTCAAGGGTGGTGCGAGCGCCACAGGGGCATGCCAGAGGTGGGAGGTGGAGTGGCATGTAGGTGCCGCCCACGGTGGCAATGATAGTGGCTCGAGACGACCGCGACATATAGCCGACAGTGGTCGGCAGGACCACCTTGCCCTATTGGCGTCACAGAGCCGTGGGTGGTGCCGAATTGGGAGTGTGATTTGGGAAGGATAACTTCCACACCTATTGGGGAGTTTTTCTGTTCTTTTTGGAGTTAAGGCACCGCCAGAGATGTGCTAGAGTTGATCAACTCCCAAGAGTGATATTCTTTTCGGAGCTAACGAATTATTGAAAGTATGCTAGCTAGAGTTGCTCTAGAGTTGGGAGTCCCTGGGAAGGTTTTAGAGTGACATTCTTTCTCCATTCTTAGCATGACGTTCGCCTTGCTCTCAGATCTTTTGTGCTTTATGATTGCAAAAATTAAGTTTAATATACGTTCGTTATGTCCTCTTCAGTTAGCTAAAACGTTTCAGCTGCAAGACCGTTTGTGACTCCCGTGTTTGACGAGTTAACTAACTATACTTAGTCTCATGTCATAATCCGCTACCGCCAGCCGTGACGACGACGAGTCTAGCCGTGACCCCAGACGATATAGACATGTCACTGACAAGTTGCTGTCGCTGCGTATTTTGTTCCGAAAGTCGCTGTCACCACTGAAATAGCCATTCACCCCACCCCACGTACCACTTGACGGTCGGACAATTGGCACTTCCTGCCACTTTCCTGCAGGAACCTTCGATCAGGAGATGAGATCTATCTACTCACGGATCACTTTGACCGCTATACAAGTGGCCTCTACGACGACTTTGTCACCACGAAACTAAGGCCAACTCCACCGCACGATCCCAAACGGACGTCCAGTTTGGCTGGATTTTGTCCCTTTGGGGCGCCGATGGGTTCGCCCGTGTCTGGCTTTGTCAGATGGGTCGTGCGTGCGCCCACCGCGCAGCCGTACCCCAAATCGTGTCCGGGGTGGATGTGAATAAAAAAAATATAAAAACTAGAATGAAATAACTAAAAAAGTAAATAAACGCATTTAAAAAAACATAAAACATATATAGGGGTCGGCCACAAAATGGTCCAGTTTTCAGGCCACTTAAAAGGCCCAGTTTCATAATTAACATATAAAAAAAGAAAAAAAAACACCTCCCGCGCGCTCCTGCCGCGCCCGTCGGTGCCGTGGGCGTCGCCCTCTTCACTGGCCGCCGGTGTCGTCGTAAATCGCAGCGAGGTCGGCGTGGCGGCGGCGTCCACAGTGGGGCGGCGGTGCGTGGTAAACAGGCGGGCTGGGCGGTGGGAGGTGCACACCACCTCCTCCCGTGGCGGCGCCTCCGCTCCGGTGGCCCAGGGGCGGAGTGGCGCGCGCCGATTCACGCCCGGCGGCCATCTCCGGGCGATGCGAGACCAGAGCCCACCCGATCGGCTGCTGGAAGGCGGCCGACTGCTCCTCCTCCATGGCGTCCTCCCTCCTCTCCTCCGTCAAGGCCGCCATCTACAGCTCCGAGAAGGCCACGTCGCCGGCGGCAGACAGTGCAATATGGCCTCCTCCAAGCCGTCCCATTGCCGCTCGTCGTGGGTGTACATGGAGTCGTCCATGACACGCTGCACGATCCGGGCCTCCTCCTCCGTTGTCATGCGAGGAGGTGGAGGTGGTGACGGAGAAGGGAAAGGCGACAGCGTAAGGCCGCGCACGCGCGTACGCCCGCGCACCTCTCGACGTGGCTGGCCCGACACCGTGCCGGGCGGCGGTATGACGCGGCGCGTGTCGTGCTCGTCCCGGAGCCACGTGTCCCACAGCGTGGAGTCGGGGCCATACCTGTCGTCGTAGAACAGGTCGTCGGGGAGGCGGCGGCGGCGCTCGATCTCATCGCGGCGCGCGCGGCCGGCCAGCACAGGAGGGATCGGGACCCGGTCGGCGCTGAGGTTCCACCCGTTGGGGAGGTGGACGTCACTCCATGGGACCGGCGTCCTCGTGTCCCAGTACCTCCGCACACGTCTGCCGCGAGGTATCGCCGGTCGCGCTTCGCCGGGCGGGCCTAGGGTTGATGGTGAAGGGGCCGGGCACGGCTCGACGGGAGGAGCGCTGGCGGAGACGCTGGCTCCTCCTTCTTCACGGAGCGGGCGGCGCCCGAGGAGGAGCGGCCTCACGGTCGTCTTGGCCCTTGCGGTTCCGAAGCCCATGGCGAGGTGGGCGGCCAGCGAGCTCGAGGGCGATGGGAAGGCTAGGGTTCGGCCTTTGTCGGGGTTCGAGGAGGCAGCGGGGTGGCGTGGGGCAGTGTGGGCGACGACCCGTCCACGCTTCCCACTTAAAGAAGGACGGCGACCGTTCGACGCGGCGGATGATGTGGGCCGCCCGCTCGTGCGCATTGATGTGGGCGGGTGGGAGGTAGGTGGCCGCCTGCCACGCGGCCCTGAGCGGACCAGGCGCGCGTCCGTTTGGTGTCCGCCGCGACTCAAACCCGACGCAAGTTTGCGCTCGAAATGTGTTGGTCCGGACACAAAACGGATAGGATAGGTTCAGGCCGTCGCGCGCTGGGCCGCCTCGTTGGAGTTGGCCTAAGCAGCGGCATGCACCAACTTGTCCTTCAAGTGATCGATCGAGTGCAACGCAAGTTCGCTCTGCTTGTCTCCATCCGTTGACACCGACATCACGATTTAACGGGCCTGCGTCATCCATAGCATAAACGCATGAACCCACTATAAAAAGCTTCATCACGCAACCGTATCAACGGACCAACCAACCCATTTCGCACTTGCTCACAGAACACACGCACCAACACGTCGTCACAAGGGGAGAAATGGGCTCGTGCGCCTCGCGCTCGCCGGCGTCGGTGGTGGCGGCGGTGTCCGGGCGGGCAGTGGCCACCAAGACGGCGAAGGTGATTGGCACGGGCGGCTCCATGGCGAAGACGCTGGCGCCGTCACGGCGCAGCGAGGCACCGGGTCGTGCGCAAGAGGGTGCTTTCGCCGGGCGGTGATGAGACGGCCGAAGGCGAGGAGAGGAGATGATTACCGTGGAAAGCGCGGCAACCGCCCGTCGTGGTGGTGGTGCAGGCGCGCAAAGGTTGAGCGCGATCTTGGAGGCCGATGACTTCTAAGTTAAACGATTCTCGGGGTCGGTTAATTTAATTCCGTTATTAGTTAGTTGGTTCTGTCCGTCGATCGACCCGATCAACCCATGTATATACCGCATACAACAATACTTTGATGTTTTTCGACATAAAACTTATATTTACAGCTGGTGGTACTGCCAGAAAATACAATTTGAAACTAGGTAATGCACTCCTTGCTGCACAATTAAACGGGCTACACTATTTAAAAAAAAGAAGCTAAAAGGGTTAGGCTTACACACGTGCTCGATTTCTGAATAGTCACACATTTCAAAACATCGTAACCTTCCTCCTCGGGCCCGTGTTGCCCCCCCACCCTCCCCCCCCCCCCCCCCGCCCGCGCGCACGGGCAGCCCGGACGCTCGAACCCTAGGCGCCGCCCCTAGCCCCCACCCTCCTTCCCTCCCCTTGCCGCCGCCGGGCAAAGCTTGGAGGCCGGCGCGTCGGGCGTGGCAAGCAGGCAGGTAGCGGTGTGTGGTGGCATAGCGGCTAAGTTATTTTACCGGTGCTGGGAGCTACCGGTGAAGTCCTGGCCAATGAAATGCTGCCAGCTAACTTTGTGTGGGCCAAGTATCCAATGTATTCCACTGCTTTCTCACTTTTTCAATTTTGTATTTTTTTTCACCTTGGTCCCATGCACAGACAAGACAACCCTAACACGCGTATCTTTTTCTCTGTGCACAGTGCCGACGTGCACCTTATCCTTGTCTATACTTATAAGAACCCATCACTATTAATTTCCTTTTCATAATTTAGATGGTTCATATCTTGGAAACCAAATATTATTTTTTGAATTTTTTTATATATTTGAACTCATGATTCCAAGATCTTTAGAACGAGTTTAATTTTGGATACTTTTGAAACACGTTCAAATTGACATTTGAAACCACTTATTTCACTTAATATGTTTCAGTTATTATTTTATTATTTTATAAAAACAAATATCAATAATTGAAAAGAAAATTTTCAATATTTTGTCGATTTCGGTTGGTTAATATGTTTGAGTCATCAAAATCGCTTTCACAAGACATATTTCACTTACTTGAAAAAATCAATCTCATAAGTAGCATTTAAAAACATGATTAACGAAATTCAATTCTTTCAACGGACATATTTCAATAATTCCAAAAACCAAATTCAATTGAATAATTCCAAAACCAAATTACTTAGAAAAATCAATCATTTCAATAATTCCAAAAACCAAATTCAATTCAATAATTCCAAAAACCAAATTACTTACATGAAAAATCAATCATTTCAATAATTCCAAAAACCAAATTACTTAGAAAAATCAATCATTTCAATAATTCCAAAAACCAAATTCAATACAATAATTCCAAAAACCAAATTACTTACCTGAAAAATCAATCATTTCCATAATTCCAAAACCAAATTACTTACATGAAAAATCAATCATTTGAATAATTCCAAAAACCAAATTCAATTCTTTCAATGGACATATTTCAAAAATACAATTCATAAATCATGTCTTACAAATCATGTTTCAATGGATTTCATACACAATCCACAACAAGTAATTTCATATGTTTTCATAGAAATTAGTTTCACAACTTACAACACCACATTGAAATATATTTCAGGGAAGTAATTTCATAATTTTCATTACATATCTCACTGAATTAACAAGTTACAAATATGAGAAAGACAATCCAATTTTGATAATTATATAACACTTTCACAGGCTAAAATAATCTAGTTTCACCACATTGAAATTAGTTTCTCACTGAATTAGCAATTTCAAAACAAACATTACAATCAATTTTGAGAATTATATAACACTTCCACAGGCTAAAATAATCTAGTTTCACCACATTGAAACATAAATTTCAAAAAATGCATGTCATTGAATTAACGGTTTCAAAAAACATTGCAATCAATTTTGAGAATTATATAACACTTCCACAGGCTAAAATAATCTAGTTTCACCACATTGAAACATAAATTAAAAAAAATACATGTCACTGAATTAACGGTTTCAAAAAACATTGCAATCAATTTTGAGAATTATATAACACTTCCACAGGCTAAAATTATCTATTTTCACCACAATGAAACATAAATTAGTTTAACAACTTGCAACACCACATTGAATTATAATTCAGGCAAGTAATTACATATACTTCAGGTAAGTAATTTCATATATTTCAATACATATCTCACTGAAATAATAAGTTATAAGTATGAGAAATAGCAGTTTCATATATTTCAGACAAGTAATTTCATATATTTTCATAGAAATTAGTTTCACAACTTGCGACACAACATTAAAATATATTTCAGGGAACTAATTTCATAATTTATCTCACTGAATTAACAAGTTACAAATATGAGAAATAGTTGTTCCATATATTTCAAAGAAGTCATTTTATATTTTTCACAGCTCATCTAAACATAGCTATTTCAATTCATATCTCGCTGAAAATCATTCCAATCGTTTTGAGAAATATGTAACACTTCCACACACTGAAACAATTCAGTTTCACCAGATTGAAATGTAAATTTCCCATAAATTTGTTTCACAACTTGCACCACCACATTCAAATATATTACAAGGAAGTAATTACATATATTTCAGTGAATTGCACAGATCTATTTCAAATATCACATCAATTTCAATACTCCTCCTTCCATCTATATAGGGCCTAATCGTTTTTCAAGACCGCTTTGACTATTGATAAGATTAATAATACATGAGATGTATAATGTAAAAATTCTATCATTGGAAGCTCTTTCATTTACGAATTTGACGGTATGCTTTGTGTAACTTGCATGTCATATATTATTGCTCTAACATTTGGTCAAAGTTAACCTCGAAAAACATATTAGGCCCTATATAGATGGAAAGGAGTAACTCGTATGTCAGTTTCAGTAGCGGATCCATTCGAGTAACAAATAATTCTTGAAATGTTCCTGAGAAATATCATGGACCAGTACGTGTTGTCAATGTTCCTGAAAAAATTCAGTATCAAAAATATCATGAACTAGTACTAGTACTAAGGGAATCAATCAAGGATAATAAAAAACAGTCTGGCAATGGGGCAACAACTAGTACACGGTGCATCGGGATGGAAATCCAGCACAGGTACTAGAACAGGCTCAACAAATCGATTAAACAAGGGAAGCGACTAGTGGTGAAGCCAACATCGAACACGGCAACCTAAAAAATCATGGACCAGGGAGGAATCAAGGAGGGATGAGCCAGAACCAACAGTGTGCATGTCGATGGAGATGGCGTGATCCGCGTGCAGTCAGCGGAGATGAGCAAGATCCTCGTCCTGGTCGCCGAAGATGACATCTCGCGAGCACCGGCTCGGTCGAGATCGGCACCGGGGTGGCGGGTCGGCGCCGTCGCCCATGACGGCGTCCGGCAGCGACGTCCAGACGGCGCACATGTGGGACCCGCGTGCCCCCACGGGGCGCCACGGCGCGAGGAGATTGCCCCGGCTTTCAGGCGACGCCCGCGCTTCCAGATCTGGAGCAAGCGGCGGTGCTGTTGTTAGTCGAGCGCCCAGGCGGCGGCCCAGACGGCAGGGGCGGCCTCGGGGACGGGGCCGTCCAGGTTAGAAGCTGGGGGCCCAGAGGAAGGTCGCCGGCGGCCATGAGGGAGAGGACGAGCGTCGCGTCGCCGGCCATGGGTGAGAGGAGGCGAGGCAGAGTGAGCGTCGCACCTTTGCATGTCACCGTGTGCCTTGCGGCCCGAATTTAAATTTAAACATTGCGAAAAAATCTGAAAAAAATCATACATATTCACAGCATATATTAAGATAACCCCTAAAAAAATCAGATCAAAATTCGAAACATACATCGAGAAGCAAAAAAGAGAAACTCAGATGTGAATAGTATATAGAGAACCATTCACAACTATTCATAACAGATTTCTTTTTGCTTCTCGATGTATGTTTCAAGTTTTGATCTGAATTTTTAGGGTTATCTTAATATGTGCTGTGAACATGCCTGATTTTTCAGATTTTTCCGTAATGTTTAAATTTGAATTGACATACCTAGTGACATGTTATCAAATACATGTCATCACGATCTCTGTCCGTGGGGGCGTGGGTTCCTGGGATGTGCGGGATCGAGACCTGGGCTCCATCCTGTATTGCATCTGTATATAGGTCTCGTATCCCGGAATCGGAGGGGAAAAAAGAAATCTTGCGGGGTCCATCCGCACGAATCTAGAAGCATTGACGGATGGTGGATTTCCCGCCGGTAGCTCCCGGCTCCGGTAAAAAGGACTTTGCGGGTGGCATAGTGGCTGGCAAGTGCCGGAGCGTCACGACGGAGCGCGCGGGCAAGTGGCGGCGCGACGTTATCTTCTTGACGGGGTTGGGGTCGGTCAGATCTACGCACGCCGGAGTGGGGGCTGGCGGCCATAGCTCGGCAGGAAGCTTTGTGAAGCGGCAGGCCTGCAGAGCAGACAACGGTGTGTTGGCGAGCGCAAATGCCGGTGGTGCAGTCCGGAGGCAGCGGTGCGAGTCCATGGCTAGACCGGCAGCGGCGGCACTTGGATGGCTCGGCCAAGATGGAGTCTTGGCGAGCAGCGAGCGGCCGGCCATCTCTGTGCGGTGTAGCGAGCGGCGAGGCTCTCTCGGCAGTACAGTTGGTTCATCATGGAGATGTGGGTCCGACCATTGCAAGCCTGTCCCGTGGAGTGGGCGACGGCTGTTGCGGGTGGTGCTGGACCTGGTCGATGGTGCGGGGTGGCTGTGGTTCCTGTCTAGGCTGGGTGTCGGTGGTGCGACTGTCGTTCTTCTTGTTGTGCGTCCGGTTGTAGACCCTCGGCTTGCAGTTGCTGGCGAAGTGTTGCGGTGGCAGCAGTGTGAACCTTCTGGGACGGTGTTGCCCAATTCCATGTGGTGTGGTGAGGTGTGACGCGCGGATGAAAATTTTGCTCGGCTTTCGTCGGGCCAGCGGCGATGGCACCCGTGAATGTCATCCCCCTCATTGGGGGCGTCATCCGGCGTGTTTGTCATGTCCCTCGCTCACCCGGAGTTGTGGTTGTCTCGGACGAAAAGCCTCAATTTGGTGTTGGATCGACACAATGGCGGCGTCATCGGCGTCGTTCCTCTGTTGGGAGCATTGGATGTGGAGACATGGCTAGTTCCTTGACGCTCTCCTCTGTTGTTCGTCGCTGTCCTCTTTGTTCCACGACGGTGCTATGTGCGCCCGTCGCCGGTGTGTCCAAGACGATGTCTTTATCGGATCGGATCGAGTCCTGCCACCCACTTGCCACTTCCTCTTAGGCGATAAGAGTGGATGGTGCATCGACAAGTGATGTTCCGCGGAAGTTGGTGGTTTTCGGAGATGTTCGGCGTCGATCAAGACGCGGTGTCGTGTTCTAGGTTGGATAGGCTCTTCTGCGATGTAGTTTGCTTTGCGGTGTTGTTTGTCTTTGGTGTGGTGTTTGTGCTACTCTTATTGTTCGCAGCGACCGTAGTTTCTTGTAACTGAAATTCCGCGTTCTATAAAGCTATAATACGCCTTGGTGTACTCTCGAAAAAAACACATTTCCGAACGCGCTCTTGGCTAACCGCTTCGCTCTCTTTCTTTGGCGACAGACGAGTTCCTGCCAGCCTTTGGATGTGGGCGAGGCCGTGATCCCCACCGTCTCCGTCCGCTGCACCGGCGGCGAGAGGAAGGGGGTGGGCTCCCGTTTCTTCCCCTGTTGTTCCATAGGTCTAGAGTTTCATCGTCATCTAGTAGCACCAGTTTGGTGAGATTGGTTTTGCATTCAATAAAGTAGCATTGGTCACTGTCGGGCACCATAGTTGTGCTTCACCGTGAAGCACAACTATGGTTTTTTTCGCACAGTGTGATTTTCATGCGATTTTTTTTTCTGAGAAAACCAAGCAAAATGCAATGTCGATTTTTTAAGAAACCTGAAAGGAACCCCAAAGGGCGTACAAAGACAAGAAAGTGAGTTCCCAGGGGTGTGCGACTTGTGACACATGGCGGCACTAGGGTGCAGCACATGGCAGTAGAGCTCCCACTGCGTGCACAGTGACGGAGCTAGGCAAAAACCATTGGTGGGGCTAAACGAAAAAGATAAAGATCTGGGGGCAAAAGGCTATTTTCTAGTCATCTAGGTCCTTAAAAAAAGCAGACTTTTCTTGAAAGCTGCCTCCCCCCTCAACATAGCTCCGCCGCTGTGCGTGCGGCCGCAGAATAAGCTCTCGAACGGGTATCCGCTCATTAGTTGTCCCTAATTTTGTCTCAGTCTCAGTGGGTTGTAAGAAGCAATCGCATTGGGTGCTTCTTTAGTAGGCCGACGCACTGCGGAGGAGCTCTCGCTTATTTTTATTAATATTTCTTAAAATGGGAAAAAATAATATTTAAAAAATGCTCGTTCACGTGTTTGAAAAAGGTTCAAGCTGTGTTAAAAAAGGGTACGCACAGCTCTCAAAAAATGCTGATATCATTCAAAAATCAATTTGACATAAACAATGTTTATATGTTTCAAAAAAATGTTTGAGACCTTTTAAAACAATATACAACGTAAAACAATGTTCTTGCAATTTTAAGAAAAAACTTGTGCCATTCAAAAATGCCAGTGAAATTTAAAAAATGTTCAGGATTTTCAATATATGTTTATGACATTTTTCGACAGTGTGATACAATGTAAAAAGAGTTTGCATATTTAAAAAAATTCGTTTCACTAAAAAAATGTTCAACATGTATTTTGACAATGTTGGACTAATATTCCTTACAATTATTTAAAATAATATTCTTGATTCAGCATGTATTAAAAAACTTGTATAAAAATGTTTCAGATGTATAAGAAAAATGTACAATGTGTATTTAAAAAGGTACATATGTATTGGAAGAAAATAGAAATGAAAAACAAAAAGAAAAATAAAAATATCCCCAAAGAAACACGGAAAACAAAAACAAAACAAAACATGCATAAGCTTATAAAACCGGTCCGAGCCAGTCATAGAAGCCTCCTAAAACCGCTCCATCAAAATCCCATATTGGGCCAGTCGATCTGGCGATCGCCTACTGTGAGACAGAGTATATTTCTCTCGTAATTCTTAGACTGGGTGGCCACTGGGATTTGTTTATAAATTATAGCAAAATTTGAATGGGGGCAAAGCCATATAATTTCCACAGTTTGTTAGAGCATCTCCGACAGCCGCCCCAAACTAAAGCCGCGCATAAAATTGTCCACTTTAAGCGGCGCAGCGGTATATTGGCTCCGGTGAGCGTAAAAACTGCAGCGTGAGCATATCTAGTTCAGTAGCGGGCGAAACTTCACTGTCGCCGCTTATTTGCTGCGCCCGCTCGCGCTGCACTCATGGCTTCGCTTCGCAACTCACCACCTCGGCCGGTAGCGGCGCCTCGCCGCGTCATCGTTGACCGTTCCGGCGCTTCCCCGGCCTATCCCCGCGCCGCGGCGGCTTTCTCTGCCCCCCTCTAGTCACCGCCTCCCCTTGCACGCGTCCGTCCTCCGACGAACAGCGCGCGGGCGCTCTCTGCCGCTCGGCGCCCGCAAGGTGTTCGACAAAACGCCTGCAATATATATATATCATGATTTGTGCGTTTAATATTGTATTGTTGAACTAGTTGTTGTGTTTATTGCACTATTTGTTGTATTGAACGATAAACTATTTGTTTGAATTGTAATAACAAAATTGAATTATTTATTTTGATTTTTTTTGTATGTGTTTGATCTTTTTGCTTCTGATTAGAAATGCATATGTTGTTTGTGCGAGAGTCGCGCGCGCTGCATTTTTGCGCACTGCTGGAGCTGCATGCGCAAGACTTGCATTTAAGCCGTTCTTTGGAGCCGATGCTATCGCCCGCCAAATCGGGCGATGGGCGCGCGACAAACTAGTTTTTAGCACGCGGCGCGTTCGGCGGCTGTTGGAGATGCTCTCATGCGACTGATTTTGCGATCAATCGGTCATGCTTGGCCAAAAGACACGGGCAGCGACTACGACTATAATTTTACGATGAGATGATTAATCCGAAGGTGAGAGAGGTCCGACAATTTCACTATCTGCCAACTTATTATTGGGAAATGAGATATATCATTGGCTAACAATTCTATTTTGCTTTATCCGTCTCACCACCTTTTTTTGAGGGAAAACCCAAAAGGGTTACACAGTCGGACTACAATCGTTTGACAAAATGTCCTGCAGCTCACTCGGAGCATAGCCAAAGAAAATAAAGTCGTCATGGGTCCTCACGCGCGCTGTAAGACAGTGTGCTGCTTTGTTCTGATCCTACTAATCCATCCAATTTCAACGCCCTAAATCCAGACAGGACAGATCGGATTTCAGCGATGATTGGAAAAAGGCTTGATCTATTCGTGGACCACAGGGTTAGCGGAGGGACCAGCGACGAGCAGTCCACCTCCACCTGGATTGGGCCCCTGTAGATCTTAGCTAGTTCCTAAAGGCCATGCAACATCGATAGCCCTCCGTCTCACCACCTTTTCTATACTTTTGTATCAGTATCACTATGTTTTTTTCGGCATTATATTCTATGTTGTCATTGGACTGTCAATGTGTTCATAGATATGACGTGAGGGACATCACAACAATGTGCATCAATTTATTTTTATTTCTTTGTAGAACATATCTAGGTTTATTTTGTAGTCGTGTGATTTTTTGAAACATGCAGTAGAGCTACATGTATATTCATTAAGAAAAAGGAGTCAATTATACAGGTGGTGTTAGAATTTGACGCAAACGATCACTTTAGTGCTAGAACTTGTGGCATACATTGAACTGGTGTAATAACTTGGCTCAGACGTGCAAATCACGTTTGGATACAAAATCGACGCTGACTTGGCGCGCCAGCATGAAATGGGGCCCAGGGACTAGAAGGCTGAGAGGAGCGCGTGTGGCCTAGTTTTTTATGAAAACCCCCTTGATTTCATAAAAAAGCCCATGTCTATGTGTCGGTTCTTTTTATTTTTTTTGATCTATGACACATGGGTCCCGGTGAACTGAAAAAATGGCCGCCACGTCTCGAACACATGGCCTACAACAAGACTGAATGCGGTCATGGCCACTACACAACTCGCGTTCTGCTTCCTTAGGTGGCGTCCTAAATGGGTTGCTAATAGTGCGCCCACTTACCACGCACTAGTTATTTTAAGATATACCCCTAAAAAAGTTATTTTAATATATTTGTAAAAGTAAGTAATCCTCAAAAAAATGTAAAAGTAGGTAATAAAAATATTCGTGTGTTATAAATATTACACCTTTTCTGTGGGAATATAAATATTATACATAAAGATGATGATTAGTAAATAAAAACTTTTAAATATACACCCATGTATTATATAAAAATGTTCAATAAATAAGGAAATTTAATTTTTTATTAAATAAACATGTTTAATGAATACAAAACAATTATACATGTGTAGCTTTTATTTAAAATAACAAAATGATGAATACAAAATTTACTAAATATTCACCTGTATATAATTTTCACTCATGACTTATATTCATAAAATATCTATAATTTACATAGTAGACAAGATTGAATATTCATACGAACATTTTAAAATTTAAAGTACGAATATTTTTTATACAAATGTTGAACTATACACCAAAAATATTTGAAAGTTATTTTGTTTGGATTTATATAATATTTATACTCCAAAAATATTTCAAAGTTATTTTTATTACTGAGGTTATAATTTACATACCTTTTAGAAATTTCCAAAAGAAACGAGCAGGTCCAAATGGGCCTCATAGACTGCATGCCCATTTTGGCTCCAAGGCGCCTGCGTTTAAATACATAGCGTGTAGTTATCTCTTCTCTATCTCTATTTCTCTACTTCTCTATTTCTATCTCTACTACCTAAAAGAACCGTAAGGTTCCGTTTCCCGTCTTACGTTGATCGCTTCGTCCGCTTCGTCTGACTCTTACCGCTCCAGATTTGATTTTTGCAGCTTTCCATCGGTTTTTCTGAAAACCATTAATTAGGCTTTAATCTCCTCCGTAATTTACGCCTCGTCCCGTGCACCATCCACTCGCCCACGCAGCCTTCCATCTGGCTTGCCTCTCCTTCGCCATGCCGCATCCCCATGGCTGCCTTCCCCACAGGGCCGACCTGGCGGCTTTCCTCCAATATGTCGCCTCCCGGTCCCACGGCGACCGCCAGCAACCTACGCCCGGCTCGGCGCCTCCCACCACGCCCTCCTCTCATGATCCAAAGTTTCCCTCGCTGTCGGCTCTGGGCGGAGCTGCCGCCACGCAGGTGGGCATCTCCTTTCATAAGATCCTCCTATCTCTATCTCTACTACCTAAAATGATAAATTGATAGCTTCGTGGCCAGCAAGCTTTTCTTGTAATTGTAGTACTGATTGCTCTGCCTACACATACCCTTTTCTGATACAACATTGGAGCTTATTCCATTTACCTTGTTTTCTATTTCCATAAGGTCTTATGATATAGCGTTTCCTTAATATGATTTATCATTTGTAGTTTGCACAAACTTAACTTGCGTTAACTTATTCTTGAATTTATATTATGTGTGCCTGATGTCTTTTGCACATTTTGATTATTGGATTTTGAGAGATTCTCCGGGTTAGTATAGTCATTACGGACGCTGTGATGTGGACTCCGTAGCTTCTTGGGATTTTCTCAGCAGGCCGCCTGGGTCGTGTGACTTTGTGGCACATGTGCGAGTAGGGGCTACTGCTTATTTCAGTTGCTGGTATAGATTTGAGGAGGCAACCGAGTTTGATTTTTTTATACTGGCTACTGTATAAGAACCTGAATTGTGGCCATTTTGTTTCATTATTGAATTCAGACAAGTATTTTTATGCTAATACACACTCATTCCTCTAGCTGTCACCATTGCAGCTGTATAGATGGTCTAGCCAATGTTTTTGGTTCCTATTTACAAGGGATTTTGGGTATGAACACTGGCGGAGCGTGACGAGCAACTTGGGGTGGCAATTTTCAAACTAAAAGAGAAATATGCATGAAAAGTCAAAAACAAGCATGTCTGTAACATAATAAAATTACAAAAGATAATAATTGTTACCTGAAACAATAATTCAATCATTATTGTTACTTCTTAGTTTCAAGTTTCTTTAATTGATATAACCATAAAGAGTTGACTGGTTTAACATCTGATGGTCTGGATCATGTTTCTTTAGTTTATACTTTATATAGGTTAACCCTTTTCGAAATTTTTGTATATATCATCAAGTTAACCCCCATGGCCCCTAAAAAAGAACATGTGAATAAATCCCATGGCAATCAAAATTCACATATACCTTGCTCATGTCCTTTGGAAGGATTTCACTTTTCAGCTCATCGGTCATCTCGCCTTGGGCTTCGGCTGTGGCATACAGTACATCATCAACACGGGAAGGAAGCGACTCTTGCCTGCATATGTAGGAGCGGCAACAAGCAGTGGCGCCATGGTTGGTTGGCAGTTCAAACCTCAATGGAGCAGTCCGGAAAAGGAGAACACTGTTTGGAGGAGAAACTAGATTGGGGAATTGGGACAAGACCTAGAAATTAAATATCCATGGAGGCGAGTCGTCGAAGACACAATTTCTATCTATGTACTTGGGGAAAGAAGAGATGAGCATGAAAGGCTGAGATGTGTATGGCTGCATTGGGCTAGAGAGGAAAGTTGTCTATTGATTTGCTGGGCCATAATGCTTAGTACAAAAAATGTTTGTCACTTGGAGGGGGAAAGGGGGTGTCGTGGCCCCCGTTTGGGCTCGAAGAGGCTCCGCCAACATATCGGTTGTTCAACTTGCTGGGGATTGAACGGAGTTGGGATTAAATCCCTTGAGTCAAAATCCTCTCCAATTATTTTGGGACGGGATTGCGGAGGGCATTAATCAAACAATCCCTCAAGACTCAAGAGTGCGATTTATTATAAAAAGAGTGTGAATAAGAAGCAAAACAACAACATTGCAAAAATAAATTGAAACTAGCCGAACAAGAAAAATAGTGATCTAACGACACAATATATATGGACAATGTTGCTTGGCGTGCAAGAATATCTTTAAAGTATATGTGATACGATTGATATTGCTGCGGCAACGCACGGGCAATTAACTAGTCCATGGAGAAAAAGATGGTTGGACCGATTGAGTGGCTACGACCGAAGTTGTGATAACCATAGGTCGCTGGCTCGAGACTCGGAGGAATTGTTTTTCGTATTATTTTGTCAGAAAAATGAAATGTTACTTCTCCAACATCTGCAGGTGCTTTTTTGCGAGAAATAAAAAAAATCGAGAGGGTTTCCACAAAAAAGGCCATAAGGCCCCTCTCCGTCTTCCGGGCACTGACTGCGGGCCCCACGGTACGCCTAGTCGGCGGCTCGGGTGTACACAAACGTGATTTGCACCGTATTTGCACGTTCGAGCCAACTTATTGCACCAGTTTAATGTATGCCACAAGTTCTAGCACTAAAATGATCGTTTGTGGCAAGTTCTAGCACCATGGGTGTAATTGACTCAAAAAAAGGTATTACAACACTAAAGAAGGCACAGCCCTACAACTCCATGAACAGAGCCCTCATGCACCCAGCCAACAAGGAAACGCCAAAGGGTCAATACTTGAGGTGAAGTGGAGCGTGTATGCTGGGGATCAACCGAAGTAGCTCCTTTCAGACTACCGATAAAACACCGAATGATGTCTCGCTCATGTCGAGGTCTTCCGGCGCCATGCCACCAGGAAGCGTCCAGTCAAAATAGAACAGGAGTTGCGCCAAGCAAAGCTCGACGCCGGCGAGCCCAAACTCTATCCCCGGGCACATTCTCCGGCCGGCATCGAACGGCAGGAACTCAAAATCGCCCCCCTTAAAGTCGACGCTTGTGCCAAGGAATCTCCCGGGACGGAACGCCTCAGCGTCCTCCCAGTACGTTTGGTCCCTGCTCATGGCCCACGCGTTGATGACCACCCTGCTGCCGGCCGGAATTGTGTAGCCACCAAGACGGCACTGCTCCTTGCAGACCCTGAGGATTAGAAGAGGCGCCGGCATGTGCAGCCGCAGCGTCTCCTTGACGACAAGCCGGAGGTAGCTGAGTTGTCCGATGTCGCACCAACTTGCCTCTCCTTGCATTTTTGTCCTCACCTCGTCCTGCACTTTGGTCATCTCCTTGGGGTTCTTCATTAGCTCTGCGATCGCCCACTCTATCGTTGACGATGATGTCTCTGTGCCCCCGGCAAACATCCTGCAGCGTGTCCATTTCAATCCAATAGTTAGTTCTGTGCAGAGTTAATCGACGGTTAATAATTCCTTTCTACTCTTTTCGTCCCATGGTATAGTATAAGACCGTTTTTGACACTACAATAGCTTAGAAAACGCTTTTATATTATACTCCCTCTAGTGATCTGAACGCTCTTATCTTTCTTTTTCTTTATGGAGGGAGTAGCACGGAGGGTGTACATCGTAGTGGTTTGGATATAAGATACCATACCATTATGACAGCCTTGAGGTTGTCGTGTGTAATGGGCACGTCCGTGTCTGGATGTTCCATGGCGTCGAGAAGCACATCTAGCATGTCCTCAGCTGTGTCCTTCATCTTCTTCTGCCGAAGCCGTTTGCGCTCCCCAATGATGTCTTCGAGCAGCTTGTCGACCTGACGGTGCACCCGTCGCAGTCGGTGCCTCATCTGAACGTTGAGGAAGCTCAACGACGGGAAATGGTCCGACAGGTTGAACCCCGACGCCAGCTCCAGGCCCTTCTTTAAGATGGAGCCCCTGTGCTCGAATGTCTCGCTCAATGCCGTCCTGCTTACGATAGTGCTGTTGAGGGCCTCGACCATGGCCCGGAGGTCGATGGCCTTGCCCGGAGGGTGTCCGGCGATACCCTCCAGGAGACGACGTGTCTCCTCCCTCCGTATGGGAGCGAAAGACCTGACCCGGTTCGCGCACAGGAGCTTGACGACGCACACCTTGCGCAGCCGGCGCCAGGAGGGGCCGCCGTAGGAGAAGGTGACGTCGGCGCAGCCGTACAGCAGAGCTTTGGGCCCCGCTAGCTCCGGGCGGTGGGCGAAGTTTGTGTCCTGCACCTTCATGACCTCCCTGGCCACCTCGCGGGACGAGACGACGACGAGGCCGACCTGCCCCATCTGCAGGTGCATCACCGGGCCGTGCTCGCGGCCGAGGCGAGTGATGGCGTGGTGCGGGAGCTCGCCGGTGGCCAGGTGGTGAATGCTGCCGATCAGCGGGAGCTTGGACGGGCCCGACGGGAGAGGCGCCTCGCCGGCTCTTGTGCTGGCCGACGTGGAGCCAGCATTCTGGATCATCAAGACTATTGCTCGCATTATGCACACTACTGCTACAACGAGCGAGATTAACGGTAACATTTCCATGTTCGATCGTACGTGCCAGATTACATGCTAGGGCTGCAACATTTATACTGATCTGATCGACCATGCTCCATGCATGTAAATGTCTAAGCTCAGACTGCATGCATGGCGTGTAGACTCGTCATGCATGGTTGGAAAAAGCACGTATCATTTGTTCCCGGAGGTTTCTTCCTGCTTTTTGGTCTGCATGCACAAGCGAGGTCACCGTTGTCCGTCCCGTACGTTTTAGACGGCTTTGAATTGAATTATAGCTCTTTTTTTCGTGAGAATTGAATTATAGCTGTTAACCATGCAATTAGGGGCTGCCGTTGACGGCATCACCAACGTTGGGGACGCTGCAGACCGGCCACCGCATACGTCCATAAACCGGGGACTAATCCGGAGAGACACTGGTGTGAGAGCTAGTCACACAACCGTTAACGCAAATGTCCGCCCCTATTAACATCTTCCGCAAATGTCTGCCGCTATGGTACTAATCCATGGGTTAGTAGCTTCCGTCAAGCATGAAGAAAGGCTTCCGTCAAAACATGTGTGATTATAGAGTAGCTTCGGCCAAAGACCTAATACTTGCATGCATGAATTAAAGTTTGCTTCCACCAAGCATGAAGAAAGGCTTCCGTCAAAATATGTGTGATTACAGAGTAGCTTCCGCCAAAGGCCAAATACTTGCATGCATGGATTAAAGTTTGCTTCCTCCAAACACTTGCATGATTAAGTTTGCTTCCACCAAATACTTCCATGACTACTAAGAAAAAAAATGAAACAATGCATGCTTTTTTTTTGAGGGATGAAACAATGCATGCTAATTTGTAGCTTCCGCAATGCAATGCTAATTAGTAGCTTCCGCCATCCAATGCTAATTAGTGTGCATGCTAATTAGAAGCTTCCGCCAAGTGCATTCTTTGCTACGGAAAACTAATGCTAATTAGTAGCTTCTGCCAAACGCCAATGTTAATTGCCAGCCTTCCGCCAGGGCGCGTGACGGCATTAGATTGGCTAGGCAGATGTTCGGACTCCCACAAAGCCGTTCTAGTTTGCGGAAAAACGATGTCTAAAACACTCTTCGAACCAATAAAATTGGGTACCGTGTTGGATGACAAACCGCGTCCAGACAACACGACCTGAAAGGATGCGGACGATTTGAGGGTCAGCTTTGGAGATGCCCTAGTCACGCAACCCGTATACCAAGCAAAACAACATAGAAAAAGAGAAAGCGGCCAGGCCCATGATGTACATCTCAATTTGGCGGTCAATTTCTCTATTTAGGTCTTAGTGTAAAAAATACTCTTATGTAATGAGACGGAGGGAGTAATTCGGGAATATCGGCCAGCGGCTGCTAAGCCCCACCGGGCGATGACCGGTTAAATTACTCCCATCAAATTAAGTCTTGTTTATTCGGGTACCCGTCATATTAAGACGTCGCTCTGCAGAGCTAATCTATTGGTTAAATGTCTCCATCTAAGTCAGTCATCCGAACTAATTGGGAATATCGGCCAGCGGCCACCCTAGCGCGGCTGCTAAGCCCGATCAAGCAATGACCGGTTAAATTACTCCCATGAAATTAAGTCGTCGCTCTGCAGGAACTAATCGGTTGGTGCGGTGGTCTAACTTCCATCAACATCGCGCTAGACGTTAGCTTCGGGGCGTCTGGAACGGCGAAAGTCTACGACATGTGTTCTGACTAATGAGTTCTAACCGACAGCATGCCAGATCACTTCTGAGTGCGGAACTCCCCTCCGCCACTACAGTCAGCACAATCCATCTGATAAATAGGGCATCGCCACAATAGGAGGGTTCTGGCATTTCCGCATCAATGGCGCACACCACCACTGCCAGTGCCATCCTTGGTTCGGGTGCGCTGTACAAGTTATTCATACTACTCTTTTGCTTACAAGGATCTCCTGCGGGAGCTACTGATATGATCACATCCACGCGGCCGCTCTCTGGGGAACAGAAGTTGGTCTCCCAGGGTGGCAAGTTCGCTTTGGGGTTTTACCAGCCAGGTAACTGACTTCATCTGTATCCCATTACCATGCATCTTCTTAATTCACTAGTAGAAAAAGAGGCTTCCATACGCCCCCATTAGTCCCCAAAATAATCGAACCGCGATCAAAGGGGTCTTTAGTCGCGGGTCGGGAGGAGACCCGCGACCAACTATCTGGGCCCAGCGTGCGCTGGCGGACGGGTGGGGCTTTAGTCCCGGTTGGCCTGGCCAACCGGGACTAAAATCCTCAGTTGGCCGAAGGCCTTTAGTCACGGTAGGCTGTGCCAACCGGGACTAAAGGTTAGACTTAGTCCCGGTTGGTCCGCCAACCGCGACTAATCGGTTCGAACCTTAGTCGCGGTTGGCCAGACCAACCGGACTAAAGTTAGACCTTTAGTCCCGGTTGGTCCGGCCAACCGCGACTAAAGGGATTTGAGGCCTCATTTTCAAAATGGGCATAACTTTTGCATACGAACTCGGATGAAAAAAAATTTATATGAAAAATCATCTACTCGAAAAGTTACATCCGAATTTAACATTTTCAAAATCCTCAAAAACCTAACAGAAAAAAAGATACGGGGCTTTTAAGATTTGGAGAGGCAAAAAATTCAAAAAATTTCAAATTGTGGTCAAACTGTGGTCAAACAATGGTCAAACTAATTATTCTAGAATATTAGTGTTACTAAATAATTATTTCAGTTTTTTTAAATTTTGGTCAAATCTGGTCAAACAGTGGTCAAACAATGGTCAAACTAATTATTCCAGAAATATTAGTGTTACTAAATAATTATTGTTTTTAAAACAATAGTTTCAAACTCAAACAGTGAAATGTGTCACTTCATGCTCAAGCTAAATTCACGAGGGTTAATAGAATTGACATCCTACTATTGTCGGAAAACAACAAGTGCAGACTTGGAAACGAGGGAGAATAGAATCCGGAAGTTAAGCGTGCTCAGGTTGGAGTAGTGAGAGGATGGGTGACCGTCCGGGAGTTAGATGATTTGGAATGATGAGGGGTGATTAGAGATTAGAGGTTAAATTGAGCAGTGATGAGGGGTGGTGATTAGAGATTAGAGGTTAAAATAATTCAGAAATTTGAAAATAAAAAATTTAAAAAATTCATAAAAAAACCTACGGAGGAGGCCTTTAGTCCGGTTAGCCACAAGAACCGGGACTAAAGGACGAGCCTTTAGTCCCGGTTAGCCACGAGAACCGGGACTAAGGGACGGTTTTAGTCCCGGTTGGCCCACGAGAACCAGGCCAACCGGACTAAAGCCTTTAGTCATGATTAAAGAGGCGCGACTAAAGGGGGGGGGGGGTCTTTAGTCGCGCATATTTAGTCCCGGTTGCACAGCCGGGACTAAAGGCCTTTGTGAACCGGGACTAAAGGCCTTTTTTCTACCAGTGATTGTTGCCTCCGTTTCATAATATAAGATGTTTTTGCAAGCTAAAACGAGTGCGGCGTTTCTGCTCTCGAGCTCATCTGCACCCCCTGACAAAAAAAATTCAAAACAAATACTAAAAATTCCAATATTTTTGTGTGGTAGATAAATTTATGCGTGAGGTGCGCTTCAAGTTTCAACTCATTTAGACATCTGAGCAACTCTCAGAAAAAAAATTTGACTATCACAAAAAAAATTGAATGTTTTTAGAATTTGTTTTGAATTTTTCCTGACCGAGTGCAGATGAGCCTGGGCACTGAATTGGGTTTTCGAGCTAAAGCGTCTTACATTGTGAGACGGTGGGCGTAGAACATATGCCAATGGTTTGTCTTTATTTTTCCTGACCGGGTGCAGATGAGCCTGGGCACTGAATTGGTTTTCGAGCTAAAGCGTCTTACATTGTGAGACGGTGGGCGTAGAACATATGCCAATGGTTTGTCTTTATTTTTCTTCTCTCTTCTGTTATTTATTTTGTTTGCGAGGAAAAAATATAACAAATATTGTTCTGTTTTTCACAAACCTAATATCACCCCTCAATGAACATATATGGAAGATTAGTCAAGAAAGAAATTAAAGAAGTTATATGCTACATGTAGTAGTTTCAAATTATATATGTGCGCTGCCGCTCTGCCCTTGTTTTGCAGTAAGCACATGTTGTGGGATCAAGATAGCACAATAATCCTTTTGTCGGGAAAAGGATTACCGTAGGCATCCATTATTTATTTATTTATTTATTTGCAAGGAGTAGGTATTCTTTTCTTAACTTAGAGAAAATGTGATAAACACCTACTATAGCAGATTAATCATCTAGTAATTAAAGTTATTGCAACAACCTTTTTTACATTATTTATAGAACTTATGTGATCCTAAGAGTCATGAAATGATTAAAATATATCTTTAAATATATTTTAGTTACTCATATAATGTGTAGTATGTATGATACATATTTTCACCTCATCTATAACAAAGTATGTGTTTTTTGAAGACTTACATACCCCCTCCGTTCCTAAATATAAGTCTTCTTAGAGATTTCAATGTGGACTACATACAAATACGAAGCAAAATGAGTGAATCTACACTCTAAAATATTTCTATATACATCCATATGTAGTCCTTATTGCAATCTCTAAAAAGACTAATATTTAGGAATAGAGGGATGATGTCTACTACGCAACCTTTTTCTTGTAAACTCGTGTTGGGCCTCCAAGCACAGAGTTTTGTAGGACAGTAGCAAATTTCTCTTAAGTGAATGACCTAAGGCTTATCAATCCGTGGGAGGCGTAGGATGAAGATGGTCTCTCTCAAACAACCCTGCAACCAAATAACAAAGAGTCTCTTGTGTCCCCAACACACCCAATACTTAGCAGATATGGAGGAGGTGGACAGCAGCGCTATGGCAGCCACGGAGGAGCTGGACAGAGGCACTAGGCCGGTCATGGCGCACGTGGACGGCGGCGCTAGGCTGGCCATGCCGAAGGTGGATGGCGGCGACGTGGCCATGGCTGAGCCACGCTGTGGCGATCCCTAATCCCCACGGCGGCGTGGCCGGCTAGGTAGATACCTAGGTTCGATATGGGCACCGCTGGCTATCGTATGAAGGATTTACCCTTGGAAAAATCAATTGGTCCCATTAAATTTTTGTAACGGTCCCACCATTATACGTAATTTCCCGTAATTTTAGTTTGGTAACTCCGCGTAACTCCTATCACCGTCAGAGATCAAGGTGGATGGACGGCTCATAAAATCGTCAATCACCATAACAGTTGTACAAAAATATACACCCAAACAGCTAATATTGGTCGGGCCCTGCCTTATCTAGCATATAGAGAAGCAGCTATACGCGCATTGGTGCATACTGGTACTTCTATAGTCCATTAGAACCTGTCCCCACAATAGCATATGCCGATGGATCTCTCGTGAGCATGTTGCTAATATGCTATCGTGGTTATGTTGTGTGGCTGCTCTTCATTTTATAGGGGTTGGAAAATATGTGTTTGACCCCAACACTACTCTGTAGTCTGTACCACCTCCATTTCAAAATAAGAGGTGTAATTCTATTGCCCAAAGACATGATTTGATGAAGGTTTAGTCCAATAAAATGCAGTTTATGTTACAGAAAACAAACATCATTAGATTTCTATTCCAAAGCCTTTTCATACGATTATGATTTTGAAACCGTTAACCAAATATTCTATGAGATATTTATGGTCAAAGAATGAATGTAGACATCAAAGTAGGTCTTACATTTAACAATAGAGAGAGTATCCTTGCACATTAACAACTTATTAAAAATCCAAGTCTATTGTGTACCTTTCCTTGTGGAATTATTTGGCACAAAGTCAACATAGGGGTTCAGGTGAGGAGCCCAGACACAGGTATCAAATTAATTGTGTGGCAGTGTACATGGCACAATTAATTTGTTGTTAACCAGCAAAGCTGACCAGTCAAGTGATCTGAATTCACCGGTTTCATAACTTCAAGGAAGTAAACTAAACGTTGTATAACCGTCACCAAAAATGAAGTCAAACGGTGTATGATGTCAGGGTGAAAGGGTGAAACTGGAGTTGGGAAATAGTTGCAAAGCCAAAATGGAGCCTTTCTACATAAAAGGTACTAAATAAGAAAATGGCCCAGTTTGATAGCTTTCTATTTCATCATTTACTGTATGTTTTCTTTAAAATTGTGTTCTCTCCCGTGATGCATGAAATTTAATTTGTAGGTGGTGGACTCCAGGACAAGTGGTATATTGCAATATGGTATAATAAAGTGCAGAAAGTTACTCCAGTGTGGATAGCCAATAGGGAAATGCCGGTCTCCGACCCGGCTTCATCAGAGTTAACTGTCTGGACTGATGGTAACCTCGTTCTTCTCAACAAGTCTAGGTCCATAGTCTGGTCCAGCAACAACCCACCCACCATTGGAGCCTCCGACACCATGATTGTCATTGTACTCCTCAACACTGGTAATCTAGTTCTTGCATATGCAGCCAACATGTCTAATATGTTATGGCAAAGCTTCCATCACCCCACAGATACCCAACTTCCTGGCATGAAGTTTGGGATAAACAAGCACTGGTGTGAGTGACCGCCTGGTCTCATGGAAAAACTATATGGACCCATCTCCAGGCCTCTTCTCACTCACGATGGACCCGAGCATAGAAGCACAATACTTGTTCATATGGAACAACTCCCGACCTTATTACACCCCTGGGAAGTTCAACCCCAAAACGGGCGCATTTAGTGGCATACCAACGATGATGGTGATGACGAAGCCAAACTCGATATACTCATATGAGTATGTCGAAAATGACAAGGAGCAGTACTTCTTTCTCACAGTCAAAACGACAACCTCTTCCTCCGCATTGTGATTGACCCATCTGGCCAAGAGAAGGGGATGGTATGGTTGGAGGATAAGCAAGACTGGATGCTATACTTTCTGGAGCCCAGTGCAAAGTGCTCCGTCTATTCCAAGTGCGAGGCTTTTAGTTGGTGCGCCGAAGACATTGTCCCAATGTGTAGCTGTCTTAGGGGCTTCGGCGCGCATAGCCCTATTGAATGGAGCTCAGGAGATTACACGGGAGGTTGCACCAGGAATGTGGCATTGCCGTGCAGCTTCAATGGCGGAGGCCCGATGCCATCAATGAATAGATATGAGGAGGATAGATTCTATGTGACCAATAATGTGAGGTTACCTGATGAGCCACAATTTGTGCAAGCTGCAAGCATAAGTGAGTGTAAGGTAGCCTGCCTTAACAATTGTTCTTGCTTGGCTTATTCTTACAAAAACACCTGCTCTTTGTGGTACACTGATTTGATGAACCTACAAGAAAATATTGATAACCTAAGGGATAGTATATTCATTCAACTTCCCGCTTCTGAAGTACCCCACACCAAATCTTCCCGAGGGAGAACCGCAGGGGTTATTATTGGAATCTCTACACTCGGTGTATGCCTTGTGGTTGTTTTATATCTTCTTCATAGGAGAAAAAGGATAAAGGGTTTACATCACATCACTATTAGGAAAAGGCCTACTAATGGCGCATCTAATTTGGCCATTAATGGCACATTAGTGGTGCGCCATTAGTGCCACGCCATTAGTATATTTTACTAATGGCGCACCACTGGTGCGCCATTAGTATCTAATATACTAATGGCGCACCACTGGATGCGCCATTAGTATATACAACAGTGCGCCATTAGTATGCCTCCCAGGAGGCCATGTATACCCAGATGCTTTGGCATACTAATGGCGCACAATGGCATGATGCGCCATTAGTAACTTTGGCATACTAATGGCGCACTGTTTAATGATGCGCCATTAGTATCCTTTGGCATACTAATGGCACACTATGATGTGATGCGCCATTAGTATGAATATTAGGTTTTTTTTATTTTTTTATTTTCTGTTTTTTGCACAGGTTACAAAATATATAATTGGACAAAATATAGACAGCACACATCAACAACAGATTCATCGAATACAATAGAAGATTAGTCTCTGAATACAATTCATCATATTAGTCTCTGAATACAATTCATCATATTAGTCTCCGAATTGAAAAGACCGAACAAAGATAGAACATTATATTACAAGTCTCGAGACCGCGAGTAGCGAGTTTATCTTCACATTACAAGTCGATATCGATCATCTAAACTACCATCACATAGAAGAGAGCTGCGGTCATCACGATGAGCATCATCACGATGAAACTCGTCTTCATCCGGTTCCTCCAACGCTCCCTCCCTCTCCCGCTAGATAGCGGGCGTATCTAGATTCGGCCTCGGCCCTAGTGGTGTACCCTTTGTAGCTATTACCGCTGAATCGGTGAACCTGTCTCCGACACTCCTCCCGGTCGTCGTAGACTCCGGGAACCTTATCCTTGTACCACGACATACGCCGGCATCGCTATGCACTAGCCAAACGAAGCGTTAGTACCAATTCACAAACAATACATAATAAATATATAAGTATGCAACAGACCGATCGGAAGAGAAAAGCAAGACATTAATAGCATCGATTACATCTAAGTTGAACAACTCTCGAAACCAAAGAGACATACTACAAGTTCATTCAATTTTAATTACAACATGACCCAATCGATGTTTCAGAACTAGACACGACATCACCGCTATCGACTCGACTCAAGGGACCGGAGCGTGGATGAAGCCGCCGTCTATCGTGGGAGTCATGAAAGAACGCAGGCGTTGTCAGCCTGCATTTGTAGCATTGTGTCGATGTCACTTTGTTGGACGGTTGATTTACGAGGTAGAACTGCCCCGAGGTACGAAGAACATCTTGATGGATGATTTCCTCAAACTCCGACTGGATGCGAAAGAATTCTTGTCTGATGTCCGCGTCCTGGATTGCCGACACGCTCGCGGCCCAATCTTTGAGTTTACTCGGTAGCAGAAGTTGATGATGGTCCCGTACGATCGCCCACATGTGATGGATGGCGTAGTAAGCACCCTTCTGACCGCCAGGCGGCTGCTTGACGCAGCAGAATGTCGTATTGTGGGATAACATGTGCTTGCCGTACTTACGAATAGGCCTGGTGAAGGTGCCTCCAGATTGGGCGTAGCCGGGGAGAACATCATCAAGAACCTTCTTGACATTTGTGTAGTCTACGTTCGATTGACGGTCCGGGTCGAAATACGTGGCCATGGAATATTTGGGGCTTAGGGGGATAAGCGTGCAATGTGTGTCACTGCAGAAAACACGGAATGTTAAAAGAAAAACGATCGAAATCTAAGAATTCATATGTTACGGGCCGGTTGAGGGGAGGACTTACTCGGGAAAGTAAGGCACGAGGAAGTTATCCTTATCTTGGTTTGCGAATAGCGCCTTGAGGTAAGAACTTCGCGACTTGCGGTCCCCGGCGCTGCCCAAGATCTTGGCACGCATGTAGAAGGGGTCGACTATCACGATGTCCGGGTCTTGTCGCGAATGATCCGCATCTCCATACTCAGCGAAAATAGCCGAGCGAAGGTGTAGTGCAGCGGATGAAGGTTCAACATAAGCGTGGATGTCATCAAACCGCAGGACGATCGTACGCCCGATGGAGTTATCCACAAAGCCCTTGCCCTCTCGGCACCTTAGCCCACGAAAACCGGGTATGCCACATCCTTCTCTACGAGACGCCGCTTCTCCAAAGAAAGAACAACATCATGCAGACTCCGCATAGCACCGGTTGCAGCATTGAGCATATTTGTCGGTAGCATCGCCCTACCCGCCACATGCACCCTCCTCGAGATATCCTCGGTGAAGGTGGCCCGTCTGAGCACGGATCGTACTCGGTGCCGGCTGGCCCGCACCCTTGTTAGTCTTTCTTTGCGTGCCTTCTTCTTCTCCTGTAATGGGACCGAGTTACGCTCACAGACCGCCTTCTTGAGTGTGTTGGGGCTGATAATATTTCGCACCTCGCTTATCCGAGGCTCGGTGAAGTCGGCGGCTGGAGGCGTCTCCCGAGAGCTGAGCAGCAGACGACGCCTGTTGCAACTTGGCTTCTCCGCGGTACCAGCTAGATCGTGCACGTCTTTTGTTGGGTTGGGTTCTTGAGAAGGAGGCCCCATGAAGTCGCCACCGTACCCATGATCGGCAAAGTACTGATCGACGTTGGCAAATGTATCGTCGTCGTCGTCGTTCTGATCCTGTGCCATATGCATGTTTGGATCCAATGGCATAGGGATGTCCGGCACCGTTGCGGCGGTCTTGCCATGGGGCCGACTTGGCGACGGCACGACTGGCGGTGTTGTCTTTGGGGTGGTGTCCCCCGCCCCCAAACGAATCTGGCTCTTCGGCCAAAGCAGGCCAGCTCAGGCGGCGGCGAGGGTCATCACGTCATCATCGTCGGCCCGACGGGTCGAATCGGAGGTAACAACTCGTCGCAGCCTGGCAGCACCGGACCAGTTCAACCCTAAACAAGTTGGGTGGCATCTGGGTACCGTGGAACAAGGGTTGCCGGTTGAGCGATTTTGCCCTTGGCGACATCGACCAACTCGTTGTTCACGAAGTGCAGGAGAGTGCAGGCGTCGGCGGCGCCCTGCGAAAACATGTAGGGCGTCAGGGATGCCCAGTCAAAGGCAAGGAGATGAAGTCCTCGACCGAGAGAGGCTTAATTAGTTACCATGATGATGGCGTCGAGCTCGACTAATGTCGAGGCACCGCCAACAGAGGTGCCGGCCGGCGTACACCCGGGTGCATTAAGCTCCCGTGCCGGCGTCGGAGACACCAATGCCGCCTCCGCCGGAGACACCAATGGCCCCACCATCGCATTCTGCGAGTTGCTGGCCGTGAAGCTAGGAATCGGGGGCGGTGATCATTGGCCGCCCGCCATCCACGCACTCAACCCCTGGATCAAGGTAGGCACAATGGCGGTGATCGTTGCTCCGAGTTGTTGTTGCACTTGCTCTTGGACAATCTCCGGAATCCGCGAGACCTGTGCCTTGAGTTCTTGAACCTCGCGCGCCTGGCTTTCCGAGCTGGTCTTTTCCTCCTTCCGCACACCAGCGGTGTAGTATGACCCCCATTTTGTGGACAAGCCTTTGCCGGCCACACGACCGGTGACGCCGGCCATCGAGCTTATCCTTGTTCTTCATTACATTCAACGCCCTATTTAGAGTGGTGTCCCAAGGGTTGCTCTTAGTCGACCCAGCCATCGCTTTTCGATCGCTGCGGAAGGAATGTGAACCATTTAGAAATTTGGCTTCATTAATTAGAATGCAACACATATGGAGCTAATTACCCCGGGGGTGGTATTCCTTACCAGAACAACCTCAAGCGCCCTGGTCTTCGGATCCGTGGTAAGCTCCTTTGTTTTTGGGTCCTTCTTGTACCGGGCCCTGACAAAGTTCCTGGTCTGCTTGTCACCGTATTTATCGAAGAGGGGCGATAGGCCTTGCTCGGCACGCGCTCGCGTCCTCCTTGTCCCATATAGGCTCCGCCACTCTGTAACCGCCGGTACAGAGTGTGTGTTACCCTAAATTCAGCTCCCGCATTTCTTTCCCCCACTGACTTGATTCGGAGTTTGCGGTGCTCGAGCAATTGATCTTGAAGTCGTTGTAGTCATCTTCGGTGATCGAAGGATTTTTCTCCTTGATCTTCTCATAACTCTCACCTTTCTCGATCATTCTCTTCACATTGCTTTTCCAAGTAGACAGGGCCTTGCTCATCTTTGTGAGGGCAACATTGTTCACTTTATTACCTTTGAGGCTTGTGTTTTCAAATTCAGCGGGGAACTTGTATCGTTCGTGCAGCTTCGTGAAGAGGAGGTTGCGCAAATTCCCTCGGTCAGGATGCCTCAGGTTCTCGGTATTGATCGAGACGGGTCTCGGAGAATGCACCGAGCTGAAGCGAGTACCGTTGACTACTCGTTCGGGCGCCGTTGGATTCCGTCGGAGTCCACTTGATAACTTCCTCCTTGAGGGTGCGGAGCACGGTCGGGCGCCGGTCCTTCCGTTGCCTCTTACATTGGCTGCCATACGTAAATGCGCCGCCATCATCGATGGTGGCATCCTCGGCTTTCATCGGTGGTGGCATCGGTGGGAGTCATACTCGGCGGTACCATCGGTGGTCTCGGGATCGGTGGGAAAGCGGGCGTCCTCATACAAGTGAGGTTGTTCCTCCATCTCTGGGACAGCTCCCAGAATGCCTTGCCGCCCGAACCCCGGCCTCATCGTTGTTGGCCATGTTTCTCTCTAAATAGGAACAAAGTTTGGTCAAAAGTTGGTTATTGTCAAGGAACAAGATCATGGTCTCATCATTTAGGGTTTGTCAACACCGAGGCATCCTAAAAGCTAAGCTTTTTATCATTGAGGGTTTTTCGGCACGAGGCACCCTAAAAGCCTAAGCTTTCATCATTAGTCACAAGTACCCCATATGTCCTATTTTTAGCAAATTCATGCTAAAATTCACGGAAAAATTTCAGCATGACCTTTGCTGAAAATAGGACATATGGAGTACCAATTCTTTGGGAACGGAAATTAATCGACATTCCAGCAAACTCAAGGGCCTCTCGGGTGGACAAGGCAAAAAAAGCCTCCATCACAACAAAGCAAATCATTGCATGGGCATACAAATGCTGAAGTAAGAACGCCAGAAGTAGCATTAAACCATTTCCACGATTACTATGGTGATTTGAGATCATCTATTTATGTTCGCAAAGAGTAGTTTATGATCTAAGACTAAAAGGAAATGCACCAGCAGTACTAAATTGTCGGTCAGTCTCCAAAATTGATCCCAACATTTTAAACAGTCCCTAGCAAGAACACAAATGTGGAAGCAAGTCAATCGCACAACATAAGAAACAAATTGGCAGCTCTTGGCTAGAGCTAGTATTATGTTATCATGTTTTCGAACAGATTATAGGAACCTCAAATATATGACGTTTTGCGAATGGAGATTATAAGGAACACCGACATTCGGCAAGTTCACGGTTACTACATTGTATATATGAGACTGAAAACATCAGTTTGGAGAGATGAACTTGATAATAAAATTAGAAGATGAACTTGTAATAGTTTCACGAGGTTTGGTTGGACCTTTGTAAGTACACTTTCTCGTAACATCGTTCAAAACACGAGTAATCTACTTGCGAGCAGTATGAGAACTTCCAATTTTTTGTATATCATCATCATTTTCATAAATAACTTTGCTTGATATGTCACCTTGGTTCAAATTAATGGAGGTTTGGGCTCTATGATTTCTTGGTTGTTGGTTGACTACTCTTTTCACTTGATTAAAATAAGCACATACACATAACTGACAGCACACATACACATCACTGATTTAACGAAATTTGCACACAACTCAGTAGCACTTCATCATCATATAAAGTATACATCAAAATTGCCAGCCAGGAATCAACATTACAAAATCAAAGGAAAAAAAACAGAAGCATTCTCCAAGCAACAAGTTTGCTTCTTCTCTTCCAACATAGAACTAATTCAGAAGAAAGAACATAGATGTCTTAAGGAGGGGATCATCTCCGAATGATCGACGGCGCTCTATGGTAATGAAGGATGTTCCTATTTCCGAAGTTCCGTTCCAGCTCTACCATCCCCTATTTATTTAAAACATCAAACCGTAAGCTAATAACTACAATTTATCCTTGTTTTTCTGAAATGGAGTAGTGCTTGTCCTGTTGCTGGAATATTTGGAACTTTATTTTCCCAAGAGAATTGTCAATGCCTACTTGGCATTGACAGTGACCTTATTCATTAGCATTATGCCAAGTTATCACCGCTTTCTGCTCTAGGATAGTTTGTAGACACTAGCTGCTTATGTTCACAGCGAGAGAAAAACAGGGTCAAGTAGGAAAGTAAAATACAAGTAAAAACAAAGAGAGTGAAATAGGAGCTACATCTACTTGATAAATGAGAAGCCAACAGATTAGCGTGTGGTCCATTATGGATTGATTCGGTGACTGGGAGGTCGTGCTCCATGTGTGGATTAACGACATGACCTGATGTGGCTAGCTACTGTTCATGGTCCCATAGCGTAGTTTTCTATTGTCTTGGTTTCTTCCTAGAGGTTGCTATGTTAATTTCCTTGCCCAAATATGCTAACATGCTTAGCTTGTCAATAGGAATGATGTACATAATAAAGAATATGCTTGTTCAAGTGTTCAATTGATGCGCACGTCCCAGCCCGGCACCAAATGCAAGTACGTAAAGGCAACCCCATGGAAAAATCAACGAAGATGGTTCTGATTGATCTCCACAATACCATGCTACCAAAATTAACCTATTTGATTGATGATGCATAGCGATGATAATTGGGCCTAGGGCAACACCCAACGACGCACGCTGTCCTGACCGAAAGCTCGACGATCCTTTGAATGTTTGTCGTGTGTGGGGGTGAGGTGGTGGGGGAGCTCACGGGGGCGGTGGTGTGGACGGGGCGACGAGGTGGGGCAACGAGGTCCGGGTGGTGGTGTGGTGCTCCGGCGACGGTGGTGTGGATGGGGCGGCCCCTCTTCCTCCTCCTTCTCCATGGGAAAGCGGGCGGGCGGCGTCGGGAGAGGAGAGGGCGGCGTCTCATGGGCGTCGGGGCGGAGACGAGGACGACGGGGCGGCGTCGCGGCGTCGGGGCGGCGTCGAGGCGGCGGGGCAGCGGCGTCGGGAGAGGAGAGGAGAGGGGAAGGGGATCGAGGGCGAGGGCGAGAAGGGGATCGAGGGCCGGGGAGGAAATATGGATGGGGGCACAATACTAATGGCGCACCACCCTCGATGCGCCATAAGTACATCCACACTAATGGCGCACCTCACCCAGTGCGCCATTAGTATTTTTTGATTTCTGCTCGAGCCAACAGGTTATCTCCCACTTGACCTGATCCACACCAAGTTCCTCTACTAGCTCGACCGTGTCAGACCAGTTCTCACACCGGGGCGTCTGAGTTCGATTCCCAGGATCCACAATTTTTTATGCATTTAAAATGCTGTTTGATACTTATTTGATTTTAAATATGTTCAAACTTGTTTAAATCATAACAGTAATATTTTTTTATAAGACAATAATAATTTTTTAAAAATATCATCAAACAGTAATGCCGGTGGAGCGGGGGAGGGTGCGGGGGGTCGGCGGCGGCGGTTGAGTAGGGGAGGGGTGCGGGGGGTCGGCGGCGGAGGTTGAGTAGGGGAATCGAGGGTGCGGGGTCGGCGGCCGGTGGACGGGGGTGCTCGGCGTAGGGGACGGATCTGGTGAGGTGGGATAGCGATCGAGATGGAGGGATCGAGATCGAGTGTCCATGAAATTTAAAAATATTCATGATAGTTCAAAAAGTGCCCATGAAATACAATCGAGAAATGAAGGCTACGATTTAAATACAATCGATCTTAGCTAGCTATCTGTTCACAATCTTCTTGCCCTTCTTTTTCGCAAATGGAGTTCTTACGTGGAACGGACGTCCTTTAGGTAGGGTGGTCCTGCTTCTTCTTGTGGTGTATGCTGCTACTTCATCATCGCCGTCATGTTCGATCCTCGGGTCGCCCGTGCTTGTCAAGTCTTGCTCATTGGCTACTCCATCCATTCCGATGATCTTCCTTTTGCCTCTCCTCACGACAACACGACTGGGCTTTGGCGGGTCGGTAATGAAGAAGCATTGGTCCACTTGGGAAGCCAGTACCCACGGCTCATTTTTCGCGGTGACGTTTGCGCCCGCGGTCTTGGATTAGGCTTCAGGTATAACCATGGTGGTGAAATATCGGTCTTCTTTTAGGACGCTCTTGGCCCATCTGACACGGAACATCGGCACCTTCTCTCCAGCATAGCTCAGCTCCCAGATCTCCTCGATCCTTCCGTAGTAGCTGTCCTTGTCCTTACGGTGTAGGATTCCATCGTTACCCGGAGTTACGATAACCATCGCTCTTCATGTCCTTGTCCTCGGTGTAGAATGTGTAGCCGTTGATATCGTGACGCCTCATAGGTCATCGAGGTTGTGCTCGGCGCCTGTGACAAGGTGAATATGAGTTGTTCTTCCGCGGAAGAATCTTCATGTAAAGGGTACGGCGAAGCTTCTGCTTGAACCAACGCGTGAAACATGAGTTGTGCTCTTTGAGTATATCTCCGTCCGTCCTCTGTTGGCCTCGGTCATTGTCGTCTTCTCAATAAAGGTTTTGTGCTCTACCACCCAAGGATCGACCACGTCTATGTGTTGCGGTAGCGACTAGGTTTGCTCTTTCAAAGTCGGCGAGTCGATCCTCGAAGTCGACATGCATTTCGCGGCGACCCTCATGGTGACCCCATCCAGCGAGCCTACCGAGGTGCCTGTTGACAGGCAGACCAACGGGGTTCTCGATGCCTAGATAATTCGTGCAGTAGGAGATGCACTCTTCGGTCAGAAATGCCCTGGCTATACTTCCCTCTGGATGTGACATGTTCCGAACATATCCTTTGATGACACCATTCATCCTTTCGAACGACATCATGCTGTGCAGGAACGTCGGCCCGAGTTGGATGATATCCTCCACGATATGGACCATTAGATGCACCATAACGTCGAAGAATGCGGGCGGGAAGTACATCTCAAGCTCGCATAGTATCACCACGATCTCTTCCTATAGCCTTCTGAGTTGCCTCACGTCAATCGACTTCCGAGAGATGACGTCGAAAAAGTTGCATAGGCCAAATAGCGTTTCACGGACGTGCGGCGTCCATGATCCCACAATTGCAACTGGCAAGATGTCTGCGTCATCGACGTGACGGTCGTGAGAGACTTCATCCCGCTGAACTTCGCTCATTGGTCTAGCTATCTGCTTATCTTCCCACAGAACCGTAGAAGGAAGTTTTACTCCTAGGAGGCGGTGAAAACTGCTCGATCTCCTCGACTTAGAGTGAAGCACGCGGGAGGGTACTCATTTCCGGTCTTCTTGGCCTTTTTGCCTTTGGCGGCGACTTTACGTGTCCTGCCGCCTCATCATTATCATCATCATCATCATCATCATCATCATCATTAGCGTGAAGCTCCTGCACGATGCCCATTGATTTCAAGTATGCCCTTGCTTTCGCCCATCTTTGGTCCTCTACGGCATGTTGAGCAGGGTACCAAGCAGTCGACACGTTCTTCGTGATATGCATGACATCAAGGCTGTGAGGCACACGGTGGATCTTCCAAGACGGCAAGTCCCGTAAAACAGACCTTGTTTTCCATACCTTCAGCAGCTGCTCTGGCGCCTTTTCGCTTCTTTCCGGCTCTGGCGCCTTTTGCTTCTTTCGGCAAAGGGCAGTCTTTCTAATTTTTCAACAGCTTGTCTATTTCCTCGCCGCTCCTCGTACCGCAGGCGTTTTCGAGTTCGGTTTCACCATCGAACAGATCCTTGCGTTTCCTCCACGGGTCATCGTCGCGAAGCCACCTTCGATGTCCCATGAACACGGTTTTCAAGACCCGGGATCTCTATCTAGCTGGCGATACGTCGTGTCATCCATGCACCTTACGCATCCAGAAAATCCGTGGACTACCCGCCTGCGAGATATCCAGAATCGAGATAGTCGTGCACCGTCGTGAGCGGTGCGGCTCTCATAGGGAAATATTCTTTCTGCGGCGTCCCCACGTATTGGCTGGCGTTTTCCACAGCGTGTCAAGCTCCTCTTTCGGCAGCCCCAGATACAGATTGATGTCGTTCCTGGTTGTTTCGCCCTTCAATTAGCATACTCATGTGAATGTACTTCCTCTTCATGCACAACCAGGGGGAAGGTTGTACATCCACACAAACACAGGCCAGGTGCTATGTGTGCTTCTCTGCTGCCAAACGGATTGACTCCATCGGTGCTCGCGCCCAAAGACGATGTTCCTTGATTGTTCCCAAATTCGAGTCTTGAAGTTCCACGCTTGCCACCGGCTCGCATCCTTAGGGTGACTCGCATCTTGTCTTTTTTATCTATCTCCGGATCATTTGCATCATCTTCTCGCTTCTTCTCCGCCCTATCCGCGTGCCAAAGCAGGAGCTTTGCTACCTTAGGGTCCGCGAAATACCGCTGCAGACGAGGAGTGATCGGAAAGTACCACACCACTTTTCGAGGAGCTTTCTTCCTCTTCTTGTATCGAGTGACGCCGCACACCGGACATATGGTAGACTCCGCGTGCTCGTCAAGATAAATGATGCAATTGTTCATGCACACATGGTATTTCACGTGCGGTAAATCGAGAGGACACACGATTTTCTTCGCCTCCTCCAAACTGGTGGGGCACTTGTTCCCCTTGGGAAGACGTTCGTGCGTAATGACATGTTCTCGTCGAAGCATCGTCGGTCATTTTGTGTTTTACCTTCATCTCCCGAGCCATGAGCGTTACTTTTCAGCGGTATCCTCGGCCTGCATCCTTCATACAATGGAGTAACCGCGTCTAACTCAAGTTGATCCATCTTGGCTTTCTCTCGGGCGGCAGCTCTTGCGTTATCCGTGCGCTTGAGAAGCAGCTCTTGAATATGAGGGTCCTGCACCCAGCCCATCGATGGTCCAGCGTCGTCGCTTCGCCCGGCATCATCATCTTCATGATCATGCCCGTCGTCTGCTCGGCATCTTCCTCATCATCATGTCCTGCATCTTCTACATGATGACCGTCGTGATCATCTCACGGGATCCTTCGTCTTCTCGCCCGCCCGAGCCGCGGTGGTTGTCTTGCCGCCCTTCCTCATTTCTTGCCCGCCCCCATGGGCGACTTCGTAGTCATCTTCATCACCTTGCCACCGATAGCCATCCATGAAACCACGCAAGAGCAGGTGGTCCCGCACCTGCCGGAATCCGGGTCCGCAATAAGTCTCTTGACTTGCATCTTCGACACGGACATCTTATCTCCGTCTCGTTCTTTTGAAGCATCTCGGCCTTCGCGGACCTCAAAAACCTATTCACGATGCCTTCGGGTCATCGTATGCGGACCATGGTCGTCATGGGTAGAGCAAAACGATATTTTAGAACCAAGAAAAATTTGGCATGACTTTCCCTAAAAATAGGACCAAAAGAATGCTTAATGCCAAAATTCTACTTGAAACGGAAATGAATCAACATTCCGGCAAAATATTGGCAACTATCGCATTTCAAATACGGTACACCTCTAAACACAAACACATATGCAACACCACAAACATATGCAACACCACGAACATACATAGATCTAGCTAGGCCATAAAAAGTGCATGTGCACATTGTTGTAGGAGAACAACATAAATATAGCTTCCCCCTTACTTACCTATTAAAACAAGGTAATTTAACCACTTAATTTGAATGAATCTATGGTGGAAATGAGGTGAAAAGAGGAGGCACCGAGACAAGGAGGAGGTGGAGAGAATGAAGTGGGGAGAAAGTGAGTGTGGGTAGGAGAGGCTGTCCAAAATATCTTGTTGCTGCCCACTTACTAATGGCGCACCAGAACTAAATGCGCCATTAGTAATCCAGGTTACTAATGGCGCACCTTCTGGCGGTGCGCCATTAGTAGTTTTGAAAAAAAAATATATAAAAAAATACTAATGGCGCACTGATCCAGAGTGCGCCATTAATAGTTTAAACTAGTAATGGCGCACGGTTGATCAGTGCGCCATTAGTAGTATTGCAAAAAAAGGAATAAAAAATATAATAAAAAAACAACATTAGTGACGCACTTGCGGACGGGTGCGCCATTAGTAGTTACAAGTAGTAATGACGCACTTTGCCTGGATGCGCCATTAGTATGTTTGGACAGGCGCACTAGTTCAAATTTTTTTTTGATACTAATGACGCACTCTGGGCCTAGTGCGCCATTATTAGTTTCAACTCTAATGTTGTATCAGCAGGTGGTGCGCCATTAGTATATACTAATGGCGCACCCACTCTCTGGTGCGCCATTAGTGTCAATCTCATCTATAGCCCTTTTTCTAGTAGTGCATTGATATGAATATTGCCGCCTTTAGATACAAATATATGCAACTGATAACCAAGAACTTTTCAGAGAAGCTAGGATTTGAGCTAGGATCTAGATCCTTCGGCTATGTATTTAAAGGAGTCCTTCAAGATGGCACAGTTGTGGCGATTAAGAAGCTTGAAGGTGTTCGTCAAGGAGAGAAGCAGTTCCGGGCAGAGATGACCACACTTGGAACTATTCACCATGTAAATTTGATACGACTGCTTGGGTTTTGCTCAGAGGGAGAGCATCGGATGTTGGTTTGTGAGTACATGCCACATAGCTCACTAGATCAATACTTATTTACGTATATTTTTGGTGACGTTCTCCCTTGGAACACAAGATATCAAATATCCATCGGCATTGCCAAAGGTCTAACTTACATACATGACAAGTGCAGGAATTGCATCATCCATTATGATATCAAGCCCGAAAACATATTATTGGATGCATCATTTTCCCCAAAAGTTGCGGATTTTGGACTAGCGAAGTTGCTAGGACGGGACTTCAGCAGGGTCATCACGACAATGCGAGGAACCATTGAGTATTTAGCACCCGAATGGATAAGTGGTACCGCCATCACCGTGAAAGCTGACGTGTTCAGCTACGGAATGATGCTCTTTGAGGTCATCTTACTGAAAAGAAATGTGGAGCATGGGAAGCGATGCGCAGACAAGTTCTTTCCGATACTAGTTGCAACGAAGATTCAAGAAGGAGATGTGCATGAATTGTTAGATGCTGACTTGAGAAGAGATGTCAACTTGGAGGAGCTCGACAGGGCTTGCATGGTTGCTTGTTGGTGTGTCCAACAAGATGAGCGCTCTAGGCCGACCATGGGACTAATTGTACAGATATTGGAAGGCCTCGTGGAGGTTATTATGCCGCCAGTTCCATGATATCTTCAGGTTCTAGCTGAATCGGCGGATGAATCAATGCTCTCATCAACCGAATAATCAGTCAAAAACTAGTATTGTGCATTTTGTTTATTAGGAATTCATATGCATGTACGTGTTTCCTATGCACATGTATAAATGTTTTCCATAAAGAACAGTTCAATATGTACTTATATTTGTGCTTTTACTCGAGTACTTGAGGTTGTAAGCTCACACATGTTTTTAGTTGAGCTAAACTTATTTGAAGCATTCGACCTTGCAAAAATTGTTGCCATTGACAATATATTTCAAATGTGTAGTTTGTTGAACTTTTAATATAATGTGTTGTTATCTTTGTGTGTGTTAATTTAAAGCTAGGCTAAAACACATCTCATCTATCTATATATGAGAATGTTCATGAGACTCACAATGAATTCACTAGTGCAGAAACGGCCTTTAGTGCCGGTTCGTGACGGCCTTTAGTGCCGGTTCGTCAACCGGCACTAAAGAGTGGGGACTAAAGCTCCCCCTCCCCTTAGTACCGGTTAAATCACGAACCGGGCGCTAAAACCACCACGTGTACGAGCCAGGCCGATGTCTTGGCGTAGGGCTTTAGTACCGGTTGGTAACACCAACCGGTACTAAATGTTTGGGTGATTTTTTTAAAAATTTTGCTTTAATTTTGTGTTTTCAATTTGGCTTTATTTTCCATTTAATTCTTTTTCGGGTAGGAGCTTATCCCGCACCTCTCTGAACTGTTAAGAAGGAGATCAATATGCATGTGTATTAGTTGTGTTACAAGATATCGATAATGGTGTGAATAGAGTTCTGACAACGTACCCATTCCTGTCTTTCAGATCTGCTCCTTTCGTATGCCATCATGCGAACGTTCTCGCAAACGTAGAATGCACACAGATCATTCCCCGGCGCCTGCTTCAGGGCCTTTACGAGTATGGAATTGAATCAGATAATGATTAATCAAGCATGATAATCAAGCTAGCTAGTACTACTTAATTACTTACCCTTGGTCGATGCCAAAACAACTTTTTTGGCCAACTGCCTAGAGTCACCTTGATGAACTTTGCCCAAGCCCTGCCCGCCGGCAAAGAAAATCAACAAAGGGGTTATTAAATAGTTCATATCAGGAAATGACGAACTAATAATAGGCCGAGATATAGTTAATAATGTTTGAAATTACCTGTTGACTATCCTCTTCATGATGGTGTAGTCTTTATCTTCTTTAAGTAGCAAGTCGAGTACTTCAAATGTTCCTTTGTCAACTTTAATGACTAATAAGATCCAGTGAAAACTGCATGCGCACACGTTTGCATGTCTTAATTAAGCGGGCATGTGCATAAAATTAATCAACTATATATCGTAAATCGTATACACTTAGTTATTAACATCTAGCTAGCTAGTAAGCAAAAACCGAATTTGTATTGACTCACATGAAGTTGTAAGGAAGTAGTATATCTTCATTGGTATTGAGGCGCTTCAAGAACTCTAGCATGCTTTCCTCTACACCTGCTTTAGAAGTTGCAAGATTCCATGTGTACTCATTAATATTATTTGGGTCAATGAACCCAATGCCATAGCGTCCAGATTTTTTCATTTCATACATCTTCATCCTGCATATAATACCACAGAAAAGAATACATAGTGAGGATAATTACATGTAATGATTGATCAAAAATTACAGAAAGAAATCACTTAAAAACAATAGCAACTGACGAGAGATTTGTCGAGTGCGTCTTGATTGTATAACTGAAATAGTTCTGAATACTCAACGCATAGAGCTTTCTCATGGTATTAATGCTTCTTCTTGACATTCACCATGAGGGACTCTCGATTGGAAATCTTGGTAATGTTCATGTACCATTGATGCAATTTATACATTCTCGTTGGGAGGTTCTTGACCTTGTCTGGCTTGACCAAAGGTTTGCCCCGGGCATATTTCCATTTTACTTCCTTCTCTTTAAGCGGAGACATGGGCTCAATTTCGAGGAGTTGTCCAACAGAGATCTTGAGCATTTCAGCCTGCATTATATGCTCCTCCGTTATTACCACATCGCCTAGCTGGGGAACTTTAACGGTTTGCCCACAATAATATTGGGCGCAGCCTCCTCTCATGTGTTGTTGGCACAACAAGCGGGGGGATCGATTGCGCCGCCTGTTCTCCCAGCTGGGGAACGGTTTTTCCGCATTTATTGCCCGCTGCTTGTTGGCTCGAGCTCGAGCTCGCTTCCTTCTTTAGCCGTTCTCGATGTAGTTTCCTGATTTGGCGCTCATAGTCCGAGTCAACAGGCTTGGGAGCTGGTTCTCTAGCCATATGAATGAAGTGGTCAATTACTTTCTCAGGCACTTTCTCCTTTGGTGGCGGTGCCGGTTTCGGTCCAAAATGGGCGTCCACTTGGGCCTGCACTATGGCTGCGTTTTGCTCCTCGGTCATGTCGTAAGGCCTCTGAGGAAGAGGAGCGAGGCTTGGACCATATTTATATCGCTTGTCTCCGCTTTGTACTTCCTGAACTACCTCGACTCGTGCCGCTCACGCACCATAGCTGCGGCATGTCTCTTCTGCGATTCTTTGAGACGGCGGAGACGGTGGCGTGGCTGAGTTGGACCAGAGAAGTGGCCTGACGATGTGTCGGACTTGAAGCAGGAGGTGTGGCCTGACGATGTGCCGGACTTGAAGCAGGAGGTGTGGCCTGACACGGTGCCGGACTTGAAACCGGAGAAGTGGCATGACGCTATGCCGGACATGAAACCGGAGGAGTCAGCTCACGCGTTCGGGGACTTGGAGGAGGTGGCGGACTTCGAGGAGGAGTCGGCTCACGCGTTCGTGGACTTGGAGGAGCGGGAGTCAGCTCACGCGTTCGGGGACTTGGACTCGGTGGCGGAGTCGGCAGACGACGCGGTGTCGGTGGACTTCGAAAGATGATGCAATCCTTTCTCCATAGGATGATACGATGTATGGCCTCTCCGAGTGTGCGCTCGTCTTCACCTCTAGGAATGTCAAGCTGTAGCCCCGAATATGGGTCCACCACTTCAGCAACCATGAGATGAGCATAGCCCTTTGGAATCAGGATGCAATGGAAGGTTGCTTCGGGGGTAACTGGAAAAGCAACGCCGTCCGCCACCTTCATGGATATGTTCTTCATTTTGGAGTGTAGTTCACAGTTAGTGTTCTCTATGATGTCATCGACAGGGTATGTATCCAGCAATGCGTCGCCTGGGCAGAACCAACGCTGCTTCTCGGCATGGATGGGGCGGTGCTATCCAATGTCGGGCGATCATCCGCTTCTTGCTGCCGCTGTTGAGACCCCCTTTCCTGGCTAAGTGAGTCTATCTGCTGCTGCTGCTGCTGGAATTTGAGTGCCAGGTGCGTGTGCCTTGCTTCTAGGCCTTGAAGGCGTTCTGCGTCCTGCTTCCTCTGCTCCTCCTCCAGCTTCCTTTTCTTCTCCTCCTCCATCTTCCTTCTTGCACGGGACCTGTAGTCCTCGTTCCATTCTGAAAAGCCCTCATACCGGGAATAACGCCCTTGCCTCGTGCTCTTCCCGGTGTTCAGGATTTCCTGTATGCAGCGTAACCTCGTCGTTCTCTCTGAGGGCGTGAACACCCCCTTTCGAGCTTCTTCTATTGCGTCTATTATCTTTTGTTCGGCTCCTTTTAGACTTGCCTTCTTAGAAACAGCGCATGTCTTCGGGTCCAATGCCCCCCCATGCGCATAGAACCAAGTTCTACACCTGGGGGGCCAGTTCCTAGTAACCGGTGTGACCCCTGCATCCTCCATCTCTTGCTCAGACTTATCCCACTTAGGCAATCCCACCACAGAGCCACCTGGACCCAGCCTATGGAACTGCGTCTTTTTTGCGGCATTTGCCTTGTTTTTCATCGACCGTTCCTTAGCTAATTCTGAATCCTTGAAGGTCACGAAATCGTCCCAGTGCTCTCTTTGCTTCTCCAGTGTTCCTGTGAATTCTGGAGTCTTATATCTGCAGCGAGGTAGTTGGCCCATACCGTTTTTTTGTGGGTGTTGAATGCAATTGCCATCTTCTTAAGAGCAGCGCCCTTGACTTTCTCCACATCTGCTTCAGTGAAATGATCTGGTAGGGTGAAATGTTCCACCATAGAATTCCAAAGGACTTTTTTGGCTCTGTCGTCGACCCAAGTAACACCTGGACGTTTAGTCTTTGACTCTTTCCATTCTTGAATGGAGATCGGGAGTTTGTCCTTCACAAGAACTCCGCACTGACGAGTCCACTTGTTCGCAATGTTCTTAGGCGTGAGGGGTTCGCCACTAGGTTTGATGGATTCGATGTTGTCGTGAATATGGGTCCTCTGAAGTAGGACATCGTCGCGAACGGGTCGACGACGAGGATGCGGGCCGGGCATATCGTCGAGAACAAATATTATATGCCCGCAAAAAGTAACATTTTTTAAATGATTGGATTGTGATAACTAAAATTCTATATATATGGAAATTCTAACAATTTGACATTAATCTAATTCATCTAACTAAAAATAATTCTAAAATTTCCTGATTATATAACTAACATTTCTATAACAATTCTAATATTTATATAACTAAAAAACAGAAAAATTGCTAACATTTTTATAAATATTTCTATAACTAAAAAACAGAAAACATTTATAATATTTATATATAACTAATATTTCTAATATTTATATAACTAAAAAACAGAAAAATTGCTAACATTTCTATAAATATTTCTATAACTAAATATTAAATCACTTGTGTGTGTGTAGTGTGTGTGTGTGTGTAGTGTGTGTGTGTGTGTGGATCGAACTGGACATGGCGGCCGGGGCAAGCTCACCGGCGAGGCTGACAGGCGGCGACAGAATGGGCGGCGACGACGGGCGAAAGGGACGGGCGGCGACGACGGGCGACGGGCGGCAGACGGCGGCGGGCGCGCGATGGGGACGGCGGCGATGGGACGGGGCGGTCGGGGCGACGAGGGCGGCGGCGTCACGGGGACGGCGTCGATCGGGAAGAAGCATGACGGAGGAAGGAAACAGAGGGAAACCGAATTTTTTTAAGTGTTGTATATATAGGATGGACCTTTAGTACCGGTTGGAGCCACCAACTGGTACTAAAGGTCTGTTTTGGCCAGGCCAAGCGGCGGGAAGCGCACCCCCTTTAGCACCGGGTCGTGGCACGAACCGGTACTAAAGGTCCACCCTTTAGAACCGGTTGGAGCCACCACCCGTTGATAATGGGGGTGCGCTGGCTCCAGGCGGTGCACAAGTTTAGTCCCACCTCGCTAGCCGAGGGGCTATCTACTTGGTTTATAAGCCCGGTCACGGTAGCTCACTCGAGCTCCTCTCCTAAGCAGTGCCTCTTGGGCCTACCTGTTCTCTTCTGCCTAGTGGGCCTCTTGGTCCTTCTTGGGCCTGCATCACAGCCCAACGAGAGGTTGGGTTCCTAGTCGTATGCAGCCGCTTTGGCCCAAAGAGGGCGGCTTTTTTATTTTCTTAATTTTTTGCTTTATTTATTTTTGTTTTATTTATTTTTGAGTTGTTTTTTGCTGTATTTAGAGTTTATTTATGAATATTTTTGCTTTAGGTACAAAAAATTACAAACTTTATGTTAGTGCCGGTAGTTTTCAAATTTGAATAGTTTAAATTTTGAATTATTTGAAATTTGTGTGCATCACTAGTTTGTGAATAACTTAACTTTGAAACAAAGATTTTTCAGCGATTCTTTTTTCTTATGTTTAATATTAGTGTGTTTTATCAGTATGTTCAATTTTGTAATGCTTAGGTTATTTAAAAAATGAAATGAATATCTAACAGTTGAGTTTTTGTCGGAAACCCTGATACTTCGAAAGAGATTGTCCATTTTGTACACGAAGTGCATCCAGTTTTTGCCGTAACCCTCGCTACTTTTGTTTGCACATAAAATGTCTTCGCGTTTCAAATGCCAAAACACATAACTACCCTAACTATTACAGAGATTCCCTCCTGGGTGTGAAACACAGAAGAAAGTGATGATAGTGAAGCCGATCACATCCCAGATCTTTGAGTGTCAAACTTTTTCTTTGCGTGTGTCCCTTTGCGCCATAGCCATGGAAAATCTTCATCATTTAACTGGATGCTCGGGTCAATATTCACTGTGAATGGAGGAATTTCATCAAACTTTTCATAATCTTCTGACATGTCTGTCTTGTCATCCACTCCCACGATGTTTCTTTTTCCTGAAAGAACTATGTGGCGCTTTGGCTCTTCGTATGATCCATTCGCTTCCTTATCTTTTCTTTTTCTCGGCCTGGTAGACATGTCTTTCACATAAAAAACCTGCACCACATCATTGGCTAGGACAAATGGTTCGTTTGCACGCAAGATTGTTGAGATCCTTGTTGTCATTCCGCATCATGCGGGTCTTCCGTTACCCCGCCTCGTGTCATATTGACCCATTTGCACCAAAATAAAGGGACCTTCAAATCACCTCCATAGTTAAGTTCCCATATGTCCACTATGTAACCATAATATGTTTCCTTTCCTGTGTTGGTTGTTGAATCAAAGCGGACATCACTGTTTTGGTTGGTGCTCTTCTTATCTTGGGAGATCGTGTAAAATGTATTCCCATTATCTGGTACCCTTTAAAAGTCATTATATTCGAAGATGGTAACTGGGACAGCGAGTACAGGTCATCTTGAATATCTCCATCATGTATGGCACGTTTCTGCAACCAACCGGTGAAAGTCCTCGTTTGTTCACGTGTAATGCAATCGTCAGACTTCTCCGGGTGTTTGGAGTGTAGAAAATTCTTGTGTTCCTCCATGTACGAAGCCACCAAGGCGGAATTCTGTAGAACTGTGTAGCGTGCTTCAGTGAGAGAATGCCCGTCCATACATATTATTTGATCCCCTCCTAGCGTGCCTTTTCCATCAAGTCTTCCCTTATGCCGTGATTCAGGAACACCAATCGACTTAAGGTCAGGAATAAAGTCAATACAAAACTCAATGACCTCCTCATTTTCATGGCCCTTCGAGATGCTTCCTTCTGGCCTAGCACGGTTATGAACATATTTCTTCAAGACTCCATGAACCTCTCAAAGGGAACATATTGTGTAGAAATACAGGAACCAAAACGTTAATCTCTTCAAAAGGTGAACTAGGGCGTGCGTCATGATGTTGAAGAAGGATGGTGGGAACACCAACTCGAAATCGATAAGACATTGCACCAAATCATTCTGTAACCTTGGTATGATTTCTGGATCGATTACCTTCCGAGAGATTGCATTGAGGAATGCACATAGCTTCACAATGGCTAATCGAACGTTTTTCGGTAGAAGCCCCCTCAATGCAACCGGAAGGAGTTGCGTCATAATCACGTGGCAGTCATGAGACTTTAGGTTCTGGAACTTTTTCTCTGTCATATTTATTATTCCCTTTATACTCGACGCGAAGCCAGACGGTACCTTCATGCTGAGAAGGCATTCAAAGAAGATTTCCTTCTCTTCTTTGGTAAGAGCGTAGCTGGCCTGACCCTGATGTATGCCGTCTTTTCCGTGCATACGTTGTTGGTCCTCCCGTGCCTCTGGTGTATATTTTGTCTTCCCATACACGCCAAAAAAGCCAAGCAGGGTCACGCAAAGATTCTTCGTCACGTGCATCACGTTGATTGTGGAGCGGACCTCTAGGTCTTTCCAATATGGCAGGTCCCAAAATATAGATTTCTTCTTCCACATGGGTGCGTGTCCGTCAGCGTCCTTCGGAACAGGTTGTCCGCGGGACCTTTCCAAAGATTACCTTCAAATCCTTGACCATATCATGTACATCAGCACCGATGACGGTGGCGAGGCTTCGTCCGGTGATCTGCCTCACCTTTGAAATGCTTGCCTTTCTTTCTTACGGGATGCCTTGTCGGAAGAAATCGGCGATGTCCCAGGTACACATTCTTCCTACAACTATCCAAATATATCTTTGTCGGTATCATCCAAACGGTCGTGCATCCGTGGTATCCCTTGTTTGTCTGTCACGAAAGGTTACCGAGAGCAGGCCAATCATTGATGGTCACTGACAGCAACGCCTTTAGGTCAAATTCTTCTGTCGTGCTCATCCCACGTCATTACACTGTTCCATTCCACAGCTGTAATAGTTCTTCAACTAATGGCCTTAGGTACACATCAATGTCGTTGCCGGGTTGCTTAGGGCCTTGGATGAGCACCGGCATCATAATGAACTTCCGCTTCATGCACAACCAAGGAGGAAGGTTATACAAACATAGAGTCACAGGCCACGTGCTATGGTTTGCTTTCTGCTCCCCAAAAGGATTAATGCCATCTGCGCTTAGACCAAACCATACGTTCCTCGGGTCACTGCAAACTCCTCGGTACTTTCTCTTGATTTTTCTCCACTGCGAACCGTCGGTGGTACTCTCAACTTTCCGTCTTTCTTACGGTCTTGCGTGCCACCGCACGCCTTCGCATGCTCTTTGTTTTGACACAAGCGTTTCAACCGTGGTATTATAGGAGCATACCACATCACCTTGGCAGGAATCTTCTTCCTCGGCGCCGCCCTCGACATCACCAGGGGTCATCGCGATTGATCTTATAACGCAATGCACCGCATACACTGCAAGCGTTCAAATCCTCGTACTCGCCCGCGCGAGAGGATGCAGATCATTAGGGCATGCATGTATCTTACGCACCTCTAACCCTAGAGGGCAGACAACCTTCTTTGCTTCATATGTACTCTCGGGCAATTCGTTGTCCTTTGGAAGCATATTCTTTTTCATTACCAAAGAACTTTCCAAATCCCTTGTCAGATACACCATTCTCTGCCTTCCATTGCAGCAATTCAAGTGTGGTGCCCAACTTTTTTTTGTCAGCTTCGCAATTCGGGTACAACAATTTCTTGTGATCCTCTGTAACACCCCAAAATTCTTGACCTTGTTTACTTAATTTAAAACTTTGCCAGGAAATTAAATTTTTATTTTTCTGGACTTCATCTTGATTTCAGAGCCTCTCTTTTCCCTAAGTTGTGGAGTTTTTCACCCCTAGTAAAAACTTTTCAAAATAAGTTATTGGACTTGTTTATCCTCTCAAGAAAAATCCTTTCTTTTCATCAGAGGAATTAAATATATAATATTATCTTTATTTTCTTGAAAATGGTTTCCCATGGTTTTATGGTCCTTTTGAACTGCAACCATTTGATAAAATCATTCAAAAATTCCACCAAAATTTGGAGATATCATGTGATGTCACCAAACCACTTTTATGCAAAAAGATATTTCATTCCCTAGATATTTTGAGCCTTACACCCAATTTTCTTCTCTGGTCCAGTGGGCAATTTTGCACTACAACCTATTTAAATATTTATTTCTAGCCTCCACCAAAATTTTGGGATATTAGTAGAAGCCTATGATTCAACTTTATGCAAAAAACCAGTGTTGTCATTTGAAAATTTTGAGTGAATCAACCTCATTTTCATTCTGGTCCAACATGATGGTTTGTACATCATCCATATTATTTCTTGCTCCTTGGCCCTTGATTCTTTCCCCTGCTTGTAGACCACCCTACACAACCCTTAAGTCTAGGAGAGTGGACCCATTGGATGATCCTAAGTGCTTGCAATCATGCCCTCTTCTTTCTCATCGAAACCCGAGGTTTTGCAAAATTGCACTATCAAGTTTCTTCTTTTGACAAACTAGCTTCACCACCCCCTTATCCATCCAAGAAGACACTGATCTGGAGAAGTTGGTCACCCCAAGTAATGCCTAGGTGCCTGTGGCATTTTGTCAAACACCTTGAGAGCATGAACAGTTTTGGCATGAGTTTTGGTTTGCATTGTGGACCTGATCCTCTGACCCAGCGACCTTGTCCACTAAGCTTCTAACTAATGCTAACCAAGACCTGTAAACCCCCAACCCCACCAAGGCCTCCTAGCATGCCCTGGCATTTTGCCGAACGGTTGGCGTGCATGCTCTGGGCGCAGCCAAAGCGCGCGTTTTGCACGTGCGTGCACCCGAGCTGCCGCCTCCCAGGTTGACCCCTCCCCCCTAGCTCGATCTGATCCGCTGGTATAGCCGTGTCGCGCCCCACCCGACCGCCCCTGGCTCGCTACAGCGGCGCCGCATCAAGCTTCTTGGCGGCATGCTTGTGGCCGCATCCTTAGACGGCGCCGCCCAAACCTCCTCCGCTCGCCAGCTGCCCTCGTGAACAGGCTGTTCTCATCCCCCCCAGCTCATTCAGCCATGCCGTGCCCCGCTAGCCTCGCCACGTTGCCCTGCAAACCACAGTGGCGGTGAGCCACCGCCCTCATCCACGGTCGTCACCGAACCGCCTCTCCGTGCCTATATGAACCCACTTCGAGCTCTTCACGGCTGGGCAGAACCCTCCTCGATGCCATTGAAAGGCCCCTCTAGCTCCCATTCCTCCAGAGGCCATCGATCTCCCGTCTCTGGCAGGTTTGGGCGCCGCCGCCTCCGGTCGATTCCGAGCAACCAGAGCTGCTTCCCTCCATGCTCTCCTCCATTAGCTCCATGTCAACCGCGAACCCTTTCCCACTCCCATTTTCACCCGGGAGCCACGGTATGCCAAGCCCCATTCCCTCCCGAAGCTTCCCCTCCGCCATGGAGGAAGGAGCTCTCACCCCCAAACTTCACCACGCCCCTAACCACCACAGATTGATGCGGTACCTCTTCCCGATCACCCCCATATCACGAGCGCGTCGAACGGTGGCTTGTGTCGCCGGGGATCGCCGTTGGAACGGCCTGTCTCTGTCGGCGCGCCGCGGGGAAGAAGATGAACCTGACCGCACGGTGGGGACCACCTGTCGGTGAGCCAACCCAAGCCACTAGTGGCGCAACCCGACCGATATTTTTTTTCTCTGGTGGAAGCGTATTTCCGGTAAGTACGCGACCAATCTCAGAAGACGCAGTCCAGGCGAACCGTTTTCCTTTTTCTGTTTTTTTAAAACAGAACTTTGACTAAACTTTGACTGGGCTTAACTTTTTAAATATAACTCCAAATCACTTGATTCTTTTTCTGTTGCTTCCCAAATATTGTCTAGTTTATTTTCATATTTATTTGAAAATTTTCCAAGCAAATTTTTTTGTACTGATTTTAAAGTGTTTGTTATTTGAATATTTTTCAAAATAGGATTTTGGAGAGAAGCAGAAAACTTTCAAAAGTTTTTAGGATGCACCCTGCCTCTACACAACTTGAAGGCAAGCATTCTGAACCCCGGCATAATAATTTTGGTGTGTTAGTTGACACGTTTATAACACCACCTCATTTTCGGGAACTTGTTATTTCATGTGACATGATCATTTGCATGGATGCATATCAATGTTTTCCTTGCTGTTGGAAATGAATATACTTGTGATGGTAATCATCCTCATGTACCTTGCATGCATGCCGGAAAGGAATCCCGGAAAGCATCTGCCTTGGGTAGGCGTGAGCTTGTCACCGGTCTCCGTTGGGACGGTTATGTCTGGTGTGGCATAGTAAGGTATAATGAGCGGTGATCCTGTTGATTGAAAATATGTTTGTTTTACATATCATGCAGGAAATATTTAAGTCTCCTGAGTCGGCCGTAGCTTCGAGCCTTGTTCGATAAACCCCAAACTTGTTTCGTGCTGCCATTAGTCCACGCCATAGGTAGGGTATGGTTGATAAGTTGTTAACCCTTGTCTTGGCACACACCGCATGAGAGGCCATGGTGGAAGATACGGTTGCATCCGGTAGGCATGCCACCTGGTCCAGAGCATGGGTGTATCCGGTTGGGACCGAGAGGGGCCACCCTTAGAGCGCGCGATAGAAATTTGATCCCATGCTACGCGAGGTTGTAGCCTCCCCACTTAGAGTTTTGCTTAACAAGTGTCGTGGGTGATTCCAGACACGAGTAAAGTTAAGCTAGTGTGTGCAAGCCAGGCATGTTTTCGACTAAAAGACCGTAGACGGAATTAGTCCCGATGGACTAAAGAAATCCGTTACTCGTGGGTAAATAGCACACCCTCTGCAGAGGTATTAAACCTATTCGAATAACCCTGTCCTCGGTTAAGGATTCCAGTCTAGGATGGTCAAGTGTCGGTCTTAATGTCAGTCCTGAGGAGAGCTACTAAACCGTAACTTGGTTTATGATTTGTGACTTGTGATGATGATAATGATTATTATTATGGACTAACCCCTTTATATTATTTGAATTATTGAGTATCCCTGGGACGGTTCTACCTCCTGGATATTCACTGCGTTTATTTATAAGCCCTTTATGTGGTGTCGCTCAGACGCCCGACTGTGGCATTGCTTCTGTTCATTTACAAGCTCTTTATGTGGTGTCGCTCAGACGCCCGACTGTGGCATTTCTTCTGTTTATTTATAAGCCCTTTATGTGGTGTCGCTCAGACGCCCGATCGTGGCATTGCTACATTCATTTATAAGCCCTTTATGTGGTGTCGCTCAGACACCCGACTGTGGCGTTGTTTCTATTTATTTATAAGCCCTTTATGTGGTGTCGCTCAGACGCCCGACTGTGGCATTGCTTCTGTTTATTTATAAGCCCTTTATGTGGTGTCGCTCAGACGCCTGACTGTGGCATTGCTTCTGTTTATTTATAAGCCCTTTATGTGGTGTCGCTCAGACGCCTCGATCGTAACATTTCTTACATTTATTTATAAGCCCTTTATGTGGTGTCGCTAAGACGCCTCGATCGTGGCATTTACTACTTCTCCGTCATTACATATTTGTGGCCACTTATTAATAATCCACATGTATGCACCAAGGATTTCATTTCTTTATGACTGACGTTGTGATCATAAAATGTTCATCAAGGCATGATTTTTGATTGTTATATTATACCTGTGTTCAGAATGTTTGCGAGTACATTCAAAGTACTCACTGGCTTGTCCCTGGCTATTGTCTTGGCCAGATTCCTTGCATGGAGAGGAGCGTTGCGATGATAGCCCCAGAACCTAAGCATGGAGATAGCAGCCCCGCGAAGATAGGAGTTAACCTGGTCAGCTGTTCCTGTGTGGGAAATGGAGTTCCATGGACACTGATGATCCACAAACCGCTTCCGCCATCAACCACTAGAAACCATTTGTTGAACTTCCGTGCCGTAATGATCTTGTACTTCATATTTTTGTATTCTGCTTGGAATTTCTGTATCAAGTTGGTGCCTCATCAGCTAACAGTAAACCTGGGGCTGGTGAGCACAACGGCCATTTCTGGAAATTGATTCCCAGAAAACCGGTCGCGACAAACTTGGTATCAGAGTCAGGCTGACCATTGGCTAATCCTATCTTAGCCAGGTCGAGAAACCTAGGAAAAACCAACCCACCAGACCCTAACCAGAACCCCAAGCAAGCTTCCCGTGCAAGATAGCCACACAATGACCCCGACACATTTTGCAGTCGGTGCCCAACCTATCAGCCTAGCCTGTCGATCACACGCCAGTGACCGACACATAATCTGTCCTATTCGCAAGCATGCGAAGGAAGACGCCGTCCCCTTTTTCTATAAAAAGGGCACGCTAGTCGCTACCCAGCCACCCTAGTACGAGCTGTTGAAAGTGCAATCATGCCCTTAAATCATATTTTGATGTTGATGACAACACATAAGCTCGGGACTAATCATGTTTATCAAGTATATCTCAGGATTGTGTTCCAAAGACCGTATGCATGGATCATGACTAGGGACAAAAGCATATAACTCAAGAATGGAGATACAAGGTGTTAACTTCATTTATGGTTTGTTCTTGAGTATAGGGATCCCGCACTATTAAGAGGGATCGATGGATCTGTGAAAAACTTGCTCAAAGCTGGTATACCTTGGACGTTCGGCTTTCTACGGACGTCCGGTCCTTCTGATTGCCGGACGTCCGGATGCTTACGGACGTCCGACACTTCCACAATGAAACATTTTTACGGATGTCCGAACCCTCCAGACGTCCGACACTTTCGCATCGAAACTTTCTTACGGATGTCCGGCCCCGCCGGACGACCGTATCAGACACTGATTTGTGAGTCACTCTTTTCACAGCGGCCGAAACATTTTTGCGGACGTCCGGAACTCACCGGACGTCCGACACTTTCACATCAGAAGCATTCTTACGGATGTCCGGGCCTGTTCGGATGACCGTATCCTGTACATTGGTCGGTGGGTCACACTTTTCACAGCGGTCGGTCATCCGATGACTGTCGGACGTCCGGACCCATTTGGGCCTCCGGACGACCGACGTTCTCCGGACGTCCGGCCATCCTGTACCCCAAACGGTCACCTTTTCCCACCACATATATATACTCCTTCTCCTTCCACGGGTTGGGGTTGACCATTCACTTTGAACAAATCCTAGAACACTTCACTCACTCTCTCTCAACTCTCCACACCAAATCTTAGATCCCCAAGGGATTTGAGAGCTTTGAAAAGAAGTTGTCCGATCAAGTGATAGATCCACTTCTCCTCCTTCTTTGCACCCAAGGAATTCATGATTTGAGCAAGTCTTGAGCAAATCCCCATTGATCTTATTACTCTTGGAGGTTGGAGACTCCTAGGCGGTAGGAGTCTTCGGAGAGGAATCGACTTTTGTGATTACCCCCGGATAAGTTTGTGAGGGTTTGGAGACCACCCCAAGGTCTACCACTAGTGGTTGAGAAACATCTTCGTGGTGTTGTCTCAAAGGGAAAATAGGGTGAGCCTTCGTGGCGTTGGTGTGCCTTCGTGGTAACATCCACCTCTCTAACGGTGACTAGCTTCCCTCCAAGGAAGTGAACATCGGCATACATCCTTGTCTCCGGAGTTGCGGTTATTCCTAACCCTAACTCTATACTTGTGGTTACTTGTTTTGGTTTGCACTTACTTACATCATATTGTGCTTGCTCACTTATATGCTTGTGTTACTTATCTAGTACTTAGTACCTACTAGCAATTGTTAGGCTCACTTTCATATTCCGCACTATTGCCTAAAATTGCTAAGTAATAATTAAAATTTGTAATTGTACCTATTCACCCCCTCTAGGTCCATCTCGATCCTTTCAATTGGTATCGAGCCTCGTGCTCTATTCTTGTGGCTTAACCGCCCTAGAGCGAGATGAACCCAGATGGGACTCCCTTGTTGTAGATCCTAAGGATAAAGGCGGGGCTTCTTCTGAAGTCAAGTCCTTTACGTCGGAGGATCTAGAACGGGCCCTTGCTAAGCAAAAAGAGGAGCACGATGCTTCTCTTGAGGCCTTGGTCCAAATGAGATTAGCCATGTTGTCCTCGGTGCTTGCACCACTCTCGGGTGGCGCTGCCTCAAGGCCAACTGCGCCTACTCCATCACTTGGTCAACAACCTCCTAACAATGAACACGCCAGTGTTCCTTGGCTTTATGCAAGACCTCAGGTTGAGAAACCAAGATATAATCCTCAAGGCAGTCCTCCTTTGCTTAGTGCCACTTCCGATTTTCCTTTGTGGAGAGTTGCTATGCAGGACCATCTTCGACATGGAAACGATGAGATGTTGGAGATCTTGGAGTATGGCTATCATGTGGTTGATCCAAAGAACCCCACTCCAAGAGAAATATATGACAAGAACCTCAATGACACTGCAATCATGTGGATAAGGAGAGGCTTGGATGAAAAGCAAAGGAGACCGTTCATACACATCACAAGTGCCAATGAACTATGGGAAACTGTTGTACGATCCAAAACTGGCACCTCTACCCTCTGAGTGCTCAATATGAAATTGCCAAGGGCAATTGCAAAACTTTTGTATGGAGAAAGGTGAAAACCCCAATCAACTCCATGAGCGTCTCATGACACTCACTGCCGATATTGAGTCATGTGAGTGTGACAAGACACAAGATCGATTCAACATGACTAAGAGGTTCCTTGTGGATAAGTTACTCCATGCTCTTGCTCCATTTCACCATCAAATGGTGTGGGACATAAGACAACATCATACCTTCAAGGAAATGACTACAGATGACATTGTATCCACCTTTCAACTATATGAAGAGTCAAAGACTAATGCCACAAAACATCTTGCCATGCATGGTTCTCCATCATCAAAGATCAATCTTGCATTGAAGGCCAAGCATGTATGTGAAGATGAACAAAGTGAAGAAGAAGAAGAGGATGACGAAGATGGTGATGAAATTGAATCTGACGAGGGCCCTACATATGAAGACATGGCTCTTTTGCCAAGAAGTTTAGCGGGTAAGTTCAAGGGAAGATTCCAAAAGAAGAAAGTAAGAAAATGCTACAACTGTGAAGAAACCAATCACTTCTCCAACGAGTGCCCTTATGAGAAGAGAGAAGATAAACCAAGGTTTCCCAAGACCTTTCCCAAGAAGAAGTTGCCAAATCCTTTGAACTCCAAGCTCAAGAGGAGAGATGGAAAGGCAATGGTTGCTCAAGAAGAATCTGATCCGGATGATGTTAGTGGTGTTGCCGGAGTTGCTCAAGACTCTCAAAACACCTTGAGGTTAGTAAACAAGAGTGGTGATGTGGTCACCTAAAACTACATGAAAGATTACAAGGGCAACGCTCACAAATGCCTAATGGCAAAGGCCATGGTTGAAGAAGAAGAGGACCAAAGCTCTTCTGACAAGGTCAAGGTAACTCCACGATCAAATCCTCCTCTTTTCACGCCCATCTACTTCTAGTGATGAGTATCTTGATGCGGAGGATAGTCATGAGGATGATGATCTAACTGATCCTATGCTTGCTAAACTTAATAATTTCATGTGCTCCCTCAAAGGAAGGAACCTCACTATGTTTAGTATGCTTATGGAGATGGTGAGTAAGTGCACCATCGCCATTAAGGAACTCGAAACCCTCGTCATCGAGGAAAAGGAAAATATGAAATCCTTGAGCGGAAAGTCAAATATGAGGAAGCACGAAATGATGAACTATGTTTAAAAATTGGTACAAATATTGATGTTCATACTAAAGATCTTGCCTCCTTGAAAAGGCTATTGGCTCTTGTGAAGAGTTGATGAATGATAAAAGTAAGCTTGCAAAGTCTCATGCCTCTCTCACTAAGGATTGTGAGCTTCTATCCGTGTCTCTCAAGACTAAGGAAGAAGAGCTCACCCTTCTTACAAAGAGTTTTGAGACACTCAAACTTAATTATCTTGAAACTCTAGCCAAGGCTTACTCATCTCCTATTATCAATGTTGATGCATGTTCTACTAACTCTAGTAGTGATCTAGCATCCATCCTTGAGGAGAATCGGTCTCTCAAAGCTCAAATCGAGAAAGGGCTCATGACATGTGCTCAAGGGCAAAAGAACCTTAATGAGGTGTTGAGCCAACACAATGAAGCTGTTCACCAAAGAGGGACTCGGATTTGACCCAAGCACAAGCAAGAAGAAGACGCCCTCCCAAAATTGCACCACTCCTTTAAAAGAAACCTTTGTACGAGAAGGACACAAGGAGAAAGGTAAGGTTGTTAGTGGGAAGGCCACAAGGGGCATGCCCACTCTCAACAAGCCAAAAGAGTTCATGCCTCCATCCTATGTCTTGCGTAAGACTAAGGATGGAGAAGTTTATGCAAAGTTTGTTGGCCCCCAAAAGGCATTTCGCTATTATGCTATTTGGGTCCCTAAGACCCTTGTGACTAACTTGAGAGGTCCCATTGTAAAATGGGTGCCTCTAACCAAGTAATAATTGTGTGTAGGTAGCTTTCTTCGGTGGAGTAAAATGGGTGATTGATAGTGGATGTACAAATCATATGACCGGAGATAGCAAATTGCTCTACGATTTCATGGATGCTATTCAACCATTTATGAGCATTATGTTTGGTGGAGGATCAAAAGGACAGGTACTTGGGTTGGGTAAGGTAGTTATCACCAATGACATGTCTCTTGCAAATGTCATGCTTGTCCAATCCCTTAAATATCATTTGCTTTCTGTCCGCCAATTGGCTTACATTGGTTATGATACACTATTTGGACTAACGGATGTGAAAGTCTTTAAGAGAGATACTCTCGAAGTGGCCTTTGTTGGAGAGTTGGATGGCAACCTTTATACGGTTGATTTCTCGAAAGAGAGCACATTCCATGCAACTTGTCTAATGGCCAAGGCCGACAAGGGGTGGCTATGGCATCGCTGCCAGCCCATGTCGGCATGAGGAATCTCCAAGATCTCTTAAAGGGGAATCACATCCTTGGACTAACAAATGTCTCTTTTGAGAAAAGATCGTGTGTGCAGTGCATGTATAGCCGGGAAGCAACATCAATCAAAGCACCTACCCAAGAATATTGTGTCTACTTCAAGGCCTTTGGAGCTCCTTCATGTGGATCTCTTTGGGCCTCCTTCATGGGATAGTCTTGGTGGGAAAAAGTATGGACTTGTCATTGTTGATGATTACTCAAGATATACATGGGTGTTTTTCCTCAAGTCCAAGGATCTAAACGAAGATCACTTTCATTGACTTTGCCAAGCAAGCACAATGCAAGTTTGACAAAGAAATCTTGGCAATAAGAAGTGACAATGGATCTGAGTTCAAAAACTATACCTTGGAAGAATTCCTTAGTGATGAAGGGATTGAGCATCAATATTCAGCTCCATACACTCCTCAGCAAAATGGTGTAGCCGAAAGGAAGAACCGCACACTTGTGGAGATGGCAATGTCCATGTTGGATGAATACAAGTCACCACATAGTTTACGGGCGAAGTTGTCAACACCGCATGTCATGCATCAAACCGGCTTTTCCTACGCACTATATTGGAAAAAGACTCCATATGAGCTTCTAACTGGAAACAAGCCAAATGTCAAGTACTTTCGTGTATTTGGGTGCAAATGTTTCATCCTCAACAAAAGAGAAAGGTTAGGAAAATTTCAATCCAAAACAATTGACGGTATATTTGTTGGCTATGGATCAAACTCTCATCAAGATATAGAGTCTACAACAAATCCAATGGATGTGTTGTAGAAACTTGTGACGTGGTGTTTGATGAATTTAATGGCTCCCATGGGGAGCAAGTTGATCTAAGTGATGTAGGTGAAGAAGATTCTTCTCAAGACATTTTGACCATGGGCGTTGGTGCACTTCTTCCTATGGAACAAGAACCTCATGATGATGAAGAAGAAGATAGAAGTCTCCCACATCATCAAACTACTTCAACATTCATAACACCACAAGCCCCTATTGCTCAACCGATACCTTTAGCCCAAGTTGAAGAGGATGATCAAGTTCCTCCTCATGACAATCTTCAAGAACAAGAACAAGAAAGTCCAATCATTGATGATGAACCTCAACAAATGCAATATGAACAAGAAGATCTTCCTCCACACATTAATGATCCATATGTTGAGGATGTGGATGATGGACATGAAGTTGAACCTCATGAAACCCTTACCTCTATCATGCCACGAGTGGCCGGTCGTGTTGATGTTGACAAAATACTCACCGGCATATCGGAAGGTAGAGTCACTCGTAAACACTTGACCAACTTTTGTGCTCACTTCTCTTTTGTGTCTAGTTTTGAACCCATCAAGGTACAAGATGCAATGATAGACAACGATTGGCTAGTTGCTATGCAAGAAGAGTTGAATAGTTTTGAACGCAACCAAGTGTGGTCGTTAGTCAAGAGGCCACCCTCGAACACAATGTCATTGGAACAAAATGGATTTTCAAGAACAAACAAGATGAGAATGGTGTAATCATCCGGAACAAGGCAAGGTTAGTGGCACAAGGGTACTCACAAGTTGAAGGTTTGGACTTTGGTGAGACCTTTGCCCCCGTTGCCGATCTTGAATCCATTCACATCTTACTTGCTTATGCTGCTTTCAATGGTTTTACATTACATCAAATGGATGTGAAGAGTGCTTTTCTTAACGGTCCTCTACAAGAAGAAGTATATGTATCACAACCACCAGGTTCGTTGATCCCGATCACAAAGACTATGTGTATAAACTTCATAAGGCTTTGTATGGCCTCAAACAAGCACCTCGTGCTTGGTATGATCATCTTAAGAAGTTTTTACTCGATGATGGTTTTGTGAGAGGGGTGATCGATCCTACTCTTTTTACTAAGAGGGATAAGGGTGATTTGATCTTATGCCAAATCTATGTAGATGATATCATTTTTGGTTCTCCTAACATTCATTTGTGCAAGAAGTTTGCGGCTTCAATGACCAAGAATTTTGAAATGTCACTCAATGCGGATTTGAAGTTCTTCCTTGGTTTTCAAATTCAACAATTTCAAGAAGGAATTTTCTTGTCTCAAGCAAAGTACCTCAAGGATATCCTAGAAAAGTTTGGTATGTCTGATGCTAGTCCATGTAAGACACCAATGCCAACGAAAATAACACTCACTTGAAGACACAGGCGGTATCCCCTTGACCCATCTAAATACCGCTCCATGATTGGTTCATTGCTTTCTCTTTGTGCATCTAGACCAGGACATCATGTTTAGTGTATGCATGTGTGCTAGATTTCAAGCTTCCCTAGGGAAAGTCATCATAAGGCGGTTAAGCATATTCTTAGATACCTTGTTCACACCCCAAAGTTGGGTCTATGGTATCCCAAGGATGCTAAGTTTGATCTCATTGGATACACGGATGCGGATTGGGCCGGAGACAAAGTGGATCGTAAGTCCACCTCCGGTGCATGTCAATTTCTTGGACGCTCTTTGGTAAGTTGGTCATCGGAGAAACAAAATTGTATTTCCCTCTCTACCGCAGAAGCTGAATACATTGCTGCCGCCCAGTGCAACTCAGTTATTATGGATGAGGCAAACTTTGAAGGATTATGGTATCACCTATAGACATGTGCCTCTTTTATGTGATAATGAAAGTGCTATCAACATTGCTGAGAACCCCAAGGATCATCTCCGCACCAAACACATTGATATTAGATATCACTTCTTGAGAGATCATGTTGAGAAAGGCGATATTCACATTGATCACATTGGGATAGATTTGCAAGCTGGCGGATATTTTCACGAAACCATTGGATGAAGCAAGGTTACGTCGACTTAGGCATGAACTTGGTATCTTGGAGCTTGACAACATTATGTGAAATCTAGTACTCATCCATGCTTAAACTTAATGTCTAGTCGTGATGTAGGCATATATTTAGGGGAGACACTCAATTCATGAGTTCTCTCACCTTACATAATGCATAAATTGAACAAACACTCTCAAAGTTATCATAGTTTAATATGATGGAGTAGTTTATGCCTATGCTTGAGTAAGGTGGGATCTGATTTCCTACATAAATAAGTTTTACTGTGAGAAAATGTTTTCCTCATCATCATTATCAGCCCTTTGTCCAAACTTCTAGCTCGGACGTCCGGAGGGTTCCGGACGTCCGAGTGGTATTTCCTTGCGGACGTCCATAAAACTCCGGACGTCCGTATATTCTACTCTGGTTATTTTCGACGGTCGTCCGGCCTCGTGGACGTCTGTAAAAACCATTCTGGTTCACTCAAGTTTGGCCTAGCAAATGAAGCTTCGGACGTCCGGAAGACTCCGGACGTCCGTAAGAACCGTTCTGTTACAATATGCCCGGTCGTCCGACGCCATCGGACGTCCGTAAAAGCAACCCTGTTATCCTTCTTTGCTGATGGTCCTGACTCCGGTCGTCCGTCTGTTTCCGGATGTCCGGTCGCATATATAACTCCGGACGTCCGGAGGCCCCGGACGTCCGTACGTTTCTACGCGGGTCTATATATACTGCACCCTAGGTTTTCTTAGTCAACCAACCGCCGCCGCCGTACGTCTCTCGGTCGATTCGCCCGCCGCCCGTTTGCTGTGGCGGCCCCTCCTCGCGACCGCCGCGCCCGTACCCCTCGCCGGGGTGTCTCCCGCCATGGATCTGAGGCTTGCCGTCCGGCCCGTCCAGCCGTTACGCTCGGGCTTCTCTCCCGTCCGTCCTTCGATCCCTGCTCCGATGCGTCGCTTGGCTCCTCCGTGCTCTTCCTCGCCTAGTAGGGCAAACCCCCTTTCTCTTCACTTGTCACCCTGTTCTATGGAGGGTGTTGACATGTGCTTTCCTTCTCCCTAGGTCCCGATGCCTCGGTCCAAGCACTCCGACGCAAGCAAGTCGCGGAGGGCGGGCGTCCATCTCGTCGTGGTGGTTCCAACGACTCCGAGGAGGAAGATCGCCCTCGGAAACGTGCCGCTCATCCTCACAGCTCGTCCAGTGATTCCTCTTCGGAGGGGTCAGATTTTGAGGATGAGCTTTAAGAGGTGGAACCGTCCCCGATGATTGGCGTCCGTGTCGCTGCCCCCAAGCCCGACACTCGTCGTCCAACATTTCAACCTCCTCCTCCTCCGGTGCAACCCCACGGTGATGCCCGTCACATCTCCATTGAGCCTCCACTATCACTAGGCCGTCATGTTAAGCGTTTCAATGAAGTCCCCAAATCTTCATATCTCAAATTGCGTCGTGATGTAGATCAATTTACTGTTGCTAGGGATTCTCGGGATAGTCGTTTTTTACGAATGTCCAAGCCGACATCTTCACCACGATTGTCATTCCTAAAGGCTTGTCACTTCATGTTTGCATTGATCTTGAGCACATTCGCACTCATCAGGAGAAATATCCGGAGCCATTGAGCTCATTGAGTCGTCAAACCTAGCTGCCCCATTCGCCTTTCAACACGATTTTAATCAGGCTGCCATCCATCAGTTTTATGCCACTTGCTACTTTGCTCCCGATAACCTTTGTCACATGGATGACCTCCGACATCGCTCTCACAAAGCATCTTATGCTTTGAGTTTGTCACCGCACTTGGATTTCCGACATCGGGTTCAAAATCCACAAAGATGACCCCAACCATAAGCCCAAAGGCATTGCGGTGCATGCGGATCTCCTTAGACCCATATCATCTTTGTCTAATACTTGAAAAACAAAAGGGTCTAAACCAAGTCTCTATTCGGCGTTTTCCATTCAACATCATTTATCGGTGTGTCATCCGCACCATTTATCCCAAGATGGGTCACAAGGGTTCTGTGGCAGCCTCTGCATTGATCTCATGCATCGCCTTTACACATCTCCTAAAGGGAAGATAAATGTTCCACACTTTCTATGGCATGAGATTCGCCTTGCTAGCTTCCAAAGACAAGCGGGCTTTTCCTCATGCACCTTGTCTTCAGGCATTTATCGAGAGTGCAGCTCCCTTTCCCATTGCACGCACTCATATACATGAGAGATGGGTCATCCCACCTCACATGGCGGCTGACCATGTTCCTCCTTCTCCCGCTACTGCTAGTCGCACTGCCGCTAGTTTTCCCTCGCACGCTAACCATCCTCATTCCAGTGATGCCTCCTTTGGGCGCATTGCTCGTTTTCTTGGGAAGGCTCATTCAGCCATGATGAAGATGTTCACCTTCCATTGCTCCCAACACCACGATGTGGTCACTCGCATGGTCACTTCCAAGAACGCTCTGAAGGCTCGTCTGCGAGACTCAGCGTATATGATGTGAGTGACGATGGCGTCTTCTGCAGAACCCCTTCTGATTTTGGTTTTCCCTCCGGTCCTGAGTGGGCTGATTTCTTTGTGAGACTGGTGGCGGTGGTGTTCATGATGATGATGATGAGGATGAACTTTAATACTATCATATCATTCCCTCTTTGTTTTTTGGATACTTGATGCCAAAGGGGAGTAGGCTCCATATGCATTACTCTAGCTCATTATGTAATCGAACCTATGTTAGAAGTAGTTTGTTGAACTATGTTATGGGTTGTTGAACTATGTTATGAGTTTGTTAGTTATGAATCTATATGATATATGAATTGATCAGTTTGTTGGTTATGAGTTTGGTGAATCTATTTGAATTGATCTATATGAAGTGATCCAACTATTGTGGCATCGGTTTGAGGGGAGCCCTCTCGCTACTCGCTACCTATTCTTATTATGGTTATTATGGTTATTGAGCTCCACAACAAATACTTCCAATTACTATTATGAGTATGCATATGAGTTGTCATCACCTACCAAAAAGGGGGAGATTGAAAGTGCAATCATGCCCTTAAATCATATTTTGATGTTGATGACAACACATATGCTCGGACTAATCATGTTTATCAAGTATATCTCAGAGTTGTGTTCCAAAGACCGTATGCATGGATCATGACTAGGGACAAAAGCATATAACTCAAGAATGGAGATACAAGGTGTTAACTTCATTTATGGTTTGTTCTTGAGTATAGGGATCCCGCACTATTAAGAGGGATCGATGGATCTGTGAAAAACTTGCTCAAAAGCTGGTATACCTTGGACGTCCGGCTTTCTACGGACGTCCGGTCCTTCACGATTGCGGACGTCCGGACGCTTACGGACGTCCGACACTTCCACAACGAAACATTTTTACGGATGTCCGGAACCCTCCGGACGTCCGACACTTTCGCATCGAAACTTTCTTACGGATGTCGGCCCTTTCGGACGGCCGTATCCTGTACACTGATTTGTGAGTCACACTTTTCACAGCGGCGAAACATTTTGCGGACGTCCGAACTCTCCGGACGTCCGACACTTTCACATCGAAGCATTCTTACGGATGTCGGGCCTGTTCGGACGACCGTATCACATACATTGGTTTGTGGGTCACACTTTTCATAGTGCTCGGTCGTCCGATGACTGTCGGACGTCCGGACCCATTTGGGCCTCCGGACGACCGACGTTCTCCGGACGTCCGGCCATCCTGTACCCCAAACGGTCACCTTTTCCCACCACATATATATACTCCATCTCCTTCCACGGGTTGGGGTTGACCATTCACTTTGAACAAATCCTAGAACACTTCACTCACTCTCTCTCAACTCTCCACACCAAATCTTAGATCCCCAAAGGGATTTGAGAGCTTTGAAAAGAAGTTGTCCGATCAAGTGATAGATCCACTTCTCCTCCTTCTTTGCACCCAAGGAATTCATGATTTGAGCAAGTCTTGAGCAAATCCCCATTGATCTTATTACTCTTGGAGGTTGGAGACTCCTAGGCGGTAGGAGTCTTCGGAGAGGAATCGACTTATGTGATTACCCCTGGATAAGTTTGTGAGGGTTTGGAGACCAACCCAAGGTCTACCACTAGTGGTTGAGAAACATCTTCGTGGTGTTGTCTCAAAGGGAGAATAGGGTGAGCCTTCGTGGCGTTGGTGTGCCTTCGTGGTAACATCCACCTCTCTAACGGTGACTAGCTTCCCTCCAAGGAAGTGAACATCGGCATACATCCTTGTCTCCCGGAGTTGCGGTTATTCCTAACCCTAACTCTATACTTGTGGTTACTTGTTTTGGTTTGCACTTACTTACATCACATTGTGCTTTCTCACTTATATGCTTGTGTTACTTATCTAGTACTTCGTACCTACTAGCAATTGTTAGGCTCACTTTCATATTCCGCACTATTGCCTAAAATTGCTAAGTAATAATTAAAATTTGTAATTGTACCTATTCACCCCCCCTCTAGGTCCATCTCGATCCTTTCAGCTGTTCAAATCAAGAATTACCCCTTCCACCTCGAGATACTGGGCAGCAGTGCACATCCCTCCCGTAGGCCCAAACCAAGACCCAACGGAGGTCTCCTTCATGGGGAAATCTATGTCGACCCCACATATGGTAGTAGAAGCCGCTGCATACGAAGCGCTTGCTCGCCTTCGATTCATGGTACCTTATGCCAGCGAACGAGGGTATTATTGCTTTCCGAGCCGTGCAGCACCCGGGGGAGTAACATCTTTTCCCCGGTGGACGAATTGAGAGAGACCCAGTCCTGGCCGACCTTGCTTTCGATGCGTCATCGCTCAAGAGCGTTTAACCCAACGTGTGATGGGTTATCTCCGAGCCTCATGATTTAAATCCTCGAGATCGCCATCGGCAGATCTTTGAGGCCCAACCGAGGAGACACATTCATCGGCTGGTCGATCCGCTTTCCCGATAGAAGAGGAGTGCATCCCGATGCGAGCGTTTTCTCAGGACCCCGTCCAGTTACCATTTGCATTATAGACGTCACTACTATGTTTATTATTGCAACATTTATTTATGCATTGTAACTTATGCGTGGTACCCCGAGTTTGCGCGCCGAGTAAATTATTTAGTTTCTATTAATGGGAGTAGTTCCGTAGCGGTTTGACTCTAATGCATTACTGTTTTCCCTCGCGAGAAATTCTGGAGTGGAATTTCTTTTCCCTGAGTTGCTACATCATATATCTTCTCACGACATGGATTATTTTATTCACGCAACACCACCACCTCTCGAACACATTCACTTGCTTACAAAATCTCGTAACCGTGGAGTATTTGTGTTTTCAAACCAGCTCTTAGCAAATCTCGAGGGCGAGATTTTTCTTAAGGGGTAGTGTTATAACACCCCAAAATTCTTGACCTTGTTTACTTAATTTAAAACTTTGCCAGGAAATTAAATTTTTATTTTTCTGGACTTTATCTTGATTTCAGAGCCTCTCTTTTCCCTAAGTTGTGGAGTTTTTCACCCCTAGTAAAAACTTTTCAAAATAAGTTATTGGACTTGTTTATCCTCTCAAGAAAAATCCTTTCTTTTCATCAGAGGAATTAAATATATAATATAATCTTTATTTTCTTGAAAAATGGTTTCCCATGGTTTTATGGTCCTTTTTGAACTGCAACCATTTGATAAAATCATTCAAAAATTCCACCAAAATTTGGAGATATCATGTGATGTCACCAAACCACTTTTATGCAAAAAGATATTTCATTCCCTAGATATTTTGAGCCTTACACCCAATTATCTTCTCTGGTCCAGTGGGCAATTTTGCACTACAACCTATTTAAATATTTCTTTCTAGCCTCCACCAAAATTTTGGGATATTAGTAGAAGCCTATGATTCAACTTTATGCAAAAACCAGTGTTGTCATTTGAAAATTGTGAGTGAATCAACCTCATTTTCATTCTGGTCCAACATGATGGTTTGTACAGCATCCATATTATTTCTTGCTCCTTGGCCCTTGATTCTTTCCCCTGCTTGTAGACCACCCTACACAACCCTTAAGTCTAGGAGAGTGGACCGATTGGATGATCCTAAGTGCTTGCAATCATGCCCTCTTCTTTACTTGAACCGAGGTTTTGCAAAAATTGCATTATCAAGTTTCTTCTTTTGACAAACTAGCTTCACCACCCCCTTATCCATCCAAGAAGACACTGATCTGGAGAAGTTGTTCACCCCAAGTAATGCCTAGGTGCCTGTGGCATTTTGTCAAACACCTTGAGAGCATGAACAGTTTTGGCATGAGTTTTGGTTTGCATTGTGGACCTGATCCTCTGACCCAGCGTCCTTGTCCACTAAGCTTCTAACTAATGCTAACCAAGACCTGTAAATCTAACCCCACCAAGGCCTCCTAGCATGCCACGGCATTTTGCCGAACGGTTGGCGTGCACGCTCTGGTAGCGGCAGGCCAGCAGCGTTTTGCGTCGTCTTGCCCGAGCTGCAGCGTCCCAGTTGACCCTCCTCCCGAGCTCGATCTGATCCATTGGTATAGCCGTGTCGCGCCCCACCCGACCGCCCCGGCTCGCTTCTGGCGCGCGGCAAGCTTCTTGGCGGCATGCTTGCGGCCGCATCCTTGACGGCGCCGCCCAAACCTCCTCCGCTTCGCCCGGCTGCCCTCGTGAGCAGGCCATTCTCATCCCCCAGCTCCTTCAGCCCACGCCGTGCCCGCTAGCCTCACCACATTGCCCTGCAAACCCACGGTGGCGGTGAGCCACCGCCCTCATCCACGGTCGTCGCGAACCGCCTCTCCGTGCCTATATGAACCCACTCCGAGCTCTTCACGCTGGGCAGAACCCTCCTCGATGCCATTGAAAGGCCCCTCTAGCTCCCATTCCTCCAAAGGCCATCGATCTCCCCGTCTCTGGCAGTTTGGGCCGCCGCCGCCCTCCGATCGATTCCGAGCAACTAGAGCTGCTTCCCCTCCATGCTCTCCTCCATTAGCTCCATGTCAACCCTTGAACCCTTTCCCACTCCCATTTTCACCCGGGAGCCACGGTATGCCAAGCCCCATTCCCTCCCGAAGCTTCCCCTCCGCCATGGAGGACGGAGCTCTCACCCCCAAACTTCACCACGCCCCTAACCACCACAGATTGATGCGGTACCTCTTCCCGATCACCCCCATATCACGAGCGCGTCGAACGGTGGCTTGTGTCGTCGGGGATCGCCGTTGGAAACGGCCCTGTCTCTGTCGGCGCGCGGGGGAAGAAGATGAGCCCGACAGTGGGGACCACTGTCGGTGAGCCAATAACAAGCCACTAGTGGCGCAACCCGACCGATATTTTTTTTCTCTGGTGGAAGCGTATTTCCGGTAAGTACGCGACCAATCTCAGAAGACGCAGTCCAGGCGAACCGTTTTCCTTTTTCTGTTTTTTTAAAACAGAACTTTGACTAAACTTTGACTGGGCTTAACTTTTTTTGTACTGATTTTAAAGTGTTTGTTATTTGAATATTTTTCAAAATAGGATTTTGGAGAGAAGCAGAAAACTTTCAAAAGTTTTTAGGATGCACCCTGCCTCTACACAACTTGAAGGCAAGCATTCTGAACCCCGGCATAATAATTTTGGTGTGTTAGTTGACACGTTTATAATACCACCTCATTTTCGGGAACTTGTTATTTCATGTGACATGATCATTTGCATGGATGCATATCAATGATGTCCTTTCTGTTGGAAATGAATATACTTGTGATGGTAATCATCCTCATGTACCTTGCATGCATGCCGGAAAGGAATCCCGGAAAGCATCTGCCTTGGGTAGGCGTGAGCTTGTCGCCGGTCTCCGTTGGGACGGTTATGTCTGGTGTGGCATAGTAAGGTATAATGAGCGGTGATCCTGTTGATTGAAAATATGTTCGTTTTACATATCATGCGGGAAATATTTAAGTCTCCTGAGTCGGCCGTAGCTCGAGCCTTGTTCCAGTAAACCCCAAACTTGTTTCGTGCTGCCATTAGTCCCTGCCATAGGTAGGGTATGGTTCAGTAAGTTGTTAACCCTTGTCTTGGCACACACCGTACAGAGAGGCCATGGTGGAAGATACCGGCTGCATCCGGTAGGCATGCCACCTGGTCCGGGAGCATGGGTGTATCCGGTTGGGACCGAGAGGGGGCACCCCTTAGAGCGCGCGATAGAAATTTGATCCCATGCTACGCGAGGTTGTAGCCTCCCCACTTAGAGTTTTGCTTAACAAGTGTCGTGGGTGATTCCAGACACGAGTAAAGTTAAGCTGGTGTGTGCAAGCCAGGCGTGTTTTCGACTAAAAGACCGTGAAGCGGAATTAGTCGATGGACTAAAGAAATCCGTTACTCGTGGGTAAATAGCACACCCTCTGCAGAGGTATTAAACCTATTGAATAACCCTGTCCTCGGTTAAGGATTCCAGTCTAGGATGGTCAAGTGTCGGTCTTAGTGTCAGTCTCCGGAGGAGAGCTACTAAACCAGAACTTGGTTTATGATTTGTGACTTGTGATGATGATAATGATTATTATTATGGACTAACCCCTTTATATTATTTGAATTATTGAGTATCCCTGGGACGGTTCTACCTCCTGGATATTCACTGCGTTTATTTATAAGCCCTTTATGTGGTGTCGCTCAGACGCCTATCGTGGCATTGCTTCTGTTCATTTACAAGCTCTTTATGTGGTGTCGCTCAGACGCCCGACTGTGGCATTTCTTCTGTTTATTTATAAGCCGTTTATGTGGTGTCGCTCAGACGCCCGACTGTGGCATTGCTTCTGTTCATTTATAAGCCCTTTATGTGGTGTCGCTCAGACGCCTTGATTGTAACATTTCTTACATTTATTTATAAGCCCTTTATGTGGTGTCGCTCGGATGCCCGACTGTGGCATTATACATTTACTTATAAGCCCTTTATGTGGTGTCGCCAGACGCTCGAATCGTGGCATTGCTTCTGTTCATTTATAAGCCCTTTATGTGGTGTCGCTCAGACGCCCGACTGTGGCATTTCTTCTGTTTATTTATAAGCCCTTTATGTGGTGTCGCTAAGACGCCCGACTGTGGCATTTACTACTGCTCCGTCATTACATATTTGTGGCCACTTATTAATAATCCACATGTATGCACCAAGGATTTCATTTCTTTATGGTGACGTTGTGATCATAAAATGTTCATCAAGGCATGATTTTTGATTGTTATATTATACCTGTGTTCAGAATGTTTGCGAATACATTCAAAGTACTCACTGGCTTGTCCCTGGCTATTGTCTTGGCCAGATTCCTTGCATGGAGAGGAGCGTTGCGATGACAGCCCCGGAACCTAAGCATGGAGATAGCAGCCCCGCGAAGATAGGAGTTAACCTGGTCAGCTGTTCCTGTGAGAAATGGAGTTCCATGGACACTGATGATCCACAAACCGCTTCCGCCATCAACCACTAGAAACCATTTGTTGAACTTCCAGGCCAGAATGGTCTTGTACTTCATATTTTTGTATTCTGCTTGGAATTTCTGTATCAAGTTGGTGCCTCATCAGCTAACAGTAAACCTGGGGCTGGTGAGCACAGCGGCCATTTCTGGAAATTGATTCCCGGAAAACCGGTCGCGACATCCTCTAACATGCGCTGCAACTTCGTCCTCTCCAGATCACTTGCACTGTTTCTCTTTGCATCGGCAATGGCCCGACCTAGATCATCAGCGGGCTCATCTGATGCCTCTTCCCGCATTGCCGGCTCAGCTTCTTCCCCCATTGTTGTATCATTGTATTCAGGGAACCCATGGCCAGGATAGCCATCGTCGTCCTCTTCTTCTTCATTGTCTTCCATCATAACCCCTCTTTCTCCGTGCTTGGTCCAAACATTATAGTGGGGCATGAAACCGGACTCAAATAGGTGGACGTGAATGGTTCTTCACGTAGATTAATTGTGACCATTCTTACAGCCAGCACATGGACAAGGCATAAAACCATCCGCCCGCTTGTTTGCCTCAGTGGCAAGCAGAAAAGTATGCACGCCATTAATGAACTCGGGAGAGCATCGGCCATCATACATCCATTGTCGGCTCATCTTCATTACACAACACCGAATAGACCAAATTAATACAAGTTCAAATATAAAGTTCATATATAGCACTTAACTAAATGCAACATACAAATAACTCTCTAGCTAAAGAATTTAAATGCAACAACAAATGCGATCAAGATCGCAACTAAGGTAACAATTGATCCAACAACATAATGATACCAAGCCACACTATCAATGGCATATTTTCTAATCTTTCTAATCTTCAACCTCATTTTCTCCATCTTGATCTTGTGATCATCTACGACATCGGCAACATGCAACTCCAATTCCATCTTCTCCCCCTCAATTCTTTTCAATTTTTCTTTCAAATACTCGTTTTCTCTTTTAATTAAATTTAACCTCTCGACAATAGGGTCGGTTGGAATTTCCGGTTCACATACCTCCTAGATAAAAATATCTATGTCAACTTGATGGGCATAATTTGTCATAAACACGAAATGCAACAACTAGTTTTAAAAAAGAATATACCACATCCGAATCATAACAAGGACGAGGGCCGACGGGACGGATATCAAAACCATGGCACTATGTATAACAAACAACGACGGGTAAGATAATTATACGAGTAACTATATATCCAAATCACACAAACATCAATTTGGTAATGTAAAACATTCATGAACAAGAGCCTCACCACAAGGTGGTGCCGTGACGGAGGCAGTCTTGAGCGATCGACGGTGGTTACGACGGAGATTTAGAAGGCACTAAGTAAACCACACCTACATATGCAAACTAAGTGTTACTTTTGACCTCAAATTGCATATAAATCAAATACTAGCAAATTATAATTTCTCCCAAATTAATCACTATACAAAGCATTGCAAGAGCTAATCTAGCAACGAGTTGAAAGGACAATGCTGCTAACCTTTGTGATCATTTGAATGGATGGGGGCCTTCAAATCTTGACAAATTTTGGGCAAAATTTGTGAGGAGCTCGAGGAAGAGAGGGGAAGAACAGAGGAAGAGTGAGGGGAAAGGGGATGAACAGAGTGGCTCGGGTGGACGAAGGGTTTATGTAGGTTGACCTTTAGTACCGGTTCGTTCCACGAACCGGTACTAAAGGTGCTGGAGGGGCCCCAGACTGACAACACCCTGCCACCACCCTCTTTAGCACCGGTTCGTGGCACGAACCGGTACTAATGAGAGCGGCCGGCTAACCGTTGGAACCGGCACTAATAGACTCATTAGTGCCGGCTCAAAATCAAACCGGCTTTAATGTGTCTTAGATTTGCCCCTTTTTCTACTAGTGATTGGATCATTACTCAAGTTTGCGATGGCAAAATCCTCTCTCGTCATTGTGCCAAGCTACCTAGCAGTGCTCCGTAAACACAACTGCATATACATGAAGCACAAATAATTCATGAATAGTTCATATGGTTTGTGGCAGCAGCGCCGCGAAGAACGCATCTCTCTCTCTCTCTCTCTCTCTCTCTCCCTGGGCTATGTGTTGTGTGGTTGGACGAATGAAAAACTGACAACATGGGGGCCAGAGGTTGTCGCTCCACGGGCGACAGGAGAAGAGAAGGGTCGAGCATGAAGCGGAAAATTGAGCGCTGCCGGTACCTACCCAACCAGTCAATGACACTTCACATTTGTATATATACTCATGTTTTGTAAGATTTTCCTTAGTTTAGAAAGATAGGTATTTCAGAAGTTGGCCCACCACCGTGTAACTTTACATGCAGGAGCACATACTCATTCTCTCTTTTCTCCCAAACAATAAACCTTTCTTTTCCCTTGACTAATTTAAAACATCCATATCTTTTAAATCATATATTTGTTTTTAATTTTTTTATTTGAACTTCTTACGCTAATAAGTTGTTTCTAAAGTAACCTATTTCACTCTTTTGAAATAAGTTGTTTCACATTTTTAAATAATCAGTTTCACACTGATACATTACAATTTTACTTTCTTTAGTTAACATTTCACAGTTTAGAACATACATTCCACTTTTCAATGGCTTATTTCACACAAATTATATATTTTAATTGCACATTTCTCAAATAACCTATCTCACTCTTTTTAAATAAATTGTTTGACATTTTCAAATAATCAGTGGCACATTGATACATTACAATTTTACTCTTTGTGGTTACTATTTCACAGTTTAGAATGGTTATTTCACTTTTCACTGTCTTGTTTCAAAAAAGGAATATTTCCTTTGCACATTTCTCAAAGATCCTATTTCACTATTTTAAAATAAATTATTTCACATTTTAAATAATTAGTTTCACATTGATACATTATAAATTCACTTTTGTGGTTACTATTTCATAATCCAGAACCTAAGTTTCACATTGATACATTATAAATTCACCTTTGTGGTTACGATTTCACAAAAAAACATCTATTTTAAGTGAAGTTGGGTTTTTCCACATACAAAATGTGAAACATTGAAATTTAAATCTGTTCAAAATGTATCCAAAATTGGTCTAGTTTTAAAGGCCTTGCCGCCATCAAATATATAAATCATTTGAAAAATGAACTTATGGTTTAAAAGATATGAATGTCTTTAATTGGCTAAGATGAAATAAAGTCCATGGATTTATTTGGAAGAGAGAGAGAGAGAGAGAGAGAGAGAGAGAGAGAGAGAGAGAGAAGAGACATATGCATGTGTGTCCTTGTCTCACAAAAACTAGACCGACAAAAGTAGTATTATGGATGCTTAAGTGGGATCCACTATATGTATTTGGTCCGGTTTAATTTTTTTATAGCAGAATAATGAGAATAAAATAGTGATACCGCAGAGATCTTGATGCACATGTGAATGGTGGATGCGTTACTGGTAGGTAAGAGCATCTCTAGTAGATCCCGCAAAAGGCAGGCTCGCAAAACTCGTTTAAGAGCGCCCGCAAAACTTTTTTACGGTACCGCGAGCGCTCTAGCTGAACATATCCCAGAAACCCGTCCCACAAATGTTTTGTTGGACGTGTTTACGGGATCTGTTCCACGCCGGAAGGCTTGCGATACCGCAAATAAAATCACGGAACAAATATTGACAAGTTCATCATCGCTAGTTCATATTTAGTTCATCATCATCATCATCATATATATATATATATATATATATATATATATATATATAGAGAGAGAGAGAGAGAGAGAGAGAGAGAGAGAGAGCAATGAAGCAACATCCTCATTGTTGCGAAGAACGTCGCCACCAACACCGCCCCTAGCACTTGCATCGCCATCATCCACATTGACCGGAGAGTGAGCACCACCATCTTCACGAACTAGGACCGGAGAGTGAGCACCACCATCTTCACGAACTTAGACCGGAGAGTGAGCACCAGCATCTTCACGAACTAGGACCGGAGAGTGAGCACCACCATCTTCACGAACTTAGACCGGAGAATGAGCAGAGCACAAGCATCTTCACGAACCTGGACTGGGGAATGAGCACCGCCACCACCACCATTCAGATGGCTTGCCGAAGCACCACCACCCATGCCAAAACTGCCACCACCACCACCACCACCACCACCACTCACATGGCTTGCGGAAGCACCACCATCCATGTCGAAGCCACCGCCACCATCACCACCACCCATGCTGAAGCCACCACCACTGAAGCATAGATCAAACAAGTGTTCCGGACTGCCAAAGATCAAACAAGTGGTCCGAATAGTTGAAGCATATATCACTGGAGCAAACCAAGCAAAAGAAGGAATTTAAACCTCCAGGTTGTTTCATCGAACATGTTGTAAGCGTGGCCGGCGCTTCGCCATGAATGTGGATGCCGTGGTCAGCCGGAGGCGGAGGAGGAGCCCGACCCCTTGTCGCGATCGCCTTCATCCTCGGTTTCGCCCTCGCACCGGCTGGGTCGGTGGAGGGGTTCTTCTTCCTCCCGCGCACGGCCTTGGCGGGTGGAATGGGAGCGGGGCCGAAGGTCGGTGGTGCGGTGCCGGCTATGCAGTCTTGGACGAGGTGGTTCCCCTGCCTCTTCCTCTTGATGCCGGCGTCGGAAGGAGTTGGGGCCGTAGGAGGCGCGGGCCGACGGAGCGGCGGCGGTGGAGGCGGCGGCGGCGCATGGTACGAGGCACCCGGGGGCGGTGTGTACTCCATCCTACCGAATTCCGGCGCCATGAGGCCGGACAGCGAGGTCGGAGGTGGGATTGTACGCGGCGGCAGCGGCCCGGGAAGCGGGAACTGAAGCCGGTAGAAATGCGTTCACGCCATAGAAATGGGGAGCCAGCAAAATCGGGTGAAATTGTATAGATATGGAGGAAATTGGCTCTCAGATTCAGGATCTCACAGAAAAAAATACGGGAAGGCAGATTTTAATGATCTATTCAAGCGGCGGTTATTTTGCCGGATGGGCCGGATTGCAGCATCTGGTAGAGATGCTCTTACGCTCAAAATGACATTTTGGTGTCGAGCGATCGAGCCTGCTGCCCGAAGCATGCAGTGGAAGTGGATTTGGATAACGCAAGAGCCGAGATCGCGACCTCCTTGGTCTGGATCTGATGACCGATCGCGAGCACTATGTAGTTGCGACTGTCGGTTGGCTACCACATCCTTGATAAGGCTAGAACTCCCAAGCACCAGATCGGCAGCCCGGCAGCACCACACATGGGGCATGGCCAGGGATGGTGACGAGCTCGAGTGACAAGCCACTAGCCACGGCCGTAGGAAGACAGAGAACCTCGGCAATAACACGCTGCCCGGGGCGACCAGACGTTCCCGAGTACCTTGCTCTGTGAAGAGGATGAGAAAGTCTTCCGGCGAGAAGGCACGGGTCGGGCGATCGGCGGATGGACGGATGCTTGCAAACTCGGCGTGGATTGCTGCTGCCACCTCACCCGGATAGTCCTCAGGCCTGGTGCCCGTGATGGTGACCACGACCGCAGCGCGCTTAAGCTCGTTCCCCATTTGCAGTAGCTCGTCGGAGGACTCGAGGAAGCGGCCACCAATCGACGTATCGGGATCACGCCGCTCAGCAGCAGTAGCCGTCGTCGCCTTGACTGGTGCGCTGAATGACAGTCGGTGAATCGAGCTCTTCGCCGATCCCTCACACACATCAGTACTACAAGAGCGCTAGCTGCAACCGCACGGCGCCCGGCGGCGGGAGACGGGGACGGAGGAGCGTGGGCGCCCTCCGCGACAAGTTGGCCGGCCCATCGTCACACGACGGGGCCGACGTCGATGTCTAGCTGCGCGGGCGTTTCACGCCGCCAAAGCATCGCAGGCAGTGCACAGGATTCGGACAGCCGGTTGCGCGAGGAGCTGCTGCAGACGACGCTGCCTCCGTGCTCAGAGCCCGGCGAGATACACTAGTCGTCTACTGTCGGTGTCAAAACCGGCGGATCTGGGGTAGGGGGTCCCGAACTGTGCTTCTAGGCGGATGGTAACAGGAGACAGACAAGGGACACGATGTTTTTACCCAGGTTCGGGCCCTCTCGATGGAGGTAATACCCTACTCCTGCTTGATTAATATTGATGATACGGGTAGTACAAGAGTAGATCTACCACGAGATCAGAGAGGCTAAACCCTAGAAGCTAGCCTATGGTATGATTGTTGTTAGTCCTCTGGACTAAAACCCTTCGGTTTATATAGACACGAATAGGGTTAGGGTTACACAGAGTCGGTTACAATGGTAGGAAATCTACATATCTGTATCGCCAAGCTTGCCTTCCACGCCAAGGAAAGTCCCATCCGGACACGGGACGAAGTCTTCAATCTTGTATCTTCATAGTCTAGGAGTCCGGCCAAAGATGATAGTTCGGCTATCCGGACACCCCCTAGTCCAGGACTCCCTCAGTAGCCCCCGAACCAGGCTTCAATGGCGATGAGTCCGGCGCACATATTGTCTTCGGCATTGCAAGGCGGGTTCCTCCTCCGAATACTTCATAGAAGGTTTTGAACACCAGGATAGTGTCCGGATCTGCAAAACAAGTTCCACATACCACCGTAGAGAGAATAATTTTGCACAGATCTGCTGACGTATTCCGCGGCGTGACCTCACACCACGACCAGGCCTTTATACGAATCGTTTTTACTGTTCCACCTCAGCGCGTTTAGCGAGGCGGTTTCCTTGGCACGTCTTATCAAAGCACAGATCGTGCCCCCCTTATTCCGGGATTCCCATCAATACGGACGTGGGTAACCCATCCGCGCCATTGATTACGGCACTTGGGAGATAAGCGAGTTTTATCAGGCTGGTGGGGGACGCATAACCTCGTCCGTCCATATAAGGGGATAAGGATCCACCTTTTCACCTACGCCTTCTTCCTCCTTTGCCCATCCATTTCACAAGACTCGAGCTCCAAATACTAAGTCCGCACACCCCACCTCAACCTTCTCCAACTATGTCCGGAGCGGGAGGCAGGTGGATGGCCTCCTCCGTCACGGAGGGGCACATCAAAAAGCTGCGGAAGGCTGGATACTTGTCCAGCGACATCGCGCATCGGCTGCCCGACGAAGGGCAGCTCATCCCCACCCTAGGCCCCATGAGAGGGTGGTGTTCCTCCCCCACTTCCTCCGCGGACTAGGGTTTCCACTTCACCCCTTTGTCCGGGGGCTCATGTTCTACTACGGCCTAGATTTCCACGATCTGGCCCCGAATTTCATCCTCAACATCTCGGCGTTTATCATCGTGTGAGAGGCCTTCCTCTGCATCCAGCCCCACTTCGGCTTATGGCTGAAGATCTTCAATGTCAGGACGAAGGTAGTGGGCGGCTGCCAAGCAGAGTGTGGAGGCGCCATGGTTGGCAAGATGGCCAAAGTCCTATGGCTCGAGGGCTCCTTTGTGGAGACCATAAAGGGATGGCAATCGGGGTGGTTCTACATCACCGAGCCGCGGAACTCTCAATGGGCGGCGACCCCCGAATTTCGATCTGGCTTCCCCACATGGCTCACATCATGCAAAGAGACGGGCCAGACGTGGGGGGATTCGGATGAGCTGTCCGGACTCCAAACTTGCGTCCGAAACTTGGTGGACAAGAATCTTAGGCTTGTCAACGTAATCCAGGTGATGCTCATCCGCCGGATTCTCCCATGCCAACAACGGGCCTTCAAATTGTGGGAGTTCGATCCGGCACAGCACCAAACCTTGAGCCAGCTCTTCGACACTACGTACGAAGATGCCTGGAAGGTCTTTGTTCAAGGCGCCGAAGCTCCGCATCCGCCACCGAAGATCACGGATTCAGCTCGCGGCGTCAAGCCAGCGAGGTAAGTTATTTTACCCTTTATGGGACTCTTGTTTTTCATAGATTGACTCTATGTGGGATCTAAAACTCCTAACCTTTGACAGGACTGGCTGAAGGCGTCGAGACAGATCATTGTCCGGCTCCTTTGCCGAAGACCAGCGGACGCCCGATTGACGGGCTGCTGGCTCCGGCACCTCACGTGGTGCCGGAGAAGAAGGCCACAGGAACTTCGAAGGAGCTCCGGTGCCGAGGCTGTCGGACTCATCGCTGACAACCACGAGGCGGAATCCTCCTCCGAGGAAGAGGAGGAGGAAAAAGCCTCTCCCCCAGCGGTGAGAGAGAAGAAAAGGAAGGCCGCCCCAACTGGGGAGGCCGGAGGGTCAAAGAAGGGAAGAACCCTTCATCCGGACTACTCCACCAACACCGACAACGGCGAGGAGGAGTGGCCAACAAGGACCAAGCCCCTGGCGAGATCGTAAGTGTCCGGATTCCAGAATAACTCATGGATTTTCATTTGTCGCATAGTGTCTTCTAACGCCGAATATAACCATGTAGCCCGCCCAGGGCAGGCTTGCCGCTTCGTCGGCGGCTCCTGGATACGTCGGATGTGAATAGCACTTCACTTCCGACCGCCTCCTCTCCTCGTGACGCAGATGACACCGCGGTGGAGTCCCAAAAGGGGCCCAACCAGGAGGAGGTGGTCCTGGAGGCGCCGCAAGGCGACCTCCCGGATGCCGGGCACAAAGGGGGCAAAACCCCAGAGGGCTGTAAGTCCGGCCCTGTGCCGGACTCCGTACCGGAACCAGTAGTGGTTCCGAAGACCGGCAGGCGGCCCCTTCATAAGAAGGGCAAGACTGCGACACCGGTGAACTCCGTCCAACTGGAGGCACCGGATAGCTTGTTGGAGGCGCTTAACAGCGCCTCCATCGACGAGGAGCACTGCACTATCATGAGTGCGGTGATCCAGAAAGTTCAACCGCCAAGAGCGGGCTGGTGAAGCCTGTACCAGCCTTCTAACAGGCTTTGAGGTATGTTTAGAATATGTAAAAATATTACCGCATAGACAGTAGCCCCTGATGCTTAGTTCGGTGTTCGGAAAGAAAAGCCGGACTAAGGATCTAAAAAGATATACGCAGGAGTCTAACATAAATATGTCAAGATGAGAATGCAGGCTGCGCTCCTGACCTCTGCCGCACTGACTGCGGAGGCCAATGCATTGAAGCAGAACCTCGAGCAGTCCGAGAACGAGCTCGGCCTTGCCAAGAAGCAGCTCGAGGACAAGAAAGGTAAGTAATACCTTATTAAAGTAATACCTTATAGATAGGATTTGGTTGCAAAAAAAAAGACAGGAATAACGTGGGTATTGTAGGGGCCACGAACGAGGTGGCGACCCTAAAGGAAGCGGTGTCCAAGGCCGAAAGCAAAGCGTCATGAGCGCCTCAAGCGAGAGAAGCAGAGGCGCGGGTGGCGGAGGTGCGGCAAGAGCTCAGTGCTCTCGTGGAAAAACACGAGAGTTTGGAGCGTGACTCAAGACTTCGAGAGTCCGAGCTCGGCTCGGCTCTTGAGAGTGCCAAAGCCGCTAAGGCGAAGCCCAAAAGGCCCTCCAGAAATTGAATCATTAAAGAAGATAGCGGCGGGTAAGGCATTCTTTATGCAAAGCAAGCATGTGAAAGTGAATTATCTATTACTTACCCGAATACGGAGCTCTCGGAGGCGTTCGCAGATCTGCTTGATGTGTCCGATCTGCCGCTTTCTACCGAGCCGAGGAGGGAAGCTTCGGCCGAGAAGGTGTTCTGGTCTCGGTATCTTTGAGGCCGATCATCCAGTGCCCTGAGCGACCAAGCAACTGGTTGGTCGAGCTCCACAAGGTCGCCAAACAGGCTATGAAGGGCCTCATAGTTCGGCTGTGGCCAACTGAAGCCATGCCTGGGAGCTACTTCGGTCTAGTGCGGCGGCTGGTGGACGCCTGTCTATTGATAGAAGTCATCAAGCTCTCCGTCTGCATTGAAGGTACCCGTAGGGCCCTTGCCCGTGCTAAGGTGCACTGGGGCAAGCTGGATGGTGAGAAGCTTGTGAAGGACGGACCACCACCAGGCAAGGAGCATCGCACGCCTGAAATGTATTATGAGGGCGTCCTGAAGGGTGCCCGCCTCATAGCGGGTGAATGCTCCAAAGATGTAATTTTGAATAGACTCGCATTTGTTATCACAGACGCAGAAAACTTGTTCATATCGTTAAGCAACGCTTGTGAATTTAAAATATTACCTTACATGCGGCTGTTTATCAAATTTGAGAGATGGCAAGTCGTTGGCTTCAGCCCCCATGCCACAGTCTTTGGGGTGTTCGGGATAAACTTGAGCGCTCTTGTTCCCATTCTTGGGTCCTTCGAGGGAGGCGCTCAGCATAGCGAACCAGGCAACCGGACTTATAGTGCTTGAACACTCTCACTTAGCCATAGAATTCTATAATTTTAAATTTCGGCGAAGCCCCTGGTATTCGGAAGACCGAGTTCGGGGCGCTATCCACACCTTGGCCGGACAATGCCAGCTCCTCGCTCTAAGCGGCATAAGTCTTTAGGTACCCGAAAAAACCTCTCGAACAGCGACCGGCTCTCGCCCTATCATGACGGTCAGTTTAGCTTTCTCCTTGAGGTGCTCAACCCAGCTCAACCGGGCACAATCGCAGTGGTTCTCCCAGCGCTACCTTAGCCGATATAACGGAACGTAAGGTACCAAAACATGGGAGCCGGGCAAACCCAACTATTGACCCAAGACATGATTTGAAGCCGATGCATATAATGCTATAAGTTCAGGGTGCCGCACTTGTGAAAGTGTTCGGACTTATCACACCATACTTTTGGGGTACTTAAGCCCCTGGTGTATTGGTCGTACCAAAGTGTACGGATGCAACATGTCATGAAATGAACATATATATAGATAAAGAAAGGAGTGCAATAATAGGCAGAAGCTATGTATTGTTTAAAAAAGGTACTGCAATGGAAGCAGAATGATACAAATAGTGCGATAAGCAGGGGATGGGACTATTTAACATGTCCCCCTCCAGGGGTAAGCTACGGGATGGTATGTAAAACAGGTATAATGCTCGTAGTAGAGACCACCTGGACACTCGCCGTAGCTTTCTGCTTCCCTGGCTGTTGCATCGTGAGTTCAGAAATTCTAGTGCCGTACAAGACTTCTAGAAAACGGAGTCCTGAAAGTAAGAAAAAGGAAGAAAAGAAAAAGAATGACACAATCGGGAGCCCCTAGTGCGGTTGAGCCGCGTGCAGGCGATGCCGTGGACGTGCCCTCCCTTATGCCCATGGTATCTCGGGCGTAGTTATGTACACGTAGTAATCTTGGCCCTTGATTTCGCGAGGGCTGGGGTTGGGGCGGATTACTACGCATGCTCGGATCGTGCCGAGCGGTCTTGTTGTAGGTTACTCGAGGCGCAGCGGTGGCGGACGTTTAATAGCCGGACTCGAGAATTGCTGTGAGAGGCTGCTTTGCACCTCCGCCGCGAGGGCCGCCATGTGCTCCTCCGTTCGGAGAGAGCGTTCGGTGTTTCCATTGACCGTGATTACTCCTCGAGGGCCTGGCATCTTGATCTTTATGTATGCGTAGTGCGGCACCGCATTGAACTTTGCAAATGCGGTTCGTCCAAGCGATCGCGTGATAGCCGCCATGAACGGGTCTATGTCGAAGATTAACTCTTCGCTTTGGAAGTTATCCGGGGATCCGAAGACCACCGAGTGTGGCGAGCCTGTACAATTGGCCTCTACACCTGGTATGGCGCCTTTAAAGGTCATCTTTGTGGGTTTAATCCTTGAGGGTCTATGCCCATTTTGCGACCTTGTATCCGATAAAGCAGGTTCAGGCTCTTGCCGCCGTCCATCGGGACTACGGTGAGGTGAAATCCGTCAATAATTGGGTCTAGAACCAATGCGGCGAAACCGCCATGACGGATGCTAGTGGGGTGGTCCCTTCGATCAAAGGTGATCGGGCAGGAGGACCATGGGTTGAACTTCGGGGCGACTGGCTCCATCGCATATACGTCCCTTAGCGCACGCTTCCGCTCCCTTTTGGGTATGTGGGTTGCGTATATCATGTTCACCGTCCGCACTTGTGTGGGAAAGCCCTTCTGTCCTCTATTGTTCGGCGGCCGGGGCTCTTCCTCGTCATCGCTATGCAGCCCCTTGTCGTTGTTTTCGACGCTTAGCTTGCCTGCTTGCTTGAACACCCAACAATCCCTGTTGGTGTGGTTGGCTGGTTTTTCGGGGGTGCCATGTATCTGGCACAAGCGATCGAGTATTCGGTCCAAGTTGGACGGGCCCTGGGTATTTATTTTGAATGGCTTCTTCCGCTGACCGGGTTTAGAGCCTCTGAATCCGGCATTTACTGTCGTATCTTCAGCATTATCACCGTTAATGCGGCGTTTATGCTTGTTGCGACGCGACCTGCCATTGCTGTCCTTCGTATCCGAACTACCAGGGTGTTTGGCCAAGTTGTTGCTTCGAGCTAGCCAGCTGTCCTCTCCCACGCAAAAGCGGGTCATGAGTGTGGTGAGGGCTGCGATGGATTTCGGCTTTTCCTGTCCTAGGTGCCGGGCTAGCCACCGTCGCGGATGTTGTGTTTGAAGGCTGCTAAGCGCCTCTGCATCCGGACGGTCGGCGATCTGATTTTTCTTTGTTAGGAACCGCGTCCGAGAATTGTCCGGCCGATTCTTACGGCTGCTGAATTATATGGCTAAGGTCATCGGCGTCGGTGGTCGCACATATGTGCCTGAAGTTATCAAGGAATGCGGCTTCCGTGTCCTCCCAACAACCGATTGACTCTGGCCGGCAAGCTGTTGAGCCAATGTCGAGCTGGTCCTTTAAGCTTGAGTGGGAGGTATTTGATGGCATGTAGATCATCACCGCGGGCCATGTGGATATGGAGGAGATAGTCCTTGATCCGGACCGCGGGATCGTGATACCATCGTATGATTCGATGTTTACGGGTTTGAAGCCCTCGGGGATTTGATGATCCATTACTTCATCTGTGAAGCATAGTGGGTGTGCGGCGCCTCTGTATTGGGCTATATCACGACGTAGCTCATATGAGCTTTGTCTACTGTGTTCGGCCCCGCCGGGTTTGCTGTATCCGGCGTGACGGTAATCATCCCGAGTTGTTGGGCGCCCACGCGATCTGTAGATCGATCTTGTATGCTTTGCCTTAACTCCAATATATCTTGCAAGTCCGGCGCATTTTCCCGTGCCTTGGTACTTTTTGATCGGCGTCGGGGCGTGTCTTGAGCGGAGGGCCGAGAGGCATCTCTGTCGCGGCCACGGGGTGGCCGGTCTGCCATGTCGTCTTGTTGGTGGCGTGGGTGCTTCCTCCTACGATCGAGGCAACGGCCTGCGTTTGGGGTAGCTTTTGGAGGGGCGTTCGAGTTCATACTCTTCGGCTGCAAGGACTTCAGTCCATCTGTCAGCTAGCAGGTCTTGGTCAGCTCTAAGCTGTTGCTGCTTTTTCTTGAGGCTGCTTGCCGTGGCCATGAGCCTACGTTTAAAACGCTCTTGCTCGATGGGGTCCTCTGGCACGACGAATTCGTCGTCGTCGAGGCTTGCCTCGTCTTCGGAGGAGGGCGCATAGTTATCGTCCTCTACCTCTCTTTCTGCCGCACTGTCGTGCGGACTTGCTTCTCCCTCTTCCGGCGCTGAGTCCTGCCGAGGGTCATCTTGACACTGTCCGGGTATTATTGTCTCCGTGCGAGAATCGCCGTTTTTCTTGTGGCGAATTTAGAGCGGCGCCGCTGATGTCGGCGCTTGGGTTGTTTCTTGGAGGGGTCATCCTCCGCCGTTCCATCGCCATTCCCATCTTTTGGGATGTCCACCATGTATATGTCATATGATGAGGTGGCCTACCAGTGCCCCGTGGGCGCTGGCTCTTGGTCGTCTCCAGCATCATCGTCCATACCATCGATGTCTTCGGAGTCGAAGTCGAGCATATCGGTTAAATCATCGACAGTGGCTACAAAGGGGGTGGTGGGTGGGCGTTGAATTTCTTCGTCGTCCGCATCCCAACCTTCCCGACCGTAGTCGGCGGGGCTCTCCAGATAAAGAGAGAGACTTTAGTGAATTCAGGATGTCGCCAAAGGGCGAGTGCTGAAAGATGTCCGCGGCAGTGAACTCCATGACCGGCGCCCTATCGGATTCGATTGGCAGGGGCGCGGAGGGTTCGGAGTCCGGAGAGGAGTCCGGCACCTTGGAGTCACGGTCTTCGCAAAGGATAGGGATGGAGTTCGGCTCAATCGCCGTTGAGATCGTAGCCCCCGAGGCGGTGTCCAACCACTCGTCCTCGATCGGGGGAACCGGCTCCGGATTAAGGATCGGAGCGGGCACTGGTGCGGCCTCCAGGGCACTGTTCGGCGGCAGAGCTAAATCGTACCCATCGAGACAGTGCACACGCTCGGCTGTGGCTCGAATCCGTCGAAGATCAAGTCTCCGCGGACATCGGCCGTATAGTTCAAGCTTCCAAATCTGACCTGATGGCCAGGGGCGTAGCTTTCGATCTGCTCCGGATGGCCTAGCGAATTGGCCCGCAGTGCAAAGCCGCCGAATACGAAGATCTGTCCGGGAGAAAAGTCTCACCGGACTGCGTCGTTCTTGATGATTGAAGGAGCCATCGGGCCTATAGGTGGCGACACGGAGGAACTCTCAATTAAAGCACCAATGTCGGTGTCAAAACCGGCGGATCTCGGGTAGGGGTCCCGAACTGTGCGTCTAGGCGGATGGCAACAGGAGACAAGGAACACGATGTTTTTACCCAGGTTCGGGCCCTCTCGATGGAGGTAATACCCTACTCCTGCTTGATTAATATTGATGGTATGGGTAGTACAAGAGTAGATCTACCACGAGATCAGAGAGGCTAAACCCTACAAACTAGCCTATGGTATGATTGTTGTTCGTCCTACGGACTAAAACCCTTCGGTTTATATAGACACCGAATAGTGTTAGGGTTATACAGAGTCGGTTACAATGATAGGAAATCTACATATCCGTATCGCCAAGCTTGCCTTCCACGCCAAGGAAAGTCCCATCCGGACACGGGACGAAGTCTTCAATCTTGTATCTTCATAGTCTAGGAGTCCGGTCAAAGATGATAGTTCGGCTATCCTGACACCCCTAGTCCATGACTCCCTCATCTACCATCCCTCGCGTGGCCCGCCAAGCGCGATGGTCCAGGAACGTCACGGCGCGCGGACGAGGGAGGGTTCCACTTCCACGCCGAGGGAGAGGACATCTCGGAGTGACTTGATAATTTGCTTACTCCGATCGTGCATGTGCATGCAATCTACGAATATTGGGTGTGTGGACTGGACGCTGGCTCACCCGTCGGCGCCATGCTCTCTACTGGACGCCTTCGTGTCTGCCTGTCTTCTCTTCAGCTAGCTTGCTTTGGAAGAGTTTGTTGCTAAATGCTTGGATAGTTGTAGGCTACGGCTACCCCACACTGGTAGAAAAAAGGCCTTTAGTCCCGGTTCGCAAAGGCCTTTAGTCCCGGCTGTGCAACCGGGACTAAATATCTTGTGACTAAAGACCCCCCTTTAGTCGCGCCTCTTCTGAATCAGCGACTAAAGGCTTTAGTCCGGTTCTCGTGGCCAACCGGGACTAAAGGCCGTCCTTTAGTCCAGTTCTTGTGGCTAACCGGGACTAAAGGCCTCCTCCATGAGTTTTTTTGCGAATTTTTTAAATTTTTTATTTTCAAATTTCTGAATTATTTTAACCTCTAATCTCTAATCACCACCCCTCATCACTGCTCAATTTAACCTCTAATCTCTAATCACCCTCATCATTCCAAATCATCTAACTTCCCGACGGTCACCCATCCTCTCACTACTCCAAATGAGCACGCTTAACTTCCGGATTCTATTCTCCCTCGTTTCCAAGTCTGCACTTGTTGTTTTCCTGACAATACTAAGATGTCAATTCTATAACCCTCAGGAATTTAGCTTGAGCATGAAGTGACACATTTCACTGTTTGAGTTTGAAACTATTGTTTTAAAAAACAATAATTATTTAGTAACACTAATATTTCTGGAATAATTAGTTTGACCACTGTTTGACCAGATTTGACCAAAATTTAAAAAAAACTGAAATCATTATTTAGTAACACTAATATTCTAGAATAATTAGTTTGACCATTGTTTGACCACAGTTTGACCACAATTTGAAATTTTTTGAATTTTTTTGCCTCTCCAAATCTTAAAAGCCCGTATCTTTTTTTTCTGTTAGGTTTTGAGGATTTTGAAAATGTTAAATTCGGATGTAACTTTTCGAGTAGATGATTTTTCATATAAAATTTTTTTTCATCCGAGTTCGTATGCAAAAGTTATGCCCATTTTGAAAATGAGGCCTCAAATCCCTTTAGTCGCGGTTGGCCAGACCAACCGGGACTAAAGTCTAACTTTAGTCCCGGTTGGTCTGGCCAACCGCGACTAAAGTTCGAACCGATAATCGCGGTTGGCGGACCAACCGGGACTAAAGGTCTAACCTTTAGTCCCGGTTGGCACGGCCTGCATGACTAAAACCTTCGAACCAACGAGGACCTTTAGTCCCGGTTGGCGGACTAAAGCCCCACCCGTCCGCCAGCGCACGCTGGGCCCAGATAGTTGGTCGCGGGTCTCCTCCCGAACCGCGACTAAAGACCCCTTTGGTCGCGGTTCGATTATTTTGGGGACTAATGGGGGCGTATGGAAGCCTCTTTTTCTACTAGTGCCATGATGAGGTATATATACAGCCATATAGGTAGTACGCACGGACAGAGGGCAAAATCATGGAAATTTCTTCTGGTTGCATCCATCATGTATTATACATGGCGTACGTGTACATGTACTGCTGTACAGAGCCAAAATGTCATTAGGCCTTGACCCACCGCGTTATTCCTGGATCTCCCGCGTATCAACAAGATACGTCCGTCTGGTACGGTTGCAGTTGAGATGTGGACGTAGTATTTTATTTGAAATAATGAACTTCGATTTCAAATGGTGTTATTGCCTGTAATGAACAAAAGTCATCAGAAAATGACAAAACATAGCGATACAATAATTTATTATCCCAACCCGCGGAACTTTTCCCATCAATTCGTCGAACATGAATCAATGTTTCCTGATCAGCTTGTGGACAGATGGATCCTCTGCCGTGGAAAACGTCATGAACGTAATGGACTTGACGAAGGTCTGCACATTAAACTGAAATCCCAGATTTCATCATGTGTACTTTCCGTCGCATTTCAGTGCAGATCGAAACACACCGACACGCTCGGCCGTCCAAGTCCCAGTGAAGTGAGAGGCTCTATTTCTACATGAATTCCGGAGAGAGATCAATGTAGTTTGTTCTCCGAGTCGTTTGCGTGTGCAGTATACTACTCCCTCCGTTTCCAAATAATTGTCTTTCTGGCCATCTCAAATGGATTACAACATACGAGTGTATGTAGACATGTTTTAAAGTATAGATTCACTCATTTTGCTCTGTATGTAGTCACTTGTTGAAATCTCTAGAAAGACAATTACTTAGGACTGGGACGAAGCTAGAAAAAATGGGCACTGATGTCAAGCTTTGTTCACTCTAGTGTAAACTATAGCAGCGCAACATACATAATTTTGGAGTGCGCCATATAGAGAGAGAAAATATACAATGATTTAATAATAATATTATTATTACATTAAAAAAGTCATACCAAGTACTGGCTGAGCAAAGTCATAAAGCCAAAGGTTAACTTAAAGCACTTCATGTTGTTACTTTCTGAAAAGGATGAACAAAAGAAAATATCACAACAATGTTACGAAAAAATAGTACAAAAAATAAATATCATTAAGCAAAAATATAAAGTGACATGAGGCTCACATTTTATAACCTCCTTTCTCAATCTTCCATCTTATTAAATAGATCAATCACATCATCGTTTGTAATAATAGAAAATATATCTTTCCCCGCATAGCAAACAGGCCTGATAGCAAATCAATCCCTCATTCAGGAACTCGACACCCATTTTGTTGCGCAAAACACTCTTGATAGTTTTCATTGCTGAAAAGCATCTCTCCACTGACGTTGTGGCAACCGTCAAAATTTACCGCGAACTTTAGAAGTTGATACACCAAAGGAAAAACAAGATGCTTCCTAGTGCCCACCAACACTTTAGCAAGATCATCCATGACATCCAAATTGGCAAATCTTTGGTACGCTTAGACATTGTCAATGTAAATCCAAAGTTCCTGGACAAGATAAATCAATTGTATTGAACTGAAATCATCAGGATAGAACTCAGCTAACTTTAATAATCTCTTCAAGTTAAAAACAGTAGATGAGTTTTTTGGATTGAAAGAAGCCATGTGAATAAGCAATGAATACTTTACTTCATGAATCTTTCATTGAACTCCCTAAGTTGCCGATCAATAATAGAATTAAGACACGCTATTTGGTAATGATGGAGGTTTGTTTTATTGGGTCTTTTTTGTTGTGTACATTGGTTCTTGGAGCCTATAAGGTCCTCTAGTTAAATATATCCGTCTGATCTCGTGTTACTTCTTAGGATTCTTAGTGTACTGTGATATTCTTTTGGATCAGCTGGATCAGGAGGGAGATCATCCAAATTTATTTCTGTTGGAATAGTAGTACTAACGCTTGATACATGAGTATGATCTTGTCTAAGTCTAAGTGACCTTGAAGTCCCTGCTGCAACTGATAGTAGTGGTCGTTTCCACAAAAATCTGTCCATAACCTCCTAGTCGTACATGAATCAAGGGAGAGAACAGTAAAATTTCTAATCATTCAGTTACGAAATTTAGTCTAAAAGCTGAAGGTAATAGACATGCGTGTCGCGAAGCATACCTGGGAAGAGTCGATCTAGACTTGGTGGATTAGCACCAGATTATGCCGCAACAATCGGCTTACCGACGTCCACAGATTAGATCAAAATCCCTTTGCTTCGTTGGCCCGCCTCTCTATAATTCCACCAGGCGGCACCTGCAAGGAATTATCACATCGGAAGGGGATTGGGGAATTAGGGATTGGGAGGAGGCGACGAGACGAAGAGGGAGGAACTCGTGCGCATACAAGCGTATCTGCATATAGGAAATCTCTACTCCTAATGAAGCAGTTGGTAGTCTGGTACTCCGGTTTTATTTTCGTCCGGTTTTATTTTCTCCCACCTCCCACCACCACCCACGGGTTTTTTATCCATTGGTTTATTTTTCACTCCCCTCTTTTCTTTCCAAAATCAGCACTTTCCTAACATACAAAAGATCATGGATATAACTTTCCTAACTTATCCAAATCGATTGATCCCTCCCATTAATGCAATTTACATTAGGAAACAAATAATAGATTTTCGAGAAACAAATAACGGATTTTAAAAAAATTAACAAGTAAACCATGACAAACAAATCTTATTGTGAAATTGTTATATCTATACTCCTAATGAACGGGTACGTACGTCGTTTCGTTCGTTCGTGCGTTCCACCCATCCCATCGAAGGAAATCCCACCGATATCGATTGGGAAATCAGTCCTCCGATTTTTATCAAAAAACCCCACCTCCCGTTTGCTCACTTTCTCTGGTTTTTGCACGGTAAGAAAAAGCAAAAAAAAAAGGAGGTGCATGCGCTCGTGCACCTGCATAGGAAAATTACTCCCTCTGTTTCCTATTTGTGTGCAATTTGTTTCCTTTTTCTCATATAGTGTGCGATCCGCCCAGAATCTTTTCCAACTATAAGCTCCTTATCTACCGCACCGCATTCAACGCTAGCCTTCCTATTTGTCAACTTCTCTCCTTACTCTTCACTTCTTGATCCCCATCGTCCCTGGTCTTCTCCGGCCACCATCAAATCAACGTAGTTGTCATCGACCATGTGTGGGACGATCGTGCCCGCGCCCGATGTCTTGGCCGAGTCCGGCATGAGAGAGACGACATCATCCTTGCCGAGTCAGGGGAAGTTCATGATCCCCGTCCGGCAACGCACCCTTCCATCTTCTTCATGGTCGAAGACAGTAATGTCGTCCTCGTGCAAGGCATGCCTGCGGCCTGTGAATCCAAGGTGGGTGTGCCCCGCTCAGCCTCGTGCGCGTGACCACCATAGTTGATGGGTCCGGCGTCATGCACGGGCACGGTTATAGCAGGACGAGGACGGCGGCCAGGAGGACGACGGGAAGTTCGTGGCGCGCGTTGGAGATATCGCCGTGTTTTTTCCAAGTTGTGAGGATGCCCGGAAGGCCCCTCATCGACGGCGGATGACCTCCTCCACGTCAATGGCGCCGGAGACCCTTTTTCAGGTGGTGAGGATACCCGGAAGGCCCCTCATAGACTGCGCATGACCTCCTCCATGTCAATGGCGCTGGAGCCCCTTCTTCTTCGACTCCGCCAACCGTACAGCCACACCGTTGATCTCCTCCGCCATGTGGTTGATTTTCTACAATCTCTACTCCTAATGAAGCAGTTGGTAGCCTGGTACTCCGGTTTTATTTTCGTCCGGTTTTATTTTCTCCCACCTCCCACCACCACCCACGGGTTTTTTATCCATTGGTTTATTTTTCACTCCCCTCTTTTCTTTCCAAAATCAGCACTTTCCTAACATACAAAAGATCATGGATATAACTTTCCTAACTTATCCAAATCGATTGATCCCTCCCATTAATGCAATTTACATTAGGAAACAAATAATAGATTTTCGAGAAACAAATAACGGATTTTAAAAAAATTAACAAGTAAACCATGACAAACAAATCTTATTGTGAAATTGTTATATCTGTACTCCTAATGAACGGGTACGTACGTCGTTTCGTTCGTTCGTGCGTTCCACCCATCCCATCGAAGGAAATCCCACCGATATCGATTGGGAAATCAGTCCTCCGATTTTTATCAAAAAACCCCACCTCCCGTTTGCTCACTTTCTCTGGTTTTTGCACGGTAAGAAAAAGCAAAAAAAAGGAGGTGCATGCGCTCGTGCACCTGCATAGGAAGGTACTCCCTCTGTTTCCTATTTGTGTGCAATTTGTTTCCTTTTTCTCATATAGTGTGCGATCCGTCCGCAGGATCTTTTCCAACTATAAGCTCCGTATCTACCGCACCGCATTCAACGCTAGCCTTCCTATTTGTCAACTTCTCTCCTTACTCTTCACTTCTTGATCCCCATCGTCCCTGGTCTTCTCCGGCCACCATCAAATCAACGTAGCTGTCATCGACCATGTGTGGAGACGATCGTGCCGCGCCGATGTCTTGGCCGAGTCCGGCATGAGAGAGGCGACATCATCCTTGCCGAGTAAGGCGAAGTTCATGATCCCGTCCGCAACGCACCCTTCCATCTTCTTCATGGTCGAAGGCGATGAGTGTCGTCCTCGTGCAAGGCATGCCTGCGGCTGTGAATCCAAGGTGGGTGTGCCCGCTCAGCCTCGTCGCGGCGTGACCACCATAGTTGATGGGTCGGCGTCATGCACGCACGGTTATAGCAGGGCGAGGGCGGCGGCCAGGAGGACGACGGGAAGTTAAATGGCGGCAGCGTTGGAGATATCGCCGTGTTTTTTCCAAGTTGTGAGGATGCCCGGAAGGCCCCTCATCGACGGCGGATGACCTCCTCCACGTCAATGGCGCCGGAGACCCTTTTTCAGGTGGTGAGGATGCCCGGAAGGCCCCTCATCGACTGCGCATGACCTCCTCCATGTCAATGGCGCTGGAGCCCCTTCTTCGACTCCGCCAACCGTACAGTCACACCGTTGATCTCCTCCGCCATGTGGTTGATTTTCTACAAATCTTTCTGGACTAACAACAGACCATTTGGTTGTATCAGGGTGGGTGTTGATATTTTGGACAATGTGAAGGTCGGTAGGTGGTTGCACTGACAGGCATTTGCCATGGTGTTTCCAGCGGAGATCTCAGGTTCAAGCCCAACGGAAGTGCAAAATTTTGGTAAGATAATCGTCTTTTGGGTTCCTGCTTGTGGCTATCTTTTTAAGGACACATTTGAGAGTTGTCTCAGTCCATAGGAAATTACTGTTTTTCATGTCGATACATACTAATTCTACGGTGAAGGTTGATGGAAATGATTTTACTTGAGCAGATGCTTTTTCTCACGTCTGATTTACCATCAGTGTTAGATCTCATTCCTATTACACAATAAAATGGGCAAGGCGTGTTTAGTAACTGTTCGTGCTTTAAATTATATGCTCGTGTTTGATTACTTGAGGACACATATGCATACTAGAGAGCAATGCCATGCGTTTGACCTCTGAGTATTGTTGATAAAGCACTTTTTAATAATACTGAAACTAAAACTCACTCGCTAAAACATGTAATCATTCAGCTTCTTTGCAGCTACATCTATGACCACCATGCTACACACCAAAGTGATATTTTCGTATTTAACCCCTACCGTTGACTACTTTAAGTTTAGTCTAGGGAAAATGGATGAAGTCTCCTAATAGTGATAGTGGTGCAGACAACATTTTCTACAGACTTTAAAGTTCAAAATGGACACCTTAGTATGTGCGCATTATCATGTTCTTGTAGTTTGTCTCCACATCGGTTGCCCATAAGGAGTATCTTTTTGTCTTATGTATTGATCTATAATTTGCTTTTCTCCAATGTACAATTTCTCAAGTTCAACAAGAGCGTGGTTAGTGCCTTTTTTCCATTCTATCAAAAAAGGATTGGGTTATACTATAGAAAGCGATAACGGAACAAAACAAGAAAAGATCAACCAGTTTAGTTCCTTTTCTTGCTTAGATTTACCGTTAAGGTCAAATTAGTATTTAAGTAAGGAAAGTCAAACTTTTGTCCGTACTGATTTTTTTCTGGTTCACAGGAGAAAGGGAGGAATTGGCCAGCATGGGGTCATGAGTGGTACAAACAGGAAGATGCATGCCCATCGGTTCTGTCGGTTCAGTTTACGTTGGATTTTCAGTTCTTTTCACCTCATAATTATCTTTTATTTCTGTGGTAGTGCAGTTAAGCTTATTTATCTTTTATTCCATCCCACTAGAGGCCTCTTGTGCACCTTGATTTAGTTCTGGTGTTTATTTGGTGCCAATGTCGTAGGACAATACATTCATGCATGGATTTATTCCAGCATTCAAATTTCAAGATCTTTGTGCCACTGGTTCACTGCATTCACCTTAATGGAGGTAATAAACTCTTACTGAAGAACATGCGTAATGATGGAGGAACGGCCGTCAAAGTTAAAGGTGCATATTATTCAGCTTCAGGAGTTTTGGACATATGGCTTCTAATTCCATCGGCCAAGAACCTAATTCATATTCTAAAAATTGAAGGGAGGAAGAGGAATTTTGTCGGTCATGTCCGGAAACAATGCTCTTTTCTTTGTTCAGTTGATCTGTTTCTTACATGCATCATCAATTGAGTATTTGAGTTGGAACATAAATATATTAGTTTCTTAGAATTTGCACATATGCTTTATCCAGTTGTCAGTGTTATGTACAAACATATATTTATATTTGGACTATAGATTCTTTATACTTATTGCCGTGCATTTCGTGTTTTCTACTAAGTGTGGTACCTCTTGAAGGAGGGAAAAAGCTAGGAGTCACTGCTGATTAAGGTGCGGAAGTTGGTGGACACGTACAAGGACGAGGATGTGAGCATCACCGTGATGGGGCACAACCTCTGGGTGGCGTTGGCCACCCTAAGTGTGTTCTGCATCGCCGAGAATGGTCGATCCACGGTGTTTGCGGCGTGGGAGCAGCCGACTTCAAGAAGCGATTCGGCGTCGCCATGGCCTCCGCGTCGCATAGCGCCTGAGACATCGTTCCTCGGCACTCGGCGCTGTTGTGACATGACATGCGCTTTGAGCTGGCCATCGACATCGGCACGCCGCAATACACGATGCACGAGGAAGTCGCCGCCCGGTTCGTAATTGTTGATGAGGTCGCCGCAAGGTGAGTTGAAGCAATCTCATACGCCATAGCTGATGCCCCCAACTTCCTATCATGGGTGCTAGCCGTAAATTCGAATGCATATATTGGTGAGTTGTGTGATCCAAACATCGAGAAGATAGTAGATGCAATTTTCTACTCTTAGCGGGCAATTTTTTTTAACTTTTCAAAAAGTAAGGTCATGTAGGCGCATGGAGCTCTCCATTTTGGTCATTTTCTACTCAATTGTAGAGTTTTATTGCAGTATCATAATTTTCCATATCTCAGTAGTGCATGTTTTTTAAAATTAATAGTAAATGCATGTCAGTACCTCCAAAAGGAAAAATTAGTACTCCCTCCGTTCCATAATATAAGAACGTTTTTGGCACTACACTAGAGTCAAAAACGTTCTTATATTATGGAACAGAGGTAGTAGAAAATTGTTCTGTCCTGATGGTTATCATTTTCATACAAACTACCATGGTTTCTTGTCCTTTTAGTTTTGCGTGGTGTCCATCCCAGAACCTCTATGGAATAATGAACGTTGTTGAATTCCTACAGTTTTCTTATTATTTTCAAGCTTTAATTGTTGATTCCTTTAGGTTAACATTATGCTCGAGATGAAACTTTTCGTGGAGATACATTTTTGATATACAACTTTACTTGATTCTTAATCCATGTGGTAATGTCATTAGCATACATGATACTTTATGCATACCATACACGTTCTCTCACAAAAATGATTAGTTTCTAAATTATAATCATCTTTTGGTTCAGGTTATAGAATTACATGATGATGTAGGACAGAGCCATCCTTAGAAAAATTGTATAGAACTGGAAAAAAGTAGTAACAACATATCTTGTTCAAGTGCCAAATCAGCATTGGACGCGCTGACTCATGTATGGCATCCGCCCATTTCCTTATTGGACCGTTGATAATTAGAAGATGTCTGGTACAATTTTTGTCCATGTGTTGTAGTTAATTTATCAGTTTTGCTAAAGCACATCTAGATGTGTCATAATGATTGCACATCTAAGTCCTATGTCATTGATATTACGTCGAGATTCGTGTGAATATTTTGTTTTTCTTTTTTCTTTTTCTCTTTATATTAGACGTGCAATAACTAGAGCACATCTAGATGTGTCCTAGACACATCATCATAGTTCAATGTGTGTAGCATAATAAAACAGAAGAAATTTAACTAAGAGGACTATGTCGACGATCAAAAAGAATTCGATCAAAAAGAATTCATCGACAAGGGTCCCAAGGCGTTGTGGTGGGAATGTGCCAAAAATCCACCAAGTATTAAATGTATGCAATGAGAAAAAATAAATTAAAAGGCCCGTAGCAACGCACGGGCATTCTACTAGTTAAGGAATAAGGAACGACTGCTTTTGGGTTGTGTGGAACGACCGCATATCTCTTCTTTTTGTGACTGTGGGTTTCCACGGTTGGGCTGGAATTAGCTTGTGCTTTGGGCTTCTCCGGCTGGGCTGGGGTCAATCAATTTTTTGGGCTGGGGTCAAAGACAAATCCTATTAACAATATTACTTCAGGTTACGATCGGCACTGGTGTCAATTGACACCAGCCCTTACACGGGAGCTCCGTCCCTTCTTAGGAGGAAGTAATTGTCTTTCTAGAGATTTCAACAAGTAACTACATACGGAGCAAAATGAATGAACCTACACTTTAAAACATGTCTACATACATTCGTATGTTGTAGTTCATTTGAGATGGCTAGAAAGACAAATATTTAGGGACGGAGGGAGTATTTAGGAACGGAGGGAGTGCATTAATTAGGTTCTCCGAGTATTATGTCTGGAGAAGAAGAAGAGGAGCAGGACTAACGGTACAGCCATGCATAACTTAATGAAGTGTCCCGACCGTGGAAAAAACGAGTACTAGTATTGAACGGGTGGTCGGTACCTTATATGGGAAGATGATTGTATATTTCTGGGAACGTGTACTTCTACTTCTGATGTACCACCTTTTTTGTTTTTGTTGAGGGCTTCTGATGTACCACTTGGCTATACACATGTGTTGTCCTTCTTCTATCACACTGCGTGGTGTCCAACACATAAATTTGACTGGGTTGGCTGTTAGCTACCTTCCCTTTACTACAGAAGTAGTTCACAAAAATAGCATTTTTCAATGCACTGCGCGTTAACCTATACAGTATACTACTCCATGTGTTGATGTGTCCATTATTAAACCAAGATATCAATACATTACTGGAAGAATGCCTAGCAGTGGCGGAAGCAAATAGCCTAGCAATGGTGGGCAAGGCTCCCAGGGCGTTCGCAACTGACCTCCCGTCACTGATAAAATGGCATCAGTAGCGGGCGCGCGCCCCCGCTGATACAAACTATTTAGTGGGGGACACGGCTTTGGCGCCCACCATTGTTGAGTGTTTAAGAAGTGGCGGCATATTTGAGTGCCTGCACTGACAGTTCAGGCATGCTAATAATAATAAAAAATACAGCCATGATAGCATTTGAGCTGCAATGGTTGTGTTTTGCGTTAAATTCATATAATAAATTGCAATATGCTGCGACATTATAGTGATTGCGATAAGATATTACGATATATTATAGCATAGGATGCTAGTAGGTGATTTCAATTTAGTTAGAAGTTCTCATGACAGAAACAGACCTGGAGGTGACACTAATAATATGCTTATGTTCAATAGCCTACTTCAACAACTGGACCTTGTGGAAATTCCACTCAAAGGAAGAAATTTCATCTGGACTAATATGCAAGATCTCCCTTTATTGGAAAAGCTGGATTGGATATTTACCTCTGCAAACTGGACCTTGACCTTTCCAAACACTCTGGCACATCCACTAGCCAGAGTATCATCTGACCATATTCCTATACACATTCAGATTGGCAGTGACATACCTAAATCATCTATCATCAGATTTGAAAACTATTGGTTTGAATTTGATGGATTTTATGAGACTGTTATTCAGTGCTGGAACAGAAATCAACAAATGTCAAACTCTGCAAAGGACATTTCTGCCAGGTTCAAATGCCTCGGAATGGGGCTAAAAAGATGGAGCAAAAACCTGTCAAAGCTCAACACCAACATTTCTGCCTGCAACTATGTTTTATCTATGCTTGATGGCATTGAAGACCAAAGAACACTGAGCACTATGGAAGCAAATTTCAGAAATATCCTGAAGAATCACATCTTCAAATTATTGGAAATCAAAAGAATATATTGGAAATCCAGATTTAAAATGAGGAGTGTGAAGCTTGATGATGAAAATACTGACTTTTTTCATGCCATGGCTACCCAAAATTTCAGGAAAAACTACAACACTACTATTAATGATGAAGATGGAAATCCTTTCCAAAATCATGATCACAAGGCTGCAATCATTTGGAAATCCTACAAAGATAGGTTGGGGAAATCCATATACCCTCCTATGCTTTTCAATCTTGAAGAACTTATTCAGCCAAGAGACCTATCTGAACTTGAAGCTCCCTTCTCTATGGAAGAGATTGATCAGGTTATTAAGGACATTCACTCTGATAGAGCACCAGGGCCAGATGGTTTTAATGGTTCTTTCCTGAAAAATGCTGGGGTATCATCAAACAAGACATATATACTATGATCTGGGATTTCTTTGAAGGGAATATTGATATTCAAAGTATCAACAGTGCTTTCATTACACTCATACCAAAGATTGCAAACCCTCTCAATATGAATGATTTTAGACCTATATCCCTGGTCAGCCTTCCTCTCAAAATTATTACCAAACTTATGGCCAATTGAGCTCAGAGAATCATTACTTCTGTTATTCATCAGAATCAATATGGTTTCATCAAAGGGACGAACATACAGGATTGTTTGGGATTTGCTTTTGAATATATCCACTTATGCCATCAGTCTAAAAATCCCATCATCATAATCAAACTAGACTTTGAAAAGGCATTTGATAAGGTAGAATATAAAGCAATTATTGCTATGCTGAGAGCGAAAGGTTTTGGACCTAGATGGATAAACTGGGTTAACAACATACTCCAAACTGCTTCAACCTCTGTCTTACTCAATGGAGTTGCGCGAAAAAAATCATCTGTAAAAGAGGAGTTGGGCAAGGGGATCCTCATTCCCCCCTACTATATATCATTGTTGCAGATCTTCCACAATCAGTTATAAATGCTGCATGGTCAAATAGTGAACTTTCACTCCCCATCAACCATGCATATGGTCTAGATTACCCAATCATACAGTATGTTGATGATACCTTGATGATTATGCCTGCTAATGAAGACCAACTCAACCACCTGAAATACCTACTCAACCTATTTAGTATGTCCACTGGTCTTTTTGTTAACTACAGCAAATCCTCCATGATCCCACTAAATATTGACCATCAATCAGTCACCAGACTTGCAACCTCTTTTGGATGTAAAGTTGAAAGCCTCTCATTTACTTACCTGGGCCTCCCCATGGTCACCACCAAGCCCTCTATACAGGACCTCATCCCAGTTATAACAAGAATTGACAAAAGACTCTCTGGGGTTGCTAGATTCATGAACCATTCTGGTAGGCTTACCTGTTGGGGAACGTTGCAGAAAATAAAAAATTTCCTACGTTCACCAAGATCAATCTATGGAGTCATCTAGCAACGAGAGAGAGGAGTGCATCTACATACCCTTGTAGATCGCGTGCGGAAGCATTCAAGAGAACGGGGTTGAGGGAGTCGTACTCGTCGTGATCCAAATCACCGGAGATCCTAGCGCCGAACGGACGGCACCTCCGCGTTCAACACATGTACGGTTGGGAAGACGTCTCCTCCTTCTTGATCCAGCAAGGGGGAAGGAGAGGTTGATGAAGATCCAGCAGCACGACGGCGTGGTGGTGGATGCATCAGTGATCTCGGCAGGGCTTCTCCAAGCTTCTGCGAGAGGGAGAGGTGTAGCAAGGGGAGAGGGAGGCGCCAAGAGCATGGGTGCGGCTGCCCTCCCTCCCCCCTTTATATAGGCCCCCTAGGGGGGGCGTCGGCCCTAGGAGATGCAATCTCCAAGGGGGGCGGCGGCCAGGGGGTTAACTTGCCCCCCAAGCCAGGTGGAGGCGCCCCACCCCTGGGGTTTCCAACCCTAGGCGCAGGGGGGCCCAAGGGGGGCACACCAGCCCACCAGGGGCTGGTTCCCCTCCCACTTCAGCCCATGGGGCCCTCCGGGATAGGTGGCCCACCCGGTGGACCTCGGACTCTTCTCGTGGTCGGTACAATACAGTGACCCCGAAACTTTCCTGATGGCCGAAACCTGACTTCCTATATATAATTCTTCACCTTCGGACCATTCCGGAACTCCTCGTGACGTCCGGGATCTCATTCGGGACTCCGAACAACTTTCGGGTTACTGCATACTCATACCTCTACAACCGTAGCGTCACCGAACCTTAAGTGTGTAGACCCTACGGGTTCGGGAGACATGCAGACATGACCGAGACGCCTCTCCGGTCAATAACCAACAGCGGGATCTGGATACCCATGTTGGCTCCCACATGCTCCTCGATGATCTCACCGGATGAACCACGATGTCGAGGATTCAATCAATCTCGTATACAATCCCCTTTGTCAATCGGTACGTTACTTGCCCGAGACTCGATCGTCGGTATCCCAATACCTCATTCAATCTCGTTACCGGCAAGTCACTTTACTCGTACCGTAATGCATGATCTCGTGACCAGACACTTGGTCACATTGAGCTCATTATGATGATGCATTACGGAGCGGACCCAGAGATACCTCTCCGTCATACGGAGTGACAAATCCCAGTCTCGATTCGTGCCAACCCAACAGACACTTTCGGAGATACCCGTAGTGCACCTTTATAGTCACCCAGTTATGTTGTGACGTTTGGCACACCCAAAGCACTCCTACGGTATCCGGGAGTTGCACAATCTCATGGTCTAAGGAAATGATACTTGACATTTGGAAAAGCTCTAGCGAAACAAACTACACGATCTTTGTGCTATGCTTAGGATTGGGTCTTGTCCATCACATCATTCTCCTAATGATGTGATCCCGTTATCAATGACATCCAATGTCCATAGTTAGGAAACCATGACTATCCGTTGATCAACGAGCTAGTCAACTAGAGGCTCACTAGGGACTTGTTGTGGTCTATGTATTCACACATGTATTATGATTTCTGGATAATACAATTATAGCATGAACAATAGACAATTATCATGAACAAAGAAATATAATAATAACCATTTTATTATTGCCTCTAGGGCATATTTCCAACAGTCTCCCACTTGCACTAGAGTGAATAATCTAGTTACAATGTGATGTATCGAACACCCATTGCGTTCTGGTGTTGATCATGTTTTGCTCTAGGGAGAGGTTTAGTCAATGGATCTGCTACATTCAGGTCCGTATGCACTTTAAAAATATCTATGTCTCCATCTTGAACATTTTCACGAATGGAGTTGAAGCGACGCATGATGTGCCTAGTCTTCTTGTGAAACCTGGGCTCCTTGGCAAGTGCAATAGCTCCAGTGTTGTCACATAAGAGTGTGATCGGCCCCGACGCATTGGGTATGACTCCTAAGTCGGTGATGAACTCCTTCACCCAGATAGCTTCATGCGCTGCCTCCGAGGCTGCCATGTACTCCGCTTCACATGTAGATCCGGCCACGACGCTCTGCTTGCAACTACACCACCATCTTGCCCCACCATTCAAAATATACACGTATCTGGTTTGTGACTTAGAGTCATTCAGATGCGTGTCGAAGCTAAGCGTCGGCGTAACCCTTCTGACGAGCTCTTCGTCACCTCCATATACGAGAAACATATTCTTAGTCCTTTTCAGGTACTTAAGGATGTTCTTGACCGCTGTCCAGTGTTCCATGCCGAGATTACTTTGGTACCTTCCTACCAAACTTACGGCAAGGTTTATATCAGGTCTGGTACAGGTCATGCCATACATGATAGACCCTATGGCTGAGGCATAGGGGACGACACTCATCTTTTCTCTATCTTCTGCCGTGGTCGGGCATTGAGCCGAGCTCAATTTCACATCTTGCAACACAGGCAAGAACCCCTTCTTGGACTGATCCATATTGAACTTCTTCAATATCTTATCAAGGTATGTGCTTTGTGAAAGACCTATCAGGCGTCTCGATCTATCTCTATAGATCTTGATGCCTAATATGTAAGCAGCTTCTCCAAGGTCCTTCATTGAAAAACACTTATTCAAGTAGGCCTTAATGTTGTCCAAAAGTTCTATATCATTTCCCATCAAAAGTATGTCATCCACATATAATATGAGAAATGCTCTGAGCTCCCACTCACTTTCTTGTAAACGCAGGCTTCTCCATAAGTCTGCATAAACCCAAACGCTTTGATCATCTCATTAAAGCGAATGTTCCAACTCCGAGATACTTGCACCAGCCCATAGATGGAGCACTGGAGCTTGCATACCTTGTTAGCATTCTTAGGGTCGACAAAACCTTCCGGCTGCATCATATACAGTTCTTCCTTAAGGTGACCATTAAGGAATGCCGTTTTGACGTCCATTTGCCATATCTCATAATCATAGTATGCGGCAATTGCTAACATGATTCGGACAGACTTCAGCTTCGCTACGGGAGAGAATGTCTCATCGTAGTCAATCCCTTGAACTTTTCGATAACCCTTAGCGACAAGTCGAGCTTTATATATGGTAACATTACCATCCGCGTCCGTCTTCTTCTTAAAGATCCATTTGTTTTCTATCGCTCGCCGATCATCGGGCAAGTCTGTCAAAGTCCACACTTTGTTTTCATACATGGATCCTATCTCGGATTGCATGGCTTCAAGCCATTTGTTGGAATCTGGGCCCGCCATCGCTTCTTCATAGTTTGAAGGTTCACCGTTGTCTAACAACATGATTTCTAAGACAGGGTTGCCGTACCACTCTGGTGCGGAACATGTCCTTGTGGACCTTCGAAGTTCAGTAGGAGCTTGACCCGAAGTATCTTGATCATCATCATTAGCCTCCTCTCTTGTCGGTGCAGGCACCACAGGAACATCTCCTGAGTTGCGCTACTTACCATTTCAAGAGGTAGTACTTCATCAAGCTCTACTTTCCTCCCACTTAATTCTTTCGAGAGAAACTCTTTCGGGAGAAACTCTTTCTCCAGAAAGGACCCGTTCTTGGCAACAAAGATCTTGCCCTCAGATCTTAAGTAGAAGGTATACCCAATGGTTTCCTTAAGGTATCCTATGAAGATGCATTTTTCCGACTTGGGTTCGAGCTTCTCAGATTGAAGTTTCTTGACATAAGCATCGCATCCCCAAACTTTTAGAAACGACAGCTTAGGTTTCTTCCCAAACCATAATTCATACGGTGTCGTCTCAACGGATTTAGACGGTGCCCTATTTAAAGTGAATGTAGTTGTCTCTAGAGCGTATCCCCAAAATGATAGCGGTAAATCGGTAAGTGACATCATAGATCACACCATATCCAATAGAGTGCGATTACAAAATTCGGACACACCATTTCATTTGAGGTGTTCGGTAGCGTGAGTTGTGAAAGCGATTCCACATTTCCTTAAGTGCGTACCAAATTCGTGACTTAAATATTCTCCCCACGATCTGATCGTAAGAACTTTATCTTTCGGTCACGTTGATTCTCTACCTCATTCTGAAATTCCTTGAACTTTTGAAAGGTCTCAGACTTGTGTTTCATCAAGTAGACATACCCATATCTACTTAAGTCATCAGTGAGAGTGAGAACATAACGATATCCTCCGCGAGCCTCAACGCTCATTGGACCGCACACATAAGTATGTATGATTTCCAATAAGTTGGTTGCTCGCTCCATTTGTTCCGGAGAACGGAGTCTTGGTCATTTTGCCCATGAGGCATGGTTCGCATGTGTCAAACGATTCATAATCTAGAGACTCTAAAAGTCCATCAGCATGGATCTTCTTCATGCGCTTGACACCAATGTGACCAAGGCGGCAGTGCCACAAGTACGTGGGACTATCGTTATCAACTTTACATCTTTTGGTATTCACACTATGAATATGTGTAACATTACGTTCGAGATTCATTAAGAATGAACCATTCACCAACGGGGCATGACCATAAAACACATCATTCATATAAATAGAACAACCATTATTCTCGGATTTAAATGAGTAGCCATCTCGAATTAAACGAGATCCTGATACAATGTTCACGCTCAAAGCTGATACTAAATAACAATTATTGAGGTTTAAAACTAATCCCGTAGGTAAATGTAGAGGTAGCGTGCCGACGGCGATCACATCGACCTTGGAACCATTCCCGACGCCAAGATCGTCACCTCGTCCTTCGCCAGTCTCCGCTTATTCCGCAGCTCCTGCTTTGAGTTACAAATATGAGCAACCGCACCGGTATCAAATACCCAGGAGCTACTACGAGCACTGGTAAGGTACACATCAATTACATGTATATCACATATACCTTTGGTTTTGCCGGCCTTCTTGTCCGCTAATGTAACATCCCAAATTTTTAATTTGGCATGTTATACATAGGTCATCCATGCATATCATATTTTATTGCATTCTCATTTGCCATCCTCGAAATCCTAAGCAACTCAAGGACCCTCGGAGAGAGTTGGGGATTTTCTGATTTTCATATTTGAATTTTATCAAATAATGAAGACGAGGATTTTGGGTTTTATTATTTTTCTCTTCGGAAAAAATATTTCACGTTTAGTAATAAACGAGAGGAGATAATATGACTTCTCCAAAAATAATAGAAATACCGGAGGAAAAATGTTAAAATCAATATTTGGGATTTTATTTTATTTATTTGGAATTTTTATTTGCCTAGAGAAAATTTTGCATATATTTAAAATTGCATTTCAGGGGCCAAGAAAAGTTCATCTTGTTCTAAGTATTTTATTTAGGCAAAGAAAACTTGTTTTGGCATTTTTAGATTTTTATTTATTTTTTTAGGGTTTTTACAATTTTTATGGAATGTTTAAAAAAGAGAGAGACCGCTACCGATCGGGCCAAAGGCCCACCGAGCAAAGCCCAAGTCGCAGCCGCCGCGCGAGACAGAGTCCGAGCCGGACTCCTCTCCCCGCCGCCTTGCCCCCTCCTCCAAGCCACCGCCTCCCCCCCTTTAAATACCCCCCCCCCCTCTCCCCTCTAACCCACCACCACCACCGCCGCCGCCGCCGCCCGCCTCGGACCCGACCCGAGCCGAGCCGAGCCCGAGCGCCGCCCTCGCCGAGTCGCCGCCCGCCCGCCCCTCGCCGCCCTTCGCGGAGCCGCCGCCCGCCGAGACGATTAGGAGGTAGTCGCCAGATTTTTTTAAAATAACCCTTGGTTTTTTTAAACCCTAGCCGTTTTTTAGATTGGTTTTATTTTTTCTGGTTTATTTATTTTGAGAACGTTCACCCGTTCGTTCGTTTTTTACGAACCGTTCGTCGTTTAGTTTCTGCTAACGAATGTTCGTTCGTTTAGCCGTTCGTCGTTTTCTTTTATCGTTTTTTTCCGCGATTATTCCGATCGCGATTTCTGAACCGATGTTCAAATTAGTATAACTTTTCGCTCGTTTATCGGAATCAGGCGATTCAAGCGCCTGGAGTTTCATCTCGAAACCCTCTTTCCGAATAGCCAACTTAAATCAGTTTTTGCCTCTGTAAAATTTGACTCTAGTTCAGATTAGTAAACGGATCTTGTTTCTCTCGCCGTTTGAGTTTCGTTGTTCCGTTTAGTTTGATTCTTTTTGCAAACCGGAGTTCTTAAGTTGAACTCTTCGGTCACCCTCTTTCAGTTGAAGTTTCGTTTGGGCATCTTTGTTTGTTGCTTATGTATGTATTGTTTGCTTGCGATAGAATTCCCGGAGTGCGAAGCGTGTTACTACGAGTCTCTAGGATTCACGGATCGTCAAGAAGGCAAGTAACACTTGATCATACCTTTTCATACCCAGTTTTATGCATTAGCTCAATCCTCAAACATTGCATGATTAGGATGTCATTAATTTGTGGGTTGGGAAGTAGATGATGAGGTAGGAACCTATTGCCCTGTTACTATCAAACCCCTTGGGAGTTACTTCTACGTGTTGCTTATATTGATATGCTATGCTCATAGACGTGGTTTGGGTTGAGAGTTATTCATGACAGATGTGAGATTGTAAATTAATGGTTTACTTTAAGGTGGCAACTTAAATACACATCTGGGTGGATTGAGGCACTGGGGAACCCGGTGTTGTCTGCTTTTTTGGAAATCCCGGGTACCCGTGTGATCTTCCTATGGACCGCCACCAGTGCTCAAAGGGAACTGAGATTATTCATGCTAGAAACTTCCGTGTGCAGCCACAAGCTATTATGGGCTCTAGCATAGTTGAGTAAGATACGTGAAGCTCTCGAAGAGGTAGATCAGCAGGTAGTGGGTTTTCTAGGTTTGGTATGATCTATCCGGAGTAGAGAGTTAATGTTTCTGAAAGACGGTGTCTCGGTCATCCGTTTCTCAAACACCATCTAGTGCGAGAAACCAACGGAGGCGATCGAGTCTTGTGGGGAAAAGTGTGCAAACCTCTGCAGAGTGTACAATCTAATCATGGTTAGCCGTGTCCCCGGTTATGGACAATTCTGAGTATCTAGTACTTGAGTTTTCACATGTATCTCATCACTCTAAATTAATATTGTTGGGTTTTTTAATACCTTATTTGGGATTGAGTTGGGGTTATACCTTCTCAATGATGTTCAACCACCATGATAGTTAAATCAAAATTTATTCCTTTGATGTAGGGAAAAATTGGCTTTTTGCAAAATTGTAACCATAGAGCTTTCCACCAGCCATATATGCATGTAGTATAGCTTATTTTTTTCATTACTCTCTATGTGTTACATTGCGGCACATTCCATGTCTTGACCCGTTCGGGCTGCAACATATTATGTTGCAGACTTTTCAGACGAGGAGTAAAGTTCGGTAGGTCGTTGCCGTGCAGCTCAGTTATGTCGTTGGAGTTGATGGACTCACTTTATCTTCCAAGACTTCCGCTGTTATCGTATTAGATGGCCTTAAGCCATATTATTGTAATAAGTTCTCTTTTGAGACATTCGATGTAATAAGTGTGTGATTGCTACTCTGTTATAAATCCTTCGAAGTACTGTGTGGTGTCAGCATTACTGATCCAGGGATGACACTGAGCACAGAGACTTGACCGTCTGAGGTCGGGTCGCTACAGCTAAGTACTTGGGGCAGTTCCGCTTCCAGTGACCACTTCCCTTGCAATAAAAGCACCCAGCCTCAGGCTTGGGTCCATTGCTTGACTTCTTCCCGGCAACTGGCTTACCGGGCGCGGCAACTCCCTTGCCGTCCTTCTTGAAGTTCTTTGTACACTTGCCTTTCTTGAACTTAGTGGTTTTATTCACCATCAACACTTGATGTTCCTTTTTGATCTCTACCTCTGCTGATTTCAGCATTGAATATACCTCAGGAATGGTCTTTTCCATCCCCTGCATATTGAAGTTCATCACAAAGCTCTTGAAGCTCGGTGGAAGCGACTGAAGGATTCTGTCAATGACCGCGTCATCCGGGAGATTAACTCCCAACTGAGTCAAGCGGTTGTGCAACCCAGACATCTTGAGTATGTGCTCACTAACAGAATTATTTTCCTCCATCTTACAGCTGAAGAATTTGTCGGAGACTTCATATCTCTCGACCCGGGTATGAGCTTGGAAAATCATTTTCAGCTCCTCGAACATCTCATATGCTCCTTGTTGCTCAAAACGCTTTTGGAGCCCCGGTTCTAAGTTGTAAAGCATGCCACACTGAATGAGGGAGTAATCATCAGCACGAGACTGCCAAGCGTTCATAACGTCTTGGTTCTCTGGGATGGGTGCTTCACCTAGCGGTGCATCTAGGACATAATCTTTCTTGGCAGCTATGAGGATGATCCTCAGGTTCCGGACCCAGTCCGTATAGTTGCTGCCATCATCTTTCAGCTTGGTTTTCTCTAGGAACGCGTTGAAGTTGAGGTGGACATGAGCGTTGGCCATTTGATCTACAAGACATTTTGCAAAGGTTTTAGACTAAGTTCATGATAATTAAGTTCATCTAATCAAATTATTCAATGAACTCCCACTTACGCAGAAATCCCTCTAGTCATCTAAGTGAAACATGATCCGAGTCAACTAGGCCGTGTCCGATCATCACGTGAGACGGACTAGTTAACATCGGTGAACATCTTCATGTTGATCGTATCTTCTATACGACTCATGCTCGACCTTTCGGTCCTCCGTGTTCCGAGGCCATGTCTGTACATGCTAGGCTCGTCAAGTCAACCTAAGTGTATTGCGTGTGTAAATCTGGCTTACACCCGTTGTATTCGAACGTTAGGATCTATCACACCCGATCATCATGTGGTGCTTCGAAACAACGAACCTTCACAACGGTGCACAGTTAGGGGGAACACTTTTCTTGAAATTATTTCGAGGGATCATCTTATTTAAGCTACCATCGTTCTAAGCAAATAAGATGTAAAACATGATAAACATCACATGCAATCAAATAGTGACATGATATGGCCAATATCATATTGCTCCTTTGATCTCCATCTTCGGGGCGCCATGATCATCTTCGTCACCGGCATGACACCATGATCTCCATCATCGTGTCTTCATGAAGTTGTCACGCCAACGATTACTTCTACTTCTATGGCTAACGCGTTTAGCAATAAAGTAAAGTAATTTACAAGGCGTTCTTCAATGACACGCAGGTCATACAAAAAATAAAGACAACTCCTATGGCTCCTGCCGGTTTGTCATACTCATCGACGTGCAAGTCGTGATTCCTATTACAAGAACATGATCATCTCATACATCACATATATCATTCATCACATCCTTTGGCCATATCACATCACAAAACACTTGCTGCAAAAACAAGTTAGACGTCCTCTAATTGTTGTTGCAAGTTTTTACGTGGCTTCTATAGGTGTTCTAGCAAGAACGTTTCTTACCTACGTAAAACCACAACGTGATATGCCAATTTGTATTTACCCTTCATAAGGACCATTTTCATCGAATCCTCTCCAACTAAAGTGGGAGAGACAGACACACGCTAGCCACCTTATGCAACTAGTGCATGTCAGTCGGTGGAACCTGTCTCACGTAAGCGTACGTGTAAGGTCGGTCCGGGCCGCTTCATCCCACGATGCCGCCGAAGCAAGATAAGACTAGTAGTGGCAAGAAAATGGGCAACATCTACGCCCACAACTGCTTTGTGTTCTACTCGTGCATAGTAACTACGCATAGACCTGTTGGGCAACGTAGTAATTTCAAAAAAATTCCTACGCACACGCAAGATCATGGTGATGCATAGCAACGAGAGGGGAGAGTGTTGTCCACGTACCCTCGCAGACCGTAAGCGAAAGCATTATGACAACGCGGTTGATGTAGTCGTACATCTTCACGATCCGACCGATCCAAGCACCGAACGTACGGCACCTCCGAGTTCAGCACACGTTCAGCTCGATGACGATCCCCGGACTCCGATCCAGCAGGGTGTCGAGGTGAGTTCCGTCAGCACGACGGCGTGGTGACGATGATGATGTTCTACCGACGCAGAGCTTCGCCTAAGCACCGCTACGATATAACCGAGATGGAATATGGTGGAGGGGGGCACCGCTGCGGCTAAGGAACGATCACAAAGATCAACTTGTGTGTCTATGGGGTGCCCCCTGCCCCCGTATATAAAGGAGTGGAGGAGGGGGAGGGCCGGCCCTCTCTATGGCGCGCCCTAGGGGAGTACTACTCCCACCGGGAGTAGGATTCCTCCTTTCCTAGTAGAACTAGGAGCCCTTCCAAGTAGTAGGAGTAGGAGGGAAGGAAAGGGAAGGGAAAAGGAGAAGGAAGGAAGGGGGCGCCCCCCCCCCCTAGTCCAATTCAGACCAGCTCATGGGGAGGGGTGCCTCCCCCCGTTGAGGCCTTTTTCGCCGTTCCCGTATGGCCCCTTAAGGCCCAATACGAATTCCCGTAACTCCCGGTACTCCCGAAAATACCCGAATCACTCGGAACCTTTCCGATGTCCGAATATAGTCATCCAATATATCGATCTTTACGTCTCGACCATTTCGAGACTCCTCGTCATGTCCCCGATCTCATCCGGGACTCCAAACTCCTTCGGTACATCAAAACTCATAAACTCATAATAAAGCATCGCCGAAACCTTATAATGCGGCCCTACGGGTTCGAGAACTATGTAGACATGACCGAGACACGTCTCCGGTCAATAACCAATAGCGGAACCTGGATGCTCATATTGGCTCCTACATATTCTACGAAGATCTTTATCGGCCAAACCGCATAACAACATACGTTGTTCCTTTTGTCATCGGTATGTTACTTGCCCGAGATTCGATCATCGGTATCTCAATACCTAGTTCAATCTCGTTACCGGCAAGCCTCTTTACTCGTTCCGTAATACATCATCCATAACTAATTCATTAGTTGCAATGCTTGCAAGGCTTAAGTGATGTGTATTACCGAGAGGGCCCAGAGATACCTCTCCGACAATCGAAGTGACAAATCCTAATATCGAAATACGCCAACTCAACATGGACCTTCGGAGACACCTGTAGAGCTCCTTTATAATCACCCAGTTACGTTGTGACGTTTGGTAGCACACAAAGTGTTCCTCCGGTGGGAGTTGCATAATCTCATAGTCATAGGAACATGTATAAGTCATGAAGAAAGCAATAGCAACATACTAAACGATCGTGTGCTAAGCTAACGGAATGGGTCATGTCAATCACATCATTCTCCTAATGATGTGATCCCATTAATCAAATGACATCTCTTGTCTATGGCTAGGAAACATAACCATCTTTGATCAACGAGCTAGTCAAGTAGAGGCATACTAGTGACAATCTGTTTGTCTATGTATTCACACATGTATTATGTTTCCGGTTAATACAATTCTAGCATGAATAATAAACATTTATCATGATATAAGGAAATAAATAATAACTTTATTCTTGCCTCTAGGGCATATTTCCTTCAGTCTCCCACTTGCACTAGAGTCAATAATCTAGTTCACATCATCATGTGATTCAACACCAATATTCACATCTATATGTGATTAATACTCATAGTTCACATCGTCATGTGATCAACACCCAAAGGGTTTACTAGAGTCAATAATCTAGTTCACATTGCTATGTGATTAACACCCAAAATAGTACTAAGGTATGATCATGTTTTGCTCGTGAGAGAAGTTTAGTCAGCAGATTACATCACATACGAGCCATATGTATTTTGCAAATATTCGATGTCCGCAATGCTACTTGCGGAGCTACTCTAGCTAATTGCTCCCACTTTCAATATGTATCCAAATTAAGACTTAGAGTCATCTGGATCGAGTGCCAAAACTTGTATCGATGTAACCCTTCTACGGACGAACCTTTTGTCACCTCCATAATCGAGAAACATATCCTTATTCCACTAAGGATAATTTTGACCAATGTCCAGTGATCTACTCCTAGATCACTATTGTACTGCCTTGCCAAACCAGGGCAGAGTATAGAATAGTTCTGGTCCATAGCATGCATAGTTTTTATAGAACCTATGATTGAAGCATAGGGAATGACTTTCATTCTCTTTCTATTTTGTGCCGTGGTCGGGATTTGAGTCTTACTCAATTTCACACCTTGTAACACAGGCAAGAAACTCTTTCTTTGACTGTTCCGTTTTGAATTACTTCAAAATCTTGTCAAGGTATGTACTCATTGAAAAAACTTATCAAACGTTTTGATCTATCTCTATAGATCTTGATGCTCAATATGTAAGCAGCTTCACCGAGGTCTTTCTTTGAGAAACTCCTTTCAAACACTCCTTTTTGCTTTGCAGAATAATTCTACATTATTTCCCATCAACAATATGTCATTCACATATACTTATCAGAAATGTTGTAGTGCTCCCACTCACTTTCTTGTAAATACAGGCTTTACCGCAAGTCTGTATAAAACTATATGCTTTGATCAACTTATCAAAGCGTATATTCTAACTCCGAGATGCTTGCACCAGTCCATAGATAGATCGCTGGAGCTTGCATATTTTGTTAGCACCTTTAGGATTGACAAAACCTTTTGCATCATATAGAACTCTTCTTTAAGAAAACCATTAAGGAATGCAGTTTTGACATCCATTTGCCAGATTTCATAAAATGTGGCAATTGCTAACATGATTTGGACAGACTTTTAAGCATCGATACGAGTGAGAAAATCTCATTGTATTCAACATCTTGAACTTTGTCAAAAACCTTTTTCGACAAGTCTAGCTTTGTAGATAGTAACACTACTATCAGCATCTGTCTTCCTCTTGAAGATCCATTTATTCTTAATGACTCACCGATCATCGAGCAAGTCAATCAAAGTCCACACTTTGTTCTCATACATGGATCCTATCTCAGATTTCATGGCCTCAAGCCATTTCGGCGAATCTGGGCTCATCATCGCTTCCTCATAGTTCGTAGGTTTGTCATGGTCAAGTAACATGACCTCGAGAACAGGATTACCGTACCACTGCAGTGCGGATCTCACTCTGTTTTACCTACGAGGTTCGGTAGTAACTTGATCTGAAGTTACATGATCATCATCATTAACTTCCTCACTAATTGGTGTAGTAGTCACAGGAACAGATTTCTGTGATGAACTACTTTCCAATAAGGGAGCAAGTACAGTTACCTCATCAAGTTCTACTTTCCTCCCACTCACTTCCTTCGAGAGAAACTCCTTCTTTAGAAAGGATCCATTATTAGCAACGAATATTTTTGCCTTCGGATCTGTGATAGAAGGTGTACCCAACAGTTTCCTTTGGGTATTCTATGAAGACGCACTTCTCCGATTTGGGTTCGAGCTTATCAGGTTGAAACCTTTTTCATATAAGCATCGCAACTCCAAGCTTTAAGAAACGACAGCTTAGATTTATTGCTAAACCATAGTTCATACGGTGTCGTCTCAACGGATTTATATGGTGCCCTATTTAACGTGAATGCAGCTGTCTCTAATGCATAATCCCAAAATGATAGTGGTAAAACGGTAAGAGACATCATAGATTGCACCATATCTAATAAAGTGCAGTTATGATGTTCGGACACACCATTATGCTGTGGTGTTCCAGGTGGCATGAGTTTGTGAAACTATTCCACATTGTTTTAATTAAAGACCAAACTCGTAACTCAAATATTTTACTTCTGCGATCATATCGTAGAAACCTTATTTTCTTGTCATGATGATTTTCCACTTCACTCTGAAATTCTTTGAACTTTTCAAATGTTTCAGACTTATGTTTCAGCAAGAAGATATACCCATATCTGCTCAAATCATCTGTGAAGGTCAGAAAATAACGATACCCGCCGCGAGCCTCAACACTCATCAGATCGCATACATCAGTATGTATTATTTCCAATAAGTCAATTGCTCGCTCCATTGTTCCGGAGAACGGAGTCTTAGTCATCTTGCCCAAGAGGCATGGTTCACAAGCATCAAGTGATTCATAATCAAGTGATTCCAAAATCCCATCAGCATGGAGTTTCTTCATGCGCTTTACACCAATATGACTTAAACGGCAGTGCCATAATAAGTTGCACTATCATTATTAACTTTTGCATCTTTTGGCTTCAATATTATGAATATGTGTATCACTACAATCGAGATCCAACAAACCATTTTCGTTGGTGTGTATGACCATAGAAGGTTTTATTCATGTAAACAGGAAAAAAAATATTCTCTAATTTAAATGAATAACCATATTGCAATAAACATGATCAAATCATATTCATGCTCAACCAAATAACACTTATTTAGGTTCAACACTAACCCCGAAAGTATAGGGAGTGTGCGATGATGATCATATCAATTTTGGAACCACTTCCAACACACATTGTCACTTCACCCTTAACTAGTCTCTGTTTATTCGGCAACTCCCGTTTCGAGTTACTAATCTTAGCAACTGAACTAGTATCAAATACTGAGGGGTTGCTATAAACACTAGTAAAGTACACATCAATAACATGTATATCAAATATACCTTTGTTCACTTCGCCATCCTTCTTATCCGCCAAATACTTGGGGCAGTTTCGCTTCCCGTGACTAGTCCCTTTGCAGTAGAAGCACTTAGTCTCAGGCTTAGGTCCAGACTTGGGCTTCTTTATTTGAGCAGCAACTTGCTTGCCGTTCTTCTTGAATTTCCCCTTCTATCCCTTTGCCCTTTTTTTGAAACTAGTGATCTTGTTAACCATCAACACTTGATGTTTTTCTTGATTTCTACCTTCGTCGATTTCAGCATCACAAAGAGCTTAGGAATTACTTTCGTCATCCCTTGCATATTATAGTTCATCAAGAAGTTCTACTAACTTGGTGACGGTGACTAGAGAATTCTGTCAATCACTATTTTATCTGGAAGATTAACTCCCACTTGATTCAAGCGATTGTAGTACCTAGACAATCTGAGCACATGCTCACTAATTGAGCGATTCTCCTCCATCTTTTAGCTACAGAACTTGTTGGAGACTTTATATCTCTCAACTCGGGTATTTGCTTGAAATAGTAACTTCAATTCCTGGAACATCTCATATGGTCCATGACGTTCAAAACGTATTTGAAGTCTCGATTCTAAGCCGTTAAGCATAGTGCACTAAACTATCAAGTAGTCATCATACTGAGCTAGCCAAACGTTCATAACGTCTGCTTCTGCTCCTGCAATAGGTTTGTCAATTAGCGGTGCATTAAGGACATAATTCTTCTGTGCAGCAATGAGGATAAACCTCAGATCACGGATCCAATCCGCATCATTGCTACTAACATCTTTCAACACAATTTTCTCTAGGAGCATATCTAAATAAACATATGAAAGCAACAACGCGAGCTATTGATTTACAACATAATTTGCAAAATACTACCAGTACTAAGTTCATGATAAATTTAAGTTCAATTAATCATATTACTTAAGAACTCCCACTTAGACAGACATCTCTCTAGTCATCTAAGTGATCACGTGATCCAAATCAACTAAACCATGTCCGATCATCACGTGAAATGGAGTAGTTTCAATGGTGAACATCACTATGTTGATCATATCTACTATATGATTCACGCTCGACCTTTCGGTCTCCGTGTTCCGAGGCCATATCTGCATATGCTAGGCTCGTCAAGTTTAACCTGAGTATTCCGCGTGTGCAAAACTGGCTTGCACCCGTTGTAGATGGACGTCGAGCTTATCACAACCGATCATCACGTGGTGTCTGGGCACGACGAACTTTGGCAACGGTGCATACTGAGGGAGAACACTTCTTGATAATTAGTGAGAGATCATCTTAAAATGCTACCGTTAATCAAAGCAAGATAAGATGCATAAAGGATAAACATCACATGCAATCAATATAAGTGATATGATATGGCCATCATCATCTTGTGCTTGTGATCTCCATCTCCGAAGCACCGTCATGATCACCATCGTCACCGGCGCGACACCTGGATCTCCATCGTAGCATCGTTGTCGTCTCGCCAACTATTGCTTCTACGACTATCGCTACCACTTAGTGATAAAGTAAAGCAATTACAGGGCGATTGCAATTCATACAATAAAGCGACAACCATATGGCTCCTGCCAGTTGCAGATAACAGATTTACAAAACAAGAACATATAATACAAAAAAATATATAATCACGTCTAGACCATATCACATCACAACATGCCCTGCAAAAACAAGTTAGACATCCTCTACTTTGTTGTTGCAAGTTTTACGTGGCTGCTCTTGGCTGAGCAAGAACCGTTCTTACCTACGCATCAAAACCACAGCGATAGTTTGTCAAGTTAGTGTTGTTTTAACCTTCTCAAGGACCGGGCGTAGCCACTTTTCAGTTCAACTAAAGTTGGAGAAACCGACACCCGCCAATAGCGTGTGCAAAGCACGTCGATAGAACCAGTCTCGGCGTAAGCGTCTGGCGTAATGTCGGTCCGGTCCGCTTCATCCAACAATACCGCCGAACCAAAGTATGACATGCTGGTAAGCAGTATGACTTGTATCGCCCACAACTCACTCGTGTTCTACTCGTGCATATAACATCAACGCATAAAACTTGGCTCGGATGCCACTGTTGGGAAACGTAGTAATTTCAAAAAAATCCTACGCACACGCAAGATCATGGTGATGCATAGCAACGAGAGGGGATAGTGTTATCCACGTACCCTCGTAGACCGTAAGCGGAAGCGTTATGACAACGCGGTTGATGTAGTCGTACGTCTTCACGATCTGACTGATCCAAGCACCGAATGTACGGCACCTCCGAGTTCAGCACACGTTCAGCTCGATGACGATCCCCGGACTCCGATCCAGCATGGTGTCGGGGTGAGTTCCGTCAGCACGACGGCGTGGTGACGATGATGATGTTCTACCGACGCAGAGCTTCGCCTAAGCACCGCTACGATATAACCGAGATGGAATATGGTGGAGGGGGGCACCGCACACGGCTAAGGAACGATCACAAAGATCAACTTGTGTGTCTATGGGGTGCCCCCTGCCCCCGTATATAAAGGAGTGGAGGAGGGGGAGGGCCGGCCCTCTCTATGGCGCGCCCTAGGGGAGTACTACTCCCACCGAGTAGGATTCCCCCTTTCCGAGTAGAACTAGGAGCCCTTCCAAGTAGTAGGAGTAGGAGGGAAGGAAAGGGAAGGAAAAGGAGAAGGAAGGAAGGGGGCGCCCCCCCTCCCTAGTCCAATTCGGACCAGCTCATGGGGAGGGGTGCGGCCACCCTTTGAGGCCTTTCTCTCCTTTCCCATATGGCCATTAAGGCCCAATACGAATTCTCGTAACTCCCCGGTACTCCCGAAAATACCCGAATCACTCGGAACCTTTCCGATGTCCGAATATAGTCATCCAATATATCGATCTTTACGTCTCGACCATTTCGAGACTCCTCGTCATGTCCCCGATCTCATCCGGGACTCCAAACTCCTTCGGTACATCAAAACTCATAAACTCATAATAAAGCATCATAGAAACCTTAAGCGTGCGGACCCTACGGGTTCGAGAACTATGTAGACATGACCGAGACACGTCTCCGGTCAATAACCAATAGCGGAACCTGGATGCTCATATTGGCTCCTACATATTCTACAATATCTTTATCGGTCAAACCGCATAACAACATATGTTGTTCCTTTTGTCATCGGTATGTTACTTGCCCGAGATTCGATCGTCGGTATCTCAATACCAAGTTCAATCTCGTTACCGGCAAGTCTCTTTACTCGTTCCGTAATACATCATCCCAAAACTAACTCATTAGTTGCAATGCTTGCAAGGCTTAAGTGATGTGTATTACCGAGAGGGCCCAGAGATACCTCTCCGACAATCGGAGTGACAAATCCTAATCTCGAAATACGCCAACTCAACATGTACCTTCGGAGACACCTGTAGAGCTCCTTTATAATCACCCAGTTACGTTGTGATGTTGGGTAAAGTGTTCCTCCGGTGGCAGGAGTTGCATAATCTCATAGTCATAGGAACATGTATAAGTCATGAAGAAAGCAATAGCAACATACTAAACGATCGTGTGCTAAGCTAACAGAATGGGTCATGTCAATCACATCATTCTCCTAATGATGTTATCCCGTTAATCAAATGACATCTCTTGTCTATGGCTAGGAAACATAACCATCTTTGATCAACGAGCTAGTCAAGTAGAGGCATACTAGTGACAATTTGTTTGTCTATGTATTCACACATGTATTATGTTTCCGGTTAATATAATTCTAGCATGAATAATAAACATTTATAATGATATAAGGAAATAAATAATAACTTTATTATTGCCTCTAGGGCATATTTCCTTCAAGACCTAGCTCATGATGCCACTGTTGGGGAACATTGCAGAAAATAAAAAATTTCCTATGTTCACCAAGATCAATCTATGGAGTCATCTAGCAACGAGAGAGAGGAGTGCATCTACATACCCTTGTAGATCGCGTGCGGAAGCGTTCAAAAGAACGGGGTTGAGGGAGTCGTACTCGTCGTGATCCAAATCACCGGAGATCCTAGCGCCGAACGGACGACACCTCCGCGTTCAACACACGTACGGTTGGGAAGACGTCTCCTCCTTCTTGATCCAGCAAGGGGGGGGAGAGGTTGATGAAGATCAGCAAGACGACGGCGTGGTGGTGGATGTAGCGACGATCTCGGCAGGGCTTCGCCAAGCTTCTGCGAGAGGGAGAGGTGTAGCAAGGGGAGAGGGAGGCGCCAAGAGCATGGGTGTGGCTGCCCTCCCACCCCCCCGTTAAATAGGCCCCCTAGGGGGGCGCCGGCCCTAGGATATGCAATCTCCAAGGGGCGCCCGGCCGGAAACTTGCCCCTAAGCCGGTGGGCGCCCACCCCTAGGGTTTCCAACCCTAGGCTGGGGGCCAAGAAGCGCACCAGCTCACCAGGGGCTGGTTCCCCTCCCACTTCAGCCCATGGGGCCCTCCGGGATAGGTGGCCCCACCCGGTGGACCCCCGGGACCCTTTCGGTGGTCCCGTTACAATACCGGTGACCCCCGAAACTTTCCCGATGGCCGAAACCTGACTTCCTATATATAATTCTTCACCTTCGGACCATTCCGGAACTCCTCGTGACGTCCGGGATCTCATCTGGGACTCCGAACAACTTTCGGGTTACTGCATACTCATATCTTTACAACCCTAGCGTCACCGAACCTTAAGTGTGTAGACCCTACCCTACGGGTTCGGGAGACATGCAGACATGACCGAGACGCCTCTCCGGTCAATAACCAACAACGGGATCTAGATACCCATGTTGGCTCCCACATACTCCTCGATGATCTCATCGGATGAACCACGATGTCGAGGATTCAATCAATCCCGTATACAATTCCCTTTGTCAATCGGTACGTTACTTGCCCGAGACTCGATCGTCGGTATCCCAATACCTCGTTCAATCTCGTTACCGGCAAGTCACATTACTCGTACCGTAATGCATGATCCCCTGACCAGACACTTGGTCACATTGAGCTCATGATGATGCATTACCGAGCGGGCCCAGAAATACCGCTCCGTCATACGGAGTGACAAATCCCAGTCTCGATTCGTGCCAACCCAACAGACACTTTCGGAGATACCCGTAGTGCACCTTTATAGTCACCCAGTTACTTTGTGACGTTTGGCACACCCAAAGCACTCCTACGGTATCCGGGAGTTGCACAATCTCATGGTCTAAGGAAATGATACTTGACATTTGGAAAAGCTCTAGCGAAACGAACTACACGATCTTTGTGCTATGCTTAGGATTGGGTTTTTTCCATCACATCATTCTCCTAATGATGTGATCCCGTTATCAATGACATCCAATGTCCATAGTCAGGAAACCATGACTATCCGTTGATCAACGAGCTAGTCAACTAGAGGCTCACTAGGGACTTGTTGTGGTCTATGTATTCACACATGTATTACGATTTCTGGATAATACAATTATAGCATGAACAATAGACAATTATCATGAACAAAGAAATATAATAATAATCATTTTATTATTGCCTCTAGGGCATATTTCCAACATTACCTATATTAACTCTGTTGTTGCCTCCATGCCAATATTTGCTATGTGCTCCCTCAAAGTTCATATCACCATTTTGGATCATGTTGACAAATCAAGCAGAAATTTCCTTTGGTATGGAAATGAGATCAATAAAAGAGGTAAATGTCTAGCCAGCTGGGATATGATATGCAAACTAAAACAGCAAGGGGGACTTGGAATTTTAAATCTAAGAGAACAAAACAAAGCACTCCTTATCAAACACCTCTTCAAGTTTTACAACAAGGTTGATGTTCCTTGGATTAAGTTAATTTGGGAAGCCCACTATCAAAATAATGAGGTACCACACTCTAACAGGAACAAAGGCTCTTTTTGGTGGAAGGACTGCATGAAAATGTTTGATCTTTTCAGAGATATGACAACCTATGATATTAAATCTGGGAACACTAGTATGCTTTGGGAGGACAATTGGAAGGGTGACATTATGAAGCTAAAGTTCCCTGAATTTCATTCCTTCACTCAAAAGGAAAATATATCTATCAAAGATGCCAAAGAATTGGATAATTATTATAGCTTATTTCAGCTACTATTATCCATCCAAGCCCACTAGCAGTTTCATTTGCTTTCAGACGAATTAAATAGCATTAGGCATAACTATGATGATGACACTTGGAGTTTCAGTTGGGGCAATAACAGAAACATTACCAAGAGGATCTATGACTATCTAATGATTGGTGAAGATGCTGCTGATACTTTCAAATGGATATGGAAATCATGTTGTTTACCAAAGCATAAATTCTTCTGCTGGCTAATGCTTAATGACAGAATAAATACATGTGATCTACTGAATCGGAAGAGCATGCATCTTGACTCCATGATATGTGTCCTATGCAATAATGAAGATATGGAAGACAGGACTCATCTCCTCTTTACATGTCCATTTAGTCAAGGATTTTTGTGGAACATTGGTTTTGAATGGAATTCTGATCTGGATCTCAATAGTATGATTATTGATGCTAATCAAAGATACAATATTAGCCATTTTATGGAAATCTTGATATTGGGATGCTAGAGCATATGGTATCAGAGAAATGGGAAGATTTTTGAAGGAATACCATGCTCAATAAATGAATGCAAGAATAATTTTATCAGAACTTTCAAATTAACCATGTTGAGAGCTAGACCAACCCTGAAAGAGGGCATGTCTTCTTGGATAGACAATATTTAATTTCCACCTTTTACTGTTTTTCTCCTCTTTTTCTCTAGTTTTTTTTCTTTCTTTCATCTAGCCTTTTTCTTTGGTTGTCCCCCCATCGACCATTGTAATAAACTTTGTTACCTTATTTATTATTGAAAAATGACACACTGTAGAGCTCTTACCCTACTGTATTATGGTCAAAAAAAATATTACAGCATATGTTAATTAACCATGGCAATATTTAACTTCTATTGCCATGGCAAATTTTACCTTTTATTTGCCGATGGCAAATTTACCCTTATTAACATGGCTATTTTACCTAAATCCCGATGGCAATATTTAACTTTCATTGCCATGGCAAGTTTTACTATTTATTTGCCATGGCTAATTTACCTTTATTAACATGGAAAATTTACCTAGATCCCCATGAATTTTTTTAACTTTTATTGCCATGCTAAGTTTTACTATTTATTTGACCTTTATTAAAATGGCAGATATTGATTTTTTTTGGCATGTCAAATATATGCAAATTTTAATATGATTTTGGTTATGGCATTTTTCTTGTTTTTTTCAACCTTTTGTGTTTTTTACCCATAAACAAAACTTCGTGTTTTTTCACACATGGCAATTTCCACATAGATTATATGTAAATTGAAGTAAAAGTACCATGACATTTTTTGCTACGAATCTGCCACTGGAAATTATTTTGTTTGTATGATGAAAATTGTCATGACTTCTTTGTAGGTTGTTGTTAAAATATATTCTTGTTCACCCATGGTAATTTTCTGCGTTTGAAAGTTGATGGCATATTTTTTTTACTTGACAAAGCAAAAAACTGGGCTTTTTGGCACAGCCAAAAAAGTCTTGCCTTTTTTTTCTTCTATTTTTCATTACTGGGCTTTTTTATACACTTTTTGGGCTGTTAGTGTATGGGGAGGCGCTCGCACTATTGGGGCTTTTCCTCCCGAACGAAATCACTCGTCGGGATTCGGTCTGGCACCTGCCCAGACCGAAACGGTTGGGAGATGTCTGGGTCCTACATTTTAGCTAGTAATTGTTTCATGCTAAACATGTAAAATAATTGGATGTACGAATACATCTATAATTTCATAATGTGGTATTCCAAATAATAACATGTTTATGTAATTTGAATATAGTTGCAAGACATATAATTCCAGAGGAGGACAGGTACCAGAGTGGTAACCCGCAGAGATGATCGACCGACTGCTCGATGTCGAGGAGCTATCCCTAGAATGTTCAAACGTTGTAGCAACTAGCAATTGCTAATCAACCTTCGTGGCCACAGATAGATCTCATCGACGTCATCTCATGTGTAACTACCAGTCTCACTAAAATTTCCAGGACCGAAATTTGCACGAGCAGGAAAGTATCCTTGTTCGATCCTTCTTGAGCTTTACCTCTCTCTACGCGCGGAGCCCGAGCCCAACCCTGAATATATGGAGGAGACCAACCCAACGTCGTATCACCCTTCCCTTAATTTTCCTGAAGTCGCCGATGAGTTGTAGAGCTGGTTAGCTGGTAGTACGTGATATATATTGGCGAGAGTTCGCAGGACTCTAGTTTGCCAATTGGTCATCAGTTTAGAAGATTTGAAGACCGAAGTACGCCAAGTACAAAGAAGAGTCCAATGATAGGTTCGTGGGCTGAAGGTCGTGAACATGCATGTCATGCATAGCAGTACTTAATAATACCCCATGGAGTATCTAATAGTAGAACGAATTCAATATACTTGATGAAAAAAAATCAATATACAATTCCATTATATATATAGGATCCACCGTACAAATTCACCAACATAACTACGATATAGATATAAACTAAGAACATGCATGAACGAATGAAATACTACTTGTCTACACGACCACTTTCACAAGCTATACAATCCATATGTAGGTATAGAGGTTTCTTGGACCACAGAATATCGTACTTGACAGATAACTTCACATGATTCTTCTTCCGCACGCAGACCATTCACCCCCTAGACATGCCCTTGCCTGAAAAGTCAAATAATGAAATTCTTTAATTATAATGGACGCACGTCAGTATTTTCACATCACATCATGCAAAACACTAGTAGGAGCACGAACTATATACATAGACATGCAGCCAGGATTCTTGACTCGCCTTTTTGTCAGGTCGTTTTACCATTGTATGGCGTTCTCGATGCGCAAGAGTTGTTGCCGTTGCTGGGGTCAGGGGTCGTTCCGGTCGACAACGCTTTACCTGCTTTACGGAGCGCACGAATGCATGCAAAAGGCGTCAAGAAAGTGCAAGAAAAAAGCATCCCAGACCACAACCGTCGAATATATAGAAAGGTACTACCGCCATGCATAAAGGGAGAGCTATCCATGCATGCATGCACGTATCACGTATGCTCAGGTGTTGAACGATCGGATGAGCGACACTCACTAACCTGTGCTAGGCGACGGCGCCTTTTGGCTAGCTTCCGCCGGAGTATATGGACGTCGATCATTCTGCTGGCCGGAAGACCCTCGCGTTGGAGGCACAAATCCACTTTGTGCTGCATATATATGTTATGGAGAATATATTAGAACATCAAAGTTGATAATTTGCTTACTCCGACCGTGCATGTGCATGCAATGGACGAATTGAATATCTGGAGAAGGCTGGCTCACCCTTCGCCGCCATGCTCAGTCCTGGAGGCTTTCGTGTCTGCTTGTGTTCTCTTCAGCTTGCTAGCTTTGGAAGAGTTTGTTGCTCGATGCTTGGATAATTTGGGGCCAGCCCATGGATGGGGTATATATACACCCATACAGGTAGTACGCACGGACAGAGGGGGAAATCCTGGAAATTTCATCTGGTTGCATCCATCATGTATATACCGTGGTGTTTATTTTTCTTAGAAATATACATGGCGTATGTGTACATGTTTTTTTAGAAAAGGAGGATGACTCCCGGCCTCTGCATCTGGACGATGAATACTGCCACTTTATTAATTATTCTTACAACACCTTACAAAGTCATACAACAGTAAGACTAAAGCCGCCGTCTAAGCAACTGTCGCTATACCTATCCAGTTGATGACGGGGCGCAAATAGCCTGAGCCTAATACCAAATAGACATCGCAACCAAGCCTAACATCTAAGACCTGAGACCCCAACCTAGCCACTTGCCGGGTCTGGGGCACACACTAGTCTGGCATGCTCTCAGAGGCCGCCGCCGCCAACTGCCACCCCTCCATCTTCAGAACTGTACTGATGCATCAACCTTGCTCGGTCCAGCTATCGTCGACGCCACCACGGCGCCCAACGGCACCTCCTCCCTGCGCGCAAACAACTGAACACGTCACGGTCACCACTGATACACCTCAGCGCCATGCTGCCAAGTATCACCAGCCGACACAGCTTGAAGCCCTTGGAGGATCTGTCGTGCGTAGCACCTGCCGACCAGGCATGACCAAGCGTAGCACCTGTCGGTCAGGCATGACTTGACATCTCCGCCAAAGCTCCGTGCAAGACGAAGCCGCTCCAACTCCTGCCTCTGACTTCCAGTGTTGCTCCACAAAACGATGCTCCCAAGAGAGAAACGACACCGCAGTGCCACCATCGTCCGCTTTGGAACACCAGATCCTAGGGTTTCCCCCGGAGCAATACGAGTGGGTCGACGGTAGTCACATGACGATGCCTTCATCAAGGAAACAACGTGGAACGCCGCCATCGCCTGCCGTCAGCTTGGTTTTCACCGGAAACTATGTCTCCCCGACTCGCAGCTGGTGCCAGATGACGGATCCCGAGATCCGAACACCCAACCTCAGGCCGACCACCTCTGACGGAAGAGATGACCACCACCGCCGGCTGCACCGGTCAGAACAGATCTGATCGGAGGTGCCGCCGACGAGACCATCAAGCCCTCCACGCCGTCGTCGCCGATCTGAAGGCAGCATGCACGCCACTACAGCCAAGCCAGCCGCTGCCGCCGCCCGAAGGGCCATCCGCAGCGCCCGCAACCCTGGCCTCCGCCGCGCCAAGCCGTCGTCGTCCGAGGACGGGCCGGCCTCCCGCCGCCTGCAGCAATCCGCCGCGCCGCAGATCCCAGATCGGTCGCGCCGCCACATGCCTTGGGGTCCGCCCCACCCCGGAGACGCGCGAGAGAGGAGATCCCCCGCCACCGCCGTCGGCCCCCGGGCTTAGCCCGGCGGCGTCTTCCGGCGGCGGCGGAGGGAGAGGAGGAGGGAGTTTGCGGCGGCGGCGGCTAGGTTTCTGGCCGCCCGAGTCGCCCTAGGGGGAGGACGACGCGGAGGCAGACATATCATTGGATGGATGGGTTTGTCCAATGTATTCCTACATTACAGAGCCAATGTCATTAGGCCTTGACCCAGCGCGTTGTCGCTGGATCTCCCGCGCATCAAGAAGATACGTCCGGCTGGTTGTTGCAGTTGAGATACGATGTAGACGTAGTATTTATTTGAAATAATGAACCTCGATTCAAATGGTGTTATTGCCTGCAATGTGCGCCCTTGAACAAAAGTCATCAGAATATGACAAAAACAGATTTGTTATACCAACCCGACGAACTTTGCTCATCAATCTCGTCGAACTTAGTCAATGTTGTTTCTGATTAGCTTGTGGACAGATGGATGCTCTGCCATGGAAAACGTCATGAATGTAATGGGCTTGACAAAGGCCTGGACACTAAACTGAAATCCCAGGTTTCATTGTGTGTGATTTCCGTCACATTTCCATGCAAATCGAAACACACCGACACCCGCGGGCGTCCAACTCCCAATTAACTGAGAGGCTCGATTTCTACATGAATTCCGGAGACAGATCAAGGTAGTTTTTCTCCGAGTCGTTTGCGTGTGAAGTACTACATTAAGGTAATTAGGTTCTCCGATTATTATGTCTGGATAAGAAGAGGAGGAGGAGGACCAACAGGTACAGCCATGCATATAGCTTAATTAAGTGTCCCAACCGTGGAAAGAACTAGTATTTTTTTTTCGGGGGAATGAGAACTTTATTCAATCATCTTTAGTTCCTGTATGATCAGCCATAACGCTAGGCATGAGAAAGCTAGGAGGGGAGTCCATCCAACAGCTCGAAACCCCTAATGTGCAAGCAAACTTGGCACAAAGATGGGCTGGAGCATTGGCATTTCTTGATACAAATTGAATAGCAAAAGACTAAAAAGATAAAGCTAGTCCTTCTATCTCCAATAGAACTGGCGCTACCGTCGAGCGCGAGAAAGTGCGAGAAGCCCACAGATCGACTACCTCCTTGTAGTCAACCTTCATAACCACTCGCATGAATCCTCGGAGACGAGCAAAAAGAACCCCATCATGCAGAGCCAAAGCTTCTGCTACCAATGGATCCGTCACTCGGGATATGGCTTGCTCCAGGCAGCAAGAAAGCCAGTCGAAGACCGAGCGATCCCTCCTGCACCCCCTTTCCTCTCCTCAGTAGAGATACCTGCATCAGTGTTGATCTTGATCCCATCACCCTCAAGTGGTCTCCATCCGTATCCAGTCAGGACTTTGGTGTGCTCCATAGGAAGTTCTAGCACCGCCAAAGCCTCCTTGATCATTCTCTGAAACTGGACTGGGTTTGAACTTTCCTTATCATGTGTACTATTATTTCTGGAGGTCCAAATCACCCACATGACAGAAACAATTTTTGCCCTATCAGTTTCTTGAAACCTTGAGTCACAAAGAATATCTTTCATCCATGTTTCTGGATGGAGAGCAGGAAGTTTCACTTGCAGCCACTCTCTCGCTTCCCCCCAGAACCTCTTTGCATGAGTGCACTTAACCAGCGCATGCATCAAATCCTCGTCTGCAGCTAGGCAGACTTTACATCTAGCTGTGGTGACTATGTGTCTGTGCTGTAATGTACGCTCGACAGGAAGGATTCCCCGTAGAACTCGCCACCAGAACACACGCACTTTAGGCACCACTTTTAGCTTCCACAACCTTGTCCATAACTGTTTTTCAGTCTCTGAAGTACCCGTAGTCGTCCCTTCCTCTAGAGCTAAGTGCTCGTTGCGAGTCATAAGAGCCCGATACGCATATTTTACAGTATAGATACCCATCTTCTCCCACGCCCATGCCCAGAAGTCCTCTCCTCCCCCTTGCCGCAATGGTATATTCAAGATAGCATCAGCATCGGAAGCGATAAAATTCCTCCTGACAATATCCACCTTCCATAACCAAGAGTCACTGTCAATGAGATCGGAGACTGTGTGTAATTTATCACTTCCAACCTGCATTGATGGCTTCATGGAGAGCTTCCCTTGGATCCAATTATCATTCCAGATTGACACTGAAGAGCCATCCCCAATACGCCTGATCAAACCCACTTTAAGCGCCTCCCTTCCTGTTATAATAGCACGCCAGGTAGCCGAGGCGTTCTTTGGTACAGTAGCGTGCATGAAATCTGTGAGAGGGAAATACTTCCCCTTCAACACACGACAACAGAGAGATTCTGGGTTTGTGATCATTCTCCATCCATGCTTGCCTAGCATAGCTAAGTTAAACATCTCAAGATTCCGAAAACCCATCCCTCCCTGTACCTTCGGTGATGCGAGTGTTTGCCAATCGACCCAGTGCAGCAAGCGCCGGTCGAGAGAACTACTCCACCAATATTTTGCCATACTAGATGAAAACCCCTCGCAAACCTTCTTCGTCAGTTTAAAACAGCTCATTGAGAAGGTGGGTATAGCCTGTATGACTGACTTCAAACGAACTTCCCTCGCAGCATAGGAAACAAGTCTCTCTGATCCGCCATTTAATTTACTTCTGATTCGTTCCCCTAAATGATCAAACATCCCACTTGTAATGCGGCCAACTGCTATCGGAAGACCAAGATATCTCTCATTAAACGCTTCTACAATGATGCCCATCAAACTCTTCATTGCTTGGCGATATGTGTCAGAGGTGTTTGGACTGAAGAAAATGGAACTCTTTTCTCTGTTCACACACTGACCCGAGCAATCTCCATAAATTATGAGAATATCATTCAAGCGCCGCGCACTCTGCTGTTTTGCTTGCATGAATATTAGACTGTCGTCCGCAAAAAGCAAGTGATTGATCCAAGGTGAGTTCGGACTCACCCTTATACCTTTGTCCACGTACGGTCTGCCAAAGTTATTGCGCAAAGTGGTAAAACCCTCCGTACATAACAGGAACAGATAAGGCGACGCCGGGTCCCCTTGCCTTAACCCCCTCGAAGGGGAAAAGAACGGTAAAAGCTCCCCATTCACACGGGCAGCAAACCTGACCGAAGAAACACACTTGAGGATAAGACGAATAAAGGACGTGCTGAAGCCAAGACATGCCATCATTGTTTCTATGTAGTGCCATTCAACACGGTCGTATGCTTTCATCATATCTAGTTTCACCGCACACACACTATTTTTTCCTTTCCTCCTCTTCCTCATTGCATGAACACTCTCATAGGCAATAAGGATGTTATCCGTAATCAGACGACCTGGTACGAATGCACTTTGTTCTCCTCCTATGATATCATCCAAGAAGATCCTCAATCTGTTTGCTATACACTTGGCTGCAATTTTGTAAAGTACAGGACAGAGAGAGATCGGTCTATATTGATTAATGCACTGGGGATGTCTCACCTTAGGAATGAGTGTGATAGTTGTGTCATTCATTCCCGCTGGTAACTCGCCCCCATGAAGAAAGTCCAACACTGCCTGAATAATATCATCCTTGATCAAACTCCAATGTCGTTGGAAAAAACCCGCCGTAAAACCATTCACCCCCGGGGCCTTCGATGGTGCCATCTGAAACAGCGCCACTCTCACCTCCTCCGCTGTGTATGGCCTATCAATAATTTCATTCATATCCGCCGTCACCCGTTGAGGGACTAAATTTGTCAGTTCATCCATAGGTTGGTGCCCTTGGGAAGTATATAGGTCTTGAAAAAACTCTTGTACCACTGTACAATTTTCCTCCTTCGTCTGACATATGGTGCCATCCTCTCGCACAAGATTGTCAATTTTGTTCTTTCTCTTCCGTTGAGCCGCTTGTAGCTGGAAGTATTTCGTATTTCGGTCTCCCTGCCTCAACCACAACACTCTCGATCGTTGTTTCAAAAAAAATCTCCTCCTGGCGCAGGACCTCTCTGAGCTGTTTTGCAACTGATAGCTCCTCAACAGAGGGCCCTCGCCCTATAGATTGGCCATGCAATTTATCAAGCCTCGACCGCAGCTTACGTATTTTACGTGCCAGACACCCAAACTCAGCAGCACCCCATTCAGTCAAAGTTGATTGCATTGCAGAAAGTGCTTGAAGAACACCTCCAAGTCCCTGTCGACCGGACCCCTTTTGCCAATTTTCTTTTACAACTTGATCGTAGTCGGCATGACACTGCCACATGTCCTCATAACGAAACTGTTTGTTTGCTCTAGAACGCCCCTCGGCCGCATATTCATTTAAGTCCACTTTAACAAAACAGTGATCAGACTCTGTTGTGCTGATGTGCCTAACGTGAGCATAAGCAAACATATTAAGCAGCTCCTGATTAGCAAAAGCCCTATCAATCCGAGCCTTCACATTTGCAAGTCCTGACTGCCCATTATCCCATGTGTATTCTGTTCCTGACCATCCAAGATCCTGCCACATACATTCTTCAGTCACTTCTCGAAACGCCCGCATTTGCCATTCAGGTCGAGCTGCTCGCGAGAAATGCTCCGAACCATACAGAGTTTCATTGAAATCGCCGATACATATCCATGCTGAATGTTGTACCGCGAACAAAGTCCGGAGAAACCGCCAACTCTGATAGCGATCCTCCACCTTTGGTGCATCGTAGAAACCGGTGAACCTCCACTTTTCTGATCTTCTTTCCACCTTCCGCACTTCCACATCGATATGGGCCGAACTATAATTCTTTAGCTCGACTGTAACGTCATCCGACCAAAACAGACCAATACCTCCACTCAATCCTCTGCTATCCACAGCAAAACACCCAGCAAAGCCTAACTGATTTTGCACCGCTTCGACTCTATTTGCAGAGATTTTTGTCTCCATAACAAACAGGAGACAGGGCACTTCCTGCTTCACTACATTGCGAAGCTCTCGAACTGTCGATGGATTCCCAAGCCCCCGACAGTTCCAGCTTAGACAACTCATTGCGAGTGGCAGGGCTGCATCGCAGCCTCTGCCGTGCTACCGGAATTCACCAGCGTAGGTTTCTTTTTCTTCGGTACCCGTGGCTCCTCTCCATCATTTTCCTGACTCGGATCTTTCCCAGAGGACCCAAGGACTACACCTTCACCATTAGCCGCAAATGGTTCATTCATCAGAAGTGGTGTTTCCACCCTCCTGTATACCTGCTGATTAGTGTTCGGCCCCCCCTTACGCTTGTACTGCTCGCGTGGTTTGATTGGGGAGGTGACCTCTGCACCCTTCTCTGCGGCAGTACTAGAGTTTCTCGTCTCAGCTTTATTACCCGAAAAACCCTGATACTCCTTTGACGAGCCATCACCCGAGTACGCCCTCTTCCATTCATCCATCGGCCTCAAGTTTTTTCCAAATGGTAAATCTCCATTGGCATCCCGAGTCTCCGGCGTCGGACAGTACAGATCTGAGTGGCCAAGGCGACCACACGAAAAACAAAAGTGTGGTACATTCTCGTATTGGATTTCATACAAGTCTGAACATTTTCTACGAGCTGACTCAATCAGTATCCACCTCCTAAGAGGCTTACTCACGTCAATTATGACTCTTGCTCTCAGATATCCATTCACATGATCAAATGAAACATGAGTTGCATGTTTATCGATCAGATTAGCAATAGCAGCACTCCACTTATCATCCCTCAGGTTGAAGGGAAGATTGACAACTCGAGCCCACAGTTGCAGCCTGTCAAACCTGAGTTCAGAAGGACGCATACAATCATCAAACTCCGACAGAATCACCGCATTCTTACTCACGTGCCACGGCGAGCCTTCCCATACACGATCACGATCCCGTTGGTTTGCAAATTCCGCTACAAACATATTATCTCCAACAGATCGAAAAGCCAAACCCTTCGGGTTTCCCCACGCCGGCCGAAGGGCACTGATAATGGTCTGGATGTGGAGTATATTCCGGTGCAATACCTTCCCCGCCAGCATCCACTTCGCCGGCGCGCCGTCATCCCGATCATCGAGCACCAGCGGAGTCGCTTCCTCCTCCGTGATGTCAAGTTTTCCTAGGGCTTCCGCTAACTTCGCCCTTGCCGCACGGGGCGACAAAGGCTCCCGTCCCCCTCGCCGATCCGATGATGTTGCTATCCTCCAGACGGCAGATCCCTCGCCCCGCCGAGTAGATCGACGTGCGCCACCAGGTTCCACCCCCAAAACCCTAGAATCGCCAAGGGAGCGCTCCGGGAATTGCGGGGGAACTAGTATTAAACGGGTGGTCAGTAAGATGGTTGTGTATTTCTGGGAACGTGTACTTCTACTTCTGATGTACGACCTGGTTATACTACACATGTGTTGTCCTTCTTTTATCACACTGGGTTGACTGTTACCTACCCGCCCTTTAATATAGAAGTATTACCTCCGTAAAGAAAATAAGAGTGTTTAGATCTAAACACTTTTATATTTATTTATAAAGAGAGTAGTTCACAAAGATAGCATTTTCAGCGTACTGCATGTTAACCTATACAGTTTCCTACTCCATGTGTGCATTATTAAACCTAAATGTTATAGGTCCGGCGTTAGATTTCTGTTCATCTCGTGTAAAGCTCTTCCTATCGTCCGATCACGCAAAACAGCTCACGTCGCAAGGCTGGTGCCACGTCATGTGTTTGAGTCCACTCATGCCACCCGCTCGTGTCTCTCATTCACCCCACCCCACTTCTCTTTGTCTTCTTCCCCATAAAATCCTCCATCTTCCCGGCGGCGGTGCTGCGGCGGCAGCTCCGGTATCCCTACGAGGCCCCAATGAGGGTGGTGAGCGGCACGACACTACCTCTGGGGCGCATGGTGTGGGCCGCGGCATATGAGGAGGCAGCTACTCGCTACTGCACTGCGGTGACGGGGCTCCCAGTTGGATCCTGCAACTCACGGCAGCTCGAGGGCGGGCTCTCCATCGGGATAAATCCATCCGTCACCTACTCCGACTGACACGGGTGACTTTGAAGGGTTGCTTCGTTGGCGCTGCGGCTCCGGGGGACGAGATGGAGGTTTACCATGTCTTATGCGCCAAATATGCGTAATTTGTTATGTCCAAGAGTATATAATTTTCCATGCGACAAGTTTAAAAATTCATAGATTTGCCATGTGGACATTACAAAGATATATACAATTTGCCATGCTTGGAAAACAAGATCCATGTGACCAAATACGGGTTTGCCATGTTATAATTTTTTTCTCCTAAACTTGTCATGTGACTAGTAAAAAAAACATAATGTGTACGGTTGCCATGATCTAGATCAAAAATTTGTCTAAGCTTGCTATGTGACCAGTAAAAAATTTGTTCTAAATTTGCCACACATTAGAAATAAAAAATTTCAACCAAATTTCCATAACATGTATAATTTTGCCATGATCTATGTATAGGTGTCACGGCGTATATACAAGTACTTGATATGACAAAAACAATTTTGTCTTGAGAATATTTTTACAAAAACTGCCAACGCCATTTTTATGTGGAATTGACATGTGCAAAGCCTAGTGATTCTCCATCTACATGAAACAAAAAAACAAACAAAATACATATGAACATAATTTTCTATGTGTTTTATGTATAATTTTTAGTGAATTATGTAACAAAAAATATCTAATTTCCATGTGATAAGTTAAACTTCATTCCAACAAGTTGACATGAGATGATTACAAAATTTCCTACAAACTTGCCATGTTTTCTTTAATATATAGAACATTTTCCATCAAAGTTTCCATGGACCATGTAAAAAATAGAACTATTCACAATTTCTCGTACAATACCATGACCATTATCATACATATGTTTTTTTTTCTATATCACGATGGCAAATTAGTTTTTCTAGCATGGGAAATTTATCTAGTATAGTATGGCAATTTTATTAGTGCAACATGGCAATTGTAAATTTAGATATAGGTGGATTTTTTTACTCTGTCATGACAATTTCTCTCTATTTTATATATTTATTCATATATATGTAATCTTGAACATGGGAAATTTTTATGTTATATATAGGGGGACTTTAATCACATTCATGGCAAACTTACTTTTTTTGTCATTTTTATCCCAATATCCATGTTATGTATTTTTAAACTATTTCAAGATTGTTATTGAGATGGCAATTTTATGGGCATGAATTTTTTTACGCTTTTTTCCTGTAAATTTGTGGTAGATAATTATTTATGTACATAATTCTTATAGATCAATTGTAGATAAGAATTATTTTTTGTTCTCATTGGATAGTTGGGCCTTTTCCCCTCGAACTTATGGAATATTATTATTATTAGAGAACAACAATTTTTATTAAGAGCAAGAATTTTTTTCAATGGCATGTCAATATTGTTAAGAAATATATGGCATGCAAATTTTATTACCAACATCCCAACATTTTTATTTCTAATGGCATGGTAATTTTATTATTTTGAACATAGCAATTTTCTTTGTTTTCACAAGATTGCAATTTGTGCATCATTATCATTGAAAAAACTTGTTGTCATGGAAACTTTATTCTTATTCAAATGGCAATTTAAATTATACAACCACAACAACTTAAAATGCATTGTCTTTTTTAAAATGTTTTTTCAGCCTATCTTGGCAAATTTTATTATTTAGACCATGGTAATTTAGTTTGAATGATACGGCAGTTCTATCATTTCACTCATGGAAATTTTTGTGTGTGTGATTTGATGTTAGTACTCAGAAAGTATACAATTTGGCCACTTGACTAAGAGCATGGCAATTTATTTTTTATGGCATGGCAAATTATATAAAATGTTAAACTATTATATTTCAGAATGGAAATTTAATATGACATTACCATGGAAAATTTTAGACATATCCGGTGGCAATTTTTGTAGGGGAAATATGTGTTCTACTTTATTTGTCCTTTTTTATTTTTGTTTTTCATACTACCATGGCAATTAATTTTTTAGTACATGCTTTTTTGTAGACAATTCACATCCATGATATAAATCCCGTTGCAAATCTATTTTGGGGTTCTCCGCCACGTGTTTTCGGATAGTTTTTCATTTGCACTGCTTTTTCGGGCATAAAGAATGACGCACCGGGGGGGCATCAAATGGCCTGTCGAGCCAATATTGGGGTTTCGCTCGGTGGACGTTCTACCGAAGATGTGGCTCTATTAGGATTTGTTTGTGTTTTCGTTGTTATGAACTATTTATGTTTTTAAGGCTATTTATTTGGCTAGCCTCTGACTAGTGGTTTATAAGACTATGTTAATTTTGGATCATTACGATGTAATGGAATGATGCATTTGTGTTTGATATTACATCAGTACCGTGTATGTTGGTGAATCAATCTAGGGGCTGGCACGGTAAGCACGGAGACGTAAACCTTAACAGGTTGGTCGTCAGAGATAAAGGATACTAAAGTGCAATTATATTTAAGACAACATACATGGATGAGTGACATGATTATTGGGTAGTTGCACATACATGGAGCGACCCACACCACCACATAGAGTGCAGGTCATTAGCACATCATTCCAATCATCGGCCGTGAAACAAATTTGATGTTCTTTATTCGGGATGTCAACGCTGATTCTCAAGTCCTCTTTTGTCCTAAGGAAAGCCCTGATTTTAATATGCCAAACTTTGTAGTATGCAGGTTTTGCAGGAAAACATTTCCTGCAAAGCAAGGGTAGCCTCACACAGATCAAAGGAAATAATTGATTGTTGTTATAGAGTTTATAATTTATTGTTTATACAACATGCATGGTATTCTTTTACAGACATTATGGTATTTAGAAATTATGGTCGAGATAATCATATAGACGAATAATTTTGAAAAGCAGCCTCTTCGATAATTTGAAAATGACAAACTAATATATATTAATAGGTAATTCACATGAATAACAAGTTTGTGTTCCAAAAGTTTCAACCAAATAAATAGCAGTCAATCAATTTCAACAACAAAGGTGGAACTATGAGCCATAATTCTACAACTATGATGCAAACTACACATAGACATTGTTCATAATTAATTTGCACTAGTTATTAAACTTAATTAATACATAATTGTACTCCCACTCAAATCAATATCTCTCATAATTAATAGTGACGTCTCAAGATCCAAGCCTAGTTCTCAGCCATTGATGTGGACATCACTAACGACGAGAATTTTGACCGGTGGGCAAACTTTTGCCGATCGTATCTCCATAAGGCTCTTGTTCATCTTTCGGTGCTTTGTGCTCCGAGCTCAGAACGATTCTGCTAGATCTTCAAGATAACCGAGTGCTATCTACAAGCATGGTCTGACCATCCCCGTCTTACACCTCGCGTCCCGTTTGTGCTCATGTGGACATGACCCACTCCGGAATGCTATGTGTTATAGAAGGTTGCAACACTGGGAAGAGCACCTTTTAACTTGATATTTACTGTGAGAGATCACTCTAATAATTGACTGCAGCGCAATCAAAGGGTGCAAACAACAAACGGATAAATATCTCAGGAAATTCATAATAGCATGACATGGTATAGCCTTAGGCACTGGGAGTTCTCTGTGATCTTCTTCAACCTCCAGTTGAAGCGACGTGACGGCCAATATTTCGTTGTCGTGGCAATCGTTTCAAAAAAGTTGTCGTGGCGGCAATCTCAAAAAATGTTGCCTTAGCGGTCTTTTCAGAAAACATTGTTGTGGCACCAAAATCTGAAATTCCGCCGTGGCACGAAATTATAGCTCCTTGTCTCACGCCTTGGTACACCTTCTCCTCGTCTGGGTCCTCCATGTACAACTTGCCACCATCACCTGTAACCTGTCTGTACAATATTTACATTAAGGTGGCAATCTCGTGGCTCCAACCATCATGCCGTGACATGCAGGCCACTTAACATTACAACATATAACCATCTCATACATAAACTCATTATCATGATGAAGTCTATAACGCATCATATGCAAACCCTACAAAACGAAGTTAGACGTCCTCGGTTTGGCAAATTTTAGTTACGTGGTTTATAGGGTTTCTGGATAAACCTAGCAACCTACGTGCACACCATAAGTGATAATCATTGTTGCTAGATTAACTTTCGAGGTGTGTGAAAGAAGAGACTTAATTAAAAATCATGTCCCCCCATATTAAACTTCGTCTAATACACGTGACCCCCTAGAAGATTATCCATCTTCATTTCCCCCTTGCGTATGCGACGGTTCATTATTCTTGACTATGGTGAAGCCAGCCAGAGCCGATCGATTGTCAGAACCTTGTGAAAAGCGACACCATGTTGTCAATGAACTGAACCAAAGCAACACTCGAGGGAAGCATAGCAAGAACATCACCCTCACATCCACACGTGATCTAGATCGCAACCTGCATATACTCATAGAGCTGCTCATGATGCCACTGTTGGGAAACGTAGTAGGAAACAAAAAAAATTGGCCTACAATCACCCAGCAACAATACGAAGATGCATAACAGGCTGTGATCAACGATCGTTACCGACTTCGGGAGTGCAGCGGAATTAAACGAGTCGGTGTATATCGTACTTGGAGTCCCTTGAATGTCGATGACGATCCCGCGAACCGCCCACGAATGATCCCTCGAACGGAAGACCGAAAGCATGACCTCTCTACTTGGTTGCAAGCGTACGGTCTTCACTATCAGGCAGCGCGTCGCCATCCAGAGCTAATCGTCATCGGAGAATTAGAGGTAGGAGATTAGAATTACACGGGGTTTCTAATTATGGGGGTTCGAGATGGCTAGGGCTAGCTCCAATTAGTCAACTAGGACCAACAAGAACTAGAAATAGATCAACTAGAAGAGGCTCCAAAACTTATATGTTAAAAGGGTGGAAACTCTCTAGTATATATAGGTTGGGAGGGGAGGAGGAGGCGCCTCACAAAGGGGGAAAAGTCTCCCCATTGTGGCCAGCCAAGGGGAGGGGTAATCCCCCGCCAATTCGGCCTCCCTCTCCCCTTTCCATGGGGGAGAAGGGGGCGCCACCCATATTAGGCCTTTGTGGCCCAAGTGGTCTTCCACTACTTGGTCTTATTAGGCCCGTTGATATTAAGTTAAATATATATTTGTTCTAAACATTTTTAAAGTATAATTTAACATTCCCGGGAACATTTTCCACCTATATATATATTAATCGGTAATACCCGGTATTACCCGATATTCACCGAAACCCTTCCGGTGACCCCGAAACGCTTCCGGAACCTCTCGGAACCATTCCGGATAATAATGAAACTATTCCACAAATATATTCTCAACACTCCTTTCCTACTAACACTCGGCAGATCGTGATTACCTTAAGCTTGTGATCTCGTAGGTTCGGTAAATCATAGACATGAACGAAACCCCTTCGTTCAATGATGGATAGCGGAACAGTGTACATCCATATCGGTCCCTATGATTACACAAATGATATTTGAGTGAACCTTGGCTATCATGTGATGTTCCTTTTGCTTCGTGATACTTTACAAAACCCGGTGTGCATCGGTATCCTCCTGAGTCATCACCAAGCTCACTATACCGTTGCTCCCGTTACCGGTTTTGTTCTTCTTTCTCGTTGACGTGTTCCGGCATCCCCGTGACATAGTCACCTATGTCTGGCCAGACGATGATAGATGCCTTCACACCAAGAGGGCCCTAAGAATATCTCTCCATCATTGGAGGAGCAAATCCCACTCACGAGTTGTCCGGTCACTAGTCAAACTTTCCGGTGTGCCTGAAAGTTGCCGTTATGATCACCTTGTCATAGATGACGTTTGAGCAACCTCAAAGCCCACCATCTGGTAGGAAGTGACCGAGACACTCTCATGGTCTGACGAACTAAAACACATGCTAACACTCCGTGTTATAACAGATGATTTCAGACGATATAATCACATAGTAAAACAGACAAGTATTGGGTCGATCCAATATGATCGTTCTTCCAACGTCATACCCTCAATGTTGTTTTAGGGCTATCGTTACACTTAACGATATCCTAAAATTCGAAAAACGTGATCACCAACAACACTTGAGCCAGTCTTGGAGGTGAGACCGGGAACCTATTTTATTTCGTTTATCATTCCACACGTGCATAAGGGTTTTCCACTGAATCACATATTCTAAAATCATAACAGTTATAGCATGGAATATAAACTCTTAATTATGAATAGGAAAATATAATAATACAAATATTATTGCCTCTAGAGTATATTTCCAACAAAATGTACCATTGTAACCGTGAGCATCATCATCATGAATACAATAAATGAAACAGGATGTAGGCTTGCCGTGCCTGGTTAGGATGATATCAACCTCAATTTTGTTAATCGAGGGCTGAGACAATTGAGGTACTGCCCTCAACGCACGGCGTCTCACCTTGCGGGGATCTCAAGGATGTTGTGCTCAGCTGGTTTCGTACTAGGGCCGATCATGTTGAAGGTAAACAAGGCAAGACACCACCAAGAGAGGGGATCAAGTCCCAAGGAAAAAAGCAATCCGCCGCTGCTGTTTGTTTTGACGTTCCAGGTTTAAAATCACCTGTTTCCAAAAGCTTCGAGCGGGCTGTTTCCAAAAGAAAGATGCTGCAAATATAAGGGAAACACTTACCTCTAGACGTCTGGTCAGAAGCATTCGTCAGAGCGGCCGTGTGCCGTCGATCCCAGTTGGATCTCACGGCTGAAAGACACACTAAAATTCCTGGGCCAACTTTCCAAACTACTACCCTAATCGCTCCTTCCCAAATTAATTACCCTGAATTCACGACACAACTCATCTCACCTGGTTCCATCTCTCGCGCACCCGTCTGGCCGTCCTTCGTTAGCGCCGTCATCGTCGTCCCCGTTCGCCGCCCGGCCCTCCTCTCCGCATCATCGGTGCGTCATCCCGTTCCGCGGCCACGCGAGGACTGGCCTACAAACTGCTCGTCCACGACCTCTCAAACGCAGAGCCGTCGTGCTTGTCTCCACCAAGATCGGAGCCTACTCCGTTTGTAGTTGTGGCATGCTATCGACCTCGTCGGAGCGTCGTTTCTATTCGGGAAGGAAGCCACGACGAGTGGATTACTGAAGGTTTTGCCCAACCCATCCTCAGCTGACCTAGGGTTTGAGTCATCTCCTCCTAATACAGAACAAAATCCCTTCATTGCTACTGTTGGTTGGTTTTGGCCATCATTGTGTTCTGTAATTTGTTTGACCTGTATCTATTCAATATCTTGGTTTTTTCATGATTGTGGACATGATTTTGTCTCGTTCATTCTGTATTCAGTCATTAAATCGCGACACCTTTTCGCATCTTTGTTGTCTAGGTTCCGTGCGAGTTGAAGGTACCACATGCGGCAGGTTGTACGAATCAGCCCCCATCTGATCTAGGTTCTGATTCTCCTCATTCATACCATGCTTACAACTTATATGCTTCATACGTATCATATTTTTTGCATCGGAAATATGTATCAGCTTGCTTCATATTTATCATGCTAGTGCTTCTTCACTAAGTCGAGTTTGCTTCATACATTTTAAACTTGTGCTTCTACAATGAGTTTAGTTTTGCTTCTTAATTTGCATGTGTATGTTTGCAGCCGTCATGTATTTACTTAATTTAAAACTAACCCATGCTTCCTAAGTTTCACACATATTATGCACAAAACAGCCACTCCTTTCTGAACGTAATTTGAATGACTACGTATAAATCTTTTGTATTTCCATTTAGAATAAATATATCTGCTTCCACTATGTAGATATTATGTTGAGATTGTATGAATAAGTTGCATCCAAATTTTCATGATTCGTATGAATCACACGTTTCTTCACGGTGTACAATTTGTTTCATATGCCACATATATAGTTATGCTTCTTCAATGTATATAGTCTGCTTCGTATCTTTCACACCTGTGCTTTCTACATTTTGTTTGGTTTGCAACATTTCCATGCTTTGTATTGTATTAAGAATCATCTTTGTATACACATCAAATAATCCACCCTTCTAAATTTCTACAAGGTTGATGGGAGCGGAAAAACATACTTTGCCGATGGTCGATGGGGGGCCTAGCATGCAGCATGCTGCCGAGCATCTCAGTGCTAAGGGTTATGGTCATCAGCTCGGAAGCAAACTAGCCATACGCACCACTTGGTTGCTTGGAGAAAAAATGACTATGGTTTATGAAGCATGGTTTGTTGGGTTGGATGCTTGATTTTCCTATGATGGAAGCAAAGGGTGCACATTTGTATTTCTATATGTGTTTATTGGCGCAAACAATATTGTGATGTTTCAAAACAAAATATACCATTATATAAGTCAAAAGGTTCTGTCAAACTGAAGCAAATATCAGTCGTGTTTGAAGAGAATTCTCGTATCTATGGAAACATTTGTTTTGCCACGTTGAAAACACCCATTAAATTCAAAAAATTGGACCGAAACAAATTCCAATCACGATGGAGGCAAAGCTTGTAGCTTTGAAAGAAGACTGTTAGATTTCAAATAATTCTGCATCCAAATTTTCAAATAAACTCTCCAACCAATTATTTGTGGCAGAAAAAAAAAACTAAGCACCGAACCCACGTATTGTACTACCTAGGCCAACAAGTAATGGACCATGCATGCACAGTAACTACCTAGGCCCACATTATTCTATTCATGCATCAGACGCATCAGATATCACTAATCTAACGGCAAGCAGCTAGTCTGATGGCCGCAAGGCATCTGATGCCTAGTGGTTCCCCGAATATAAAGGCGCCGTAGCACAGTACCGCGGTCCTACCTGATGGTCGTCAGACGTAAAGAAAAGAGCAATGCTACACATACAGGCAATTACGGGCTAGGATTGATTACATGCTGACATGGCAAAGGGTGATTGGAAAGAAGGAGAGTGAGGCGGGCCACCCGGTGGAAAATCAGGGGGGGGGGGGCAGAGAGATTTAAGGAAGGCTCTGTAACAACCCTGTAAACGGCCTGTACGTCTAGGATATTTGTAAAGAAAAAACGACCCGGAGGACGTGGACGTGGATTCGTCAACCCAGTGACGATAAATAGCAGAGTTGGACGACCCGGAGAAGGACTCGGACCCCGCCTCGAGTCGCCTCCTCCGGCCTCCGCCCCGACGGCCTGCCTCTGCGGCCAGGACCTCGCCTTCGAGTCATCCGCGGCTTCAAGCCGCCTCCGCATCCGCCGGTCAGCCGGCTCCAACCGCCTCGCCGAGGCGTCTCCACTTCGAGCCGCCCCCGTGCGAGCTCGCCCCTGCGGCCTCGAGCCACCCACTTTGGTTCGTCTCCGCTTGCCGCGCCTCTGCCACGGCCCCGCCTCGACCTCGCATCGCGCCGCCGCCCTCATCGCCACAGCCGCGCCAGGCCGACCTCGCCTCGGTTCACCTCGAGCCGCCGCTCTTCGCCGCCCTCGCCCTCAAATCGCCTCGCGCCGCCCCCGCCTCCGGCGTCGCGGCCTCGTTAAGCCGCTGCCTCTGCGCCGTCGTCTCTGCGGCCTGCGAGCCGCCGTCGCGCCTCGCCTTCGCTTCCAAGGCGCCTTCACCCCTCGCCGGCTTCACCTCGAGCCGCCGCCCCGCAGCCACGACCACGGCCTCGCCTCCGCCTCCGCCTTGAGCCACCTGCCGCGCGGTGAGCCACCTCCGCCGTGTCCGTCGTCGAGCCGTCGCCGCCCCGGCCCGGCGCCACCTCCGAGCCGCCCGGCTTCGCGGCCGCCCCGGCCCGGCCCCGCCACCAGTTAAAAAAAAAGATCCATTCTAGCGTAGCCACAAATAAATCTCGTCGACTCAACTACTACCAACTCTCCTACAAAAACGTCTTATCCCCACCACGGGGAAACCATTTTAATTTATTTGAAGCTCGAAGCCTGTTCGTGGGCGGAAGATAGGTCTACACGTAAACATGCATGCGATGAATATGTAGTAGTAATAAATATGGTCCAGAGAATGTATATTAAAGAAAATCTCAGAACAAATTCAATAACAATTCCAGTATATATGTATATATTATGACCACTGTATAAATTAACCAGTAACAATATAGATAGAATCGAACATGCATGAACAAATGAACCACTACTTGTTTACGTGACCACTTTCACGAACTACACTTGATATCTGCAGAGCTTCTTCCCGTACAGAATCGATGTGGCATTATTCAATCTGACATATGACTTGGACGGACTAAGATTCACTTGTTTCTTCTTCCGCACAAGGCTGCCTAGGCACGTAGATCATTCACCCCTTAGAAGACAGGCCCTTGGCGACTGAAAGATGAAAAAGAATGGGACTTTTAGTATGCACGTCGGTATTTTCGCAGCCCATATCACGCAAAATTCTAGTACGACCTATGCATAAAAGCATGATCGATCGATCGATCGATCCACAGATAGAAGCTGATAGTACCTAGGTTGACTCACCTGTCGCTTTACCGCCAGTAGTAGGAGTGCTCTGGCCAGGTCGTTGCTGCGTGCTCGATGCGTGCGAGCTGTTGCTGTTGCTCTTCGTCGACAGCCCTTTACCTGTGTGGATCGAGCGCACGCATGCATGCAAAAGGCGTCAAGAAAGTGCAGAAGAAAACATTCAGAGACCAGAAACGTCAAGCAGAAAGGTGCTGGCTAGAAAGGTGCAGATCTGATAAAAGGGAGCTATCAGTCACATCCATGCATGCACATATCCGTATGCTCGACTACTGATCTGATGAGTGATTCTCACTGACCTGTAGACGGCGCCTTTTGCCCAGCAGCCTCCTGCGCAGTATACGCCGGGGCCGGAGACGGGACAGGAGGCCGTGCCGGCAGCCCTGGTTTGCTTGTCATCGCTGCATACATGTATGGAGAATATGTTAACACATCAGAAAATTGTACTAAATGCTAGTTTGCTTCGACCATGGATGATGGATGAATCGGATATGCTGAGGCTGTCGGCTCACCGCCTTTCGGCGCCATGATCAGTCCTTGAGATGGAGGGCCTTCGTCTCTGGGGGGTTTCCGGCTAGCTGCAGTATTGAGATGGCTGCTGAACGATTGGCAAATTGCCCATGGGCTACTGCATCCATGGAGTATTTATACATCCCGGTTGCATCATACACCGCCGCGTCCTGTCAGAGATATTTTTGCACCGGTGACGGTGAGTTTGCTTTGCTGAGAAGGCTACGCGCGCCTTCCTGGGCAGTAGCAGATACGTACGTGGCAATTGCCTTCAGAAGAAGAAGCATATATACGTGTCATTTTTTCTCAAAAAAATATATGTACATACGTGCCATTTGCCTTCCTGGACGGAAATGTGAGTGTAGGGAGTAAATGCAAGTACAAGACAGCGCGTGGGCATCAAGGCTGAATCCGCCGGAACCGTTGTACTGTAGAGCAGTACGACTGACGAACTTGACCCAATGGCAAAAGCGGTTTTGCGATCACCGCGTGAGGTCAGGGCGGAACCGCGCGGAAATTTGGAGGGCTACGCCGGTGCGGGGGCATGCACCTGCCAAGCCTTACCTGCCGTCCAATCCCCTCGCCGTTCATGACGTAGTTAGATACTGCATGAGGGCACAATAACTTTTAAGTTTGAACCTTTGAAACTTACGATTTTACATCTGGAACTTGTGATTTTTTCGCTCACTCTTACCAAGTTACATGGATAAAACTTTAAAACATTTTTTTGCCGGTCGTAGGCACAAAATTCATGATGTTATCAGTCGCTCGTACTAAGTTTTCAGAGTTGAAATTTAACATTTATTTTATTTTCAAAATTCATCAAAATGTATTCAAAATGAATCTTATTTGAAAGCCGTTGTCACCGGAAACTCTAATATGAAAACATAACTTAGTTTGGACTTTTTATTCATAAGATATAAAAAGTTTAAAAATTGAAAGACAAAAAAAAAAGCACACGTGGGGGACTTGGTGCCCTCGCAACTGCGTGACACAAATCCTCTCCCCCACGCGTTCAAGAAACATAAACTAAGGGCACATATGAATGATTGATAAGGGTGTCTTGAATGGTGACTCGGAAATCGGACATCGTATCCGTCTGTAGACCGATGAGAGCAAGTACAATAGAGTTGAGTCAGCGGACTATAAGGAATAAACTAATATATTTCTGCTTAGTTGGAGGAAAGAGAAGATGAGAGAGAAGGTAAGCGGGCTCTTCGTGAAGAGCCAGCTCTAGCACGTGCTCCTAGACACTTTGTGAGAATGAAAGGTGGGCCACATAATAAAAAAGTAGTACACTCTTTTGATCTACTATTGTACATGTTGACTATAAGATGGCTTGTACTCCCTCCGTTCCTAAATAATTGTCTTTCTAGAGATTTCAACAAATGACTACATACGAAGCAAAATGAGTGAATCTGCACTCTAAAACATGTCTACATACATCCGTATGTTGTAGTCCATTTAAGATGGCTAAAAAGACAATTATTTGAGAACGGAGAGAGTAGATGGCATGGCACTGGCTTATAGCCAGCAGCTGACTATACTATTAACCATGCTCTGAGGGTCAGCCCATGGACAGCGATGTAGGAGCTGCTCATTCAAAGTTGCCCGCATATATTTGAAACTGATTTTAAATAAACTAATAAACAAATTTTATCACACACCAAATATCATTAAAGTTAGAACGTAAATTATATAAAATAGATAATATTTCAGCCATTTAAATAAAAACTAAGAAAAAGACCTACGAGCCTAACTTGCAGCGAACAATGACCTCGTACGCTTGGTTGCCCTGCCAGCACGGCCGCATCACCATCGTTGTTCGTGTTGTCATCATCGTCGGTGTTGTCCCTCCTGCGGCGGAAGGGCGCATGGCCACCAGGACAGCTTTGTCAAGCCGTCGCCTAGCGCTCATGAAGGAGCCGGTCCACTTCCTCTTGCACGGCGCGGTGGCCGCCGCTGCCAATGCCGATGACGCCTGCGGTACCGTGGCGTTGGCCTTCCCCCTGTAGGCATTAGCGATGGTGTTGGTAAGTGACCATTCCTCACCAATCTTGACGAGTTTCCCATTGAGACGGCGCTGGCGGCGCGCAGCCGTCTCCGCGGTGGTGACGGACCTGTCGAGAGCCTAGGCTGCCGCCAGGTTCTGGTCGTTACGGACCCAGTCCACCGCCTCGTCCGACTTGACGAACGCGGAGCGGCAGGCCATGTTGTGCCGCTCCTGCCTCAGTATTCCCCCATCAGCTGGACATGCCCTAACCCTTTTATTTTGCATATCTTTTTGCATCACACGTAACAATATTTTTCAGTGTCATGTTGATTATCTAATCGGGCTAGAAGCGGTACTCCGACCTATCTCCACAACTTGGGAGGAAACTAGAGGGGAAGATAGACTTCGACCTCTCTCCCCCGAGGCGGCGGCGCCGCGCCACCCCTGGGGAGTCCCTGTTCACACCGCCCTCATCCCTCCCCCCATTGCCTCCCACTACCGCCGCCGTCGCTGAGGGCGTCGCGGGGCGAAGCCCCTGTGGTGAGGCGGCGGCGGCGGCGCAGTCCTCGGCCGGCGGTAATGCGTGGGGGCAGCGGCGTCCATCTCCCTCCTCCTCCAACGGCAGTGCAGTGGGTTGGCGATGGCGGGATATCTCCGGCAGCCGTTGGCGGATGAGATTTTGGCTGCGATGAGATCTGATCTGGGCCCGAGGGGTTTAGATCGAGATCCACTGCGGCTGCGCCTCGTCACGACAACGACAAGAGGAGATTCCCCCTGGGTAATCTTCGCGACACGAGGACGTCCGGGTCTGTTGGCCCGGACATGGTGGTGGTGGCTGTCTTCTCCACCGAAGGCGGTTGGCCAGACTGGTAGTGATGGATCTTGGATCCCACTATTGGCACCGGCACCGAGTTGGGGAGACATAGTCGCCGGTGAAAACCGAGCCAACTCCGGTCATGTCGGGCGATGGCGGCGTCTGCGTCGTTACCTTGATGAAGGCATCATCAAGCAACTATCGTCAACCTGCTCGTGCCGCTCTGGGAGAAATTCTAAGATCACCGGATCGGACAATGGCGCCGTTGTGGTGTCGTGTTCCCTCTTGGGGCATCGTTTGTGGAGCGGCGCCAGATGGAAGAGGCGTGAGGTGGTGTGGCATGCCTTCTCTCGCGTCGACGACGGTGGGTCTCGGCGGCATGGAGCAGCGGGGTCTCGTCACTGGACATGGCGTGATGGCCTCGCCAGAAGCGGTGACGTTGTCGGGCGCCATGATGGCGCTGGAGAATGACCGACAAGGTCTTTGCGTCAATACCTGCTCTGAAGATGGTTAGGTGGATGACGGCGGCTGTAGCCTCGGTGAGTGCGCCGGACTGGTTTATGACCCATTCCCGGCATGTGGCTAGGATAGGGCATCCGGCATTAGATGTTAGGTTTTGGTGCGATGTTTGTTTGGTATTAGGCTCGGACATTCGGCACCCCTGCATCAAGGGGATAGGAGTAGCGATATGTGTCGCCTAGATGATGGCTTCAGCCATACTGATGTAATGTTTTATAAGGTCTTTGAGAATAATTAATAAATTGGCTGCATGCATCGCCCAGATGCAGAGGCCGGGGTCATCCTTCTTTTCTAAGAAAAATATTGTTTATCTAATACTCCCTTCATTCGGAATTACTTGTCTCAATAATGGATGTATCTAAAACTAAAATACGTCTAGATATATCTATTTTTACGACAAGTAATTCCGATTGGAGGGAGTAGAATCCTGAGCGTATGTACACGGCTGCACGTAAAAACTTACGCAAGCACAGTGTATTTCTTTATTATTATCGTTTTTATCACCTCTGCCGATTGGTCTGAAAAACTGGAATGTTTTGTGATAAGTTGGCCGGAGCGTGAACGCCCTCCGCTAGAAGTTGGCCGGCGCCTCCTCACACAACGGGGCCGATGGTTGCCCGGCGGTCGGACAGGAGAGGTGATCCATGCCTCCATCCAAGGAGAGGAGATGTAGGAGTCGGGCAGCTGCGGCACTTGGCTACAGCCTACAGGACGCCATGGCACAGCGCTGGGAGGAAGAAGTGAGGGGGCAGCGGGAGACGGAGAGGAGGTTGGGCGCCCGCCGGCGATGTGCCGGAGTGACTTACGGCGGCGAGGGCTCTAGGTGGACGCGGGTGCAGGTGTGAGCCGTCTGACAGCCCGAGGAGGAGATCGAGGACCGCTCAATGTTGTCGAGGAGTTATCCTAGAATGTTCAACGTTGTAGCGACTGCTAATCAACCTTGGGCGTTGTCTCTACTCGCGGGACCGACCTGAACATCCGGAGGACCAACGCAAACTGTAGCCGATGACGCGTAGAGCTGGTACGTGTTTCTTCGCAGTAGTTTATTAATTTCACAACAATTTAATTAGACGAATTTGAAGTACTACGCCAAGTACAAAGAAGCCATTGGTTTGTTCGTGGGCTGAAGCTAACTTTCCTCATAAGAAGAAGCATGTGATGAATAGAATACTACTCTATTGGCGTCATAAATCTGTATATATATTAATTAATTAGAACTAAATCAATAAAACAATCCCAGTATATATGATCGCCGTACAAATTCACCAACATAACTACCGTATATATAGATATAACCGAAGAACATGCATGAATGAATCGTAAAATATTCCCATATATGATCCGCCGCAAAACATGTAAAAGTGAGTTTTTTCATGCATAGTCCATGATGAGTTGGCATAGTTGCATGTTGAGAGAATTAAATTTAATGTAGCATGCATGATGGTATGATGAGTTGACATAGTTACATGTCTAAAAAATCAAGTTTGTGAGGATCAACTATACTAGATACAGAATTTTCGGGGAAGTATCCTTGTTGTCTCTGGGGCCACGAGCCCGACCTCGAGTATCCGGGGGACCAATGGATCGTCTCATTTTTCTTAATTTTCATGAACTCTCGCCGAGGACGCATCAAGCTTCATAGTATGTGCTTGTTGGCAGTACTTAATTTCGACACCGATTTGTATGATTTAAATTTGAAGTACGCCAGGTACAAAGAAGAATCATGGGCTGAAGGTAGCTTCCGACGTAAACATGCATGTGATGAACAGCAGTATTAAATAATATCCCATGATGTAAAATGTGCTATGTATATATACTCCCTAGTTTTCCCCAGCTACAAGTATTTCGATACAGAGATAGTATTAAATATCTATTAGAACGAATTCAATATACAACTCCAGTATATATGATCCACAGTACAAATTCACCAACATAACTATGGTATACACATATGTAAACGAAGAACATGCATGAACGAATGAAACACTACTGGTCTACACGACCACTTTCACAAGCTACACCTCCATATGTAGAGGTTTCTTGGACCACGAAATCATACTATTTGACAGATAACTAGAACAAACTGATATTTATTGACATGATTCTTCTTCCGCACGCAGACCATTCACCACCTAGCTAAGCCCTTGGCTGAATAGTCAATAACAACAAAATAAGGATCAAATCATGCAAAACACTAGTACGGATTACTACGAACTATACATAAACATGTTGCAACATCGGCTCACCTTTTTGGCCGGCCGTTTTACCACCACTACTTGCATCATCGGCTTTGTACGGCGGTCTCGACGATGCCTGAGAGTTGTTGCCGTTGCTCCACACAGAGGTCGTCGTCGACAACGCTTTACCTGCTTTACAGAGCGCACGAATGGATGCATGCAAAAGGCAAAAGGCGTCAAGAAAGTGCAAAAAAAGATCAGAGACCAGAACCGTGGAATAGAAAGGTACTACTACCAGAAAGGTGCGGATCTGATAAAGGGCGAGCTATCCATGCATGCATGCACGTATCACGTATGCTCAAGTGTTGATCGGACAAGTAAAACTCACTAACCTGCACTAGGCGACGGCGCCTTTTGGCCAGCCTCCGGCGGAGCATATGGACGTCGATCATCATACTGGCCGGAAGACCCTGGCATTTGAGGCACAGGCCTACTTGTCCCTACATATATGCATGTATGGAGAATATATTAGTACGTCAGAGTTGATAATGAGCTTAATCCGATCGTGTATGTGCATGCAATGGATGAATTGGATGTGTCATGTGTGTGGATGCTGGTTCACCTACCCTTCGCCGCCATGCTCAGTCCTGGAGGCCTTCGTGTCTCCCTGTCTCCAGTTCAACTAGCTAGCTTTGGAAGAGTTATGTTGCTGAATGCTTGGATAGTTGTGGGCTACCCCATGCCCATGGACGGTATATATACAGGACAGAGCGCAAAAGCCTGGAAATTTCATCTGGTATATGCACCGTGGTGTTTGTTTTTCTTAGGATTATACATGGTGTACGTGTATTACTGCTGTACAGAGCCAATGTCATTAGGTCTTGACCCAGCGCGTTTTCCATGGATCTCCCGCGTATCAAGAAGATACGTCCGGCTGGTATGCTTGCGGTTGATATGTGGAGGTGGTATTTGTTTGAAATAATGAACTTCGATTCTAATGGTGTTATTTCCTGGGATGTGCGCCCTTGAACATAAGTCATCAGAGCATGACAAAACATCCCAACCCATCGGAACTTTTCCCATCAACCTCGTCGAACTTGAATTAATGTTTCTGATCAGCTTGTAGACAGATCCTTGATCTACCATGGAAAACATCTCATGAGATGTAATGGTGTCGACGAAGGTCTGGACATTAAACTGAAATCCCAGGTTTCATCACGTGTAATTTCCGTCACATTTCCGTGCAGATCGAGACACACCGACACGCGCGGGCGTCCAAGTGCCAATTAAGAGAGAGGTTTGATTTCTACTAGTACATGAATTCCGGGAAGATGTCATTATAGTTTGCTCCCCGAGTCGTTTGCGTGTGGAATGTATGCAGGCAGTACATTTATACTATGTTGCTTACGTGCGTGTCAATTAGGATGACCAATCGATCTAAGCTGGCATTAATTTGTACTATTATGTCTTGAGAAGAGGAGGAGGACTAGCAGGTACAACCATGCATTGCTTAATCAATTGTCCCTACCGTGGAGAAAACTTGTATGGAACAGGTGGTCAGTACCTTAGATGGGAAGATGGTTGTGTACTTCTGGGAACGTGTACTTCTACTTCGGATGTACCACCTGGCTAATCGGCGTTAGCGGCTGCATCACACGCGTCGGCGTGTACTTCTTTTTTCTTAAAATAGTACAAAAAACATCAAAAGTAACTAATCAAAGAAGAATATCAAAAGTAAAAAATTACATCCAGGTCCGCAGAACACCTATCGACGATTACCAGTACTGTAGCGAGCCGAAGTGTGCCACCGTCATCACCCCTCCATCACCGGAGCCAGGCAAGCCTTATTGTAGTAGACAATTGGGAAGCACAGTACATATAGAAATAGAGAAATGTAAAAGAACGAATCGGTGTAGAACTGTAGATGCATGTTTGGTGGAAGCGATGAAGAGCCTATAGGTTGTTGTATGATCCCTTTGCTTATGTGGTGAAACTACGCTACAATATTTCTGCAACAAAACATTTATGAAAAAGAAAGATTTTCGCGCCCGAGGTCGTTAATGGACCGGCCCATTTTCACGCACTGTTAGATAAAAAGAAAAGGAAAAGAGGAGCATTAGGGGTAGATCTCTCGCTTTAAACGAGACCTAGGGAAATCCTCGCGTCAGGGCAACTCTAGATGTGCCAGGCCAGGTGCGGTTGAGGGCACATCTTCAGGTTTTTTTTTCTGTTTTTCTTTCATGTTTTTAGTTTCGTTTTACATTTTTGTTTAAACTTCCAAAAATTATCAATAAACTTATATTTAAAAAAGAATTTACTGAAAAATGTTAATCATGCATTCAAAGAATGTTAAAATGTGTATAGAAAAAAGTTGACCATGTATATGAAAAATGTTGAACAAGTATTTAAAATTTGTTGAACAAGTATGTGAAAAAAATGCTAAGCAAGCATTCGAAAAAAATGTTGAATGTGTATAGAAAAATTGTTGATCATGTATTAAAAACATGATGAAATTTTTTGATCATGCACATAAAAATGCTAATCAAGCATTTTGAAAAATAATGTTGATCAAGTAATTAAAAATGTTAATCAATCTTTTGAGAAATGTTAAATGTGTATAGAAAAAATGTTGTCCATGTATTGACAAAATGATGAAAAAATTGATCATGTATATAAAAATATTAATCAAGCATTTGGAAAAATGTTGAACAAGTATTTCAAATATGTTAATCAAGCACTTGGAAAATTTTAAACATGTACAAATTTTTTTGCTCATGTATTAAAAAAATGATGATATTTTTGCTCATGTATATAAAAATGTTAATCATGCATTATAAAATGTTGAACAAGTGTTGGAAAAATGTTAATCAAGCGCTTAGAAAATGTTAAATGTCTATCGAAGAAATGTTGAGCATGTATTTAAAAAATATTTTTATTTGAAAACTGTTAATCAAGCATTTAAAATATTTAAAAATTTGCATAGAAAAAGATGTTAAACGTGCATATACATAAAAGTAGAACGAAAACCAAAAGAAACAAAATAATACAAAGAAAAAAAATAAAAAACAAAGAAACGAATGATAAAATGGAGAAGAAAAAAGAAGAGAAAGAAAACGAAGATGAAAAAAATGAAGGGACTCCCTTCAATTAGGTCACACCCTTTTACTTACTGCGAAATGTAGGATGTCCAGGTGCCTAGTGGGCAGCGGCGCTGGCTTTCTTCCATGCAACCAGGGATCGACCCATAGTGCTCTTCTTTTCCTTTTCTTTTTATCTAACAGTGCGTGAAAATGGGCCGATCCAGTAACAACCACGACCGTGAAAATCTCGACACGATACTTTCCATGGAATCACTGAAAGCGATATATAGTCGCCGTGCCGTTATAGGCCTTATGGTATAGATCACACACTGTCTTTTCTGTATGCTAGGTCTTGTAGCCGGCCGACCCATTGTCTTCTCTGTTAGTTAGTTTTTTTGCATTTCCACTTGGGTTTTCTATTTTTTGCTTTTTTTAATTATTTCTTCTTTCTTTTTATAAATGCGTGAACTCTTTTCAAATTGATGAACATTTTTTCAAATTTGATGACCTTTCTTTAAAATTGTTTAATGTTTTGTCACATTTGATCAAAAAAAATGATGAATTTTATCAAAATAGATGGATTTGTTTTCAAATTCAACGAACTTTTTCAAAAATGGATGGTTTTTTTTTTCAAATTAGATGAACCTTTTTCATATTCGATGAAGTTTTTTTAATTCATGAACTTTTTTTAAGTTTGTGAACTTCCATGTGATTTTTATAATTCATGAAAATTTTCAATTTTTTGTGATTTTCCCTTTTTATTTTTTCCGTATTTTTCCCAAAGTCAATGCACTAGTAGAAAAAGGGCCTATTGTCCCGGTTGGTAAGGGCCTTTAGTCGGTTGGTGAACCGGGACTAAAGGGTCGGTACTAATGCCTCCCCTTTAGTCTGGTTCAATCCAATCGGACTAAAGGTCATGACGTGGAGCTCCACCTTTAGTCCCGGTTGGTAACACCAACTGGGACTAATGGAAATCTGCTGATTTTTTTTTATTTTTTTTTGAACTTTTTTTGAAATTTTATTTGAATAATTTTTTATTTTCAAATTTCTGAATTATTTTGACCCCTAAACTCTAATCAGCACCCCTCATCACTGCTCAATTTATCCTCTTCTCTAATCACCCTCATCATTGTAAATCACCTAACTTTCCGAACGGTCACCCATCCTCCCACTCACCCAGCCTGAGCACGCTTAACTTCCGGGTTCTATTCTCCCTTGTTTTCAAGTCTGCACTTGTTGTTTTCACGACAATAGTAAGATGTCAATCCTATTAACCCTCGTGAATTTTGCTTGAGCATGAATTGACACATTTCACTGTTTGAGTTTCAAACTATTGTTTTCAAAAACAATAATTATTTAGAAAACAATAGTTATTTTGAATAATTAGTTTGACCATAGTTTGACCACAGTTTGACTACAGTTTGACCAGATTTGACCAAAATTCAAAATAACTGAACAAATTAGTTAGTAACACTAATATTCTAGAATAATTAGTTTGACCATGGTTTGACCATGGTTTGGCCATAGTTTGACCATTGTTTGACCACAGTTTGACCAGATTTAACCAAAATTCAAAATAACTGAACAAATTATTTAGTAACACTAATATTCTAGAATAATTAGTTTGACCATGGTTTGACCATAGTTTGAAATTTTTTCGATTTTTCCACTCTAGATATTAAAAGCCCCGTAACTTTTTTTCTGTTAGGTTTTTGAGGATGTAACTTTTCGAGTAGATGATTTTTCATATAAAAAACTTTTTCATCCGAGTTAGTATGCAAAAGTTATGCCCATATTTACAAATTCCAGAGAGATTTTGCAAATAAAGTCGAAATTCACATTTGCAAATTTTCCCAACAACTAGACCACATATCACATGGGAAACTTATTTTCTTTTATTTTTTGACATTTCAATCATTTTTTTATTTTTTTAAAATTGAAAAGGCGATCCACGCTGGGGTAGAGTTTGAAAATGGGACCTTTAGTACGGTTCATGAATCGGTTTGAGGCATGAACCGGGACTAATGGGGTTGAGATCTTTATTACCGGTTCGTGGCACGAACCGGGACTAAAGGTCTCAACCCCATTAGTCCCGGTTCATGTTTGAGGCACAAACCGGAACTAAAGGGCACAGGTGAACCGGGACTAATGCCTTAGCCGCACGAACCGGGATAAATGATCACATTAGTCCCGGTTCTGGATTGAACCGGGACTAATGGGCTAAACTGGCCTGGACGAAAGACCTATTTTCTACTAGTGATGATAGACCATTCAACTAGTCAACTGCGACCCGCTCAAAAGCGGTCGTGTGACCAGGGGGGAAACCAATCAAGCGATCAAGCGACCGAGCGCCCTCCTTCTACATGGGCCGACCTACAAGCAAGGGTGTGTGAGCGCTTTTTCCTCCAAGTGCCGCTTAAGGTGCCACATAGGAGCTCCCCCTTCCATCTCGTAGTTCGAGTTAAGTACTTCTTTTCACTGGGCCTTGTCCGGGCCAAAGCCGCGCATTGGGCGAGCAGTTCTTCTCTTGGGCCTAAGATGCAGCCTATCACTTGCTGATGCCATTTCGCTTTGTACAACCCTTCAAGAAAAAAAATCGCCCTGTACAACTTCAGCTGTTGCACAACTTGCACGCCATGTTCATCTCCAGCTTCAGTATTACCAGCGTAAAGGGTAGAAGGTGCCTAGCCTAGGTCGACCGGAATAACACCAGCACCCGCGACATGCCGGTATGCCCCCTTCTCAGCTCCACGTAACGACGGAGGCCTGACGCACCATGGCTGCTGAAGTGCTCCACCAGTTTCAAATTTGAATATGAGCTGATCTCAATGTTCTGAAATTTTACAGAACTTATTGAGTTTGGGGAAACTGTAAAGAAAAGAAAAAATGAGTTTGGCCCTGGCCCGGGATCCGATGGGGCTCAAACGTAGCAGCCGTCTAGCTTAACTTAATGTAAAGCTCTGAAATGCAATAGTGATCCAATCAAAGTGTGTTGGCGTGCCGACTGAGCGCTAAAGCTGTCCACCTAAAACAACAAATTAGCCAGACTTTTGGCACATCCGCTGATTTGTAGTGCCATATGCACCCTACTTGCCGTCCGCCGCCACATGGGTCACCAACGTGGTTTTTCTCGAAAAAGGTGTCAGGAACATGGTTGATCGATTGTCGTATGTGCGCGTGCGCGCGCGGTAACAAGTTGATGGATTACTTGGAACCCACGTGCATGCATGTATGGAGCTATCAAACTTTCCAGCTTAGCTGCTACTCCTAGAGTCCTGGTATAGTTTGTTGGAGTGAAGTGACGAGCCTGCTCCTCTCCACCATTTGCTGTTTCGCTGCCGGCCGCGTCCTCGTCTCGGCCGGAGATCGACCAGACTGGTTTTCGACGACGCCGGCAACGACGGTATGTATACATCACGCCATCACCAGGTGTGAATTGTGGAGGGCGGACGTACATAGTTTAGCCGCATTAATTGTATCCTATATTTACGTACGTATATTTGGTTAAGATCGCATCATTTTCTAAGCACGGGTGCAGCTTAGTGATTTGCGTCTATATTTCCTGAACGGAAACTGCAGGTACGACGTCTAGGTCTAGCCGGTGCAGACAGGAGCAATGGTCGCTTCGCCCCGGGACCTCTGGAACCATTGGTCCATCCAGATCCTGGTGCTCTTCAGCCTCAGTTGCCAGATCATCCTCTTCCTCTTTGCCGGGATCCGCAGGCGTGGAGGCACCCACCCTTTTCTGCAGCTCCTCCTCTGGCTGGCGTATCAGCTGGCTGACTACACCGCGACATACGCCCTCGGCCACCTCTCCCTCAAGGGCGCGCCCCGCGAGCACCCTCTCGTCGCGTTCTGGGCGCCGTTCCTCCAGCTGCACCTCGGAGGCCCGGACAATATCACCGGCTACTCTCTGGGAAGACAACGACCTCTGGAAGCGGCACATGGTGAATGCCATCCTTCAGGTTTTTGGTGCCGCTTATGTCCTCTACGAGTATATCGCGGACAGAGGGGCTTTGCTCCCGCTTGCCTCCATCTTGATGCTAGCCATCGGCGCTGTCAAGTAGGAGAAGGCGTGGGCGGTCATGAGCGGCAACCTGGACAAAATCCGAGCCTCTATCAAGAAGCAACCAAATGCCATGCATGGGCATTTCCACCCTCAGGATGAAGTGTTGAAGGACGGAGAGTTGGATGAGGAATCCCTTGTGCGACGAGCTCACTCTCTGTTTCACATATGCAAGCGTGCCATAGTTGATTATCCGGTCATGGAATATGATTCACACGGCCAAGATATCACCAAAACGATACTCAATGTCAGCCTATGGCCATTGATGGAGGCTGAGCTTGTTGGAATTATGTGTCCTGCAACTATATTCAATTACTAGGAATTACTAATATTCGGAATACCTCATTATGAAATTATACATGTATTTATGCATGGAATTACTTTACATGACTATGATGGAATTATCACTTGTTGGAAGGTACTTAAGTTATATGCTTAAGGAAGCTGGTCGATAATCAGTGGAATACAATATGCTATATATATTGGAAAGACTACCCGGGCATAGTGATAATCGGAAGGAGCTAGATCATATAGTTAGATTACAGCCCTAATATTGATCTACATAATTAGAGGAATTTACACTCTATTATGGCGTGTTGCTCACAAGCGCGTGCTCCGGGGACACAACGGGTAGAATCCGTTAACAGACAAATTTGATCGTGGTTGGTAATTTGGTCTGGAGTCTATCCCGGAAAACTAGTTAAAAAGACTAGGAATCTTATCTGTATAAGAGATGGACTCTTTGGAAAGACAGTATAAGAAGGTCCCTACCCTCTAGCCTCAGATATGCGAATTATGAGCGGCGCCACGGATAAGCACAGAGGAATTAGGAGGTAGACCGAAAACCTTAAATTTTTTAACATTGGCATCGGAGCTCAGACGAGACGATCGCCGCCACCATCCTAATTCGCTGTGCAACTCTGCGGGTCGTGGCCGCTCTATCGCTGCACTTTCCTCATGATGCGATTGATCCGCTACTTCCGTTGGTCGCTTTATTCTTTTTCAAGTGATCAATCGATCTGCAGTGTCATGGTCTGGGAATCAACTCGTGTCTGGCTAATAGTTCTATGCAGCAACTCACTCGCGTAGGCCATGGAAGAAATCAAGCACGTCACAACTTTCTTGGCACGCGGATCAAGGAAGGGAAAGAATTATTGTATATTCGCATGGATTAAAGGACGGAGGAAATCAAGTCTATAATTGCTACGACCTACTACTGGGAATCAATCAGGCTAACTTCTACGTACCTACGGGTGGATCCTGCTGGTGCCTTGCTTCAGAATCGAGCCACGATGAAGCCCGTCGATGAATCTTGCTCACGCGCACCTTGGCCCTTGCCGATCTCACTCGGAACCGTCAACGAATCCTCTACACGCGGAACCGGCACTTCCTACAGCGTACGTTTACGTTAGTCCGTATAATCGCCGAATCCTTTGCCACGACGAGGTTGCCACTGCTCCGAAATCCTTGATGACTTGGCAAGCGGAACGAGCAACTGCTCGGAAACTGCAGGTGTCACCCACGCCTGCTGCCGCAGCTACCTGCATCATCAAGAACAGTATATCTATCTGAAAATTACAGGAATTATATAAACCATCTAAGGAAGGCACACCAAGGAACACTAGAAGTATAATACTTGAATTGCTACAATAAGCACCTGAACCACCCGGCGGCATACTGAGGAAATAGTGAGAATACACGTTGTAGTGGTCGGACGATGTCGTACGCTGGAAGGAGTGCACAGCAAACAGATCTTGCTGGAATACCATGGAATCCACTGGAATACTACAAACTTTTGGACAAAATACAGATGCCGAGCATTGTTCGTGCTCTGTGGAGTTTTTTTTTCTCCATATTATCGCCGACTTGGAATAATTTCGTTGGTACATCGCGACACGCTGAAGGAATCATTTTCAGTGGAATCATTTATTTTCAGTCTAATCAATGCAAAATTATTGTTGGAGAAAATTGATATTGTGCGGATAATTATGCATAACCTGGAAAGGGATTTCAGGGAAGTGTTTTTTATTGAGCATCACTTATTTAAAGAGGAAGATGGGAGTCACTCCAGGAAATTTTCTCTTCATTTGTCGGTATGTCTAATGAATATTTGCACTATATATTTATCTTTGGATTATGTTGTTCGTTTTTATACATCATTTATTGTTGGAATACAATGGCAACTTTAATGGTATATCACAGTTCCAAAGGAAAGTATATATAATTATGTGTTTTGTCATTGCTGCTAAATCTTATACACTTTGGAATTGGAAATTTTGCCTTGAAACTCCCTTGTGGAGGAAAAGTATTATTGTTATAGGACACTCTGTGAAACTTCAATGTGAAGGGATTTAATTTATTGTTCTATCTTGGAATCTATTGATTATGACATACTATTTGGAAAAGGAAGAGTGGAAATATTGCTCAATGGTTAACTTAGTGCATTTTGGATTTTCACACAATGATCTATCTTTCTTGATATCCATTGGAAGTTGGCAAACCAAATTGTTTATATTTGGCAAAGATAACTCCATATGGAGGAATATCGACAATGGGAACACATGCTTGGAATCTTATTATCTACATCATCAACGGCTTGGTCACATATCTTGGAACTAGATCAATAGACTTATTGATTCTGGAATTTTAAACTTTAGTGGGAGGACTATGGTACATGTGAAGCATATATGTTTTTTTATATACACCTTGTTTATTAAGGTGGAAGGACATGAAAGGGCTTCACATCGGGGTTTTTTTTATATACACTTATGGTATTTATTTTTCACTCCCACTAGAGGTCTGATTATTTATTTTATCGCATTCATTGATGACTGCACTTGATAGTGTTATGTTTGTACTTTTTCAAAATACAAGCCGGAAGATTTTATTGTGTTGGTCACATGTTATACTGAAGTGGAAAAATCAACTGATTAAATAATATCATATTTTAACGCCGATTGGTGGGGGAAGTACACTTCAGGAATATATCGTTTGTATGTAAAGAGCATGGAACTATTCACCATTGAAATACACCGTACACTCCACAATTGAATGGAGGAATTGAATGTCCTTGATACTCCCTTGTTTCCTTGGAAAGAAGCATTACATACTGTGACTGGAAGGAAATCTTCTACTTTGGCATGAAGTTCTCAGTTCTTACAAAGCGTACACCAGGAATTTTTTTTCATGGTTATTATTGTGATTCAAAGGGTGTTTCCTTAATTATCTGGAAAAGGAATACTGGTGGAAAGTAGGAACACAATCAATTTTATGATCAATGGAGGAATTATTGACAATCATACTAAAGTATAACATTGACCACAAAGGAAACTACAAGTGAAACTCCCGACACTAACATGCTTAGGATAAGTGGGAGGAATTAACTTGGAATGTCATCTCTTGACAATTGTTATGTGTTTTTGGAGGAAGACGCTCTAAATTTGAGAGGAATCACTAAATTCTCTTAAGAAGGCTTGTCCATTAATGTCAACTATGGGTGGAAGAATTGCGGGAAGGAATAAACTCAAATGAGGAAGATTATAGTTTGGAAACTTAATATCATACCAAATAACCGCAAGACTATTGTCTAGAAGTGTTTTTTCTTGTAAGGATATTTGGCTCACTGGAATATTATAAAGTCACTCTTATTATTCAATTATTCATACAGAGGGAAATATACTTTGTGGAAACTCACTCTCCTGGAATTTTGGGAAAGAGGAACTAAAGACATGGTTTGCTAATTGAGTATATTAATGTATGGTCTTATAACAAGCTTCACATCAATGGAATAGCAGGTCATATGGTTTTCTAAATGAAGCAAGGCGGTCATCTACACACGTAAGTGGAAAGTATTTTGCATTATTATTGTATTTGTTAACGTTGTTTTGTTGTTTGCAATGATAAGTCACATTGATGGAAGTGAAAGCTTGGTCATCTTTTAACTTTCATATGAAAGGAACATTTGAAACATTGCTTTAAGAGTTGAAATACGTATAAAATATTTTAAAGTGTTTCTCTATGGAAAATTGCAAATCTGTTAAAATACCTTTGATAAAAGGGAATCATACTCGGTGAGGAATTATATTTGAACACCTAAGGAAAAATGGAATAATAAATGGTACCGTGATTCGTATGTATCTTCATTATATTATCATACCTTAGCTACCGGAATTTATGCTGCATTCAGGCAGTGGAAGGAAAGACGAACAGTTGAGGGAATCTCACACATCATTTAAGATTGTGGAAAGTGCATCACAACTTGTCACTTATTCTGAAATTTATATTAAAGGTGAACACATTGAGGAAGCTATTATTCTATCTACAAGATGAGAAATAAGTCCAGGTACGCATATTCAATTTTTTTTGTGGTACTAATATGGTGCAGGTTCACTAACCGAAGTCAGGAATTTCGTTCAAAACATGGTTAATTATGGAACTTCATTTACGGATTGGATTTGATTTTTATGTGGTTTTGAAAATTTATTCAACATGGTTATCAAATATTTTGACTCAATGTGGAATTATTCAAATTATTGATATATGTGACTGGAAATAATTGATGCGGAATTTCACTTGAGGAAACAAAATACTCAAGGTGCCTATAAAGGTGGAATTACACTCGAGGAAATAATACTCGAGGCGCCGAGGACAGCTATGCTGTAATTATTATTAGGCGGAAACTGAAGGTCTTTAGAGATCTTAAGTGTCACAACAAACAAACATATTGAGGGAAGGTATATTTCTTTGGATTTTCTACCTAGTATTAATATGGTTGCTAGTCCCCTGACTAAGCTTCTTACTCATGAGGTATTTGGTAAGCTTGTTAATACTATGGGCTTACGGATATCTGAATTATCGTTTTGGACAAGTGGGAGATGTTGGAATTATGTGTCCTGCAACTATATTCAATTACTAGGAATTACTAATATTCGGAATACCTCATTATGGAATTATACATGTATTTATGCATGGAATTACTTTACATGATTATGATGGAATTATCACTTGTTGGAAGGTACTTAAGTTATATGCTTAAGGAAGCTGGTCGATTATCAGTGGAATACAATATGCTATATATATTGGAAAGACTACCCGGGCACAGTGATAATCGGAAGGAGCTAGATCATATAGTTAGATTACAGCCCTAATGTTGATCTACATAATTAGAGGAATTTACACTCTATTATGGCGTGTTGCTCACAAGCGCGTGCTCCGGGGACACAACGGGTAGAATCCGTTAACAGACAAAATTGATCGTGGTTGGTAATTTGGTCTGGAGTCTATCCCGGAAAACTAGTTAAAAAGACTAGGAATCTTATCTGTATAAGAGATGGACTCTTTGAAAAGACAGTATAAGAAGGTCCCTACCCCCTAGCCTCAGATATGCGAATTGTGAGCGGCACCACGGATAAGCGCAGAGGAATTAGGGGGTAGACCGAAAACCCTAAATTTTCTAACAGAGCTCTCTCTCATGTATGACATGTTGTACACCAAGGCAACTGTCATCCACACCTGCTTTGGCTACTTGGTACGTCTCATCTCGCCGCTTGCCATTGCAACCTCACTGCTGCTTTTTATGTTCATTCACAAGGACGCTCACCGCAAAATTGATGTCAATATCACCTACACATTGTATGGTTGTGCCTTGTTCACGGAGATGGTATCGCTGCTGAACGCCCTAGGCTCCTCTTGGACATTCGCCTTCCTGAGTACCAAAATATGGCACTGGCTTCGATAGCAGCTCTGTGCAATCAAAGATAGGACCAGCTTAGGCGTGTCACTGCAAATGTTCACCGTCTATTCAGGGTAGGACGTGGTCATATGCCATAGGGCAGTACAACATGCTGCACTTTTGCACTCGCTCTGACAGTACGCTCACTAGTCCTCTCCTTGGCAGGTTTGCCATGATAGTGGGACTGGGTCTGAACGAGGGTTGGAACAGGAAGCACTACAATTGGGTCATTCACATGCCGGACCATCTAAGGAGTTGTATCTCTCAATATTTTTTTTCCAACCGAGCTCACACCCCTTTCCATTAATTGCTTAACAGAGATATTACAGTCTCAGTTGTTATCAATCCACAGCACACTGAACTACCCGAGACCGACTATGAGTCAGTCGCCAAACATGTCAAAAAGATGTACAATACAGAGGGTGTGAACTCACCGGGTATGCTCAGGAACAGATGGGCTGAGGAACCACTGATTCGCAGGCAGTTGTTCAGAGGTATATTCAAAAAAACCCTCAGTGTTGAGTTTCAGGAGGGCATCATCATCTGGCACATCGGCAGCGATGTTTCCTGGTCAAGAGTGAACGAGCCAAAGAAGAGGAGGCACGGCGTGATGTGGAGGCGATCAAGGTGATATCCAACCACATGATTTTCCTTCTCGTGGAACAACCAGACATGCTGCCGGGCCGCTCCCACAACAGGTTGTACCAACGAACCTGTGAAAATCTGGACCACGTTTGGCGACTGACTCATTGGCCTCAAAACAAGAACACCGGTGCTACGTTCAAGAATCTGTTCCGCGTACGAGATGCCCCCGATTCCGATATCAGGGTCACCGCCAGAGAGAACCTTGCAAAAAACCTATATGATGAGTATGAGAGCAGAAGCTTCAGCTTCGTTACTTCTCGTCTCCCCTATGTAGCTCAACTTGCTAAGCAACTGCTAGAAATGGAGGGAGATGACACAGTTAACCCGGTGAAACTTCTGCTTGAAGTGTGGACGGATATTCTTGTCTATGGAGCCAGCAACTGCAACAGGAAGATCCATGAGAAGCTCAACAGTGGCGTTGACTTGAAAACCATCGTGTGGCTTATGGCAGAACACTTCTACGAACTTTATCAGGGGGGGCTGCTCAAGAGCGACCAAATGAAAGATGATTTAGTTGGAGAAGGCACCAACAATCCCCGTGGAGATGACTATAACTATAAAGTATAGCACCGTTGTCTTTATATCTTTCATTTTTTGAACAATGTCTTTGTATCTTTCCTTTGCCCGTTGTGGTAGTGTCTTTGTATCCTTTGAACCATATAAATTGTATCTTTGAACAAACATCTGGGGTAAAGATCTCGATTCATAATTATATTGACTACCAACTTTCTATAGGAAGCATCGCTTTTTTTTTTCTTCACTTTTCGGCAATGTTTGTGTTGTTGCCCCCAACAGACCTATTTTCACCTTTTTTGCACTTTTATAAAAAAAAGATAACAAAGATATAGCATATTTGTGTTGGGACTTTATTTGTAAAACAGGGAAAAAGCGGACGTGGAGTTTCTATACCCAGGAGCAAATGCTCCTGGTATGAACAGTAAAATCAAAACAAAATTTAAAAAAATTTAAAATTTTTTTGTGACGTACTTTCACAAATGTTTGTTGTGCATGCAAAATTTCATCACAAAATCACATTGCTGGAAGGCATGATAAAAAAAGAACAAAATCGATGCTCTGAAAATGTTACTTACAAAAGCATTTTGGAGCTCCAATTTGTTTTTTTTGCACAACTTTCAAGTGATTTCATGATGAAATTTTGCGTGCACGGCTAACATTTGCGAAAGTATGTCACAAAAAAATTTCATATTTTTTAAAACTTTATTTATTTATTTATTTTGATTTTACTGTTCACACCAGAAGAATTTGCTTCTGAGTGTAGAAAGGCATTTTCGGAAAAAAGCCTATTTCAAAAGAGAACTCTTTTATAGACTGCATCCGCATAGAGCTTCCTCTCCATATCCAGCTCATCGTACTCCCGACCCAGTACACCACCCGAACCTCCGCCACACAGGGAGGTTATCTTCGTCCACTACGGCCCAGAAGTTTCATCATACCAAATGACTCGCTCCTTGGTCTCAGCAACCTAGCTACATTTATTACAATGAGCACATGTGAAACATTGTGTTACAACTTCAACAAGATGTGATGCGTAAGAAGTTTTGCACAAAAAGTGCAACAGATTTATAATAAATATACTATACAGTAAATGTGCTAGCAAACAATGAGGTGGGCCGCATGACGATGCAAAGCACGTCGGTTAACATGCTAATGCGATGAGTACATGCGCGATTCCTAGTCATCTTTGTCTTAATTGTTGTCAGATTCTCTTGTCCACCTAGTTAGTAGGAGTAGTACTCATGTTATCTTTGTTTTACATGGCTGCATTGTTATCACGATGAGACGATCAAACATGTCTTTTCTCATTATATGTTTGTGCGTAGAAACTCTAGAACGAGCGTAACACAAGAATTTTCAAAAACGAGGTTGGTACAGCGACAACCATTATGTTCAAGATACGCAACGAGGCCAAGAATTGGGGGCTAGCGGGCTAGCGTCCGACGGACTTTCACAGGCAGCGTTCCCACATCTAATTGCCCCCCCCCCCCTCCCTCCCCTGAGTTCCACTGGCGGGCCCGTCTCATTTAATTTAATCTCAACCAATCAATCCTCAACCACCCTGTAAAACCCCGTAAAGAGTCAGTGTGTCTAGCATTTCCCATTTAACTGCCCTCGGGCTTTCAAAGAATATTCTAAACTCTCTCCCTTATTTATTGGATGCGGTAAATCTTTTGCTTGTTTCAAAGATTGTATGTTTGTGCGTGTTACATGGTCAGTCATCCAAGTAACATCTATGTGTATCTTCAACGCCGACCCTCAAACCTCTCGCAACAGTTCAGGTCGCGTTGTCCTGACCATGGAAGCCATCCAACGTGGTCATGTATCGATCCGTGGCGCGGCCCGGACACGTTTCGCAAACCAGAGACAAATGTGGGGAAGGATTGCGGGAGTTCAGACCAATCCCAGGCCCGCTTCTAACCGCCTTGGCCCACCAAAAACCCCTCCCCCTCCCGAGCGCGCTTCCCGCCCGGTGTCAGCTGCCCGCATACATGCCGCTGTAGGGCGCGCCACTCCACATTGAAGGCGACTCAGGGCGGGTGCGACCTCTTACTGCCTCCGCCATTGAAGGGCGTACCGGCCAAGGACGCCGTCCGCTGCACGCCCGGCTGAAAACGCATCCTCGGCGCATTCAAACGCCTCCATTAAACCCGCATGGAAGCCGAGAAACCAACTCCAGCCACACGTCTGTTAATGAGCGGGCGGACATTAAACGCAACACCGACCGAGCTCCTGTCGTCCGCCCTCTATTTAAATGAGGACAGGCGCCTGGCAAGAATTGCACCCCTCCGCCGCTCCCCCATCTCCTCCTTCACCATTTTCTCCACTCTTCTGATGGCTTACGAAGAGCAGTTATGTGACATACAAGCCAGCTAGGTGGCCCACCGAGCCCGCTGGATACGAGTGAGGCAGCTCGCTGCTCCACCTCCCTCGCCTAGCCCGACGGAGCCAGTTGCCACCCCAAGCTGACGCGTGGTTCCGCCACTCGCCACTCCAGGCCCGCTCGATGAGGAGTGGCAAGTTGCTCCACGCCAGCACGACAGGGAGCATGGCGGCACTGGCGTCATTGCTACCGTCGATGACGATGCGTCGTACCGCGCCTCCCGTGTCTGTGGCTGCGCCTCCCATGCCTGTGGCCTCGCCATGCAGGCAGAGACAGAACCCGCGTGCGCGGAGAGCGACGAGTTAGTGGCCAGCGCCTCCGCATCCGTCACGATCATTGGGGAGAAGTAGAACACGGGAGGCCGCCACCGCTTGGGTCCCATGAATGCCACAGCCGAGGCGACACCGGTATATACATCCGGTGTCTTGCCCGGTTCTTCTTTTATGAGGACCAGCGTCGACCCCGCATGGGCTCCATGGGAGCGGAGGCGTCCCCTTCCCCTCCAGCTGAAGCATCAGCAGGGGGTTCCACTCCGATATGCGGTAGGGAAGCGAGTCGTCCTTTGCGCTGAAGCATATACCTCCAGAGCTCCCAGCTGGCTGGTGATTGGGCTGCCGAACATGAGGAAGACAAAGGGATCCACGGGCGACCATTTAGATTAGGTATTAATTATACCTTTAGAGCCGGACTAACACTGCTTAGTTGATGTAAATGTAATGAAATCCATCATGTTTGTATGAAAATCCGGCATTTTTATATGAAATTCATCATGTTTATACAAAATCCGAATGTGTTTGCATGAATTTCGCCCAGTTGGTTCGAGTTATTGTCAAAATGTATGCCGCTATAGTTGGATGGCGTCCTCCCGCATGGGAGCGTCTGCCTTATATGGCCGATTTTCTATCTAGGAATGATATATATCTATTATATATTTAAAATACATGACAGACTGACAAGAAAAAAGAGAAATATGATAGAAATTTCTACAATAATCAGAAACATCTAGCCATGAATTATTTTGTTAAACAAGAATGCTAAATTCGTGCCGACTGGCAGTTTGCATCAGATCCGAACGATCTGGATCTCGTTCATTCGGAATCGAACGGCAGTTATCGAAGCGAGAAAAAGAAAGGGGCGTGGACGAGAATCGTGATGGGGAACGTTGCAGAAAATTAAAATTTTCCTACGGTTTCACCAAGATCTATCTATGAGTTCATCTAAGCAACGAGTCAAGAGAGAGAGTTTGCATCTACATACCACTTGTAGATCGATGGAAGCGTTCGAGGGAGTGGTGATGATGAAGACGTTCCCAACGTGATTCCGATCACCGATGACCAAGTGCTTTGAGCGGACAGCACCTCCGCGTTCAACACACGTGCAGGGACGATGGCGTCTCCTCCGTCTTGATCCAGCAAGGATGAAGGAGAGGTTGAGGAAGACAACTCCAATGGCAGCACGACGGCGTGGTGCGGTTAGTCTGGCAGTTCTCGGCAGGCTTCGCCAAGCTCGCGTGGAGAAAGAGAGGTGTTGGGGAGGGAGGGCTGCGCCTTCAATGGTGTGTGCAGCCCTCCCCCACCCCTCTATTTATAGGAGGAAGGGAGAGGGGCGGCCCCTCTAGATGGCATCTAGAGGGGGCGGCCAAGGGAGGAGGAAAGGGGTGGCTTGCCCCCCAAGCCAGGCGCCTTGCCCCTTTTAGGGTTTCCCTCCCAAGCCCTAGCCGCATGGGCCTAGGTGGGAGGCGCCCAGCCCACCAGGCTGGCTCCCTCTCCCACTTAGCCCATGTGGCCCCGGGAGGTGGCCCCTCGGTGGACCTCCGGAACTCTCCGGTGGCCCCGGTACATTACGGTATGCCCCGAAACTTTCCGGAGTCCGTTTAACCACTTTCCATATATAAATCTTTACCTCCGGACCATTTGGAACTCCTCGTGACGTCCGGGATCTCATCCGGGACTCGAACAACATTCGGTAATCACATACTTGTCTTCCTATTAACCCTAGCGCCACCGAACCTTAAGTGTGTAGACCCTACGGGTTCGGGAGACATCTTGAACATGACCGAGGCGCTCTCCGGTCAATAACCAACAGCGGGATCTGGATACCCATGTTGGTTCCCACGCTCCTCGATGTTGTCATCGGATGAACCACGATGTCGAGGGTTCAATCAACCCGTATGCTATTCCCTTTGTCGAGACGGTATGTTACTTGCGAGACTTCGATCGTCGGTATCCCAATACCTCGTTTAGTCTCGTTACGGCAAGTCACTTTACTCGTGCCGTAATGCATGATCCGTGACGGACACTTGATCACTTTGAGCTCATTATGATGATGCATTACCGAGTGGGCCCAGTGATACCTCTCCGTCATACGGAGTGACAAATCTGTCTCGATCCGTGTCAACCCAACAGACACTTCGGAGATACGTAGTGCACCTTTATAGTCACCCGATTACGTTGTGACGTTTGGTACACCCAAAGCATTCCTACGGTATCCGGGAGTTACACGATCTCACGGTCTAAGGAAGAGATACTTGACATTGGAAAAGCTCTAGCAAAGCGAACTACACGATCTTTGTGCTATGCTTAGGATTGGGTCTTGTCCATCACGTCATTCTCCTAATGGCGTGATCCGTTGTCAATGACATCGATGTCCATAGTCGAGGAAACCATGACTATCCGTCGACCAACGAGCTAGTCAACTAGAGGCTCACTAGGGACGTATTGTGGTCTATGTATTCACACGTGTATTACGATTTCCGGATAATACGGTTATAGCATGAATAAAAGACAATTATCATGAACAAGGAAATATAATAATAATGCTTTTATTATTGCCTCTAGGGCATATTTCCAACAGTCTCCCACTTGCACTAGAGTCAATAATCTAGTTTACATTGTGATGAATCGAACACCCATAGAGTTACGGTGTTGATCATGTTTTGCCCGTGGAAGAGGTTTAGTCAGCGGATCTGCGACATTCAGATCCGTATGCACTTCTAAATTTCTATGTCTCCATCACGAACATTTTCACGGATGGAGTTGAAGCGACGCTTGATGTGCACAGTCTTCTTGTGAAACCTGGGCTCCTTGGCTAGTGCAATAGCTCCGGTGTTGTCACAGAAGAGTTTGATCGGCCCCGACGCATTGGGTATGACTCCTAGGTCGGTGATGAACTCCTTCACCCAAATTGCTTCATGTGCTGCCTCCGAGGCTGCCATGTACTCCGCTTCACATGTAGATCCTGCCACGACGCTCTGCTTGCGGTACACCGGCTTCTTGCTCCACCATTCAACATATACACGTATCTGGTTTGTGACTTAGAGTCATCGGATCTGTGTCGAAGCTAAGCGTCGGCGTAACCCTTCTGACGAGCTCTTCGTCACCTCCATAAACGAGAAACATGTCCTTTGTCCTTTTCGTGTACTTCAGGATATTTTTGACCGCTTGTCGGTGTTCCTTGCGGGATTACTTTGGTACCTTCCTACCAAACTTACGGCAAGGTTTACATCAGGTCTGGTACACTGACATGGCATACATAATAGATCCTATGGCTGAGGCATAGGGATGACACTCATCTCTTCTTTATCTTTTGCCGTGGTCGGGCATTGGGCTGAGCTCAATCTCACACCTTGCAATCTGTGCAAGAACCCCTTCTTGGACTAATCCATTTTGAACTTCTTCAAAATCTTTTCAAGGTATGTGCTTTGTGAAAGACCTATGAGGCGTCTCGATCTATCTCTATAGATCTTGATGCCTAATATATAAGCAGCTTCTCCAAGGTCCTTCATTGAAAAACACTTATTCAAGTAGGCCTTAATGCTGTCCAAGAATTCTATATCATTTCCCATCAAAAGTATGTCATCTACATATAATATGAGAAATGCTACAGAGCTCCCACTCACTTTCTTGTAAACGCAGGCTTCTCCATAAGTCTGCATAAACCCAAACGCTTTGATCATCTCATCAATCGAATGTTCCAACTCCGAGATGCTTGCACCAGCCCATAAATGGATCGCTGGAGCTTGCATACTTTGTTAGCATTCTTAGGATCGACAAAACCTTCCGGCTGCATCATATACAGCTCTTCCTTAAGATATCCGTTAAGGAACGCTGTTTTGACGTCCATCTGCCATATCTCATAATCATAGTATGCGGCAATCGCTAACATGATTCGGACGGACTTAAGCTTCGCTACGGGAGAGAAAGTCTCATCGTAGTCAATCCCTTGAACTTGCCGATAACCCTTAGCGACAAGTCGAGCTTTATAGATGGTGACATTACCATCCGCGTCCGTCTTCTTTTTAAAGATCCATTTGTTTTCTATCGTCGCCGATCATCGGCAAGTCGGTCAAAGTCCACACTTTGTTTTCATACATGGATTCTATCTCGGACTTCATGGCTTCTAGCCATTTGTTGGAATCTGGGCCCGCCATCGCTTCTTCATAGTTCGAAGGTTCATTGTTGTCTAACAACATGATTTCCAAGAAAGGGTTGCCCGTACCACTGCAGTGCGGAGCGTGTCCTAGTGGACCCTCTGAAGTTCGGTAGCAACTTGATCCGAAGTACCTTGATCATCATCATGAATTTCCTCTTCGGTTGGTGTAGGCATCACAGAACACTTTCCCGAGTAGCACTACTATCCTGTTCAAGAGGTAGTACTTCATCGAGTTCTACTTTCCTCCCACTTACTTCTTTCGAGAGAAACTCTTTTCCGTAAAGGATCCGTTCTTGGCAACAAAGATCTTGCCCTCGGATCTTAAGTAGAAGGTATACCCTATGGTTTCCTTAGGGTATCCTATGAAGACGCATTTTTCCGACTTGGGTTCGAGCTTTTCGGGTTGAAGTTTCTTGACATAAGCATCGCATCCCCAAACTTTTAGAAACGATGACTTAGGTTTCTTCCCAAATCATAATTCATACGGTGTCGTCTCAGCGGACTTAGGCGGTGCCCTATTTAAAGTGAATGTAGCTGTCTCTAGGCGTATCCCCAAAATGATAGCGGTAAATCGGTAAGAGACATCATAGACCGCACCATATCCAATAGAGTGCGATTACGACGTTCGGACACACCATTACGCTGAGGTGTTCGGTGGCGTTAGTTGTGAAACGATTCCACATTTTCTTAAGTGTGTACCAAATTCGTGACTTAAATATTCTCCTCCACGATCTGATCGTAAGAATTTTATCTTTCGGTCACGTTGATTCTCTACTTCATTCTGAAATTCCTTGAACTTTTCAAAGGTCTCGGACTTGTGTTTCATCAGGTAGACATACCCATATCTACTCAAGTCATCTGTGAGAGTGAGAACATAACGATACCCTCCATGAGCCTCAACGCTCATTGGACCGCACACATCGGTATGTATGATTTCCAACAAGTTGGTTGCTCGCTCCATTGTTCCGGAGAACGGAGTCTTGGTCATCTTGCCCATGAGGCATGGTTTGCATGTGTCAAATGATTCATAATCTAAAGACTCCAAAAGTCCATCAGCATGGAGCTTTTTCATGCGCTTGACACCAATGTGACCAAGTCGGCTGTGCCACAAGTATGTGGGACTATCGTTATCATGTTTACATCTTTTGGTATTCACACTATAAACATGTGTAATACTACGCCGAGATTCATTAGGAATAAACCATTGACCATCGGAGCATGACCATAATACATATCTCTCATATAAATAGAACAACCATTATTCTCGGATTTAAATGAGTAGCCATCTCGCATTAAACAAGATCCAGATACAATATTCATGCTCAAACTTGGCACCAAATAACAATTATTAAGGTTCATAACTAATCCCGTAGGTAAATGAAGAGGTAGCGTGACGGGCGATCACATCGACTACTGGAACCATTCCCGACGCGCATCGTCACCTCGTCCTTTGCCAGTTTCCGCTTATTCCGCAGCTCCTGCTGTGAATTACAAATATGAGCAACGGCACCGGTATCAAATACCCAGGAGTTACTACGAGTACTGGCAAAGTACACATCAATTACATGTATATCAAATATACCTTTGGTGTTGCCGGCCTTCTTGTCCGCTAAGTATTTGGGGCAGTTCCGCTTCGATGACCCCTCCTTGCAATAAAAGCACTTTCGGTCTCGGGTTTGGGTCCATTCTTTGACTTCTTCCGGCAACTTGCTTACGGGTGCGGCAACCTCCTTGCCGTCCTTCTTGAAGTTCTTCTTACCCTTGCCCTTCTTGAACTTAGTGGTCTTATTGACCATCAACACTTGATGTTCTTTCTTGATTTCAACCTCGGTGACTTGACATAGAGAACACTTCAGAATGGTCTTTACCATCCCACGCATGTTGTAGTTCATCACAAAGCTCTTGTAGCTTGGTGGGAGCGGCGGAGGATTCTGTCAATGACCGCCTCATCGGGGAGGTTAATGTTCAATGGGTCATACGGTTGTGCAACCTTGACATCTTGATATGTGCTCACCGAGAACTGTTTTCCTCCATCTTACAACTATAGAACTTGTCGGAGATGTCATATCTCTCGACCGGGCGTGAGCTTGGAAAACAAGTTTCAGCTCCTCGAACATCTCATATGCTCCGTGATGCTCAAAACGCTTTTGGAGCCCGGTTCTAAGGTATAAAGCATGCCGCATCGAACGAGGGAGTAATCATCGGTAGCGAGTTTGCCAAGCATTCATAATGTCTTGGTTCTCTGGAGCAGGAGGCGTCACCTAGCGGTCCTTCTAGGACATATTGTTTCTGGCAGCTATGAGGATGATCCTCGGGTTAGGACCCGATCCGTATAGTTCTTGCCGTCATCTTTCGACTTGGTTTTCTCTAGGAACGCGTTGAAGTTCAAGTTGACATGAGCGTTGGCCATTTGATCTACAAGACATATTATGCAAAAGTTTTAGACTAAGTTCATGATAATTAAGTTCATCTAATCAAATTATTTCAATGAACTCCCACTCAGATTAGACATCCCTCTAGTCATCTAAGTGTTACACGATCCGAGTCGACTAGGCCGTGTTCGATCATCACGTGAGACGGACCAGTCTCGTCGGTGAACATTCTCATGTTGATCGTATCTTCCATACGACTCGTGTTCGACCTTTCGGTCTCTGTGTTCCAAGGCCATGTCTGTACATGCTAGGCTCGTCAAGTAAACCCTAAGTGTTTTCGGCGTGTGTAAATCTGTCTTACACCCGTTGTATGTGAACGTAAGAATCCATCACACCCGATCATCACGTGGTGCTTAGAAACGACGAACTTTGGCAACGGTGCACAGTTAGGGAAACACTTCTTGAAATTGTTGTAAGGATCATCTTATTTACTACCGTCGTTCTAAGTAAACAAGATGTATAAACATAATAAACATCACATGCAATTATATAGTAGTGACATGATATGGCCAATATCATAAAGCTCCATTGATCTCCATCTTCGGGCTCCATGATCATCTTGTCACCGACATGACACCATGATCTCCATCATCATGATCTCCATCATTGTGCCTCCATGAAGTTGTCACGCCAACGACTACTTCTACTTCTATGGCTAGCGCGTTTAGCAATAAAGTAAAGTAAGTTACATGGCGTTCTTCAATGACACGCAGGTCATACAAAAATAAAGACAACTCCTATGGCTCCAGCCGGTTGTCATACTCATCGACATGCAAGTCGTGATTCCTATTACAAGAACATGCATGATCTCATACATCACAATATGTCATTCATCATTCATCACAACTTGGCCATATCACATCACATGTCAATTGCTGCAAAAACAAGTTAGACGTCCTCTAATTGTTGTTGCATCTTTACGTGGCTGCAATTGGGTTCTAGCAAGAACGTTTTCTTACCTAAGAATAACCACAACGTGATCTTGTCAACTTCTATTTACCCTTCATAAGGACCCTTTTCATCGAATCCGCTCCAACTAAAGTAGGAGAGGCAGACACCCGCCACCCACCTTATGCATCTAGTGCATGTTAGTCGGTGGAACCGGTCTCACGTAAGCGTCCGTGTAAGGTTGGTCCGGGCCGCTTCATCCCACAATACCGCGGAAGCAAGATAAGACTAGTAGCGGCAAGTAAATTGACAAGATCCACGCCCACAACTAAATTGTGTTCTACTCGTGCAAAGAGAACTACGCATAGACCTAGCTCATGATGCCAGCGATGGGGAGCGTTGCAGAAAATTAAAATTTTCCTACGGTTTCACCAAGATCTATCTATGAGTTCATCTAAGCAACGAGTCAAGAGAGAGAGTTTGCATCTACATACCACTTGTAGATCGAGTACGGAAGCGTTCGAGGGAGTGGTGATGATGAAGACGTTCCCCAACGTGATTCCGATCACCGATGACCAAGTGCTGAGCGGACAGCACCTCCGCGTTCAACACACGTGACGGGACGATGGCGTCTCCTCCGTCTTGATCCAGCAAGGATGAAGGAGAGGTTGAGGAAGACAACTCCAATGGCAGCACGACGGCGTGGTGCGGTTGGTCTGGCAGTTCTCCGTGAGGGCTTCGCCAAGCTTCGGCGTGGAGAAAGAGAGGTGTTGGGGAGGGAGGGCTGCGCCTTCAATGGTGTGTGCAGCCCTCCCCCACCCTCTATTTATAGGAGGAAGGAGAGGGGCGGCCCCTCTAGATGGCATCTAGAGGGGGCGGCCAAGGAGGAGGAAAGGGGTGGCATGCCCCCCAAGCCGGCGCCCTTTGCCCCTTAGGGTTTCCCTCCCCAAGCCCTAGCCGCATGGGCCTAGGTGGGAGGCGCCCAGCCCACCGGGCTGGCTCCCTCTCCCACTTAGCCCATGTGGCCCCGGAGGTGGCCCCTCCAGTGGACCTCGGAACTCTCCCGGTGGCCCGGTACATTACCAGTATGCCCCGAAACTTTCCGAGTCCGTTTAACCACTTTCCATATATAAATCTTTACCTCCGGACCATTCCGGAACTCCTCGTGACGTCCGGGATCTCATCCGGGACTCCGAACAACATTCGGTAATCACATACTTGTCTTCCTATTAACCCTAGCGTCACCGAACCTTAAGTGTGTAGACCCTACGGGTTCGGGAGACATGCAGACATGACCGAGACGCTCTCCGGTCAATAACCAACAGCGGGATCTGGATACCCATGTTGGTTCCCACACGCTCCTCGATGTTGTCATCGGATGAACCACGATGTCGAGGGTTCAATCAACTCCGTATGCTATTCCCTTTGTCAGACGGTATGTTACTTGCCCGAGACTTCGATCGTCGGTATCCCAATACCTCGTTTAGTCTCGTTACCGGCAAGTCACTTTACTCGTACCGTAATGCATGATCCGTGACCCGGACACTTGATCACTTTGAGCTCAGTAGGATGAGGCACTACCGAGTGGGCCCCGTGATTCCTCTCCGTCATACGGAGTGACAATTCGCACTCTCGATCCGTGTCAACCCAACAGACACTTTCGGAGTTAGCTGGAGTGCACCTGTATAGTCACCCGATTCACGTTGTGACGTTTGGTACACCCAAAGCATTCCCTACGGTATCCGGGAGTTACACGATCTCACGGTCTAAGGAAGAGATACTTGACATTGGAAAAGCTCTAGCAAAAGCGAACTACACGATCTTTGTGCTATGCTTAGGATTGGGTCTTGTCCATCACGTCATTCTCCTAATGACGTGATCCCGTTGTCAATGACATCGATGTCCATAGTCGAAACCATGACTATCCGTCGACCAACGAGCTAGTCAACTAGAGGCTCACTAGGGACGTATTGTGGTCTATGTATTCACACGTGTATTACGATTTCCGGATAATACAGTTATAGCATGAATAAAAGACAATTATCATGAACAAGGAAATATAATAATAATGCTTTTATTATTGCCTCTAGGGCATATTTCCAACAAATCGAACCCCCAACGTCCTTGTAGGCACGCCACCGAACTAACCATCTCACCCAGACTTCGTAGTTGTTAAAATTGCGAACACCCTAGATTTAATGCATAGTGGATCTTTTTTTGAGATTAAAAATCTGAAGAAGTTGCTAATTTGATGGCGCATTTAGTCGAAAGACTTCCTGAGACGTTGATGTCCGTGATTTTCTCTCTGGATTGGATCCATCATGATTTTTTCTGTGCGCTAGATCTATTGATAGACCCTATTTACAGGAATTTTTTAGTCAGGAAAATTGATTCTCAATATAGGATTCGAACCCACAGCAAGCAGCTTACGTGAAACACTTACTAGCCAGCTCAATTAGACTAATTGTTGTGTAAAAGGAAGCACGTCACACTCTTTTGACCATTCCACGATGTTTTCTTTTTCTCTTTTCTTTGAGGAATCTCCATCACTCTCTCGTCCCCCTATTTCTTTCTTATTCGTATTTATCTTTACGTAAACACGCGATGACGATGATTCATAGGAAATAATCTTAGATCAAGAAAAAAATGTTCAATTAATGATCTGATTTCTGAAAACGATACTTTAGTGTGCACTTGATTTGAGAGGGATTGGGTAGATTAGGAATCTCCAACGTCCGTCCTTCCGCATCTAACTTTTGAAGAATGGACAAGATGCACCATCCCACAACATGGTTATTATGTAGTTACTGGGCTAGATGTACTATAGTTACCAACATGATTATTATGTAGTTATCGGCCTAAATGTACTATAGTTATCAACATGGTTATTACGTAGATACCATGCTCGATGGACTATAGTTATCAACATGGGCTACATGCGGTATAATACACCCCCCGGTAGCTTATGTGTAAATAGCATGATAATTTACACATCCCAGACCTGATAACTCATGCACAAACATTGATTACTTTTACCCGAGGGAAAAAAGTTGTTTGAAACCATCCCCTCGTAGCTTATGTGTAAGAAGCATGATAATTTACACACCACAAATTTGATAGACTATGCACAAACACCGTGATAATTTTGACCCGAGAGAAAAAAGTTGTTGAGAACATTTCTGATAACTTACGCGTAAATAAAATGCTAATGTATGCACCGTAGAGTTGATTATTCACATACAAACGTCGTGTTTACTTTTTGAACCGGATGAAAAAGTTGTGGAAAACATACCCCGATAATTTCTACCTAAATAGCATGGTAACATACACACCTCGGCGTGATAACTCACGCAAAAACACCATGGTAACTTTGATCAAGAGAAAAAGTAGTTATCGATACCATACCCCCAATAATTTCCACGGAAATAGCATGTTAATATACTCATTGTGGACATGGTAACTTACGCACAAACATCACGACAACTTTTACCAAGAGAGTTTTTTGTTTGAAACCATACCCTTGGTAAACTTTGTGGAAATAACATGGTAATATATGCACCATAGACATGATAACTAAACATACACCCGATAATTTCTGTGTAAATAACATGATGATGTATCATCGCAGACTTGATAACTAATATTTTACGTTTAAACACCATGGTGTCTTTCATCCAAGGGAAAAAGGTTTTTGAAACATTTCACCGGTAATTTCTATGTTAAATTACCATACTTTCTCATGCTTTTAACCTTCTCATACTGTAGTTACCAGCCTTATCATGGTATAGTTATCATGTTACTCAGACCATAGTTATCACGCTGGTCATTGCCAAAGTTACCAAGCCAAACTTTATTTTTTCTTTTGATATGGCAGAAATAAGAAAGGTTCAAATAACATTGTCATTCTACAATAGACAACAACAAAAGGTGGCTTAGTTGGTTATTAGGCTCGATAGGTATTACATAGACTTGGGTTCGAATCCTCTTTCAAGCACTTTTATTTTCTTTTCATATTATGCAGCGAAAAACCAGAAAAAAAACCACTAGCAATTTACTACGGTTTTTGAGAGAAGGAAAAAAAATCAGTGGAAGCGGGAGGGACGACGCAGTGGGACGAGCGGAAGGATCGATCGAAGGTTGTGCGAATCTGTTGCTAAAGTCATCAAAATTACCCACCAACGCCCTTATTAATCTCTGTGGCCCTTTAAAAAAATCGTTACCTATCTTTCAACCTTTCTCCCCCAGCTAGACGTCACTCGATCGCATCATGGCATCCTCAATGTGTCGGCTGAAGCTAGCCTAAGACGTGCACCGGGTTAATGCCAACGCTAGAGATGATGCTAGCTTAGGAGGTGCACTATGACAGATGCTTTTTTATATGCTTGCATGCAATCATCGGGAAGAAATGGTGTGCATGCATTGCCACGACCAGATTCCGCAAGTCCCATTCCCTGCCACCGTATCACCTGATCACTGGCATCAAGCGTGAGAACACCAAACTACAGTCTATTAGTGTATCGTGAAGGACTCGGGGCAACAATTCCATCACATTGAAGTGCGTACGATTGGATCGTGTCTGCACGGTCTACTGGCCGACCACCAAGAGCATACTCATCCTCAGCAGGCCTGCGCGGGTAGAAGGTAGATCACATTGGGCTCCTCTGGCAATCACGTCCTTTCGTCCAGGTGCTTAGCCCCACAATTTTTTTTTTTACACTTTTTAGTGTTTTGCCATGCCATCTCCATAATAGCAGAGATCAAATCTACTAGGCCTGATGCGATCTCAACGTCAATGACGACCGTTGTTATAGTGTCCATGAAAAAAAAAATCTTTGGTTGTCCCAGTTAGAGCAACTCTAGCAGACCCCGCATCCCGCCCCGACCCGCAAAATAACCGTCAAAATGCGGGTCAAGGCCGAAAAAGCATCCCGATCAGACCCCGCATCCCGCCCGGCCCGCAAAATTTTTTGTGGGGCGCGGCAAAATTCCGACCCCAACCCGGGAAAACGCGGATTTTCCCCGCGGCTGCGGTGGCCTGCATATAAGCGGAAGAGATTGGTGGGGGGGGGGGAGGGGCGGAGGGGGGCATTTCATCTCGCGCTTTCTCCTACCAACCATCCCTCCTCTCCCCTCGCGCCGCCGCCGGCCGCCGCCCAAGATTCCGGTGACAAGAGCGGCAGAGCACGCTGAAGGCCTCCAGCGACGAGGCCTCCTTCCTTCCCCTGCCCGGCGGGAGCCGGATTTGCAGATCTGCGGCGCTTCATTGCCGGCCGCCCGATTTGGCTTTTCTCCGGCCGTCGGTTGCTGCCCCAGGCGATGGAGTGGTCGGGGAGCCTCTCCCACAGCCCAGGCAAGGGCGCATCACCACATGCAGGCGCGGGTTCGTCCGCCCGCCGCCGCCGAAGGTTTGCGGGCATGGACTCGTCCAGCCGTCCACCGGGCTCGGTGCTCTCGCAGCGTCTATGTGGCCTGCCGATGCCGCTCATACAGTGCAACGACTGCCCGCGCCAAGTGCTGTGGCTCACTTCGGGCACATCGAAGCACCCCGGATAGGTGTTCTGCAAATGCGAAAACGACGGGGTACGTGCACTTGCCGTAGCTCGTTCCATAGCTCATTCTTAAGTTCAAGTACCGTAGCTCACTTCGAGATTGCTCAATCTTTTGTGTAGGACGATGGATGCCCATTTTGGTTTTGGGAAGGCCAATACATTGATTTGTTGATAGAAAGAAACTTAATAGATGTTAGTGCACTCCTTAGTACAATCGAAGGCAATGATGCGGCTGCATGTGCAACTAGAGGGGAAGCAACGTCGACTTCTTCAAAACCAAAGATGAAGAATAAATAAAGCATCAAGAATGAAAAAAACAAGTTCAAGAATCCACAGATCAACAATGAGTGCATGGAGAAGATATTGCTTCAACTAGTGGGAGCAGTTATGAAAGTTGGAAATCTTCTGAAATGCATTCTTGTGGTTCTTGTTTTCTTTGGTTTTGCTATTCTAGCCAAGATTTGGTGATATATTTTGTATCTAATGTTGTTGCAAAAGCAAATAAAAGCATTATGATGGATCAATCTAAGTTTTACGGTCGGGATTTAGTTGCGCCAGATCGTAACTCAAGATATTTCAATTCGTAAAAAATATATTTGTGAATATGCTTTTTTACGGGTCCATTATGCGGGTCTGCATTCTGCCTCGCTACCGCCCACAAAAGTTGTTTTGCGCGAACTGCAAATGAGTTATGCGGGTCGGCGGGATGCGGGGTCTGCTAGAGTTGCTCTTACTAATATGTTTTGATTTTAATTGATCTCTTCCTTTAGTTTATTTTTTCTATCATTATTCCCCAAAAAATATGTGTATCAGATTGCAACAAGGGGATGATCATGAAGTTATCAGATCCTGACCTGACATTATTAATGACTGAGCACATGCATAGAGTGCTTTGTACAAGTGGGCATAATGCGTAAATTCTGAAGTTCACCATCTAATCATCACAAAATTTGAGTATCTCCAAGGGATGGAGAATTAACAAGTTAGATCTTTGCTACAGGAATCAACCAAACAATATCTGACTATATATATATAGATAATCTTTTTAAAATGACTGCCTCATACCATGTATGATAATTAGTCGGTGACATGTGTTCTTTTTGGTGCCGAGCGGTAAACGAAGCCAAGCCATTATCACACGCAGTTTCATTTTGTTCGTGACATTATTATACCATGGAGTTGTAATTTGGTACCTTTTGTTGGTGTTGACTACAACAGTCTTAGTATTGTTTGGCTACAACAAGGTATATCACACACAAAGTTCGAAGAAAAATGGCGGTGCCATGAAATTGGACTCCTTTACACAATCCTAACCAAGTGATTTCCTCTTTATCCTCCCAATCTTCTCTGCAGAGCGAATAATCATACCTATTTTATGACATGTCTTTCTAGATCTTCAATTGGGCTAATCGCTAACGGCACACTGCTCTAAGCCTCCAGCATATGTAGAGTTATGGCTTACTAATTGCTTTAGTTTCTTCACAATGTGTTGTACCACTAATCCAGTTGTTGGAAAAAAATGTGTTTTCACTTTTTTTACTTAGTTAATTCCATGATTATACTATGAAACAAACTTACTACAGATTTTTCGATATGGAGATGAAAAAAAAAATACTTAGATTACTCTTGAGATTAGGGAGGTACCAAAAATACTTGGTTATGTGTTTCAGATTCGGATACATGTTAAATAGTTGACTCATAGAATGTCTCCTTAAATTAGTTTATTTCTTTGCCAAGTATAACAATAAATTTAGACAATCTAGGTCTTTGATATTAGGTTTGATGATAGTGCCTATTTCTTTCAAAACAATGATAGCTTGCAATTGTCCCTATATTTCTCCGAGAAACAAAAAAGAGAGCCTTTTCCACCTAATGCTAGCAAAAGGGACAATTAGATGTTATACATCTTTTTTGTTTCTCAGAGAAATATAGGGACAATTGCGAACTAGCCCTAAGTTGTTCAGACCTCTAGTTTCTCATGCGTAAGCATGACTCATGTCGTGCAACCTAAATTCATCTCAAATCAACCTTTATTTATGTTCTCAGAGGAATAAGTGATTTTATTTTTTATGCGGGTTCACATTAATCTTAGTGTTTTCCCTTCTCAGTAGTTACATCCTTGATGTTCACAGTAACATGCACTGGCTGATTTGGTAAATATACCTCCCTTAACTTAATTGCGGACTACGAGATGTATAAGATTTCCAACCACTATATTAACTTTGTGTGTTTTTGAACTTTATATGCAATTGTTCTAGATTTGTGAAACTATATTAAAAATAAAACACAAATATGTTTGTATGGTTGCTTTTGCTAGCAACCTAATAGTAATGAACTTAACAAAATGAAACTGAGGGATATATGTTTAACCACATTAATTTTAGTGAAGATGATGCATAATTGCTACTTTTCCTATGTACTAACTTCAGTAGATATAGAAAATGCAGCAGCCCCAGGCATTATATTTGGCTGCACGTGCGAGCCTAGCCAGTCGTTAGCCTTTGTTGGCGACGATGAAGCCTACCAACCAGTGCTCCCATTATTCCTGGATTTATTTCAGGATTTCCGGCGATGCGCTTTCAGTGGGAGGAGAAGTTCCCGTCGACGACGAGGCGCCTATGATGGCTTCATAAATCTCAAGATGATACCGGCTCAGTCTCTCAGAGGTGCTCATAGGGATATGATGTGCATGCGTGCGTTCATAGAGGTGAGTGTATGCGTGTGTATATGAGCGCTTGTGTCTATACCGATGCTCAAAAAAAAACTGACACCACCAACAACATCCCAGAAGGCACAAGTAAGCAATTATAGCTTTTCTAAAACTCATTTTAAGTACAAGTAAATTTCCATGTGCACAATGAAATGTAAAAATTTAGGAAGAATGGCATTTTAGTTAACTATGCACTTAAATATAATTAGTAGTGTCATGTTTGATACAAATTAGCGAATACAGCAATTTATGCATCAGCGTGTCTTTTTTTTGTTATTCTGAGGTATCCTGCAAGCATTCAATTACCTATATGAACGGAAACCATGTCAATTCCCCCCATGAACGAGCAAGGAATCTTTTTGGTACGGTAACACATGCTCTTGCATGGAGGACTTCAAAGGAAGAGAGAGCAACATGGTCACTAGAATATGCATGCCCCCTTTGCAACGACGGGCAATTAACTAGTGAAAAATGCTGTTATTTGATTGGGCATTGTATTTTAAACATAGAAAAATAATGTACATCGACAACTACTATTCGAATAAACCGCAATAAAAAAAAGACAACTACTATTCGAAGAGTCAGCATCCAATTGGGACAATCCTATTTGCCGGCAGCGAGCGGCAAATAGGTGCGTCTTTGCTGAAGGCGTCCCTTCCCGACGCCCCAGTTTGGGCCCACCCATGGTGGGTTTCACTGTTCCATCTCCTTTTCTGTTTCCTTTTTCGCCTTTTCTCTTTTTTTACTTTTCTGCTTCAATTTATTTTATTTTGATTTCCTGTCTATTTTTATTTTTTATCTCCTTTTTCTGGTATTATACAAAAGTTCAGTTTAGAATATTAAGAAAATGTTCACGTTATATATTACAAAAAAAATTCACCATGCATTAAAAAAATGTTCATCATATATTTATAATATTTTCAAAATATACTACAAATTTTCCCTTGCATTTAATTTTTTTAGCGTATATTACACAAATGTTCAATGTGTATTAATTTTTTTCTCAATGAACATTACACAAATGTTCAGTGCGTATTCGACAATTTTTCAACATACATTACAAAATGTTCAATTCATATTAATTTGTTTTTCAACGTATATTAATATTTTCAAAATATTTAAAAAAATAAAAAACCAAGCAAAAAGTGGGCAATACAGTGAACCAGATGCTAGAGTACCCACTTTTTGAAGAAAAATGAAAACCGCTTGGGGCATGGTGGGCCGGCCAAAGCGCCCCAGCTTCAGCAAAGCTGCATCTTTTGGACTGCAATGTGCCAACTGCCAAGTTGACCTCCAACATCTCCGCTGTGCGCACGGCCCTTCTCTCCTCCGCAAGCAGTTCCAGGAGATTAGAAGGCGACTTGGTTTCTCCACTGTCCCTTCCGGCGATCCCGCCGGTTTCTCTTCCCTCCGACGGCCTTCTGGGCATCACGAGGTGGAGGAAACTGGGGGCTCTCGCCGGATCCTGTAGGATTAGGTCCCTGTAGTCTAGGTTTGTGTGTCCTCTTGCATGTGTGTGGGCAGTGGAGGCGCCATCGAGTTTGGAATAAAGCCAACTCCACCGCGTGACCCATCCTGTCCGGCCCCGTCCATTTGGGGTAAAACGGACAAACCGGACGGCCCAGCGCGCGCGAGCAAACATACTTTTGTCCGCTTTGTGTCCGCTTTGACCAATCCCCGGTCCAAGTTTGTGCTGTTTTGGGGGTGAAACGGACACCGCGCGGGACGTCTGCGCGTGTCTTCCCCTGGCCTGCCCGTCAGTGGCACAGGGCGGGCCTTTTTCTATCCGCCCCCTCCCTTCCTCCGGCCGCACCCCCCTCCGCTCTTCCCTACTCTTTCCCACTCTTCGCCTCGCCGCCGCTGCCATTGCGTGCGATTTAGACCTTCGCCCGCCCCTTCCTCGGCGCGCCGAGTACCCAACTCTGACCACTGGTTTGCGCACCCGCCGGCCGGTCTTGAGCTTCGCCCATTGTGGGAGGCAGACGCGGCATGGGTGGTCGGGCACCTCGCCGGAAGGCCTGGCAGGCCGCAAAGGCCACATCTGACGATGGCTCCTCCTCTAGCCGCTCGGATCTACACCGTCGGTGGTCCCCCGGCAGGTACACGAATGGCGGTCGGCCGGGCTCGGTGCTTGCCCAAAAGCTCGTCGGCGCACCGTTGCCACTCATTAAGTGCGACCACTGCCCAAGGATGGTCGTGCGCCGCGTGTCTACAACGCCAGAACATCCCGGATGGGTGTTCATCAAGTGCTTAAAAGATGGGGTATGTGCTCTTTTTAGCTTCCGTTTGTGCTCTAGATTTGACTAGTTGTGCTAACTTCAAATTTTGTTTTGTAGCATGGATGCAAGTTTTGGTATTGGGAAGAAGAATACATCGATATATTGCTAGAGCGAAATTTAGTACATGTTCGTGCACTTTTAGCTAGCATAGAGGCTGTAGATGAGACAAGTGCACTTGTTGCTAGATTAGAGGCTAGACACGAGACTAGGTGTGAGGAAGCAACATCGACTTCTGGCTTGAAGAAGAAAGGAGGATGCAAGATCGAGCCTTCTCCACAGATCAACAATGAGTGCATTGAGAAGGCCCTAACCCAACTCAATGGAGCAGTTATGGAAGTTGGGTATCTTCTAAAATGTATTCTTGTGGTTGTTGTTTCTTTGGTCTTGCTTTACTAGTCAAAATGTGATGATGTATTTTCATATACCAAAAATAAATTATGAAAAAAAGTTAAAGACTTGCAAAGAAAAATGTAGACGGACAGGGTGTGGCCGGGATGCGTCCGCGCGCTGGACGCACGGCCACCTCATCCCGAAAACAGCCTGGACACGACCCCATCACGCCACCCAAACAGACAGAATTCGGGCAAAACGAACGTCCGTTTAAGATCGCACGATGGAGTTGGCCTAAGTCCCTCCATGCCAATCCTCGTCTCTTCTGCGTCCTCTTTGACGCCGGCGACGGGCTCGTGAGGGCTGCATCAAATGGATTTGGTATCCCAGATCTTTAGGGTTGTTGGTTAGGCGTTTGGTCCCATCCGTGGCCTCTGTCCTCTGCGGCTGTGTCGGCTGCGATGTTCCAAATAATTGTGCTTTCAAATCTTCATGCGTGGAGGAGCGCAAGATCCATGTCCTCTATTTGTCAAGCTTCAGGACGGCGCTCCTTTCATCTCCATCAGGTTTTTGGTTGGGCACTGATGGGCGCCGGTCCGCCGGCCGAAACTTTCGGTCGGTCGGCTCTCAATCGTTCGATCACCCCAGTTGTACGTGCATGATCTCGCGGGCCTCTCACAGAAAAAAGGGGAAAATCCTCCCGCACAGATTGCTTCGTCTATCTCGTGACGCCGGTTCTGGCTTCCTGGCCAAATCCACAGCTCGTGCCGCCGCTGGTCTTCCCTCATCGCCGCACTCAGAAATATCCACACAGCTCGCCATCGTGTCGGTAGCTGGTGGTAGCTGCTGCAGTCGCCGGTTGCAGCAAAAAAATGCGGCCCACCGCCGTCGCTAGAGATAGCTTCCCTAGTCGCTGGTTGCAGCAAAAAAAAAATGGCCATTGCCGTCGCCGATGGTAGCTGCCGCAGTTGTGGTTGCAGCAAAAATGGTCGCCGTCGTCGCAGGGTTGTCGCTGTCGAGGGTTGTAGCATTGATTTTGCCAGTTCTAACACTAGGCTAGATGATTGTAGCTAAATATACTAGGCTAGATGGTTGCAGCTAAAAAAACGGCGCGGCCCCTACCGTCACACCATGGCCGTCGCCGATGGTAGCAAAATCAGCTACCAATTGTAGCATTCGGCTGGCTAGTTGTAGCAAAAACTGATGCTGGCTCGAGCAAAAATCAAGACGATGGTAGCAATAAAGGATGTTAGTTTCAGCACAACATAAGACATCTAGCAAAAAAAGGGCGCTAGTTCTAGCAAACAAACCAAATAGACTGGTAGCAAAAATTGCTGAAGGTTCCAGCAAAAGAAATCCATGATTCCAGCAAAAATACCACTGTCTCCTGTCACATGTCGCCCAGTCGCAACTACTGGAGTGTTCGGTTCCAGCATCTCCAAGCTATGGTTGTAGCATTCCTCGCAATGGTTCCAGCACCACGTCTGGAGCTGACAGGCTGGCGCATTACGTGTTTCGGAGTGCGGCGGCCGTGGCTGCAGCACCAGTCAGCCGTCGGTGGAAACATCGACACAAACCAGATTCCAACACGTGACGGCCGCCCACCCGCATAGCGATGACTGTCCTCTCATCCTCAAAAGCATGACGGCCTCGAAGCATGCAACCATGGCTGATAGGAAAAGGTTCAAGGAGCTTCTTCAGGGGGAGCGGACGGTTAGCCGGAGTGGAGGCAAGGGGCTGTGTGCTCCGGGCACGCTGGTGTTGGAAGTACGGCTATCTCGCCGGCGGAGATCTGAGAAAACTGAGGAGTGGATGCGGGGGATTGGATGGATAAGACGAGAGACCGAGCGAAGAAGACGACGAGTTGACGGGCGGCTTCGTTCGGTGCGAGGACCCATGAGCAGAAGTGTATGTCGCGCGTGTGAGTGGTGCGACCGGCCGAATACTCAGCCGGTCGATCGGGCGCAAACGATACTGACGGGCGCAGGTCCGCCGGCCAAAACTTTCGGCCCGTCGGCTCTCAATCGTTCGGTCACGCCAGTTATACATGCACGATCTCGCGGGCCCCTCACAGAAAAAGGGGAAAATCCTCCCGCACAGATCGCTTCATCTATCTCGTGACGCCGGTTCTGGCTTCCTACCCAGATCCACAGCTTGTGCTACCACTGGTCTTTCCTCATCGCCGCACTCAGAAATATCCACACAACTCGCCATCGTGTCGGTAGCCGGTGGTAGCTGCTACAGTCGCCGGTTGCAGCAAAAAAAATGCGGTCCACCGCCGTCGCCGGAGATAGATTCCCTGGTCGCCGGTTGAAGCAAAAAAATGGCCACTGTCGTTGCCGGTGGTAGTTGCGGTTGCAGCAAAAACGGCCGCCGTCGTCGCAGGGTTGTCGCTGTCGAGGGTTGTAGCACTGATTTTGCCAGTTCCAACACTAGGCTGGATGGTTGTAGCTAAATATATTAGGCTAGATGGTTGTAGCTAAAATACAGCGCCACCCCTGCCGTCACACCATAGTCGTCGCCGATGGTAGCAAAAACAGCTACCGGTTGTAGCATTCGGCTGGCTAGTTGTAGCAAAACTGATTCTGGTTCTAGCAAAAATCAAGATGATGGTAGCAATAAAGGATGTTAGTTCCAGCACAACAAAAGACATCTAGCAAAAAAAGGTGCTAGTTCTAGCAAACAAACCAAATAGACTGTGGTAGCAAAAAATGGTGAAGGTTCCAGCAAAAGAAATCCATGATTCCAGCAAAAATACCACCGTCTCCTGTCACAGGTCGCCCAGTCGCAACACCTGGAGTCTTCGGTTCCAGCATCTCCAAGCTATGGTTGTAGCATTCCTTGCAGCGGTTCCAGCACCACGTCTGGAGCTGACAGGGCGGCGCATTACATGTTTCAGAGCGCGGCGGCCGTGGCTGCAGCACCAGTCAGTCGTCAGTGAAAACATCGACACCGACCAGATTCCAGCACTCGACGGCCGTCCCCCCGCATGTCGATGCCTGTCCTCCCATCCTCAAAAGCATGACGGCCTCGAAGCATGCAACCATGGCTGATAGGAAAAAGGTTGAAGGAGCTTGTTCAGGGGGAGCGTCCGGTTAGCCGGAGTGGAGGCAAGGGGTTGTGTGCTCCGGGCACGCTGGTGTTGGAAGGGCGGCTAGCTCGCCGACGGAGATTTGAGAAAACTGAGGAGTGAATGCGGGGGATTGGATGGATAAGACGAGAGACCGAGCGAAGAAGACGACTAATGGACAAGCGGCTTCGATCGGTGCGTGGACCCACGAGCAGAAGTGTATGTCAGCGCGTGAGCGGTGCGATCGGCCAAATACTCAGCCGGTCGACGGGGCGCAAACAATTCCCTTTTTGATTGTGGATCTGCAAGGAGATTTCTTCGGGGCGTGTCCCTAACCGACGAACTTTCAGCGACCACTTTGTCCCACCTCTAGCGGTGGGCTTCTACTGTGGTGTTTGTAGCCATTTTTGGCTTTTGGTTGTCCTACAGCTTGGACACACCTAGCCTGTGGCTGATGGTGACGAACGCCGGATTGCAGTGCGGTGGCATTTGTGGAGATGTAGACCCTTATGATTTTCATTATATTTTTCTTTGTTTCTTTGGTCGCTCTCTGGATCTTTGTACTTCTTGATGGATAATTCGGATATATGTATGATGCTGTTTAAAAAAAAAGGTAGCCAAGTATTAACTAAGGCCAACTCCAGCGCGCGATCCCATCCCGCCCGTCCTAGTCCATTTGAGGTAGAACAGATGAATAGTGTGGCTCAACGCGCGGCCCCAAAAGGACAAATGTTCGATTTTCATCCGCTTTCGATCCATTCCCGGCCCAAACATGCGCCGCGTTTGGGGTGAAACGGACATCGCGTGAACGCGCTGGACGCACGCCCTTGCCCTCCCTGTGGCCCGCTTGTCGGTAGCGCTCCATTCACCTCCAACGCCTCCACCCACCCTCCCCCGCCCACCCCGCAGTCGGCGCCGCCACTATTCTCCGGCCCCCTTCTCGCTGCTCACCCCCGACCATCCAAACCAAACCACGTCTTGACATGGCCGCCACCACGCCCGCGCTTTTGTAGGAGTTCTGACCGTCGTTCGGAGGAGTTTTGTCCGTCGGCGTTGTAGCCGGTGCTAGAGAGGATACAACCGCCGGCGACGGCTATGGACCACGACAACTTCCGTCCTATGCTCCAGAGCGGCCTGTAGTCGGCCGCCAAACGCCCCTGCTGCATCGAGGTGATCATCGTGGCCTCTTTTCCACCACGACCGCAAGGTGTTTGATACTTTGCCCACAAAGGTATGGTCAGTGGAGATGAATTTTTCTTCAACCAGTTCATTTATTCATCGGACGATTCGTCCTCGGATGACGAAGGTCTTGTGGTGGCTACACTGTTCGTTCACGACCACATTGAACGGTAGCAGCCTCGGTACAGGGGGTCAGTCCCTGGCCGTGCTCCCAACCTGAACCGCAACAAAGAGACATGCACTACTAGGGAAAACCTTATACACAGAAGCTTACCAGTAGCGGTGGTTAAAAAAAGCGCTACTGCTATTTACCAGTAGTGCTTGGTCACAAAGCGCGGTACAAATAAGGTAATAGCGATGGCGGCGTCAGAAGAAGCGCTACTACTATAATTCCCACACTGTTCTTGGCAGGCTAGGAATAGTAGTAGCGAGCTTAGGTAAAACGCATTGCTGCTAAGTTGGTTGTAGCAGCGCATTTTCTTGGAAAAGCGCTACTGCTAATGAAAATAAAATAAAACGAAAAACATATAGAAAAGTAAATGAAAATGAAAGAAATAGAAAAAGGAAAAAGGAAAAAAGAAAATATTAAGGAAAATAGAAGAAAAATAAAAATAAAGGAAAAGGCATAGTAGTAGAGTGCTTTCAGAACAAAGCGCTATAGCTAATGTAGCAGTAGCCTTTCCTTGTACCCCCGTTGTAGATAATTTCCTATAACTACTACCTATAGAAGTAGCACATTTTGGCAGCCAACGCTATAGCTAAGTTAGCTATAGCGCTTTTCTTGCATAGCGCTACCGCTATTTTTAACTTAACCCCCCGCGCGGTTTCTCCCCGCCGGCCACTTCCCCCAAATCCCCTCACCGCTTGGCCGGGTCAGTGGCGCCTCCCATCGCCTCTTCAGACGTCAGTTCTGCTGCCCTCAGTGGCAGTCTGGTGCCCGCCCTCCGCTGCGCGCCCAAACCCCGTCCCCGACCTCGACGCCGCGTGCCCCTGCCTCGGCCGCTCTGCCTCCTCCTGCTCCCTAACTCCACCGATGCCCGAGGTGAGCATGCCTACACCTCCTCCTCCTCCCCTACCTCTGCCTAGCTAGGGTTCCTATGGTTCATCAAATTTTAGGGTTCATCAAATTTTAGGGTTCATCAAATTAGCTAGAGTTCATCTAATTAGTTAGGGTTAATCAAATTAGCTAGTACTTGTAGATGCTTAAGTAGTTATATAGTTTTTGTGCACCTAATGTAGTTAAGTAAATATAATTGTAAACTAGATGTTAATTAGGGCAGTAGTTGTAGTTAGGTTCTTTATTTTGTACTGATTTTTTATTATGACAAAAATTTAGGACATAATTTGAGTTGAGTTCTAGGGTTCATAATTTGAAATTTAGGACAGAAATTGAGTTCTAGGATTCATAATTTATATTAGGACAACAATTTAGGACAGAAATATGTAAAGGTTCTAGGTTTCTAGGGTTCATCCATCTGTATTTGGTTTTTGAATTGAGTATGAGAGAGCATGAGATTTGTGTAGATTTTCTTGAAGTGTCAAACACTAGGAGATGCAAATTTGAAGTGGTCATGTTATATGCAAATTTCTCAATAGTGTTTGCTCATGTTTATCTACTGTTGTAGTTGCTCATGTACATGTTCTTAAGTGGTCCTGTTATATGCAACATTGAAGTGGTTCGATTGTGCCCAGGTGGCCTTTTGTTGTTTCTAGGGAATGAAGACAAGTGGCCTATGTTTTGCCGGAATGTTGATTCATTTCCCTTCTGGCAAATTTCAGATGCTCGATTTGTCCACTTTTTAGCAAAGGTCATGCCGAAATTTTCTATGAATTTCGGCATGACTTGTGCTACAAACTAGGACATATCAAGTGCTCAGGTTTGTCGCACCGGGAAGGAATCAACGTTCCTGCAAAACATAGGCCTTTTTATGTCATTATTCATTTTATTAGGTCTAGAATTAATTGACTAGATTTAATCATAGGAAACATGGCTAGCAACGATGAAGGACAGGGTTCTCGTGATTGTAACATCTACGAGGCGGCAGATGCTTATTTGAACCTTCTCGACGAGCAACAGTTGTTGCAGGGCCCACCTGTCACATCCGTGATCGACACCGAGACCGGCGCCGAGACTGGCGAAGCCGGTATAGAACCGAAACCGAAGAGGAGACGTCGACGCCCAAACCAGATCCTCACTACTAGACTAGTGGTCACGGAGGTGGACGATGGCAATTTTGAGCCAAAACGGCTTGTGGAAGCGCGCGCGTGCTACGACAATCAAATAGGTTGCATCGTACGGACAACCGCGACCATCAACGATGAGAAAAATAAAGAAGATAGAAAATGTGAAGCACTCCCTCCTAACGAAGCTGCACCAGGTATTCTTGTTTCTGGGCCGGGATGAAATCAAATATATTGATCCAGATAAAGACCCGGCAATGAAGAAGATAAACAAACGCACCATGAGCAAGTTTAGCGACGCGTTGGCCGCCTGGAAAGTAAGGGTGAAAGCAAGGATCATCGACAAAGAGGAACCCTACTCCGAGATTGTAAAGGATAATCCGACAATTACGGAAGAGCAGTTTGAAATATTCAAGGCGGCTTGCGTTGCCGAAGCTGCCAAAGAAAAGTCGAAGTACATGAAGGGGCTTCAAGAGAGGAACATGGGGTGCCACCACCTCGGAAGCCGTGGTTACGCGGGGAAGAGGTACATATGGGCCAAGGATGACGCGGAACGCGAAAGTCTTGGCATCCCAGACCCCTTGGCGGAGTTCACTGTCCCGCAGGAGCGTGATGTCCTAAGGGCCCGGGCCCGTTGGGACCCAGTGAAGAAGGTTTTCGAGACGAACGCGGTCACGACGAAATTCATGAGACCGCTGGTAATTTTAGCTTCTGATCAATTCGACTGCACGTTTAGTCATATTTGTAAACGATCCTTGTTCCTTTTGCAGAGAGAACAACACAGGATTGCAGCCGAAAGTGACTCGCCGTCTGAGGCGTTGGCGAGGCCCAAGTGGGATACCCCATTCAACCGGGCCTTGAACATATTGAAAAGACTCCCGGTGGACATTCGGTCGTCGTATGGACGCGTGCACGGCGCCGGAGACGGCGCCATGTGGAAGAAGTACTACCGTGAGACCACGGAGGAGAGAACGGAGGTTAAATGAAGAAATCATAGATAAGAAAGTTGAGATTGCGGTTGAGAAGAAATCAGGTCAGACAGTCGCAGCAGTGGTAGCTGCCGCAAAACAGGAGTTTGCAGCTTCGTATGGTGTCTTAGTTCCGGCTGTCGTCAATTGGAGTAGGCAAAATCCAAATAAAGAGGCAGCAGACTTTCCCCTTTCCGACTTCTTGGGGAGTAGTGATGTCTACTACGTAACTTTATTATTGTAGACACGTGTTGGGCCTTCAAGAGCAGAGTTTTATAGGACACTAGCAATTTTCCCTCAAGTGGATGACCTAAGGTTTATCAATCCGTGGGAGGCGTAGGATGAAGATAGTCTCTCTCAAGCAACCCTGCAATCAAATATAAGAAATGTCTTGTGCCCCCAACACACCCAATACAAATTGTATAGGTGCACTAGTTCGGCGAATAGATGGTGATAAAAGTGTAGTATGGATAGTAGATATGAGTTTTCGTAGTGCGAACAATAAAAAACAGCAAGGTAGTAAATGATAAAACGGAGCACAAATGGTATTGCAATAATGGAAAATGAGGCCTAGGGTGCATACTTTCACTAGTGCAATCTCTCAACAATGCTAACATAGTTGGATCATATGATTATCCCTCAAAGTGCAATAAAGAATCACTCCCGAGTTCCTATTAGCAGAGAACAAAAGATAGAAATTGTTTGTAGGGTACAAAACCACCTCAAAGCTATTCTTTCCGATCAATCTATCATAGAGTCGTACTAAAATAACAGCAAGCTATTCTTTCCGATCGATCTAATCAAGAGTTTGTACTACAATAACACTGATACATATGAACCAACTCCAATGTCACCTAGATACCCCAATGTCACCACGAGTACCCGTGAGTTAACTATACGATATGTATCAAACAATTTCAGATTCATAATACTCAATCCACACAAAGAACTACAAGGAGACCCCAAAGTTTCTACCGGGGAAAAGATAATAAAAACGTGCATCAACCCCTACGCATAGTTTACCCCAAAGTCACCTCGGGAATCCGCAAGTTGAGTGCATATCAAGTGAATCAAAATAATACCCCATTGTCATCAGGGTATTCATATGCAAGACATATATCATGTGTTCTCAGATCTGAACATTCAATCTGACAAGACAAAAATTCAAAGGGTAAAGACTCAATTCATCACAACAAGAGTAGAGAGGGGAGAAACACCATATGATCCATCTATGTTAACAAAGCCCATGATACATCAAGATAGTGACATCTCAAGATCATGAGAGAGAGAGAGAGAGAGAGAGAGAGAGAGAGAGAGAGATTAAACACATAGCTACTGGTACAAACCCTCGGCCCCGAGGATGGACTACTCCCTCCTCATCATGGTGGCCGTTGGGATGATGAAGATGGCCACCGGTGATGATCTTCCCCTCCGACAGGGTGCCGGAACAGGCTCCCGATTGGTTTTCAGTGGCTACAGAGGCTTGCGGCGGCGGAACTTCTGATCTAGGGTCTCCGTGAGGGTTTTTGGAATATCTGAGATTTATAGGGCGGAGAGGGGGTACGGGAGGCCACCGAGGTGGGCACAACCCACCAGGGCGCCTGGGGGGCCCGGCGCGCCCTGGTGAGTTGTGCCCCCCTCGGGGCACCCCCAGGTGATGCTCTAGCCCATTGGTGGTCTTTTGGTCCATAAAAAAATCCACAAAAAGCTTTCGCACTGTTTGGAGAACTTTGATTTCTGCACAAAAAACAACACCACGGTAGTTCTGCTGAAAACAGTGTCAGTTCGAGTTAGTTCTGCTTGTAAAACTGTTTTATTCGAGACAATTTTGATTTGGTCGTAAAACTACTTTTATTTGAGACAATTAATATTTGGACGTGCAAACTTGTTTGAAATATGAATATATGACATATTGACCGTGGCGGACACGATGAGGCCAAAGGATGCGTCTGCGCATTGGGCGCACGGCCACCGCATCCCAGAAAAGGTCAGGACACGACCCCATAACCCTACCCAAACGCACAGAATCTGAGTAAAACGTACGCCCGGACGGGGTCGTGCGCTGGAGTTGGCCTAAGGTATTTTTTGAGAGAAGACAAGGAGAGAATCGGACAACAGTGAAGTACAAAGACGACGAGGAATCACGCATGTGCTCATCGCATTGGCATGTTACCCGACGTGCTTGCATCCTGCGGACCAGCATATCGTCATTTGGTTAGCTCGTTTACTATGAACAGTTTATAACATATTCAAGTAGAACTGTTGCACATTGTGTAGAAGATCTCTTTCGCGCGCATCACATCTTGATGTACAATGCCTTGCCGATCTATATATTTGCGGAGAGGAGTCAATTGGTATGAAGAAACTTCTTCGCCGGAGCAGGCGAAGATAATCTCCTCGTGTGGCGTGGAGGTTCGGGTGATTCCGCGGGTCGGGTGGGGGTAGCATGGGATGGATATGAAGTAGAGGAAGCTCTATGCTGATGTATTTCTATAGAAGAGTCATTGGTAGTCAGTCAACAAAATAAATTGAAATCTTTATTCAAGAAGCGGAACAAGATACAGTACTACTCCCTTCGTTTGGAATTACTTGTCGTAGAAATGGATGTATCTAGACATTTTTTAGTTCTAGATATATCCATTTTTGCGACAAGTAATTCGGAACGGAGGGAGTACAACTTATATGGCTTCAAGGATACGTACAAAGGCAATGGTGCTATCTATAATTATCATCATCTCCCCGGGTGGCTGATGCCTTCTCCTGCTGAATCATTTCCCTTTTTCTTTCTTTTGACCAGGCTCCCCAGATAAAATTGGTAGAAGTGTTCTGCCATAAGCCACAGGATTGTTGTCAACTCACCGCCACTGTTGAGCTTCTCGGCATGGAACTTCCTGCTGCATTTGTTGCCTGCGTAGACAAGAATATCCGTCCACACCTCACGGACAAGTTTCACCGGGTCAGTCGTGCCACCTTTCTCCATTGCTAGCAGCTCCTTAGCAAGTTGAGCTACGTAGGAGAGACGAGGAGAATCGTAGATGAAGCTTTTGCTCTCATACTCATCATATAGTTTTTCAGCAAGCGCATCTCTGTCGGTGGCCCTGGAACTAGAATCGGTGTCATCGTGCAGGCGGAACAGATTCTTGAGCGTGGTACCGGAGTTCATGTTCCGACGCCTATGGGTCGATCGCCAAGTCTTGACTAAACTTTCACAAGTTAGTTGGTACAACCTGTTTTGGGAGAGGCCTGGTAGCATGTCTGGTTGTTCCACGAGAAGGTACATCATGTAGTTGGATATTATCTTGATCGCCTTCACATCGTCGTCTTTGGCTCGCTCGCTCTTGGCGAGGAAAACATCGCTGCTGATGTGCCAGATGATGATGCACTCCTGGAACTCGACACCAAGGGAATCTTTGAATATGCTGCCTTCTTCGAGTAACTTCTCTCGAGCCAGTGGTTCCTCGCCCCACCTGTTCTTGAGCATGCCCAGTGAGTTCACACCCCCAGCATTGTACATCTTCTTCATATGTTCAGAGATACTATCCTTGACATGGTCAGGCATGTCAATAACCCATGAGAAATGCTTCCTATTCCAAAGCTCATTTAATCCAAGTCCCACCTTCTTGGCCAAACTGCCAAGCATAGGCCTGGTGAGCGCACTGTCAGAGCGAGTGCAGTAGTGCAGCATGTTGTACTGTCCCATGGTATATGACCACCTCCTTGATCTGTACCGGCTGCCTCCTCCTGCCCTGACAAGATGGTGAAGATATGCAACCATACGCCTGAGGCGGTCCCATCTTTCATTGCACAGAGCTGCGTATCGAAGCCAGTGCCATCTTGTGGTACTCAGGAAGGCAAATGCCCAAGAGGAGCCTAAGGCGTTCAGCAGCGATGTCATCTCCATGAACAACGCACCACCATACAATACGTAGGTGATATTGACGTCAACTCTGCGGTGGGCGTTCTTGTCAATGAACTTGAAAAGCAGCAGTGACGCGACAATGGCCATCGGCGAGATGAGACGTACCAAGTAGCCGAAGCAGGTGGAGATGACTGGTGCCTTGGTGTACAACATGTCATACATGAGGGAGAGCTCGGTCTCCATCAACCGCCATAGCCTGACCTCGCCTATCAATTTGGTGGTGTCTTGGCCGTGTGAACCATCTTCCATCACCGGATAGTCAACCATGGCGCGCTTGCAAATGTGGAACAGCGAGTGAGCTCGTCGCACAAGGGACTCCTCATCGAACTCTCCATCCTTGAACACTTTATCGTGAGGGTGGAAATGTCCATGCATGGCAGCTGGTTGCTTCTTGATGGAGCCTCGGATGCTGTCGAGGTTGCCGCCCATGAGCGCCCACGTCCTCTCCCCGTACTTGACGGCGCCGATGGCGAACATCAGGGCGGAGGCAAGCCGGAGCAACGCCCCTCTGTCCACGAGATGCTCGTAGAGGACATACACGGCTCCGGACATTTGGAGGATGGCACTCAGGAGGTGGCGTTTCCAGAGCTTGTTGTCCTCGAGGGAGTAGGCCGTGATGTTGTCGGGGCCGCCGAGGTGCAGCAGGAGGAATGGCGCCCAGAACGCCACGATCGGGTGGTCGCGCGGCGCGCCCTTGAGGGAGAGGTGGCCGAGGGCGTACGTCGCGGTGTAGTCGGCCAGCTGATACGCCAGCCAGAGGAAGAACCGCAGCACAGAGTGGGCTCCACGCCGGCGGATCCCGGCAAAGAGGAAGAGGACGACCTGGAGCCCGAGGCTGAGGAGCACCAAGATCTGGATGGACCAATTGTTCCAGAGCTCCCGGGGCCAGGCAGCCATTGCTCCCTGCCCGCGCCGGCCGCAGGACTATACGTACGCGCCTGCAGTTTCACGAAACATATACGCAAATCACTAATTAAGCAACGCCCGTGCTTACAAATGCCGTGCTCTAACAAATATACTGTACGTACGTAAATACAGGATGCAATACAATGCGACTAAACTACGACCGGCCGCTCTCCATCACAATTCACAAATGTTGATGTATATATACATACCGTCGTCCGAAATCAGTCTGCCGGTCGATCTCCGGCCGAGAAGAGGATGGGCGATGGGGCCGCCGACGAAACAGGAAATGGTGGAGAGGATTGGAGCCGTTTACTTGACTCACGACTAACTAGTACAGCTGCTAGTATATGATACTAACTCCAGCGTATGATTCCTTGCTGGATCTTCAGAGAAAAAAAATGCATCAACCATGTTCACGACCCATGTGGCGGCGGGCGGGTGGGTGTACCGTATCGCACTACAGACCAGCGGACATGCCAAGAGTCGGAAGCCCCCTGTGGCACTTCCACTTAACATAGTACAGTTAATTTGTAGTTGTTGTACATGGGCAACTTTATCGCCGCCAAGTCGGCAGGCCACATTGTAGATTGGATCGCCGTTGCATTTCAGAGGTATACATTCAATTAAATAAGACGGCTGCTACGAAAAGTTTGGTTAGGCCTTGGCTTTAATTCCTCTCTAGCACGACGAATACACAGCAAGATACATAGTGCGTGTTTGGTTGCTCGCATCCAGCCTAACCAGGCCCGCGCGGGAAGGATAGGTCTGTTTGGTTGCCTGGTTTTACTGTTGAGTCTGCATCACACGCTTCTCAAAGCAGCCAGAGCCTGGCTCGTTGGAAACGTTCGGATCGGCAGTTTCTCGCGAGCTAGGCTGAGTGCGGCGCGAGGTCACACGGACGGGTGCGAGGCGAGGGCGAGGGGGGTGGCGGTAGATGGAAATCTGGCACGCCGTCCCAGCGCCAAATTTAGCCTCACGCCCCTTTCACTCGCTCGCCCATAGCCACTGCCCACCTTTCTTCCCTACTACCTCACCACCGGCGGTGGCTGCGATTTCAGATATTCGCTAGAGGCGGCTGCTGCGGCGGTGGAAGAGGCGGCAGCATTTGCGGCGGATCTGGTGCTCTCCTTGTTGTTGGCCACCGTCTGGTCGACCTAGTCTGTGCCATGGCTCCCCCTACGCCGTCCTCGTCTCCGATGCCGGTAAGCAGCACCCCTCCCCCCTTTGTTAGCTCGGTGGTTAGGCCGTTAGGCTAGGTGTAGGATCGATTACCCATTGAACGAACCGTCGATGTCGACTAGGTTATGGACGCACGGATGAGGCTGATAATTCAGGCAGCAGCACTGATTAGTGTGATTCAGACATGGGTCATGTTCATGCACCAGAGAGCTGATCGTCGTGTTGGGAGACCTTTGATCCGCTATGGTCCATTGTTTGTCCGGGAACAGGAGAGGATCCAAAATCTGAACTACATCTACAACTGCAAAGACGTCGAGGCTCTGTGGATGCTTTAAATGAAAAGAGCACCATTTGCCAGGCTTGTCGAGACCTTCAGGAGCAGGGGTCTGCTACAAGATAGCATCAGCACCAGTGTCGAAGAGCAAGTGGCCATGTTCCTCCGTGTTGTTGGCCATAATCAGAGGTTCAGGGTGAAGGAAATATGCCCTAGAGGCAATAATAAAGTTGTTATTTATATTTCTTTATCATGATAAATGTTTATTATTCATGCTAGAATTGTATTAACTGGAAACTTAATACATGTGTGAACACATAGACAAACAGAGTGTCCCTAGTATGCCTCTACTTGACTAGCTCGTTAATCAAAGATGGTTAAGTTTCCTAGCCATAGACATGTGTTTTTTCATTTGATGAATGGGATCACATCATTAGAGAATGATGTGATGGACAAGACCCATCCGTTGGCTTAGCACTATGATCGTTTAGTTTATTGCTATTGCTTTCTTCATAACTTATACATGTTCCTATGACTATGAGATCATGCAACTCCCGAATACCAGAGGAACACTTAGTGTGCTATCAAACGTCACAGCGTAACTGGGTGATTATAAATATGCTCTACAGGTGTCTCCGATGGTGTTTGTTTGGTTGGCATAGATCGAGATTAGGATTTGTCACTTCGTGTTTTGGAGAGGTATCTCTGGGCCCTCTCGGTAATGCACATCACTATAAGCCTTGCAAGAAATGTGACTAATGAGTTAGTCACAGGATGATGCATTACGGAACGAGTAAAGAGACTTGCTGGTAACGAGATTGGACTAGATATTGAGATACCGACGATCAAATCTCGGGCAAGTAACATACCGATGACAAAGGGAACAACATATGTTGTTATGCAGTTTGACCGATAAAGATCTTCATAGAATATGTAGGAACCAATATGAGCATCCAGGTTCCGCTATTGGTTATTGACCGGAGATAAGTCTCGGTCATGTCTACATAGTTCTCGAACCCGTAGGGCCCGCACGCTTAACGTTCAATGACGATCGGTATTATGAGTTTATGTGTTTTGATGTACCGAAGGTTGTTCGGAGTCCCGGATGTGACCACGGACATAACGAGGAGTCTCGAAATGGTCGAGACATAAAGATTGATACATTGGAAGACTATGTTTGGACACCGGAAAGGTTCCGAGTGGTTTGGGCATTTTTTCGGAGTACCGGTGGGTTACCGAAACCCCCTAGGGAGTTAATGGGCCTTAATGGGCCATGGTGAAAGAGAGGAGGAGGCGGCCAAGGTGCCCCCCCCAAGCCCAATCCGAATTGGGAGTGGGGCCGGCCCCCCTTTCCTTCTCTCCCTTTCCCTCTCCCTTCTTCTCCTACTCCAACTAGGGAAAGGGGGAAACCTACTCCTACTTGGAGTAGGACTCCCCCCCCCCCCCCGTGGGCACGCCATAGGAGGTTGTCCCTCCCCCTCCTCCACTCCTTTATATACGGGGGAAGGGGCACCCCATAGACACACAAGTTGATTGTTTAGCCGTGTGCGGTGCCCCCTCCACCATATTCCACCTCGGTCATATCGTCGTAGTGCTTAGGCGAAGCCCTGCGCCGGTAACTTCATCATCACCGTCGCCATGTCGTCGTGCTGACGAAACTCTCCTTCGACCTCAGCTGGATCTAGATTTCATGGGACGTCACCGAGCTGAACGTGTGCAGATCGCGGAGGTGCCGTACGTTGGGTGTTAGGATCGGTCGGATCGTGAAGACGTACGACTACATCAACTACGTTGTCATAACGCTTCCGCTTTCGGTCTATGAGGGTACGTAGACATCACTTTTCCCTCTCATTGCTATGCATCACCTAGATAGATCTTGCGTGTTTGTAGGATTTTTTTTTTGAAATTACTGCGTTCCCCAACAGTGGCATCCGAGCAGGGTCTATGCGTAGATGTTATATGCATGAGTAGAACATAAAGAGTTGTGGGCGATAATAGTCATACTGCTTACCAGCATGTCATACTTTGATTCGGCGGTATTGTGGGATGAAGCGGCCCAGACCGACATTACGCGTACGCTTACGCGAGACTGATTCTACCGACGTGCTTCGCACACAGGTGGCTAGTGGGTGTCTGTTTCTCCAACTTTAGTTGAATCGAGTGTGGCTACACCCGGTCCTTGTTGAAGGTTAAAACAACACACTTGACGAAAAATCGTTGTGGTTTTTGATGCGTAGATAAGAATGGTTCTTGCTAAGCCCGTAGCTGCTACGTAAAACTTGCAACAACAAAGTAGACACTACTAGGGAAAAGCCTATACACAGAGGTATAGCAGTAGCGCTGGTTAAAATAGGGCGCTACTGTTACTTTGTAGTAGCGCGTTCCAGGAAAGCGCGCTATAGCTACAACTATAGGAGTAGCGCGTGTGCAACAAAAAGCGCTACCACTATAAATCCCATCGTGTTGGCAGTAGGCTAGGACAAGTAGTAGCGGTTCCGCACGAAGCGCGCTACCACTATGGTCGTTGTTGCAGCGCGTTTCCTGTGTAGAGCGCTACTGCTAAGAAAGAAAAGAAAAATGAAAAAAAATAGAAAAGTAAATGAAAATGAAAGAAGTAGGAAACAGAGAAATGAAAAAAAAGAAAATGTAAGGATAAACAAAAGAAATAACTGCTTCCTATAGCAGTAGCGTTTTTTTTCTAAAACGCGTTATAACTAACTTAGCTATAGCGTGTTTCCTTAAGAGCGCTACTACTAGTTCGACTTAACCACCCGCAGGCTTAAAATTTTGCTAAGTCCTCCTTTCCCCCCTGTTCCCCTAACTCCTATGTCGCCGCCGCCCGAGCCCGAGCCTGCCCTCACCTCCGCCGCCCGAGGCCGCCCTCAACCTCACCGCCGCCGCCCGCCGCCTCCCTCGACCTCACCATCGCCGCCCTCGACCTCACCGACGCCGCCCGAGCCCGCCCAGGACCGCTGCCTCCCGATCCCGAGCCCGCCCTCGCCGCCCCGACCACCGCCGAGCACCTCCCGCCACCGTCTCTCCTCTCTGTAAGCCCCCACCCTCCCCGCCCCTCTCTACCTTAGTTAGTAGATGTTTTTTAGTAGTACTAGATGTTAATTTAGGGTTCATAGATAATGAGTATTAGTATTAGTAGAAGTTTATTAGTAGTAGTGATGGTACTAGTTAACTAGGACATTATGGTTAATAGTTGATGTTATTTACTATTGTATAATGTAGTTTTTTTACTGTTTTTAGTTAGTGTTTAAAGTAATTAGTAAGTAAATTAATAAACTAGTTGAACTAGTTTAGTTTTAGTTGAACTAGTTTAGTAAGTAAATTAATAAACTAGTTGAACTAGTTGAATTAATAGAACTAATGTATTTTTAGTAAGAAAATTAATATAACTAGTTGAACTAGTTTATTTTTAGAAAGAACTAGTTTTTTTCAATTTATAATAAGTTTATATTTAGTAAGAACTAGTTGAACTAATAGAACTAGTTGAACATGTCATATTTGTTGTTATTTTTTTAGTTTAAGCAATTATTCGGGATGTATTAGTGATAACTTATAGGGTTTTTGTTTTTGCAGAAATCAAGGAGCTTCTCCATCATCCCCGCCGTCGTCGATCCACCGACCCTCCGACCTCGAGGTGAGACCAGCCAAATCTCCATGTCAATATGAGTCCTATAAGATATGATGTAGATAAAAACATGTATATCTTGGGTTGCTCCAATAGGATATGTGGTTGCCCAAGTGGCCGGTCATGTTCAGGTTACACCTCCGAGTGGCCTATGTTTTGCCGGAGTATTGATTAATTTCCGCTCCGGCAAATTTCAGGCGCTCGATATGTCCTTTTTTAGCAAAGGTCATGCCGGATTTTTCTGTGAATTCTGGCATGACTTGTGCTAGAATATGTAGGAAATATCGAGTGGCCTGGATTTTCTCGAAAAATAATTAAACGGCATTTAGGTTTTTTAGTACATATATTTAATTGTACAAGTTTAATCTTTGAATTATGAACGTAGGAAATGTCGTACTCGGACGTCGAAAGTCTCTGGGGGAGTGCAGCTGGTGCCACGACGATCGAGGTCTGTGCGACATGCCTCACCTGGATGAAGATCGGCGCTTCGGCATTAAGCTCGAGGAAACCTTCGATGTTGAAATGGTACGCAATGACGACAAGTGTTTTTTCGTAATTAAGCATGACTTCAACTATTTCAACGTCTAATTTTTATCTTTTATAATTCGACTAGCTTATCCCATGCCATGCAAGACGCTATGTCTTGGAGAGATGGGTTTTGAAGACCATGAAAATTTTGAAACAAAGAAAATACACCTAAGGACCCATCATGATATGGATTTTGAAGTAAATCTGTACAATTCTCAGAGCGTAACCCATTTTGGTTGCCAAAATTGGGAAGCACTTTGCAAGATGTATGGTTTTTATGAGGATATGATTGTCACCATAGATCTTGGTGATCCTGACATCGAGCAAGACAATGGACATGTGGGTCCTTGTTGATACGCTTCCGATTCTACCGCTATGTGAGTTTCTCAAACATAGTTATTAACTAATTTATATTGTTTATTTTAAAATAGTTGACGGCTTATTTCCATTGACAGCGTATTTTCATTCTTCAAAGAATGTTCGGAAGATGGTAGACAAAACCCACTACACCGATGGCTCCGAATTAACTTATAAGGAGAAAAATCATCTGATCACATTTTGTACTGATCTTGAGAATTAGAATACCTATTATCGAACTCCTCCAAATTACGGTGAATACGTGCCACTAGTGGACGTGTTGAACCACGGTAACTTCTATGGAGATATCCTGGTAAGATTTTTTACTATTAAGACATCCGTGCATCTTTTGCATACTTCTAAAACTAGTACATCATTGCTAACTACGAAGTTATTACTATGTTTTTCAACAGAAAATACCGATGGATTGTGTGCCTCATCTGATGTATCAGAATGGTCGCCTTGATGTTCTGAACATACAGCCAGGTCATCCTACGGATCTCACCTGTGCATATCGGATTTCTAGAACCGGTGAACACATGCTAATCAAAGAATGGAAAAAATGTTTGGACAGTCGTAAGGAGGTTCTTGGAAGCAACATTAAGTGAAAGGCAGGAATTGGAGACAGGATAATCTCCATTCTCCATAATGGAGAGTCAGGGGCTATCTTGTTTTTTGCTATTTTACCTTAGAGAATATAGTAGGTCCTAAGAGAATGTAGTAGGTCCTATGATGTACAATATGTTTATTATGTGGTACAATGTGTTAGAGTTGATGATGAGGAGTAGTTGTGATTATGATTAGTGAGCAACTTTCTATGTGATGTCTCATTGATGAAAACGATGATCATGAGGAGGTTTTATATGACCATGATGTATTATGATGATAGGTTGTTAATGATATGATGATGATGATATTTATTATATTATTGGGTGAAAGAACCGCGGATTAGTTTCAAGTGGATGTCCATCCACTTGAAACTAGTCCACGGTTCTTTCACCCTGTGATGTAATAACTCATTATGATGTAAAAACAATCTCTAAATTACTGCTGTATGAAAACTTGTACAAAGGTGTATGAATACAACATGAAATAAAAGTAAAATACGGAATAATAGTAGTAGCGCGGGCTGAGAGAAGCGCTACTAGTAATTACTAGTAGCGCTCTTTGATGAAAGCGCTACTACTAAGTTGATATAGCAGTAGCGTGGGTTAACAGACGCTACTACTAACCTTTAGCTGTAGCGTCTTACTAGTAGCGCTGTACCCAGCGCTACTGATAGGCATTATACCCGCGCTACTGCTAGGGTTTTCCCTAGTAGTGAGATGACGTCTAACTTGTTTTTGCAGGGCATGTTGTGATGTGATATGGTCAAGACATGATGCTATATTTTATTGTATAAGATGATCATGTTTTGTAACAGAGTTATCGGCAACTGGCAGGAGCCATATGGTTGTCGCTTTATTGTATGCAATGCAATTGCCATGTAATTGTTTTTACTTTATCACTAAGTGGTAGCAATAGTCGTAGAAGCAATAGTTGGCGAGACGACAACGATGCTACAATGAAGATCAAGGTGTCGCGTCGGTGACGATGGTGATCATGATGATGCTTTGGAGATGGAGATCAAAGGCAGAAGATGGTGATGATGGCCATAACATATCACTTATATTGATTGCATGTGATGTTTATCCTTTATGCATCTTATTTTGCTTAGTTCAGCAGTAGCATTATAACATGATCTCTCGCTAAATTTTAAGGTATAAGTGTTCTCCCTGAGTATGCACCGTTGCGATAGTTCGTCGTGCCGAGACACCACGTGATGATCGGGTGTGACAAGCTCTACGTTCACATACAACGGGTGCAAGACAGTTTTGCACATGCAGAATACTCGGGTTAAACATGACGAGCCTAGCATATGCAGATATGGCCTTGGAACACTGAGACCGAAAGGTCGGGCGCGAATCATATAGTAGATATGATCAACATAGTGATGTTCACCATTGAAAACTACTCCATCTCACATGATGATCGAACATGGTTTAGTTGATTTGGATCACGTGATCACTTTGTTGATTAGAGGGATGTCTATCTAAGTGGGAGTTCTTAAGTAATATAATTAACTAAACTTTAATTTATCATGAACTTAGTACATGATAGTATTTTTGCATGTATATGTTGTTGTAGATAAATGACTGTTCTGTTGAATTTTAATGTGTTCCTAGAGAAAGCTAAGTTGAAAGATGATGGTAGCAATTACACGGACTGGGTCCGTAACTTGAGAATTATCCTCATTGCTGCACATAAGAATTACGTCCTGGAAGCACCGCTGGGTGCTAGGCCTGCTGTAGATGCTACTGATGGCATTAAGAACGTCTGGTAGAGCAAAGCTGATGACTACTCGATAGTTTAGTGTGCCATGCTTTATGGCTTAGAACCGGGACTTCCACGACGTTTTGAACATCACGGAGCATATGAGATGTTCCAGGAGTTGAAGTTAATATTTCAAGCAAATGCCCGAATTGAGAGATATGAAGTCTCCAATAAATTCTATAGCTGCAAGATGGAGGAAAATAGTTTTGTTAGTGAACATATACTCAGAATGTATGGGTACCACAACCACTTGACTCAACTGGGAGTTCATCTTCCTGATGATAGTGTCATTGACAGATTTCTTCAATCACTGCCACCAAGCTACAAAAGCTTCGTGATGAACTATAATATGCAAGGGATGGATAAGACAATTATCGAGCTCTTCGTGATGCTAAAAGCTGCGGAGGTAGAAATCAAGAAGGAGCATCAAGTGTTGATGGTCAACAAGACCACCAGTTTCAAGAAAAGGGTAAAGGGAAGAAGGGGAACTTCAATAAGAATGGCAAGCAAGTTGTTGCTCAAGTGAAGAAGCCCAAGTCTGGACCTAAGCTTGAGACTGAGTGCTTCTACTGCAAAGGGACTAGTCACTGGAAGCGGAACTACCCCAAGTATTTGGCATATTAGAAGGATGGCAAAATGAAAAGTATATTTGATATACATGTTATTGATGTGTACTTAACTAATGCTCGCAGTAGCGCCTGTGTATTTGATAATGGTTCTATTGTTCATATTTGCAACTCGAAACAGGGGCTACGGATTAAGCGAAGATTGGCTAAGGATGAGGTGATGATGCGCCTGGGAAATGGTTCCAAAGTCGAGCGGTAGGCACACTACCTCTACATCTACCTTCGGGATTTGTTTTAGACCTGAATAATTGTTATTTGGTGCCAGCGTTGAGCATGAACATTATATCTAGATTTGGTTTGATGCGAGACAGTTATTCATTTAAATCGGAGAACAATGGTTGTTCTATTTATATGAGTAATATCTTTTATGGTCATGCACCCCTGATGAGTGGTCTATTTTTGTTAAATCTCGATAGTAGTGATACACATATTCATAGTATTGAAGCCAAAAGATATAAGTTTAATAATGATAGTGCAACTTATTTGTGGCACAGTCGTATAGGTCATATTGGTGTAAAGCGCATGAAGAAACTCCATGTTGATGGGCTTTTGGAATCACTTGATACTTGCGAACCATGCCTCATGGGCAAGATGACTAAGACTCCGTTCTCTGGAACTATGGAGCGAGCAACAGACTTGTTGGAAATAATACATACCGATGTATGCGGTCCAATGAGTGTTGATGCTTGCGGCGGGTATCGTTATTTTCTGACCCTCACAGATGATTTGAGCAGATATGGGTATATCTACTTGATGAAACATAAGTCTGAAACATTTGAAAAGTTCAAAGAATTTCAGAGTGAAGTGGAAAATCATCGTAACAAGAAAATAAAGTTTCTACGACCTGATCGTGGAGGAGAATATTTGAGTTACGAGTTTGGTCTTCATTTGAAACAATGCGGAATAGTTTCGCAACTCATGCCACCCGGAACACTAGCGTAATGGTGTGTCCGAACGTCGTATCCGCACTTTATTAGATATGGTGCGATCTATGATGTCTCTTACTGTCGGGGATATACCACGCGGTGTAACCCGGCCGGAAGTATAACCCGGCCGGACTTGGCGACTCACTAATGACCCGCCCGATCCTGGTGACTTATGGGTGACCTGGCAAGCGGATCAGAGGAGCGACAAGACCCGGGGGCCCAGGAGGCTCAAGGCCCAGAAGGCCGACTTACGTTATGATAGGCCGGCTTAAGAGGAAAGGCGTGAGGAATATCTCCTTTACAAGGAATCAAGACCCGGACTTGTATCCGGCTTGTAGTACAAGATAGGCTAGTCCTAATCCTATTTGGACTCCACATGTAACCCGCCCCTCTAACTTATATAAGGAGGGGCAAGGCACCCCAAATAGGGGCAAGCAACAAGAAATAATATCTAGGGCTAGACACAACTAGAGGAGAGCCGGCTTACGGCGACTCCCTCATGATCATAATGAGACCTAGCCACAAACATCATGTAGGGTTATTACCGGATGATGTTTCCCGGGGCCCAATGCTGTCTAAATCATCGTCTTGTGTGTCGCGTCTCTCGATTCCGTCCAACCCCTTCAAGCTACCACATAGATGCGTTGGCCTCGCGACTAAGTCCTGACACTAAAGACATATGCCGTGACAATTCCACGACAGTTGGCGCCCACCGTGGGGCCTACGCACGGTGGTGTTGAGTTCTTGGAGGGAGCTCTTCGAAGGATCAAGAAATTTGCGATCGGCCGGATCAAGAAGAACCGGTGTGAAAGTACATCAACTATGAGTTTATTAATCAAGATTGAAAGGTCAAAGAAGTAACTTCGGCGGCGACCACGATGACGTGAACAAGTTTTGAGTCCGAGGGGATCTAGGTTTGGCGTTACAATTGCCGGCTATTGATGATGCCATGCGATCCATCGAATCAGTAAAATGTTAACCTTTTTGCTGCTACAATTACCAGTCGCCGGGGCCGACAAGAATTGGATTGCGGACGCCATACGCCGCGTCAGATCGATCTGCATCAACATGCGCGTATTAAAGACCCGGGATAAACCCCGAAGCAATGTTATTTTGCGGCTACTGTTTGTGTAAGAAGGCCCATTGAGTATTTGAGTGCAGACCACGTAAAAGCTCGGATTTTAAGGAGTAATCAGTCCAACAAGCAACTAGTACCAGTACGTGGAGCTGTTGGTAGTATTGGATTGGTTTTTCAATTACCAAAAGAAGAAAAGGAAAGACCCGGACGTGAGCCAATGGATCCAGCTACGACCCGGAAGCGGACATCTCCGCCGACTCGGGCTCCGCCGTTGACTCGCCTCTGCCTCTGCTGCAGCTCGCGGCGACAGCTGTACCAAGCCGGCTTCACCTTCACCTCCACGCTGCCGTGTCGACCCGCGCTGCCACTGTGCCAAGCTGGCCTCACCTGCTCCGCATCAAGTCGCCTCTAGGACCTCGTTTTCTCGCTCGCGGTCATCATCTTCGCATGCTGCAGCTGTGGCCGTGCCTTGGGCCACCGTCTGCACCGCACCTCCGCCGTCGCTGGTTCGCGCCTCTAACCCGCCGACGCTGCTTCGTCTCACCTTCGTCTGCATCCCTGAGCCGCCATCGTCAGGCGTGCCTCCGACTACCGTTTGGCCGCAGTCCCGCCTCTGCCGGCTTGCCCTGCCGCCGCAGCGCACCTCCACCGGTTTTACTTCGCCAGTTCGCCTTATTGCCGGAGCACTTCTGAGCTGCCGCTCGAGTGCGCACCTCGGCCTAGAGCCGTGACTGCTCCTCTGACCCACCTCGCCTCGCCTCACCGGGGCGCCGCCGCAGTCGTGAAACGCCTCGAGCCACCGACCGCCTTGGCCGTTGCGGCCTTAGGCTCGCATCGAGCCGCCGGATGACTCTGTTGCTGTGGCCACGGGTTTACCTTAAGTCGCCCCGCCTTGCTGCCTCTGCCGCCATGGTGGACGTCGCCGACCGGCCGCCTTGTACCGCCCCAAGTCGCCGCCTCAGCTGCGTCTGCCGGCCTCAAAGCCGCCTCTTCGGTCACACCTCCGCGCCGCCCCGAGTGCTGCCTCCGCTGACCGTCCAAGCTGCCCGTCGCCGACTCCTGCTGAGCTCCCGCGTGACCGGCTGTTATTGAGCCGCCTTGGCAGCCTCCGTCGCGCCGTCGCTGTTTATGAACCGCCACTCTGAGCCGCCTCCTCAGTCGCCGCGGGCTGCCCCCACCCTTGCCTCCGTCTCTGCCGCACATCGCTGCAATACACTACTTCTACAACTGGCACTGCAGTTTGCATCCGCCGTCTCAGCGGCCAGCAAAAAGAGTCAGCATGTCACTGGACTTTATTCAACTACTGCTGAGTGTGTAAACTGCTGATGGTTCAATTAGAAAGCAGGCTGAAGAAGAAACATCAAGCAGTTTACATCGTTTTTCTTTGAGATGGCCTATTGACTATTATTCAGGAATTGGGAAAGATGGAGTCGAGCAAGGTTTACCTTTTTACAGTGTACAGATCAGATGAGGGATCTACTTTTGAGAAATTTTGCTCGTACGTGAGGCAATGCTTGCTAACGGTGCACTCACAGCTGGGCACCGATGAGGAAATGCTTGACTACACCAGTCAACTCAGATGTACCCTGTTTTATGATGTCCCTTTTCAAAAGGTGGCCTGGGGGATATGCACAGGCGTCATATACAGATCATCTATCGCCCGAACGAATCAGGCGAAATCCGTCCAAATTTTTATTAATTTACTTTTTCTTTAAAAGAACAATTACTGTTGTTTGCGATATTGTCTATACAAGACAATTGTTCACTACAAGAGCGATGGTCGTGTCATGGATATAAAGCTCGCGTCAATATTATCAAGTGCCAGCGTCCAACCATACCACATTGTTCAACAAATGTATGTGCAAACTGCCCCTCTGTGGTTCAGTCTACAACAACAACACCGCGCCGTCTCTCCCGTCTGTACCGGTTTTCAACACCACAAATAACTCACTCATCCGTCTCCTCGGCTGACTCGCCTTTCTGCACCGGCTTACGACGCCGTGGCCGGCTCATCTGTTCTATGCCGCCTCTGAAGCCGCGGTCGTCTTTTCCGTCTGTCTCTTGCGGCTTGGTCTACATCAACACACTGGGCCGCACGTGTCTGCATGAGCTGTTTATTGAGTATGAGCAAGTCACTGCTTGGGAAGCCCGGTTTTCTTCTAACAATTTGGAGGCAAATTATTATATATTATCAGCCGTCGTCTACACTGGATGGTTCAATTGATAGGGGCGCAAGTCGCCGCCACTACAGTTTGGTTAAACTTCAAACAACCATTTGGAAGGAACCATTGGCCGAGTTGCTGACACGGCTCATATGGAATCATTTATAAACCCGCCGCAGTCACCTCAACCTTTCTGTGGATTCACATCGCGCTATCAACGCCACTGATATACACCTTCTGCTATGGTCAAATATGGAGAATCTCAAGCCAACACCTCGAGTTGTCTTGAGACTCGGGGGCAACAATGGTATGACTCGGCAGAATTGGCCGGTTTTAATACATTCAAGAACTCCGGGTCATTGGATGGAAAAATAACCCGGCCCCGGATATTACTGCTCTATCGATGAAATTTTCAAGACCATCAGAAAGATGTCCGTCTTAGAAAGAAGAATTCTGGGTTAAAATCCGGTTCAAGGGAAATTTATCTACCACAAAGCTTTGAAGCTCTCAAATCCGGTTCAAAAACCGGTTCAAGGTAAATTTGTCCCTCACAAATTTTTGAAGCTTTCAAATACGATTTAAACTTCTGGTTTAAAAAGAATTAATCTCTCGCAAGTTCGAGTTCTCAGAAAGATTAAAGGGTGCCAAAAAGAGCTCGCTGCCATGATGCGCGGTTCAAACATAGGTATCCTGCCTTACGGCTTATCTTATTATGATCACTTGGGGGCTTCCTATTCAAACATAGGTCGTATTCGAACCAAAGAGAACATAGCTGTCGATACCCTCTTGATCGGCATACTGCCAAACCCACTAGGGGGCTTCTTGATCATATCTGAATCATAGCTTAACCCCTTTGGGTCTGACGTGGGTCGTATTCGAACCAGCGTCATTAAACAACTCTTATGGTCACTTGGGGGCTTCCTATTCAAACATAGGTCGTATTCGAACCAAAGAGAACATAGTTGTCGATACCCACTTGATCGGCATCACCAACGCCACTGGGGGCTATATGATCGTATTCGAATCTTAGCTTAACCCCTTTGGAACGGTTTACTGATCGTATTCGAATCAGAAGCCTCAAAAAGTTTTATTCTATCTCGGGTAAAGTTTATTGCAGCCACAATTACTTAACTTGAGACCTTTTGGGAATTATATCTCAAATGTATATAAGTGTTTTATGATTAACCCGGCTTGACTTTTGACTATAAATTGCCAGCTTATGACAACCATCATTTATATGGAAGCATTGGTTTCTAAGGATTGGGTTTTCACCCTTATTACACAGGTCATATAAACCGGCAGTACAAATTCAATATCACAGTGGTCATTTGGGGGTTTTCCTGTTCAAACATAGGTCGTACTCGAACCAAAGAGAACATAGCTGTCGATACCCACTTTGATCGGCAACGCCAACGCCACTGGGGGCTATATGATCATATTCGAATCTTAGCTTAACCCCTTTGGAACGGTTTATTGATCGTATTCGGATCAGAAGCCTCAAAATTTTTATCTGTTTTTATACAATTGCAAATATTTGAGTTGTCACAAATATCATATGTGCCAGCTCTTACAGAGTTGAGTTATCAACTTCACTGTCCGGGTCACATAAGCCGGCGGTATCATTCAAAGGATCATAGGGATCTTGTGATCTACTTGTGTGCATGATAAGGATACATTTGGGTGGCTACCCGCCCTGGCTTTTGACGTTAAGTCACCAGGGCATATGTTGTTTAAACTCTTTGCAGGATTTGCAGGAATATGACATATAAATGATTAAGTTCAAGCTCATTACCAAACTTGATGCTTCAAAATGATTATCCGTTCTGGATTTTTTCTCAAAGGCTATAAGACGCCGGGTTATAAAAATTCCGGCTTACAATGAAGGCGTATTAAATCATCGTCGGTCAAGAGCCGCCGGGTATTTAAACTCCGGATTTACTTATCAACTGATGAGGTATTCAAATTTTTAATAGCCAAAACTGGCTGGATTTTCATGATGATATTGAATGATTGAGGTTTTCATACCGGGTTATATTATTCAAATCTTGAATAGCCAACATGGCTGGATTTCTATTGTGATTATCAATAACCAGTGTTATAATTGAGGTTTTCAAAGTCGCTTTAGCGCAATGGCTATTATTTTTATCAATGGATATGATTTATTCTAAAATGGAAGGAATAGTCCCGAGTCGCCGCAGGCTTACGACCCGACACTTGGGGGCTATATTATTCAGATTGGGATTATATCAAATATGCAAGTCCCATGTTACCGCCAAAGATGCACCATGGCACTTGGGGGCTAATGCAAAGTCATTTTTTCCTCGACTTATTGAAGACCCGACTCATCACATTCTAAGTGAGTTGGCCCTTGGGGGCTACCAATTGTTCCTGTCAAAAATTCAAGGTACACAAGCATTAATCCATTATATTGAACGGTCCACTATTTAGTTGGTGGAGTACAAAGGTCTTAACCTTGTGGACGTGGGTTCAAGCCCCATGGTGGAGACTATATTATATGATGTTATTATCAATTATATACAAAGTCCCAGCTCAGTGTTATCTTACTAAGCCGGCCCTTGGGGGCTACACATTGCTGTTCAAATTTACATGGTTATATCTACAAAGTCCCTGCTCATTATTTGCATAATGACCCGGCCCTTGGGGGCTCCACTGGTTGAATTTTTCATGAGCATAAAGCAATTACAAGTCCCAGGTTGCTGCAAGCATGACAACCCGGCACTCGGGGGCTACATGTGTGGAATATTCAGTTTATATGATTGAGATGAATAAACCGGATTTCTTCAAAGTTGAAACATTTATTGGAGCAAGTCTTAAACCATCACTTTGTTCTGCTCAAGACTTGGGGGCTACAGGTAATATAGATATAAGGGAGAAAAAATCTTCAAATTATCAGTTTTGAGCAAATCAGGAGGATCAATACATAAACCGATGTCAACAACAATTATGACCCGACATCGTCTGTTTTATAATCAGGCAGTTTTTGGTAATGATAAACCGGCAAGTTTTACATCTTCAAGCCGGCTGAATATCAGATGAGTATTTGAAGACCAAAATTATTTAACCCGGCGCCTTGGAAGCCGACTCAAGTGGATTATTCTTCACAATATCTCTCTATGAGACACCAACGTCAACAATTTTAGTATGAAGATGGTTTATTGACCCGGATTTTCTAGAAGAAGGAAATGACAAGGACTTAAGGATGATCAGGTGCCGGTTTACAAGAATTTTAACCCGGAGCACAACCTGTCATATTTGTTCTTGTGTTTATTTTGCAGCATAGGTTTACCATGGATAAATCCAAGCTAAACTTGGGGGCTAATGTCGGGGATATACCTCAGCGGTGTAACCCGCCGGAAGTATAACCCGGCGGACTTGGCGACTCACTAATGATCCGCCCGATCTGGCGACTTATGGGTGACCCGGCAAGCGGATCGAGGAGCGACAAGACCCGGGGCCCAGGGAGGCTCAAGGCCCAGAAGGCCGGCTTACGTTATGATAGGCCGACTTAAGAGGAAAGGCATGAGGAATATCTCCTTTACAAGGAATCAAGACCCGGACTTGTATCCGGCTTGTAGTACAAGATAGGCTAGTCCTAATCCTATTTGGACTCCACATGTAACCCGCCCCTCTAACTTATATAAGGAGGGGCAAGGCACCCCAAAGAGGGGCAAGCAACAAGAAACAATATCTAGGGCTAGACACAACTAGAGGAGAGCCGGCTTACGGCGACTCTCTCATGATCATAATGAGACCTAGCCACAAATAGGATGTAGGGTTATTACCGGATGATGTTTCCCCCCGCACGAAGCTGTCTAAATCCTCGTCTTGTGTGTTGTGTCTCTCGATTCCGTCCAACCCCTTCAAGCTACCACATAGATGCGTTGGCCTCGCGACTAAGTCCTGACACTAAGGACATCTGCCGTGACAATTCCACGATAGTTGGCGCCCACTGTGGGATTTACCGCTATCGTTTTGGGGTTATGCTTTAGAGACGGACTTAAGCATCACTACGGGTGAGAAAGTCTCATCATAGTCAACTCCTTGAACTTGCCGAAAACCTTTCGCAACAAGTCGAGCTTTGTAGACAGTAACATTACCGTCAGCGTCAGTCTTCTTCTTGAAGATCCATTTATTCTCGATGGCTTGCCAATCATCGGGCAAGTCAACCAAAGTCCACACTTTGTTCTCATACATGGATCCCATCTCAGATTTCATGGCCTCAAGCCATTTTGCGGAATCTTGGCTCATCATCGCTTCCTCATAGTTCGTAGGTTCGTCATGGTCAAGAAACATGACCTCCAGAACAGGATTGTCGTACCACTCTGGTGCGGATCTTACTCTGGTTGACCTACGAGGTTCGGTAGTAACTTGATCTGAAGTTACATGATCATCATCATTAGCTTCCTCACTAATTGGTGTAGGAGTCACAGGAATAGATTTCTCTGATGAACTACTTTCCAATAAGGGAGCAGGTACGATTACCTCATCAAGTTCTACTTTCCTCCCACTCACTTGTTTCGAGAGAAACTCCTTCTCTAGAAAGGATCCATTCTTAGCAACAAATGTCTTGCCTTCGGATCTGTGATACAAGGTGTACCCAACAATTTCTTTTGGGTATCCTATGAAGACACATTTCTCTGATTTGGGTTCGAGCTTATCAGGTTGAAGCTTTTTCACATAAGCATCGCATCCCCAAACTTTAAGAAACGACAACTTTGGTTTTTCTTGCCAAACCACAGTTCATAAGACGTCATCTCAACGGATTTAGATGGTGCCCTATTTAACGTGAATGCAGCCATCTCTAAAGCATAACCCCAAAACGATAGCGGTAAATCAGTAAGAGACATCATAGATCACACCATATATCTAGTAAAGTACGATTACGACGTTCGGACACACCATTACACTGTGGTGTTCCGGGTGGCGTTAGTTGTGAAACTATTCCACATTGTTTCAAATGAAGACCAAACTCGTAACTCAAATATTCTCCTCCACGATCAGATCTTAGAAACTTTATTTTCTTGTTACGATGATTTTCCGCTTCACTCTGAAATTCTTTGAACTTTTCAAATGTTTCAGACTTATGTTTCATCAAGTAGATATACCCATATCTGCTCAAATCATCTGTGAAGGTGAGAAAATAACGATACCCGCCGCGAGCCTCAACATTCATCGAACCACATACATCAGTATGTATGATTTCCAACAAATCTGTTGCTCGCTCCATTGTTCAGGAGAACGACGTTTTAGTCATCTTGCTAATGAGGCATGGTGTCGGTGTCAAAACCGGCGGATCTCGGGTAGGGGGTCCCGAACTATGCGTCTAAGATCGATGGTAACAGGAGAAAGGGGACACGATGTTTGTCGGGGGTTGGGTGCAACATATGCCAAAGGATGGCTTATGATGGTGGGAGCGAGTAGAACGTCGCCGGTGCCTGGAAGCGGGATGAGGCGTAGACACGTACGCCTGCGAACTTTACCCAGTTTTGGGGCTCTCCGTGGAGATAACACCCCTAGTCCTGCTCTGCGGGGTCTCCGCATGATCACTAAGGCACTAGTGATATAGTATTGCTCCTTGAGCTATATGCTAGAGGTAGAAGAAAGCAAGGCTAGCTCTCTCCTCTCTCTATGTATGAGTCTAGTTCTAACAGGTTAGGAACCCTTTGCATGGGTGCCCCGGGGGGTTTATATAGGCCTACCCCCAGGGGTACATTGGTAATCCGGCCGGGTGTAGGGCCTGGCCGTCAGCCACTTCGGCCGCCGGCTTCTCTGCCGACTGCTGGGGCCCGCCGTCTGGTGGGCCCTGCCGACTGGTTGGGTACAGGGCCGACAGGCCGTACCCGCCGCTCCCGGGTCTTGTCGGCAGCTGATCACTGTTGTCGTGTCTCCAATGACGCAGGCTTGGTCAGGGGGTCGTGGCTACAGCTCCGCCGCCTGGTGGGCGATTACTGTAGCCACTCCCTGTCTCGTCTGTTTAATGGCGCGTGGGTCCCGAGGAAGGGGCGGGACGACTCCTAGGGGCCGACCTCCCTCGGGTCCGACTGGTAGGGCTCTTGCCGTCTTCTGGACTCTCGCTGACTGATGGGGCCAATCGTCCTTGGGCCGTACAGACAGGCCGCCATGGGAGCAGGACTCCGCCTACTTGTGATGACGTCAGGGATGGCATGGCAACAGTGTCGCGCTAGGCGGAGATCTCCGCCGGTACAGCGCACTGTGGCCACGCCAGCCCCTGGAAAGGGGAGGGGATGGGCTACACTGTAGCCATTCCATATCCCGTCCCCCTTGATGAGGGCACGGGCCTCGCAGGTGCCGCGGGCCAACTCCTCGAGGCCGGCTTCTCTAGAAGCCGCCCGATAGGAGTCGGCTTAACTTGGCCTTGCCTCCAGGACTCGGCCGTTTATGGGCAGCCGGCTATTCCTCCAGCCGGCCTCCAGGAGGCGGCTCTTCATCTTGTCGTCTTGAGGGGCGGTCAGCCCGATGTCTTGAAAGGTTCTGGGCTTCGGGTTAGCCTACCCGTCGCCCATTACTCCGACAGTAGTCCCCGAAGTTGGTGAGGCGCCGCGGGCGATTGGTCGAGGAGCCTCTGCAGTTTCCTTTTCCCAGCGTTAGAGGTAGAGCCTCTTCTGTCTTCTGCCAAGCCGACTAGTAGGAGTCGGACTCGCCCAATCTGACTTGTCCAAAATTTCCGAACACCTCGGCGGGATCCAAGTGGCGTGCTAGCTAAGCTTCCAGGCCGCTGCCAGTTTCGGGCCTGTCACGTGGCGACGAGCGGCCGGGCCAGTCTACCCACCCACACGCGCGATGGGACACGCCTGCCGGCGGGGCCCGCCACTACCACGCCTCAGCACGCGAGCGGATCCGCTGCGGCCGAGGTGGGCGGTTGAGGTTCCCGTGGAGTTACTGCGCGCAGTAATTTTGAGCGAAAAACGCGGGGCGTGGGGTAGTGGGCGCAGTAAATCCCACGTTCGCCCCCTCGGCTTCGCAGCCCATAGGCCTATAAGTAGGCGGAGGAGGGGGAGCGGCAGAGCACGCGCGCCCCTCCTCCTCACTGCCTCCTCTTTCTTCTTCCTCTCGCCGCTGCGCCCCAAGCTACGCTGAGCGTCGCGGCGATTTGTTCCCGATGAGCTCTTCTTCCACCGTCACGCCCCCGCGGTGCATTCCGGAGCGTGGGACGGCTCTGAAGTTCACGACGACCAAGTCGATTTCCTCCGCAAGACGCGGCGGCTGCCCGGCAAGGATTTCATGAGGGTCCGCCTCCCGCCGGAGAGAGAAATCTCGCCGGCGCCGGAGGAGGGCGAGCGGGTCATCTTCCGCTTGCACTGCCTGCGGGGTCTTGGCTTGCCGGCGAGCAACTTCTTCCGCTCCTTCCTCAAATTCTACGGTCTCCAGCCGCACCACCTCACCCCGAACACGGTGGTGCTCCTGTCCGCATTCGTCACCTTGTGCGAAGGCTTCCTTGGCGTCCTCCCCACCATCGAGCTCTGTGGGGAGTTCTTCTACATCAAGCTCGGCACCCACGTCGCAGGCGTGCCGGCCCAGTGCGGCGCGTTCATCGCGGTGCGAAGGTCGGGGGCCGACAATACAGTTCCCCCCATCACGCTAATAAAGTCGGTGAAGATGTGGCAGCGGTCGTATTTCTACGTGAAGAGCGTCTTCGTGGAGGGCGACTGGGTCAACTTGCTGGCTTATGCAGCCGGCCCGCCAGCTGGAAGGCAGCACAACTGGTCATACCGGGTCAGGACGCTGACGCCTGCTGGAGCCGCCGCCATCGCGCGGCTCCGAGTGCTGACGCAGTCGGAGGGCCTGATTTGCTGGCCGCCTTCGTGGCGCGCCGAGTGCTCCCGCTCTAGGGCCGCCCTCACGTGATTTGCCAGATGAGCGGACATCGGGACCCGAGTCGGCTGTGCACCAAGGAGATGCCTCACGCAAAGGTGGCCTACATGGTGAACTATCTTGCGAACTGCGAGCTCACGGAAGAGTGGCGGTTTGGCAAGGAGCCGTATTCATGCGCCAACCCTCCGCCCATGGTGAGTTGTCTCTTTTTCTTTTTTCTCTGACTCTTTGTCGTCGAGTTCGTCTTGTCCAGTCTGACCAGTCAGCCTTTGAACAGAGCCCCCTCCTCCAACCAGCAGCCGGCACCGCGGGGCCGAAGCGCGAATTCCTCCCCGACCGGGCGGAGAGCGGCGTCGACGACCCCGACTTGGGGGCGGCGGCCTTGGAGGACGACACCGAGGGGGAGGCGGCGAAGCAGGCGGCTCGAGGCTCGGAGCCAGCCTCGAGGATTGGCCTGACGACGATGCGCGGGATGTCGCCCCGCGCCACCAGCCAGGAGCCGGCCAGCCGGGCGCGAGCTCTTCCGCCGCGCCGGACTCCCAAGGCGGCGCGAAGAAGCGCAGGGCCACGCCGAGCTTATTTGGCAGTCGGCCGAAGAAGCCCAAGGGCTCAGCCGCGGCGACCAAGCGGGACGAAGCGGCCGCGAAGGCCAACCGCTTACGCAGGGAGGTGAAGACACCGTAGCTGGTTTCTGCGTAAGTGCTACCTTCCCTTACACCTTCATCTTTTCTTCGTTGATCTTGTCTGAGTTCTTTGCTTTGTTTCCCTTGGGCCAGGGCTCCCCTCTCTCTTACGAAGGTGGTTGTCGCCTCCATCGTGGGGTCGGCAAGAGACTTCCGCCACCACTCAGCGGATCGACCCAGCCACCGACCTCCGGGAGGCAAGGGAGCAAAACGCACGAGAAGTGCGTGAAGAGCAGGAAGCCGCCCGCCTGGAGAAGGCGGAGGCTGATAAGGCGGAGGCCGCCGCCCTGAAGAAACTGGTGGAGGCCGAGGCCGCCGACGCGGCGAAGAAGCACGCTAAAGAAGCCGCACACTGCCAGTCGGCGGGTTTCGTCATTCCTCTAAACTCCGCGCCGCCACCCCCGGAGTTCATGGCGCAGACTGGGGGAGCCGGCGGCGAGAACCCAATCATGGAGAGGGACGGCGGCGACACCGCCATGCCGGACGTGATCGTACCGCCACCGCCGCCGTCCGGGAGCATGCAAGGCGGGCAGCCGGCGGACCCGCCGGTGCCGCCAACTGAAGACAAGGTGGCGACGGGCCTGGTTCTCGAGGTCACCACACCGATGCGTCGCCGCCTTGCAAAGGCGGATTCGGCGCCGCGCCCTCTGGAGACTGGGACCACGAGCTCCTTGATCTCGGACACCGGCGGCGAAGCGCCGCGCCACTGGTGGAGTGCGGGAGGCGGACGGGCCCGTTGAATCAGGCGCTTTTGGATGTCCAAGCCAAAATCCGAGCCGAGGGCGAAGCCATCAGGAACTGCAACAAGGCGCATCTAGCATCGCGAGAGGCCGTCCGGGTGCGTTTCCTTCTTCTTTATTTCTGTTTCTTGTGCTTCTTGGTGGGGGCGCGTCAGCGCACCCACTGTGTGTAGTCCCTGAGTTTCAGGCCGGCTGCTGAGCAGGCGGCTCGGAACTCTAATCGGTGAGTTCCAAGTACTAACGCCTATCTGGGATCTTTACCACAGGATTACCACAATCTTCGCGTGACCGCCTTCAACTCCAACGTCCAGGAGCTGGCTCAGCGGACCGCCGACTTGTTGGAAAGCCGGAGTAAGTCCTCTTCCTTTTTCTGCGGGGGCGCGCTGGTGCACCCGCGGGCCGTACTCCCCGAGATTCGGGCCGACTGCTGATCAGTCGGGCCGGATCTCCCCGGCAACTATTCTTCTTTCTATTGATGACTCCTTTTTTCGCGAGGGCGTGCTAGCGCACCCGCGGGCTGTAGTCCCCGAGATTCGGGCCGACTGCTGAGCCGCCGGGCCGGATCTCCCCGGTGACTGTTCTTCTTTGTTGGCGACTGATACGTCTCCAACGTATCTATAATTTTTGATTCCTCCATGCTACTTTATCTACTGTTTTGGACTATATTGGGCTATATTTTCCACTTTTATATTATTTTTGGGACTAACCTATTAACCGGAGGCCCAGCCTGTAATTGCTTGTTTTTGCCTATTTCGGTGTTTCAAGAAGCGGAATATCAAACGGAGTCCAAACGGAATGAAACCTTCGGAACGTGATTTTCTCACGAACGTGATATAGGGGACTTGGACCCTACTCCAAGGAACAAAAGAGGCGGTCATGAGGGTGGGGGCACCCCCCTAGGGCGCGCCCCCTGCCTCGTGGGCCCCTTGTTGCTCCACCGATGTACTCCTTCCTCCTATATATACCTACGTACCCCAAACGATCAGAAGAGGAGCCAAAAACCTAATTCCACCGCCGCAACTTCCTGTATCCACGAGATCCCATCTTGGGGCCTGTTCCGGAGCTCCGCCGGAGGGGGCATCCACCACGGAGGGCTTCTACATCATCATAGCCCCTCCGATGAAGTGTGAGTAGTTTACTTCAGACCTACGGGTCCATAGCTAGTAGCTAGATGGCTTCTTCTCTCTTTTTAGATCTCAGTACAATGTTCTCCCCCTCTCTCGTGGAGATCTATTCGATGTAATCTTCTTTTTGCGGTGTGTTTGTTGAGACCGATGAATTGTGGGTTTATGATCCAGCTTATCTATGAATAATTTGAATCTTCTCTGAATTCTTTTATGTATGATTGGTTATCTTTGCAAGTCTCTTCGAATTATCCGTTTGGTTTGGCCAACTAGATTGGTAGTTCTTGCAATGGGAGAAGTTCTTAGCTTTAGGTTCAATCTTGCGGTGTCCTTTCCCAGTGACAAAAGGGGCAGCAAGGCACGTATTGTATTGTTGCCATCAAGGATAACAAGATGGGTTTTTTTATCATATTGCATGAATTTATCCCTCTACATCATGTCATCTTGCTTAAGGCGTTACTCTGTTTTTAACTTAATACTCTATTATCATGCTGGATAGCGGTCGATGAGTGGAGTAATAGTAGTAGATGCAGAATCGTTTCGGTCTACTTGTCTCGGACGTGATGCCTATATACATGATCATACCTAGATATACTCATAACTATGCTCAATTCTTTCAATTGCTCAACAGTAATTTGTTCACCCACCGTAGAATACTTATGTTCTTGAGAGAAGCCACTAGTGAAACATATGGCCCCCGGGTCTATTCTCATCATATCAATCTCCATCACTTTTATACTTGCTTTGTTTTTACTTTGCCTTTTAATTTTTACTTTGCATCTCTATACCAAAAATACCAAAAATATATTTATCATCTCTATCAGATCTCACTCTCGTTAGTGACCGTGAAGGGATTGACAACCCCTAATCGCGTTGGTTGCGAGGAGCTACCGTTTTGTGCAGGTATGAGGGACTTGTGCGTGGCCTCCTACTTGATTGATACCTTGGTTCTCAAAAACTGAGGGAAATACTTACGCTACTTTGCTGCATCATCCTCTCCTCTTCGGGGAAATCCAACGCAGTGCTCAAGAGGTAGCAAGAAGAATTTCTGGCGCCGTTGTCGGGAGGCTCACGCAAGAGCAAGTCAACCATACCAAGTACCCATCACAATCCCTATATCTCGCATTACATTATTTGCCATTTGCCTCTCGTTTTCCTCTCCCCCACTTCACCCTTGCCGTTTTATTCGCCCTCTCTTTCCCAATCTCCTCCTCTTTTTCCCGTTTGCCTTCTCGCTTGCCTTTTGTTCGCTCGTGTGTTGGATTGCTTGTTTGTCGCGATGGCTCAAGATGCTACCAAATTGTGTGACTTCACCATACCAATAATAATGATTTCCTTAGCACTCCGATTGCTCCTCTTGCCAGTACTGAATCTTGTGAAATCAATACTGCTTTGTTGAATCTTGTTATGAAAGATCAATTTGCCGGCCTTCCTAGTGAAGATGCCGCTACTCATCTTAATAGCATCGTTGATTTATGTGATATGCAAAAGAAAAAATATGTTGATAATGATGTCGTTAAGTCGAAGCTATTTCCCTTTTCGCTTAGAGATCGTGCTAAAGCGTGGTTTTCATCTCTGCCTAAAAATAGTATTGATTCTTGGAACAAGTGCAAAGATGCTTTTATCTCTAAGTATTTTCCTCCCGCTAAGATTATCTCTCTTAGGAACGATATTATGAATTTTAAGCAACTTGATCATGAACATGTTGCACAAGCTTGGGAGAGAATGAAATTAATGATACGTAATTTTCCTACTCATGGTTTGAACTTGTGGATGATTATACAAAACTTTTATGCCGGATTGAATTTTGCTTCTAGAAATCTTTTAGATTCGGCCGCAGGAGGCACTTTTATGGAAATCACTTTAGGAGATGCTACTAAACTCCTAGATAATATCACGGTTAATTACTCTCAATGGCATACCGAAAGATCTACTAATAAAAAGTGCATGCGATAGAAGAAATTAATGTTTTGAGTGGAAAGATGGATGAACTTATGAAATTATTTGCTACTAAGAGTGTTTCTTCCGATCCTAATGATATGCCTTTGTCTACTTTGATTGAGAATAATAATGAATCTATGGATGTGAATTTTGTTGGTAGGAATAATTTTGGTAACAACGCGTATAGAGGGAATTTTAATCCTAGGCCTTATCCTAGTAATTCCTCTAATAATTATGGAAATTCCTACAACAACTCTTATGGAAATTTTAATAAGATGCCCTCTGAATTTTAGAGTAGTGTTAAAGAGTTTATGAATTCACAAAAGAATTTTAATGCTTTGCTTGAAGAGAAATTGCTTAAAGTTGATGATTTGGCTAGGAGCGTTGATAGAATTTCTCTTGAAATTGATTCTTTAAAGCTTTGATCTATTCCTCCTAAGCATGATATCAATGAGTCTCTCAAAGCTGTGAGAATTTCCATTGATGAGTGCAAAGACAGAACCGCTAGGATGCGTGCTTCCAAAGATGCCTTTATTAAAGCGTGTTCTTCCAATTCCTATGAAAATCAAGATGAAGATCTAAAAGTTATTGATGTGTCGCCCATTAAATCTTTGTTTTGCAATATGAATCTTGATGAAACTGAATATGATCTTCCTTTACCTAGAAGGCGTTCTAAGAATTCGGTGTTGTTAGATCTTGATGGTGAAATTGATAAGTGTGGGATTGAAAGAAATAAAAACCTAGATGTTGCTAAACCCACTATTTTGGATCTCAAGGAATTTAATTATGAAAATTGCTCTTTAATTGATTGTATTTCCTTGTTGCAATCCGTGCTAAATTCTCCTCATGCTTATAGTCAAAATAAGGCCTTTACCGAACACATTGTTGATGCCCTGAGCAATCTTATGAAGAAAAACTTAAGTTGAAAGTCTCTATCCCTAGAAAAATCTATGATGAGTGGGAACCTACTATTAAAATTAAAATTAAAAATTATGAGTTTCATGCCTTGTGTGATTTGGGTGCTAGTGTCTCTACTATCCCCAAAACTTTGTGTGATTTGCTAGATTTCCGTGACTTTGATGATTGCTCTCTGAACTTGCATCTTGCGGATTCCACTATTAAAAATCCTATGGGAATAATTAAGGATGTTCTTATTGTTGCAAATAGGAATTATGTGCCCGTAGATTTTATCGTTCTTGATATAGATTGCAATCCTTCATGTCCTATTATTCTTGGTAGACCTTTGCTTAGAACGATTGGTGCAATTATTGATATGAAGGAAGGGAATATTAGATTCCAATTTCCCTTAAAGAAAGGCATGGAACAATTTCCTAGAAAGAAAATAAAATTACCATATGAATCTATCATGAGAGCCACTTATGGATTGCCTACCAAGTATGGCAATACCTAGATCTATCCTTGCTTTTATGCCTAGCTAGGGGCGTTAAACGATAGCGCTTGTTGGGAGGCAACCCAATTTTATTTTTAGTTTTTTTATTTTTGCTTCTGTTTAGGAATAAATAATCCATCTAGCCTCTGTTTAGATGTGGTTTTATGTTTTAATTAGTATTTGTGCCAAGCTAGACCTATTGGATCTTCTTGGATGATAGTTATTTGATCTTGGTGTAATTTCCAGAAACTTTGCGCTCAGTGCCCGAATTATTAAAAATCACCAGAACGTGATAAAATACTGATTCCAGTTTCTGCTGATCAATAAACAAATTGTCTAGGTCTTCTAATTTTGGTAGATTTTTTAAGTTCCAGAAGTTTGCGTTAGTTACAGATTACTACAGACTGTTCTGTTTTTGACAGATTCTGTTTATCGTGTGTTGTTTGCTTATTTTGAAGAATCTATGGCTAGTAAAATAGTTTATAATCCATAGAGAAGTTGGAATACAGTAGGTTTAACACCAATATAAATAAAGAATGAGTTCATTACAGTACCTTAAATTAGTCTTTTGTTTTCTTTCTCTAACGGAGCTCACGAGATTTCTATTGAGTTTTGTGTTGTGAAGTTTTCAAGTTTTGGGTAAATTCTTTTGATGGATTATGGAACAAGGAGTGGCAAGAGCCTAAGCTTGGGGATGCCCATGGCACCCCAAGATAATCCAAGGACACCAAAAGTCAAAGCTTGGGGATGCCCGGAAGGCATCCCTCTTTAAATCTACTTCCATCGGTAATTTACTTGGAGCTATATTTTTATTCACCACATGAGAAGTGTTTTGCTTGGAGCGTCTTGTATTATTTGCATCTTTGCTTGTTAGTATACCACAATCATCCTTGCTGTTCACACCTTTTGAGAGAGCCATACATAAATTGGAATTTGATAGAATACTCTTTGTGCTTCACTTATATCTTTTGAGCTTGATAGTTTTGCTCATGGTGCTTCACTTATATATTTTGAGCGTGATAATTTTTGCTCTAGTGCTTGACTTAGATCTTTTAGAGCACGGTGGTGGATTTGTTTTAAAGAAACTATTGATCTCTCATGCTTCACTTAGATTATTTTGAGAGTCGTTAATAGCATGGTAATTTGCTTAAAATTAATATACTTGGTATTCAAGATATGTGAAACTTTCTTTTGAGTGCATTGAATACTAAGAAAAGTTTGATACTTGATAATTGTTTTGAGATATGGAGGGGGTAAGATTAAAGTCATGCTAGTTGAGTGATTATGAATTTAAAGAATGCTTGTGTCGAAGTTAGCAAATCCCGTAGCATGCACGTATGGTTAAAGTTGTGTAACAAATTTGAAACATGAAGTGTACCTGGCTTGTGCATCCTTATGAGTGGCGGTCGGGGACGGCGATGGTCTTTTCCTACCAATCTATCCCCTAGGAGCATGCACGTAGTACTTGATTTTTGATGACTTCTAAATTTTTGCAATAAGTATATGAGTTCTTTTGACTAATGTTGAGTCCATGGATTATACGGACTTTTACCTTTCCGCCTTTGCTAGCCTCTTGGTACTGTGCATTGCCCTTTCTCACCGGAGAGTTGGTGCAAACTTCACGGTGCATCCAAACCCCGTGATATGATACGCTCTATCACACATAAACCTCCTTATATCTTCCTCAGAACAGCCACTATACCTACCTATTATGGCATTTCCATAGCCATTCCGAGATATATTGCCATGCAACTTTCCACCGTTCCGTTCATCATCATCATGTCGTACTTTACTTTTGTCATATTGCCATTGCATGATCATGTAGTTGACATCGTATTTGTGGCAAAGCCACCATGCATTATTTTTCATACATGTCACTCTTGATTCATTGCACCATCCCGGTACACCGCGGGAGGCATTCATATAGAGTCATATCTTGTTCTAGTTTCGAGTTGTAATCCTTATGTTGTAATCAATAGAAGTGTGATGATCATCATTATTAGAGCATTGCCCAAAAAAAAGAAAGGCCAAAAAGAAAAAAAATAGAAAGGCCAAAAAAAAAAGAAAATAAATAAAAAGGGCAATGTTACTATCTCTTTTTCCACACTTGTGCTTCAAAGTAGCACCTTGTTCTTCATGTAGTGAGTCTCATATATTGAGCTTCAAAGTAGCACCATGTTTTTCATATAAGTGAGTCTCATAAGTTGTCTTTTTATACTAGTGGGAATTTTTCATTATAGAACTTGGCTTGTATATTCCTATGATGGGCTTCCTCAAATGCCCTAGGTCTTCGTGAGCAAGCAAGTTGGATGCACACCCACTACTTTTCTTTGTTGAGCATTCATTTATAGATCTAGTGCATCCGTTGCACGGCAATCCCTACTCCTCATGTTGACATCAATTGATGGGCATCTCCATAGCCCGTTGATTATCATCGTCAATGTGAGACTTTCTCCTTTTTGTCTTCTCCACACAATCCTCATCATCATATTCTATTCCACCCATAGTGATATATCCATGGCTCACGCTCATGTATTGCGTGAAGGTTGAAAAAGTTTGAGATTATTTAAGTATGAAACAATTGCTTGGCTTGTCATCGGGGGTATAGAAGTTGGGAACATCTTTGTGTGACAAAAATGAAGCATAGCCTAACTATATGATTTTGTAGGGATGAACTTTCTTTTGCCATGCTATTTTGAGAAGACATGATTACTTTGATTAGTATGCTTGAAGTATTACTATTTCTTTTATCAATATGAACTTTTGTTTTGTATTCATTCGGATCTGAATATTCATACCACAATTAAGAAGATTTACATTGAAATTATGCCAAAGTATCACTCTGCATCAAAAATTCTCTTTTTATTATTTACCTAGTTGAGGACAAGCAGGAATTAAGCTTGGGGATGCCTGATACGTCTCCAACGTACCTATAATTTTTGATTGCTCCATGCTACTTTATCTACTGTTTTGGACTATATTGGGCTTTATTTTCCACTTTTATATTATTTTTGGGACTAACGTATTAACCGGAGGCCCAGCCCAGAATTGCTGTTTTTTGCCTATTTCAGTGTTTCGAAGAAACGGAATATCAAACGGAGTCCAAACGGAATGAAACCTTCGGAAACATGATTTTCTCACCGAACGTGATTCAGGGAACTTGGACCCTACTCCAAGGAACAAAAGAGGCGGTCACGAGGGTGGGGGGCGCGCCTCCTGCCTCCTATATATACCTACGTACCCCCAAACGATCAGAAGAGGAGCCAAAAACCTAATTCCACCGCCACGACTTCCTGTATCCATGAGATCCCATCTTGGGGCCTGTTCCAGAGCTCCGCCGGAGGGGGCATCCACCGCGGAGGGCTTCTACATCATCATAGCCCCTCTGATGAAGTGTGAGTAGTTTACTTCAGACCTACGGGTCCATAGCTAGTAGCTAGATGGATTCTTCTCTCTTTTTGGATCTCAATACAATGTTCTCCCCCTCTCTCATGGATATCTATTCGATGTAATCTTCTTTTTGCGGTGTGTTTGTTGAGACCGATGAATTGTGGGTTTATGATCCAGCTTATCTATGAATAATATTTGAATCTTCTCTGAATTCTTTTATGTATGATTGGTTATCTTTGCAAGTCTCTTTGAATTATCCGTTTGATTTGGCCAACTAGATTGGTAGTTCTTGCAATGGGAGAAGTGCTTAGCTTTGGGTTCAATCTTGCGGTGTCCTTTCCCAGTGACAAAAGGGGCAGCAAGGCACGTATTGTATTGTTTCCATCGAGGATTACAAGATGGGGTTTTTGTCATATTGCATGAATTTATCCCTCTACATCATGTCATCTTGCTTAAGGCGTCACTCTGTTTTTAACTTCATACTCTAGATGCATGCTGGATAGCGGTCGATGAGTGGAGTAATAGTAGTAGATGCAGAATCGTTTCGGTCTACTTGTCTCGGACGTGATGCCTATATACATGATCATACCTAGATATACTCATAACTATGCTCAATTCTGTCAATTGCTCAACAGTAATTTGTTCACCCACTATAGAATACTTATGTTCTTGAGAGAAGCCACTAGTGAAACCAATGGCCCCCAGGTCTATTCTCATCATGTCAATCTCCATCACTTTTATACTTGCTTTGTTTTTACTTTGCCTTTTACATTTTACTTTGCATCTCTATACCAAAAATACCAAAAATATTATTTATCATCTCTATCAGATCTCACTCTCGTAAGTGACCGTGAAGGGATTGACAACCCTAATCGCGTTGGTTGCGAGGAGCTATCGTTTTGTGCAGGTACGAGGGACTTATGCGTGGCCTCCTACTGGATTGATACCTTGGTTCTCAAAAACTAAGGGAAATACTTACGCTACTTTGCTGCATCATCCTCTCCTCTTCGGGGAAATCCAACGCAGTGCTCAACAGGTAGCAGCGACTACCACCTTGTTTTCTTCTTTCATCCGCAGAGGCCAACACCACCTTGAAGCAGCAGCTGGGCGAATCCAACACCGCGCTACGCGCCAAGGAGGAGGAGTGAAGCAAGCTGGCTGAAGAGCGCGACCGACTGGTCACGCAACTGGCAGAACAGAAGGAGCTCCTTAGGAAGGCCCAGAAGGAGGCGGAGGACAAGGAGACCGGCCTCCTTGCTGAGTTCGCGTCCGAGCGCTCCTCCTGGACTGACAAGGAGGCGCCGCTGACTTCCGGCTTCCACGAGATCGAGGATATAGTCGATGGTGAGCCTTCCTCATTTTCCTTCTTTGAGCTGCCGGCTGTTGGTCGAGCCGGCTTCTAGTCTTTAATTTTGCTCTTCGCTTTCTGTCTTGGCAGACTTCTTCCCTGGCCACTCGGACGCCGCCAACCAGGCCATCGAAGCTGATCGCGAAGGGCGGAGGGCGGACGGCGCGAAGATCACCGCCGACGCCCCCCGAACCCTTAGCGAGAAGATCCTGAGCATCGAGGCCCGTCTTCGGCTGGCCCACCGGATGCTGCGCCGGCTTCAGCGTGTCGGCACCCAGGTGATCGCCGCCCTGTGGCCGGACATGCCGGCACCGCGCACCCCCAGTCGGACTGCCGACTGGCTGGAGGTAGCGGCCGGCCGTCTTGAGGCCTGGAAGGGCTCTTCGGCCCGGGCTGGAGCGCGCCGAGCCTTGGAGTTCGTCAAGGCGTGGTACCCTGGGCTGAGTCTGGCCCAGCTGGCCACATTCCGGCTGGAGGCTCAGGAGGAGTTGGCGGTCGTGGAACACGATCCCGTCAATCACCGAGTACATCGACACCAGCATCTTCTTCCCGGAGCGGGTTGAAAACGGCGACGAGGCGCCGTCGGAATGGTTCGGGCTGAACCCGGACGACGGCGAGGTGATCGACTCCAGCGGCGAGGAAGAAGGCGAGGCGGAGGAGGGAGGCGAAGAGGAGGCGCCAGAGGTCGGAGCAGACGGCCAACCTCGGCTCGACCGCGCCTCCAGCAACAAGTCGTGCCCAACTGAGAAAGCTGCCGCTGGAGGCGACCATGCAGAGACCGACCAGCCGTCCACTCCGGCAACTGGCACCGCCGACTCCTCCGATCCTCCGAACCCTTCTGCCTCTTCCTAGGCCGCCATTTTATCTTTTACTTCACCTGTCTATTAGTCCTGATGAACTTGTTAATTTTGCACAATTCCACCCGCGGGGTGTATCTTGAACTTCTATTGAAGATCGGCCAAGGGCCTTTTCTATGTAAATATTTTTTCTGAGTTCTATCTTTTTCTTGCTTACTGCTCTTTGGTTTTTTCCTTTGCCGCCTTCCCTTGGTTGCCGTCTTGCCAGCCAAACAGCCGCTCTGCGGACTGATGCTGGGTCAAGTACTTAGCTACTTTGGGAAGGCAAGTACTTACCGTTTAGAGTTCTTTAGCAAGTTAAGTAGAAACGGCGAACCGGCTGCTCAACAAATGGTCAGAAGAGGCGACAAGCCGGCTTAAACTATGCACATGCTTTGTGTCCTTAGCCATTTTTCATGTGGGCACCCTTTCTACCTTACTCCTGCCCACTGTCTGATTAAGCTCTGCTGAAGGCTTCGCACGAGATGGCTTAAGTGCCACACATTACTTGTCCGCTGCAGGGGAGCATTTCATAGTACAAGGCAAGAAGTCCCGGCCGACTAGTAGTCGGACCCGGTGCCAAGCGGCAAAAAAATGATATACTCATAGGCATAATTCTTATCATATAGATAAAAGAGGGAAGTCCCCGAGCTCTTCTTGTGGGACCCAGAGTCTTCGTACGTTAATACAAAAGGTAGTGTGGTACATACTGCATCAACTATAAAATCTTCGGAGGAGATTTGCATTCCATGGCCGCTCTGTCTCCTTGCCGGAGTCGTCTCTCTTGCGCGCCTGAGGCTTCTGAGCGTCGATCAGGTAGTAGGAGTCGTTGCCAAACACTTTGCTGATGATGAAGGGGCCTTCCCAAGGTGTTGAGAGCTTGTGCTGGCCGGCTGTTTGCTGGATCAGCCGGAGCACAAGGTCTCCTTCTTGGAAAGATCTCGGCTTGACCTTTCGATTGTAGTATCGATGCAGGCTCTGCTAGTAGATGCTGGACTATCTGAGTGCCAACAGCCGGCCCTCTTCCAGCAGATCGACGCCGTCTTGTCGTGCTTCTTCCGCCTCCTCTTCGGTGTACATGGTGACTCGAGGGGAGTCGAATTCTATGTCCGTTGGGATGACGGCTTCGGCACCGTAGTGAGGAAGAAAGGCGTGAAGCCAATTGACTTGTTTGGAGTTGTGCGCAGGCTCCAAAGGGCGGCTGGCAGCTCGTCGAGCCAGCAGCCGGCCGAACGCTCCAGAGGCTCGACCAGTCGGGGCTTGATGCCGGACAAGATGAGGCCGTTTGCTCGCTCCACCTGGCCGTTTGACTGCGGATGGGCAATGGACGCTAAGTCCAGTCGGATGCCCTGCGTCGCGCAAAAACGGGCCAAGGCGCCTTTGACAAAGTTTGTGCCATTGTCGGTGATGATGCTGTGCGGTATGCCATACTGGATGGTGATGTTGGAGATGAATGTCACATCAGTCGGACCGTTCAACTTCTTGATTGGTTTGCCTTCTATCCACTTGGTGAACTTGTCCACCGTGACAAGCAGATGAGTCATGCCACCTCGCGCTGTTTTGAATGGTCCCACCATGTCCAGGCCCCAGACGGCAAAGGGCCAGGCAATGGGAATAGTCTTGAGTCTAAGCCGGTGATGTGGCTTGGAACGGAACTTCTGGCACCCTTTGCATTTTTGGACCAAGTCCTTGGCGTCTTCTAGAGCGGTCGGCCAGAAAAAACCATGGCGGAAGGCTTTGGCGACAAGTGCCCTTGAAGCCGCGTGATGGCCACACTTGCATTGATGAATATCTTTGAGAATCGCTTGGCCTTGCTCCGGCTCCACTCAACACTGGTAGACACCAGTGACACTACGCCTCACAAGCTCTCTGTTGACTATGGTGTAGGCTGCTGCCCGGCGTTGCACTTGCCGGGCCGAGATCTCATCAGTCGACAGCTCTTTGTTCACCAGGAAATTGAGGATGGGCTGGGCCTACGAAGGTGCTGTGATTTCTTCGACTGTCAGGACTGCAACTTGGACGAGGACGGTTGGGCCGAGAGGCGGCGGGTTGGAGTCGGCAGCCGCTTGCCGGTTCGAAGAAGTCCCCAGGTCGATTGGTGCAGTCCCCGGGCCGAGCTCTAAAGTCCCCAGGCTGGCCGCTGCAGTCCCCGGGCCAGGTTCTGAAGTCCCTGGGCCGGGCGCGACTGCCGAGGCCCCCGGGCCGCCTGCCAGAATTCCCATGCCAGCCGCTGGAGCTCTCAAGTCGGATCCGACTGCTTCAGGAGGAGCCGGCACGAAGATAGAATCTGACTCTGGCGATGGCTTGACAGACGGGTTGAGGAGGCGTTGAAGGGCGACGCCGGTCGGTAATGCTTGACGGGTGGAGCCGATTCATGCCAGGGCATCTGCTTGCTCGTTGTCGTTTCTTGGCACATGGAGAAACTCGCAACCTTCAAAATATCCACTGAGTTGTTGTACGAGGAAGCGGTAGCTCGCCATGTTTGCATCTTTGGCGTCCCAGTCGCCTGACGACTGTTGGACCACCAAGTCAGAGTCACCATAGCACAGGATCCGGCGAATACCGAGCTCTTGGGCAAGCCGGAGCCCGTGAATGAGTGCCTCGTATTCGGCGACGTTGTTGGAGGCGGCGAAATGGATTTGCAGCACATATTTGAGCTTGTCGCCTTTGGGAGAGGTGAGGACGATGCCGGCTCCCAAACCGGTGCGCATCTTGGAACCATCAAAATGCATCCGCCAAAGGGTGGAGTCGGGCGCTAGCGGCAGGTACTGGGTCTCGTCCCAGTCGATGAGGAAGTCAGCCAGTGCTTGTGACTTGATGGCGGTGCGAGGCTGGTAGTAGATGGTGTAGGGGGCCAAATCTATGTCCCATTTGGCCACTCGACCCGAAGCATCTCGGCTACCAATGATCTCAGCCAGTGGAGCTGTGCAGACCACAGTGATTTGGTGCTCTTGAAAATACGGCTTCAATTTCTTGGCGGCAAAGTGCACGCCGTAGCACATCTTCTGGTGGGGGTAGTTTTGCTTGGAGGTCGACAGTACTTCACTCAAATAATATACCAGTCTCTGGACTGGTAGTGCCTTGCCTCCCTCCTTGCACTATTCCACAATGACTGTGCTGACCACTCGGCTGGTGGCGGCGATGTAGAGGAGCATGGGCTCCTTAGGAGTCGGAGCCGCCAGGACAGGTGGAGTAGTCAACATCTTCTTGAGCTGGAGAAAAGCTTCGTCCGCCTTGTCGTTCCACTCGAAAAAAGTGGTTTTCTTCATGAGCTGGTACAGGGGAAGAGCCTTCTCACCCAGCCGACTGATGAATCGGCTGATTGATGCCAAGCAGCCAGTGAACTTCTGCACATCCAGCAGTCGGGTGGGTATTTCCATCCTCTCGATGGCCTTGATCTTCACAGGATTGCACTCTATGCCGGGTTCTGAGACCAGGAATCCAAGAAGCCGGCCGGCTGGTACTCCGAAGACGCACTTCTTTGGGTTAAGCTTGATTTAAAACCGGCATAGGTTCTCAAAGGTCTCCTTGAGGTCTTATAGCAGCATTCCACGCTTCTCCGTCTTCACCACCACATCGTCCCACGATATCGCATGCGTTCTGCCGAGTTGCTTAAGGAGGCACTTCTGCATGCAACGCTGAAACGTGGCGCCGACATTCCTCAAGCCGAACATCATGGTCAAGTATCAGAAGGCTCCAAATGGCGTAATGAAGGCGGTCTTCAGTCTATCGGTCGGGTTCAGCTTGATCTGGTGGTGTCCTGAATATGCATCCAAAAATCTCAACAGCTCGCATCCGGCTGTGGAGTCTATTTCTTGGTCGATCCTCGGCAAAGCAAACGGGTCCTTGGGGCAGGCTTTGTTGAAGCTAGTGTAATCAATACACATACGCCACTGCTTGTTTTTCTTCAGCACAAGGACCGGGTTGGCCAGCCACTCTGGAAAGAACACCTCCATGATGAAGCCGGCTGCTAGCAGCCGGGCTATCTCTTCTCCAACGAGTCTTCTCTTCTCTTCTGACAGGCGGCGCAAGGGCTGCCTGACTGGTTTGGCATCAGGTCAGACATGTAACTTGTGCTCGGCGAAATCCATCGAGACACCCGACATGTCTTTGGGGGACCATGCAAAGATGTCCTGATTCTCATGGAGGAAATCGACAAGCTCGCCTTCCTATTTGCTGTCGAGGTTTGTACCTACGACAGCATACCTCTCCGGGTGCTCCGGGTCCAAGGGTATCTTCTTTGTCTCTTTGGCCGGCTTGAACGAGCCCTCAGCTTCTGACTCCTTGGGATCAGGTGTGGCGGCCGATTTTTCCGGTGTTAATCCCAGAAAAATGGCCCTTGTGCTTACCAGCCCAGGTGATAAGCTGTTGGTGATAAGGCACCAACTTGACATGTAAATTCCAAGCAAAATACCATATATGTAGTACAAGACCATTACGGCCTGAAAGTACAACAAAAGGTTTCTAAAGGTTGATGGCGGAAGCGGGTTATGAAACACCCTCGTCTATGGGACTCCATTTCCCACAGGAACAGCTGACCAGGTTAACTCCTATCTTCGTGTGGCGGCTATCACCGTTGCTTAGGTTCTAGGACTGTCATCGCAACACTCCTCTCCAAGCATGAAATCTGGCCAAGACAATAGCCAGGGACAAGCCAGTGAGTACTTTGAATGTACTCGCAAACATAATGAACACAGGCATAATTTAACAATGATGTGCTGAAAATATACTATGCTCATGCAGTTAGTAAAATAAGATAAATAAAACTCTGAAGCGTGCAAGCATGTTATTTGTGAATATGCAATCATCTGGTAGTATTAAAATTATGAAAATAATTAACATAAAAGACTTCAAAAGAAAAGCCACAGTTGGGCGTCTGAGCGACACCGCATAAAGGGCTTTAAAAGAAATGCCACAGTCGAGCGTCTGAGCGACACCGCATAAAGGGCTTTAAAAGAAATACCACAGTCGGGCGTCTGAGCGACACCGCATAAAGGGCATTAAAAGAAATGCCATAGTCGGGCGTCTTAGCGACACCACTTAAAGGGCTTATAAATAAACAAAAACAATGCTGCAGTCGAGCGTCTGAGCGACACCGCATAAAGGGCTTTAAAAGAAATGCCACAATCAGGCGTCTGAGCGACACCGCATAAAGGGCTTTAAATGAAATGCCATAGTCGGGCGTCTGAGCGACACCGCATAAAGGGCTTATAAATAAACAAAAACAATGCCGCAGTCGGGCGTCTGAGCGACACCACATAAAGGGCTTATAAATAAATACAGTGAATATCCAGGAGGTAGAACCATCCCAGGGATATTCGATAATACCAGAAAAATATCACGGGTTAGTCCACATCGAAAATAATAATCATAATTCATCACAAGTCATAATCGTGCTTCCAGGTTTAACAGTTTTACAGTTTCACCTCCGAAGACCGACACTAAGACCGACACTTGACCCGTCCCAGACTGTAATCCTTAACCATGGATACGACTATTCGAATAGGTTTAATCTCTGCAGAGGGTGTACTCTTTACCCACGAGTAACGGATTCCTTTAGTCCATCGAGACTAATTCCGTCTACGGTCTTTTTGTTGAAAACACACCTAACTTGCACACACCAGCCTAACTCACATGTGTGTGGAATCACCCACGACACCTGTTAAGCGAAACTCTAAATGGGGAGGCTACAACCTCGACGTAACATGGGATCACAAAATTTATGTCGCGCGCAAACTGGGGAGCTACCCCCTTCGGCTACAACCGAAACACCCATGCTCCCGGACCCGGTGGAATGACTACCGGATGCCTCCAATATCTTCCACCACGGCCTCTCTGTACGGTGTGTGCTAGGAAAGGGGTTGACAACTTACTGAACCGTACCCTACTAAATGTAGAGACGAGTGGTAGTACGAAGCAAGTATGGGGGTTACTGGCACAATACTCGATCTAAGGTCGACTCAGGAGGTAATAATATTTCCTGCATGATTAGCATAACAATGCATATATTTCAAACAACAGATGGAAACATCACGCAACATACCCCTCATGCTATACCGGACACGACCGTCTCGACGGGGGATTAGGGACAAGACCGTGTCTACCCAAGACAGAGGCCTTCCCTTCTTTCCTCCCGGTAGGCATGAAAGGCACATGACGGTGATTTCTATCACAATCATATCAATTCCACTTGCATGAAATTCATTAACATGCATTCATGAGTAGGAACACATCCGCACATAAAATGACGTATGCTCGTGGTTTGAGTGGTGTTGTCACCGTGCTATGCAACACACACAAAATTTTCACCAGGGTTCAGAATGCTTGCCTTCAAGTTGTGTAGAGGCAGGGTGCATCCTAAAGACTTTCGCAAGTTTTTCTTCTCCAAAACCCTATTTCAAATAAATTTGAATTAACACATATTTCCAAAACAGCACAAAAAGTTGTTTTTTGAAAAATCTTCAAATAAATCTTAAAATAAACTAGACCATATTTGAGAGAGGTAGCAAAAAGAATCAATTCATTTGGAGTTGTATTTAAAAAGTTATAGACAGTCAAAGTTTGGTCAAAAAATCGGTTATTTAAATAAAAATAGAAAAGAAAACGACTCGAATAATTACGTACACGTCGAAAGCGTAAACTGGAAATACGCTTCCACTTACTCGCGTGGACCGTGCGTGGTCACTGACAGTGGGTCCTAGGTGGCCCACTAGTCAGGTTTGACTAGTCCGCCTTCCTTCTTCTCCCTCTGTCCCGAGCGGAGGCGGGGCTCCGGCGACCGTCGCCGGCGAACGGCGGGTCCTTGTGGGAAGCTGAGGGCGGGGATCGATCCGCGGGTCGAGGGTGTTTCTTCCGGTGGTTGCGGGGTTGACAGAGGTGGAGGGATTTGTTGCGCGAGCTCATGGCGGAGGAAAGTTTCGGTGGTAAAGTGGTTTTGGGGCGGCGGTGGTTCCCGATCGAAATCGAGTAGGGGGATGTGATCACGGGAGGAAGGGAAGGTTCCTGGTGGAGAGAGTGGAGAGGGGGAGGCCCTGGTTGCACCGGAATGGCCTGGTTAGTGGCGGCGGTTGGAGTTGCCGAAGAGGAAGAAGACGACTCTCTCCTCTCAATTGACGGCTAAGGGGGCACGAGTGGGATGGTGTGAGGCTGCCTGCGTGCGGGTTTGAGCTCGGGGACCTCTTTATAAAGCGATGGAGGTCGGTTCCGAGGCGGCCGGCGATAAGGATGACGGCGAACCGCCATGCTGTAGCTTGGGCGACGTGGCGGTGACAGGAGCTAGCCGACGAGCAAGGGGATGAGCTTGCACTGCTCACAGGGGCAGGTGGCGAGCCGGGGTGGCTTTGGCGGCGCCGACACGGTCAGGGCCTGCTAGCGGCCGGCAGCTAGCCGCCAAGGCCGACCTGACGGTGGCGCTGTGGGGTGCCAGGTTGGTCGGGGAGGTGTGGCGGTGCTAGGGGACACGGCGTGCTGGCTATGGTCGGTCACGGGCCGTATTTGAGTGACGCGGCGACTCGGGCGCTCGTGGGTGTCAAACGCACGCTCTGGGCGCGCCCAGAGCACGCCCGGGACATGCTCGACGAAATGCCAGGGCAGCCTAGAGAGTTCCAAACCACAAGAGAGTTAGCAGAAAGGGGTTATGGGCTAGGGCAAAACCTTAGGACATGATGGGTAGGTCAGGGGCTCAAGTTCACAATGTAAACTTGAAATCATGCCAAAAATGGTCATGCACTCAGGGTGTTTGACAAAATGCCAAAGGCACCTAGGTAGTTCTTGGAGTGGCCAAATTCTCCAGATCAGTGTCTCTATGGATATGAGAGAGGGTGGTGGAGTTGGTTTGCAAAAAGGAGAAACTTGCTAGTGCAAGTTATGCAAAACTTTCGATCTGGGCAGAAAGTGAATGGCACTGTTTCATGAACCAAAAATCTACCAAAGGGTCCACTCTTACGGACTTAAGGGTTTGGCAAGGAGGACTATAAGTAGGAAAAGGTATTATAGCTAAAGAAGCAAGTTAGGAGATGGTTGCAGTACAAATCACCAAATGGCACCAGAATGAAGATGATGATGATTCACTCAATTTTTCCAAAGAACAACACTTTGTTTTTGCATAAAGTTGGATGGCATGCTACCACTAATATCCCATAATTTTGGTGGAGGTTCTAGGGAAAGATTTAATTGGGTTGCAGTGCAAAAATGTCCACTGGACCAGAGAAGGAAAACAGGTGTAAAACTCAAAATATGCAATGAAATAATTATTTTAATGCACACAAGTGATTTAGAGACATCACATGATATCTCCAAATTTTGGTTGGAATATTAGTTAAAGTTATCAACTGGTTGCAGTACAAACAGAGCTCCAAAATTTAAAACAAGCCATTTTAATGATTAAAGCTCAGGGTGAAATAATATTAATAAATAAATCTGCTAATTTAGAAATTGTTTTAATGAGATGGCATAGAAGTCCAATATATTTTGGAATGCTCCACTTGGGAAAGAAGATAAAACTCCTTAATAATAAAAGAAGAGTTCTGAAAATCCACGGAAATAAAAATTTAAAACTCCTGGCAAACATTTTAATATTGAAAACTTGGCTAAATTTTTGGGGTGCTACAACTACTACCCCCCTTATGAAAAATCTCACCCTCGAGATTTGCTAAGAGTTAATTTTTTTCAATAAATAAGGATTAAAACGAAAGTGGCTACAGTGAGAGCAATAAGTGGCACAAAAATACAGTGTGGGATACTGGCGCGGTGTGGGAAAAAATCCACGGTTTTTGGGGAAAACTAGCGATTTCTACACTGGACATAAATTTAGAATAAATTCTAAATCTTAAAATACGCTGGTCGCACCCGAGAGCACAGTGCTCTCTCTGGCTGATTGGTGGACCCGGGCCCACGGTCAGCCTCTTCTCCTTCCTCCCGGCTCTTTCTTCTTCCTCTCTCCCGGCGCTTCCTCGCGCTTTCCACCGGGCGATGCCTAGCGCGTAGGGCACCTAGGCCGCATCATGTAGTGCGCCGCGTGCTAGCTGCCGGTGCGGCGTGCACTCACCTCGCGGGCAGTCTGGCTGTCGGCATCGCCACGGATTCGCCTCGAACACCGGCGGTCGGGCGACGAGCGGCGCTGGTGGACCTCGCCCATCGTACACCGAGCTCGGGCTTATAAAACGACCGCGGCGTTCTCCTCTTCTTCCTCACACCTGGCCTCGCTCCTCCTTCTCCTTCCTTATCCTCTGTTTCCGTTTGCCGGAGCTCGAGACGAGGCGCTAATGGCGGAGGTGGTGCCGGACTGGTACGTGATCCTGCTGTGCGGAGGGCTGGCAGCGGTGATGGGGCTCTCCGTGCTCCTGTGCGCGATGATCCTCGACGATCATCGCGATGCCTCAGCTCGGTTGCTGGCTCTCCGCGGTGGCGGTGACCACGATGAGTAGGTGGGGGTGTCGGGTGATAACTGTTGTCGGGAAGTGCTTAGTTAGACTCAACACAGTTGCAAAATTTTTGCAAGCAGTGTATGTGTTCGTGTAATTGCGGTGGTGGGTCTGCTGCCTTGGGGCTGTGTGAAATAAATAATCTATGCCGTGAGAAAATGTACGGTGCAGCAACTCAGGGAAGAGAAATCTCACTCCAGGATTTCTCGCGAGAGAAAACAGTAACATACTCGAGTCAACCCGCGACAGAGCTGCTTACATTGATCTACTTGCTGTGAAGCTCGGGGTACTAAGCATAAGTTACAACACATAAATAAAAGTTGCGGTACTAAAAACAGCAGTGCATCTAAATCGAAAACGGTAACTGGACGGGGTCCTGAGAAAACGTTTCTAGCACTGGGATACACTCTTCTTCTATCGGAGGAAGTGGATTGACCAGTCGATGAATGTGTCTCTCCTGGTCAGGCCTCAGTGATCTGCCGATGGCGATCTGAGGATTTAAATCCGCAAGGCTCTGCAGATAACCCATCACATGTTGGGTTAAACGCTCTTGAGCGATGACGTACTGGACAAGGTTGGCCAAGACTGGGTCTCTCTCAATACGTCCACCTGGAAAAGATGTTACTCCCCCGGGCGCTGCACGGCTCGGAAAATAATAATACCCTCGTTATTGGCATAGGGTACCGCGAATCGAAGCGCAGCAAGCGCTTCATACGCAGCAGCTTCTACGACCATGTGCGGGTTGGCATAGATTTCCCCACGAAGGAGACTTCTGTTGGGTCTGGTTTGGGTTCACGGGCGGGATGTGCACGGCTGCCCAATATCTCGAGGTGGAAGGGGTGATCCTCGATTTGAACAGCTCGTACTGGGGTGGCTGGGTAGCGCCCATGGTACTGCGGGTAAAATCCCACAATATCTTGACAAAACTACCCGGGGTAGCATCTGGAGTCCTCAGATAAATACTAGGGCTTGGCATGGCAAGAATTGGTTGTGGGGATGGTGCACAAGGTGAGGGATGCTTGGCAAGGTCACTCGGTGGCCTTTTTATAGCACCGTGGCCGGGTCAATTACTGTGATAAAAAGTAAAGAATCGGCCGGCTCAGCTCGGGGTCAACCACAGGTACACACATCTTACTAAAGTGACGCATCACTGTGGATGCTGTCGGGGCGGTTTTTGGTGGTTGCGCCAAGGATAGAGAAATCACTCTGGATGCTAATACATCCATGCAAGACTACTATATAAAACAGATGCACGATGCCTGGCTGAGTAAATTTAAGGGATCACAGGATTACAAAGCGAGGGTACACAGGGACTCGCCACTATTCGAGTGACTTAGTCTACTTCGTTCACATCCAAGCGGGCGTCCCTTGTGGATGTTGAGGCTTCTCCACGGTTCTCACCGTCGGAATTAGCTGGAGAGGGCTGAGGGGCTGCAGGCTCGGGGTAGTGATGATGACCATCGCGGGGATTGTTGACCACAACCCCGTTGGAGTGTGCTCCTGTGAGGCGGCGAAGCACTACGGGGTCATCAAAGCACCTTGGGCGACGGCTGGGGCTGACCTCAGGGTCTCGATCGGTTGTCCAAACAGCACGACTGGGTTGTCGGCGTTGGGCTCGATCTCTTCTCTCGCTGGGGCTCGACGAACCATCTCTCCACGAGCTGCGATCAGATCAATGGTGATTTGATCGAATAGGTCCTCCAGTGCAATTACATAGCGCACTAGATGCAGCGATGCGGGATCCGTCTCGTGATCTCCGTTGGCAACTTGGGGTGGTCTACCATACCCTTCACGCCTGGGGTAGTAGTGGAACGAGCGACAGTTAACTCTGGGCGACAGGTGCCTAAGATGAACTATAGCCTCTCGAGCAGCTAGTTGGATGGCTTGTGGCTCAAAGGAAGTTGTTCTTCCGGTGAACCTGTAGGGACGCTCGGGTGCCAGACCCCTACCGTAGATATGTACAGTGGCCCAGAATTGACGGCTCTCACCACTTATGGGTCCTTGGTACACAACATATTCGGGTGGCTCTTCTAATGCATAGGCACGACGGGTAAGGTTTGCGAGTATAGTCATAAAACCTCCAAGGTTGGTTGCTGTAGTTTCATGGTGCACTACGGGACCCGGCATTGTGGCTTGGTTTTGGGGTAGCGGCTGTGCTGGGCTGGTTGAGGCGAGCGTGTCCCTTTTTATAGGAAAAGGGGACGGAGTCTTCCTTCGCACGCTTGCGAATGAGACGCCTTTGGTGCTGATCACTGGTGCGTGACAGACGGGCTAGGTTGGTAGGTTGGGCACCGACTGCAAAAAGCGTCGGGTCACTGTGTGGCTATCTTGCATGGGAAGCTTGGCTGGGGTTTTGGTTATGGCTCGGTGGGTTATTAGCCTAACTTTATTGACCTAGCTAAGATAGGATTAGCCAATGGTCAGCCTGGCTCTGATACCAAGTCTGTGGCGACCGATTTTTCTGGTGTTAATCCCAAAAAAATGGCCCTTGTGCTTACCAGCCCCAGGATAACTGTTAGCTGATAAGACACCAACTTGATACAGAAATTCCAAGCAAAATACCATATATGTAGAACAAGACCATTCTGGCCTGAAAGTACAACAAAAGGTTTCTAAAGGTTGATGGTGGAAGCGGGTTATGAAACACCCTCGTCTATGGGACTCCATTTCCCACAGGAACAAGTGACGAGTGTTAACTCCTATCTTCGCGTGGCGGCTATCACCGTTGCTTAGGTTCTGGGACTGTCATCGCAACGCTCCTCTCCAAGCATGAAATCTGGCCAAGACAATAGCCAGGGACAAGCCAGTGAGTACTTTGAATGTACTCGCAAACATAATGAACACATGCATAATTTAACAATGATGTGCTGAAAATATACTATGCTCATGACGTTAGTCACATAAGATAAATAAAACTCTGAAGCGTGCAAGCATGTTATTTGTGAATATGCAATCATCTGGTAGTATTAAAATTATGAAAATAGATAACATAAAGGACTTCAAAAGAAAATCCACAGTCGGGCGTCTGAGCGACACCGCATAAAGGGCTTTAAAAGAAATACCACAGTCGGGCGTCTGAGCGACACCGCATAAAGGGATTTAAAAGAAATGCCACAGTCGGGCGTCTGAGCGACACCGCATAAAGGGCTTTAAAAGAAATGCCATAGTCGGGCGTCTTAGCGACACCACTTAAAGGGCTTATAAATAAACAAAAACAATGCCGCAATCGGGCCTCTGAGCGACACCGCATAAAGGGCTTTAAAGGAAATGCCACAGTCGGGCGTCTGAGCGACACTGCATAAAGGGCTTTAAAAGAAATGCCATAGTCGGGCGTCTGAGCGACACCGCATAAAGGGATTAAAAATAAACAAAAACAATGCCGCAGTCGGGCGTCTGAGCGACACCACATAAAGGGCTTATAAATAAATACGGTGAATATCCAGGAGGTAGAACCATCCCAGGGATATTCGATAATACCATAAAAATATCACGGGTTAGTCCACATCAAAAATAATAATCATAATTCATCACAAGTCATAATCGTGCTTCCAGGTTTAACAGTTTTACAGTTTCACCTCCGAAGACCGACACTAAGACCGACACTTGACCCGTCCCAGACTGTAATCCTTAACCATGGATACGGCTATTCGAATAGGTTTAATCTCTGCAGAGGGTGTACTCTTTACCCACGAGTAACGGATTCCTTTAGTCCATCGAGACTAATTCTGTCTACGGTCCTTTTGTTGAAAACACACCTAACTTGCACACACCAGCCTAACTCACATGTGTCTGGAATCACCCACGACACCTGTTAAGCGAAACTCTAAGTGGGGAGGCTACAACCTCGACGTAACATGGGATCACAAAATTTATGCCACGCCAAGAACCGGGAGCTACCCCTTGGCTACAACCGAAACACCCATGCTCCCGGACCCGGTGGCATGACTACCGGATGCCTCCAGTATCTTCCACCACGGCCTCTCTGTACGGTGTGTGCTAGGAAAGGGGTTGACAACTTACTGAACCGTACCCTACTAAATGTAGAGACGAGTGGTAGTATGAAGCAAGTATGGGGGTTACTGGCACAATACTCGATCTAAGGTCGACTCAGGAGGTAATAATATTTCCTGCATGATTAGCATAACAATGCATATATTTCAAACAACAGATGGAAACACCACGTGACATACCCCTCATGCTATACCGGACACGACCGTCTCGACGGCGGATTAGGGACAAGACCGTGTCTACCCAAGACAGAGGCCTTCCCTTCTTTCCTCCCGGTAGGCATGAAAGGCACATGACGGTGATTTCTATCACAAGCATATCAATTCCACTTGCATGAAATTCATTAACATGCATTCATGAGTAGGAACACACCCGCACATAAAATGACGTATGCTCGTGTCGGAGTGGTGTTGTCACCGTGCTATGCAACACACACAAAATTTTCACCAGGGTTCAGAATGCTTGCCTTCAAGTTGTGTAGAGGCAGGGTGCATCCTAAAGACTTTTGCAAGTTTTTCTTCTCCAAAACCCTATTTCAAATAAATTTGAATTAACACATATTTCCAAAACAGCACAAAAAGTTTTTTTTGAAAAATCTTCAAATAAATCTTAAAATAAACTAGACCATATTTGAGAGAAGTAGCAAAAAGAATCAATTCATTTGGAGTTGTATTTAAAAAGTTATAGACAGTCAAAGTTTGGTCAAAAAATCGGTTATTTAAATAAAAATAGAAAAGAAAACGATTTGAATAATTACGTACACGTCGATAGCGTAAACTGGAAATACGCTTCCACTTACTCCGCGTGGACCGTGCGTTGTCACTGACAGTGGGTCCTAGGTGGCCCACTAGTCAGGTTTGACTATTCCGCCTGCCTTCTTCTCCCTCTGTCCCGAGCGGAGGCGGGGCTCCGGCGACCGTCGCCGGCGAACGGCGGGTCCTTGTGGGAAGCTAAGGGCGGGGATGGATCCGCGGGTCGAGGGTGATTCTTTCGGTGGTTGCGGGGTTGACAGAGGTGGAGGGATTTGCCGGCGGCGAGCTCCGCGGCGGAGGAAAGTTTCGGTGGTAAAGTGGTTTTGGGGCGGCGGTGGTTCCCGATCGAAATCGAGTAGGGGGATGTGATCACGGGAGGACGGGAAGGTTCCTGGTGGAGAGAGTGGAGAGGGGGAGGCCCTGGTTGCGCCGGAATGGCCTGGTTAGTGGCGGCGGTTGGAGTTGCCGGAGAGGAAGAAGACGACTCTCTCCTCTCAATTGACGGCTAAGGGGGCACGAGTGGGATGGTGTGAGGCTGCCTGCGTGCGGGTTTGAGCTCGGGGACCTCTTTATAAAGCGATGGAGGTCGGTTCCGAGGCGGCCGGTGATAAGCATGACGGTGAACCGCCATGCTGTAGCTTGGGCGATGTGGCGGCGACGGGAGCTAGCCGACGAGCGAGGGGATGAGCTTGCACTGCTCACAGGGGCAGGTGGCGAGCCGGGGTGGCTTTGGCGACGCCGACACGGTCGGGCACATGAAGCGGCAAGACTAGCCGCCACGGCCGACCTGACATTGGCGCTGTGGGGTGCCAGGTTGGTCGGGGAGGTGTGGCGGTGCTAGGGGACACGGCGTGCTGGCTACGGTCGGTCAGGGCCGGATTTGAGTGACGCGGCGACTCGGGCGCTCGTGGGTGTCAAACGCATGCTCTGGGCGCGCCCAGAGCATGCCCGGGACATGCGCGACGAAATGTCAGGGCAGCCTAGAGAGGTCCAAACCACAAGAGAGTTAGCATAAAGGGGTTATGGGCTAGGGAAAAACCTTAGGACATGCTGGGTAGGTCAAGGGCTCAAGTTCACAATGTAAACTTGAAATCATGCCAAAACTGGTCATGCACTCAGGGTCTTTGACAAAATGCCAAAGGAACCTAGGTAGTTCTTGGAGTGGCCAAATTCTCCAGATCAGTGTCTCTATGGATATGAGAGAGGGTGGTGGAGTTGGTTTGCAAAAAGGAGAAACTTGCTAGTGCAAGTTATGCAAAACTTCAGTCCTGGGCAGAAAGTGAATGGCACTGTTTCATGAACCAAAAATCTACCAAAGGGTCCACTCTTCTGGACTTAAGGGTTTGGCAAGGAGGACTATAAGTAGGAAAAGGAATTATAGCTAAAGAAGCAAGTTAGGAGATGGTTGCAGTACAAATCACCAAATGGCACCAGAATGAAGATGATGATGATTCACTCAATTTTTCCAAAGAACAACACTTTGTTTTTGCATAAAGTTGGATGGCATGCTACCACTAATATCCCATAATTTTGGTGGAGGTTCTAGGGAAAGATTTAATTGGGTTGCAGTGCAAAAATGTCCACTGGACCAGAGAAGGAAAACAGGTGTAAAACTCAAAATATGCAATGAAATAATTATTTTAATGCACACAAGTGATTTAGAGACATCACATGATATCTCCAAATTTTGGTTGGAATATTAGTTAAAGTTATGAACTGGTTGTAGTACAAATAGAGCTCCAAAATTTAAAACAAGCCATTTTAATGATTAAAGCTCAGGGTGAAATAATATTAATAAATAAATCTGCTGATTTAGAAATTGTTTTAATGAGATGGCATAGAAGTCCAATATATTTTGGAAAGCTCCACTTGGGAAAGAAGATAAAACTCCTTAATAATAAAAGAAGAGTTCTGAAAATCCACATAAATAAAAATTTAAAACTCCTGGCAAACATTTTAATATTGAAAACTTGGCTAAATTTTTGGGGTGTTACATCAGGCGACATCTCCGGCTGCTTGCCTACCACTGCCACGACCCGGTCAAGGAGCCGCTTCTCAGCTGCGATCACGAGGGACTCGGCCAACCGACTGCTCTCAACTGCGCAGGCGGATGACTTCTTGTAGTCGCCGGCTATGGTCAGAATCCCCTTGGAACTCGGCATCTTCATTTTTGAGGTAGGCATAGTGAGGGACCGCCATGAACTTGGCCAGAGCGGTCCGGCCAAGTAGTGCATGGTATGGGCTCTCAAGGTCCACCACTTCAAACCATACTGGTTCTCGGCGGAAGTGATCTTTGTCCCCAAAGAGGACGTCTATCTGGATCTTGCCGATTGGTGAGCAGGAAAGGCCAGGAACTATGCCATGGAAAATAGTCCAGCTGGACTGAAGCTGCCTTTGTTTGATTCCTAACTTCTCCATGGTGTCTTTGTACAGGATGTTGATGCTGCTGCCGCCATCTATCAGAACTCAGGAGAAGCGAGCTGCACGCCTATCTGTGGCAAAGGTGGCATCCAAAACCAGAGCGTAGGAGCCGGGATTGGGCATCACTTCCGGGTGGTCGGCTCTGCTCCAGCTGATGGGCTTCTCAGACCAATGCATGAACTCTGGGATCGCTGATGCTACCGCATTCACTTCTTGTTGCTGCAGCCGCCTAATGCGTCGGTCATCGGCCATGCTGGTGAACACGACATAGGCTCCATGCTCTTCTGGATACTCATCTTGTATGGCTCCGACTGGTCTGACCGCCGGCTGCTGGGGCGGAGGAGGAGGCGGCTGCCCAGCAGGCGGGGGAGGCAAGAGGTCGTCTCCCTTGGTGATCCTGGTGAGCCAATGGCACTTCCGAGTGGTGTCGTTGGACGGCTTCGCACCACTATGGAATTTGCAGGGTGCATCCGTAGTTCGCTCATATGAGAAAGCCGGCAGCCAATTGGGCTTGCCGCCTTCCGGGCGTTTGGGCGGAGGCTGCCCTTCCGCTGCTGGTCTTCGATCGCCGCCACCGCCGTTGGTGGAAGCAGGCTGCGTAGCCTTGCGCTTGTGGTCATTCTGCTGTTGACGCCGACTGGTGTCACCAGCCGGGGTTCGAGGAGCCTGAGGGGCCACTTTGCCAGATGCATCGACTTGGATCTCTGCCTTCATGGAGGAGTCGGCCGTGGCGTATTTGTCCGCTATGATCAGCAGCACGTCGAGGGTCGTCGGCTCGTCGCAGAGGAGTCGGTGCTTGAGGAGAGTGCCCTCTCGGCACACGGCGGTGAAGTACTCGATGGCCTGCACCTCGTGCACGCCTTCGCAAGAGTTGCGGAGCTCGGCCCAGCGCGTGAGGTAGTCGCGAGTCGACTCGTTGGGGCCTTGCACGCACAAGGAGAGCTGGCGGGGCTTGGGCGGCCGCTTGTACGTGCTGGTGAAGTTGCGGATGAAGGCGTCGATGAAGTCGACCCAGCTGTTGATGCTGCGGGGTTTCAGACTATTCAGCCATGTCCGGGCTGTGCCTTGGAGCATGAGCGGAACGTATTTCACAGCAACGCGCTTGTTGCCGTTTGCTATGCTGACGGCTGTGGAGTAGTCGACCAGCCAGTCCTCCGGCTTCACGGAGCCGGTGTATTTGGGCGTGTCTCTTGGGAGCGTGAACCCTTTGGGGAAGGGCTCGTCTCGAATGCGGGGGCCGAAACATGGCGGACCCAACTCATCTTCTTCTTCTAGCGCCAGGGACCGATGGAGACGGTCGATCTGGTGGCGGGCATCGTTCTCTCCGACTCCCTCTCAGCGGCCAAGGCGGTCGCCGAGTGTCAGGTGATCAACAGGCGGCGGGGAGACGCGCCTTTCCCTGCGAGGGGGAGGAGGCGGACAATATCCTGCCGTTCCACTGCTCTTGGGCGGCCGTCTTGGTCGCTCTCTATGGTGACACGAGTCCGACTGCGGCTGGCAGCCGGCTTCATGTTTCTTCTTCCGCGGACGCCACCAGTCGGTGTCCGAGAGGTCGTGCCTTGATCTCGGTGGGGAGGCAGATCGTCATTTTGCCGGGGTAGCGCCTCGGTGCGGCAGCCAGCCTCGTGCTGCTTGGCAGCCGCGTCGAGGAGCCGCTGGACGCGCTCCGCCATCTGGCGACGTTCCTCACCCTCGAATTTTTCCAGCTCTTCTGCCGCCGCCTGGGCAGCCTGGATGTTTTTCGCAGGCGTGGCGTAGACGGGGCGATCTGCCCCGAACAGGTTGGCGATGGCCACTCCGTGCTGCTGGACCGTGCCAAGGCGGCTGGGCCCATCTGGTGCCGGCGTACCACCCACAGCGCGGTCCATCTCGCGCTGATAGGCTTCCGACAGGCGTCTCATGCTGGCAAGCCTCTCGGCACCCTCGACGAGCTGGATTTGGCGTGCTTCCAGCATCTCAGCGTCGGCGTCTTCTGGGATGGACGCCATCAGGTCTTGCAGTGCCGCGTCGAGCAGGTCGCGAGCACCTCCGCCGGAGTGCTCGCCGTGACCGATGACAAGCACCTCCGTGACGGTGCTTCCGCCGCTCTCTACGCAAGGGAGCGGCTCGTCGCAGAACACCACGTTGGTGGGGAACGCGTCAAGCGACGCAGTGTCGGAGTCGACCAGCATCGGGTCGGTGGAGCCTACAGACTTCAGGTCCACAGCTGGCTCGCTGGTGACGTGAAGTTGATCGAGGAGGCCCGCGAGGCGGCTCTCGGGGCTGTCTGTGCCCGCGTCGGATGCGGGCTCGCCGGAGAGGTGGACCTCGCCAATGAGATCAGTGAGGCAACTTGCCGCCCAGGCGACTTTCGTGCCATGCAGCGCGTCGGCGCAGACTCCGTCTGGCGTGCTGGGCTGGCTGCGCTCGCCAGGGAGGAAAAGGGTTCCCGTCCAGAACAGGTCTCCGGACGACGGTGCACCTCGCCCCATGGTGGGCGCCAAATGTCGGGGGTTGGGTGTGACATATGCCAAAGGATGACTTATCATGGTGAGAGCGAGTAGAACATCGCCGGTGCCCGGAAGCGGGATGAGGCGTAGACACGTACGCCGGCGAACTTTACCTAGGTTTGGGACTCTCCGTGGAGATAACACCCCTAGTTCTGCTCTGCGGGGTCACCGCATGATCACTAAGGCACTAGTGATACAATGGTGCTCCTTGAGCTGTATGCTAGAGGTGGAAGAAAGCAAGGCTAGCTCTCTCCTCTCTCAATGTATGAGTTTAGTTCAACAGGTTAGGAACCCTTTGCATGGGTTCCCTGGGGGGTTTATTTCGGCCTACCCCCCAGGGGTACATTAGTAATCCGGCTGGGTGTAGGGCCCGACCATCAGCCACTTCGGCCGCCGGCTTCTCCGCCGACTGCTGGGGCCTGCTGTCTGGTGGGCCTCACGATTGTTAGTGCAGGGCCGACAGGCCGGCCGCTCCGGGTCTTGTCGGCAGCTGATCACTTTGTTGCCGTGTCTCCAATAGCCTTGAGCTTGGTCAGGGTCGTGGCTACAGCTCCGCCGCTGGCGGCGTTCTGTAGCCACTCCTGTCTCGTCACGGTTAATGGCGCGTGGGTCCTGAGGAAGGCGGGCCGACTCTAGGGGCCGACCTCCCTCAGGTCCGACCGGTAGGGCTCTTGTCGTCTTCTGGACTCTCGCTGACTGGTGGGGCCCATCGTCCTTGGGCCGTACAGACAGGCCGTCGTGGGAGCAGGACTCCACCTACTTGTGATGACGTCAGGGGATGACATGGCAACAAGCAGTGCCACGGGCGGAAATCTCCGCAGATGCGCACAGCACTATGGCCACGCCAGCCCCTGGAAAGGGGAGGGGATGGGCTACACTGTAGCCATTCCATGTCCCGTCTCCCTTGATGAGGGCACGGGCCTCGCAGGTGCCGCGGGCCGAAGCCGGCCGATAGGAGTCGGCTTGACTTGGCATTGCCTCAAGGACTCGGCCGTTTATGGGCAGCCGGCTATTCCTCCAGCTGGCCTCCAAGAGGCGGCTCTTCATCTTGTCGTCTTGAGGGGCGCAGTCAGCCCCGATGTCTTGAAAGGTTCTGGGCTTCGAGTTAGCCTACCCGTGGCCCATTACTCCGACAATGTTTACCCATGTTCCCGCCCTCTCTATGGAGGTAATACCCTACTTCCTGCTTGATTGATCTTGATGGATATGAGTATTACAAGAGTTGTTCTACCACGAGATCGTAATAGCTAAACCCTAGAAGTCTAGCCTATATGACTACGATAATGAGTCTCTATCCTTTCCGGACTAAGTCCTCCGGTCTATATAGGCACCGGGAGGATCTAGGGTTACACAAGGTCGATTACAAAGGAAAAGAGTCTACATATTTGGTCGCCAGGCTTGCCTTCCACGCCAAGGAGAGTCCCATCCGGACACGGGTGCAGTCTTCGGTCATCGTACCTTCACAAAGACATCGGTCTGGCCCATGGCTAACAGGCGGACGCCCGAGACCCCTTTAGTCCAGGACTCCTCGGTAGCCAGAACTCGGCTTCAATGACGAGGAGTCCGGCACGTAGATTTGTCTTCGGCATTGCAAGGCGGGTTCCCTTCTTTCCGAACTCCAAGATAGTCTCTGGACGTGATGATTGTATCCGGACCTGTAACACACACCACACACAACCGCAGAGAGAATATAATATTACACGAGTCCAATCCGCTGACAACTTCTTATAACATGACATCATATCTGTTCGGTCGTAATTTCGGACCGTTTTTCGTCTGCCGCTCCACGTTTCAAGACGCAGTTGCTATTGGCACGTCTTGTCGAAGCAGAGATCGTGTCCCCTTATTGCGGGATTCTCATCAATACGGGTATGGGTAACCCAACTGTGTCGTTTACACAGCCCTTGGGAATAGGCGAGTTTTGAGGCGAGTGGGAAGGCGTTCGGTATTCACTGCCTTTATAAGGGGATAAGGATTCGTCCTCATCCACCTACGCCTTCTTCTTCCTCCGCCCATCCATTCTTGAGCTCTAGCGCCCAAGCTCTAGCTTTCCCCGCCCAAGAAACCACTCCAACCATGTCCGGATCCGGAGCTGGAGGCAAGTGGATGGCCTCCTCTGTTCAGAAGAGAGATATCAAGGAACTCCGAGAGGCCGGATACCTGGCCAAGGAGATCGTTCACCGACTCCCGGCCAAAGGGCAGATCATCCCTACCCCCGAGCCTCATGAGAGGGTGGTTTTCCTCGCGCATTTCGTCCGCTGGCTAGGATTCCCTCTCCACCCGTTTGTCCGCGGACTGATGTTTTACTACGGGCTAGACTTCCATGATCTAGCCCCCAACTTTATCCTCAACATCTCGGCATTTATAGTCGTGTGTGAGGCCTTTCTCCGCATCCCACCTCACTTCGGCCTGTGGCTGAAGACCTTCAATGTGAAGCCGAAGGTGGTGAGTGGTCAACAAGTAGAGTGTGGAGGTGCCATGGTGGGCAAGATGCCCAATGTCACCTGGCTCGAAGGCTCCTTTGTGGAGACGGTGAAGGGATGGCAGTGGGGTGGTTCTACATCACCGAGCCGCGCGATACCAACTGGGCAACGACCCCGAATTCCGATGCGGCTCACCTCCTGGCAAGAGAAGGGCCTAACCTGGGGTTCTTCAAATAAGCTGACTGGGCTCCAGGCGTGCGTCCAGAACATGATAACTAAGAAGATCAAACTTGTCAACGTGATCCAGGTTATGCTTATTCGCCGGATCCTTCCGTGCCAACGCCGGACCTGCTATTTGTGGGAGTTCGATCCAGCCAAGCACCAGAGCTGCTAGAGCTCTTCGACACGACGCACGAAGACATCTGGAAAGTGCTCTTCAAGGCCGGCGAGACACCACCACCTATGACCGAGGATCATGGGATTGGCTTAAAGCGCCAGGTTAACTCGGTAAGCTCTTTCATGTTTTCAAGGTATATCCTTTACTGGCATATTTTGAGGAAAGAGTCTAAGCCTTCCTATCAATTTCTTTTAGGCCTGGACCGACATAGCGGGGCGGATTAATTGTCCAGCTCCGCTACCCAAAGATGAAGAGACCCCACTCCTGACGAAGATGCTGTTTCCGGTGCCTTATGATGTGCCGGAGAAGAAGGCCAAGAAGACGGCCAAAGGGACCAGGAGTGGCCTTCGCCGAAAGGGTGCTTCGGACATGTCGTCCGAAGACGAGATTGACTCTTCGGCCGCCGAAGACGACGGCGAGGAGGAAGAAGAAAGCAGCTCCCCCCTGAGGAGGGAAGGAAGAAAAGGGGGGGGGCACCAATCTGGAGGCGAGGCGCCCAAGAGGAGGAAGGGCTCCCTTGCGGATAACTCCGCGTGGGATGTCGATAGCAGTCCGGAGCGAATGCCTCGGACCAAGCCTCGGGCCGCCTCATAAGTACCCCAAAACTTATGCACATCAGATGCCTTGCCTTTCCGCTCTATAATATTAATAAGTTTAATTTGTGCCATTGCAGTCCAGCCCGTGATAGCTCCCCCCGATCCTCAATAGAGGGTTCGCTAGACTCAAAGGAGATGGCTAGCATGTCACCGCCGCCCGCCCACTCTGTTTTGCCCAAGGGTGATGAGGTGGTGTCCCAAAGGACCTTCCCCGACCGAGGGGAGGTTCCGGAGATCATCAGGGTGGCGCCCCAGGATGACTCCTCGGCCGCCGGGCACATGGGGGAAAAAGCCCCCATGGGGACTAGTGATGGGGGCCAAGTTACATTTGGCCCTTAGCCGGATACCATTCCAGAGACCTACACGGCTCCGGATTTCAGCGAACGGCTTTCCCTGAAAGGAGGAGGTGTGCCTGTTCTGCTGGTGACCTCTGTCCGACCAGAGGCACCAGATAATCTGCTGGAAGCACTGTGAGGCGCCTCCATTGTGGATGAACACCGTGCCCTTATGGGTACGGTGATCGAAAAGGTTCAGTCCACCAAAAGCGGACTGACTGAGGCCTGCGCTAGCCTTTTAATAGGCTTTGAGGTAATAATCTTAGAAAGAATATCACAGTGTAGACAGTAGCCCATGATGCTCTGTTCAGTGTTCGGAAAGAAAAGGCCGAACAGAGGATCAAAACAATTTTTGCAGGAGTCTAACGTAATATGTCTATGTAAATAAGCAGTCGTCGCTGCTGGCTGCTGCCGCTCATACTGTGGAGGTATCCGGCCTGAAGCAGAGGCTGGAGCGGGCCAACGAAGAGCTCGGCCTCGTAAAGAAGCAGCTTGAGGACAGCCAAGGTATGTAGTAACCTACGTGTATATTTTAGGAAGAATGAATGTTTCATGCGGACTAAAGCGTCATGAACTTTGTTAGGGGCCACGACCGAGGTGGCGGCCCTCAAGAAGGCGTTAGTCGAGGCCGAGGACAAAGCAGCCAAGGAGCATGCCGCACGCGAGAAGCACGAGGCCCGGGTCGGCGAGGTCCAGCAAGAGCTCCAGGACGACATCAAGAAGTATGAGTCATTGGAGCGTGATTCTAAGATGCAAGCGTCTGAACTTGCGAAGGCCCGCCAGAGCGCACGAGATGCCTGAGCCGAAGCCCAGAGCACCCTCCAGGAAATCCAGGCGGCCAAGAAGATCGCGGCGGGTAAGGCTTTCATTATGCAACGCAGGTCTGTGAAGGAAATGTTCCTTTTTCTTACCCAAATTTCCAGCTCTCCAAGGGCGTTTACGAATTTGCCGCGCAGCATATCGGATGCTACTGAGTTCTATCGAGCCGAAGAAGGGAGTTCTTCAGACAAACTGTTCTGGTCTCAATACCTCGGACCAGACCATCCGGTTCCCTTCAATGACCAGCTGAAACAGCTGGTCGAGCTGCACAAGGCGGCCGAGCTAGCCTTGAAGGACCTAATAATCCGGCTATGGCCTGCCGATCCTATGCCCAGCAGCTACTTCGGACTTGTGAAGAGGCTTGTTAGTGCGTGCCCGTGGCTTGAAGTCATAAAGCGGTCGGTCTGGATTGAAGGTGCACGGATGGCCTTCGCCCGTGTCAAGATGCAATGGGTGAAGATGGATGCCAAGAAGCTGATGACCGAAGGGCCGCTTGAGGGCAAGGAGCACCGCGGACCCGAGCTATATTTTGATGGTTTCCTGGAGGGATCTCGCCTTGTGGCGGAGCAATGTGCGAAGGATGTTATATTCCCATGAAAACATTCATGTGATCCTGACTTGTAATATGAAACAAGGTTGTTATGTAATATAATGCTTGTGACTCTTAAAATTTGACATCCTGTGTGGCCGTTTATGTAATCTGAGGGTTAACTAGTTGTCGTCTTCTGCCCCCACGTAGAAACTACGGGGGTGTTCGGGATAAATCTAAACACTCTTTACTCCACATTCTGGTCCTTAAAGGAGGTGTTTAGCGCAACGAACAAGGCAATCAGACTATACGGCTTTTATCGCCCTCACGTAGCCATAGGGGTTTGTCAATAAGAATCTTGGCGAAGCCCCTGGTATTCGGAAGACCGATCTAGGGGCGCTATACATGCCTGGTCGAATAAAAACCGATTCCTCGCATAAAGCGGAAACAAATCTCTAACAATTTGAAACCTCTCGAACAGCTGACCAGCTCTCGCTGCATCATGACCGTCATTTTTCGGCTTTCTCTACTGAGGTGCTCGTCCGGAAGAACCGGGACACAATCACAATAGTTCTCCCTTTACTGCCCTAGCCGATATAGCGGAACGTAAGGTAGTAATCACAGGAGCCGGGCAACCCAACTATTGACCAAAGACATGATTCGGAGCCGATGCATATAATGCTATAAGTTCGGGGTGCCGAACCGTACTATAAAAAGTGTTTGGACTTTTATTGCCGTACTGCGGGGCGTGATGAATCCCCTGGCAAAGTGATACGTACCAGAGTGTACGGGTTCTATGAGTAATAGATACAAAGGCTAGGAGAAAATCAAGTAATAAGTTGATGCTACCATTTATGTACCATTGTAATGTGATTAATACGTTGAGGCGTACTTATACAAGAAATGTGATAAGCAAATAAGGCTATTTTAACATGCCATGACCAAGAGCGAGCTGCGTGTGGGTATGTAAAACAGGTATAGCAATCATTAGCAGAGACCACCTGTAGATTCCCTTGTACGCCAAAGGTCCTTGCCTCCTTGGTGTGTCTGACAAACGGGTTGTCAGAAGAAACCTCGAAAAGAGAAAAACCCGAAATGAAACGGAAAGGTGAAGGTGTGCAAATCCGAGGGTCGGTCGAGCCGCACTGTGGATCACGAGCTAGCCATGCCTCCATCGATACCCATGGGATTTTGAGCGCGTAGTTATGTACGCACGGTACGAATGCCACTACCTGATCAGGGCTGGGACGGAGGCTAATTTGCTAGTCGAGCTCTTGATGAGCCGCTCTGTCCTACTGCAGCATAGTTCGGACCCTCTTTGCAATGTCCAGGGGCTCGGCAGCTGGGTTGCGGTTATGCTTGAGAAGGCCGCTCTGTACTTCTGCTGCTAGGGCGGCGGTGTGCTCCTCTGTATGGAGGGAGCGTTCTGTGTTTCCGTTGACCATTATGACACCGCGTGGACCGGGCATCTTAAGCTTAAGATAAGCATAGTGCGGCACCGCGTTGAACCGAGCGAATGCCGTCCGTCCGAGCAGTGCGTGATGGCCACTGCGAAAGGGGACAATATCGAAGATTAATTCCTCGCTTCGGAAGTTGTCCGGAGATCCGAAGACTACCTCTAATGTGATTGAGCCCGTACAGCGGGCCTCAACACCTGGTATGACTCCTTTAAAGGTAGTCCTTGTGGGTTTGATCCGTGATGGGTTAATGCTCATTTTGTGCACTGTATCCTGATAAAGCAGATTGAGGCTGCTGCCATCGTCCATGAGACCTCGCATTAGGTGAATCCATCGATGATTGGGTCCAGGACTAGTGCGGCTGATCCGCCATGCCGGATACTGGTCGGACGATCCCGATGATCAGAAGTGATCGAGCACGATGACCATGGGTTGGATTTTGGTGCGACTGGCTCTATCGCATAAACGTCCCTTAGTGCGCGCTTGCGCTCCCTTTTGGGGATGTGTGTAGCATCAGGGAAACTTCTTCTATACCCCTGTGTTTGTCTGTCGGGGTTCCTCGTCATCGTATTCGCTCTGCGATCCTTTTTCCTTGGTCTCGGCATTTAACTTGCCAACTTGCTTAAAAACCCAACAATCTCTGTTGGTATGGTTGGCTGGCTTGTCTGGGGTGCCATGGATTTGGCACGGATGGTCGAGTATGCGGTTCAAGCCGGATGGTCCCTGATTGTTCCTTATATACGGATTTTTCCGTTGACCGGACTTGGAGCCGCTGAATCCGGCATTGACGACAGTGTCATCAGAGTTGTCGCCATTGCTTCGGCGTTTGTGTCTGCTACGTCGGAGCTTGCCGTTGCTGTTCTTGACCTCAGAGGGGCCTGCCTCGCCGGCTGTGTTTTTGCTACGAGCCAGCCAACTATCCTCACAAACGCAAAAGCGGGTCATGAGTGCCGTGAGGGCTGTCATGGATTTTGGCTTTTCTTGGACGACGTGGCGGGCGAGCCACTCGTCATGGATGCTGTGTTTAAAGGCCGCTAGGGCTTCGGTGTCCGGGTAGTCAACGATCTGGTTCTTTTTAGTTAGGAATCTAGTCTAGAATTTCCTGGCTGACTCTCCAGGCTGCTGGACTATGTGACTTAAGTTATCGGCATCTGGTGGCCGGACATATGTTCCTTGGAAATTGTCAAGAAAGGCTTCCTCCAAGTCCTCCCAGCTGCCGATGGAATTTTTAGGTAGGCTATTTAACCAGTGCCGAGCTGGCCCTTTGAGTTTTAGTGGGAGGTATTTGATAGCATGGAGGTCATCTCCACGGGCCATGTGAATGTGGAGAATAAAATCCTCGATCCATACCGCGGGATCGGTTGCTCCGTCATATGATTCAATATTGACGGGTTTGAACCCTTCGGGGAACTCATGGTCCATTACTTCATCAGTGAAGCATAGAGGGTGTGCGGCACCTCTATATAGAGCAGCGTCGCGACGTACCTCCGATGGTGTCCGTCTATGGTTATCGGCTCGGGCGTGACTAGGTTTGTCATGTCCGAATAGGTAGCCCTCTTCGCGTGTCAAGGCACGTCCTCGTGATCCGTAGATCGATCTTGTATGTCCTGCTCTACTGTCCAGGTCTTGACGAAGGTCATATGTATAGCCCCGAGCTGTCTTATCCTTGTCTTTACAGCGAGATGGAACAGTCTATTTTTTCAGCTCGGGTTGCCGTTTTATCCCGGCCGCGCGGTGGCCGATCGATCGCATTGCGTGATGCTGGTGCGGGCTCTGGCGCCTCATCATCGAACTGAGGTAGCAATTTGCACTTCGGGTAACTTTTGGTTGGGCGTTTAAGGCCGTATTCCTCTGCTGCCAGGACATCAGTCCATCTGTCATTGAGCATGTCTTGATCAACTTGAAGCTGCTGCTGCTTCTTTTTCAGGCTCCTCGCAGTGGCTATTAGCTGGCGCTTAAAGCGCTCCTGCTCCAGAGGCTCCTCAAGCACGATGAAGTCGTCGTTGCCGAGGCTTTCCTCCTCCTCGGAGGGCGGATGGTAACTACCATCCTCCGAGTCTTCTTCCATTGCCTATTCGTCAGGGCTGAGTTGCCCGTCTTCCCGATGGTCTTGTTCAGCAGTTTGTTCGTCGGTTTCTTCTGTGTCTTCGGCACCATCCAGAGAGTTACCGTCTCCTGTGCCGGTGTTGTTGTCCCGGCTGCGACGGGATTTAGAGCGGCGCCGCTGACGCCAGCGCTCTGGTTGTGTTTTAGGAGGGTCCTCCTTTGCGGGGTTTTCCTTGTCCTCGCCACTATTACTTTTCGGCGTGTCTACCATGTAGACGTTGTATGAGGAAGTGGTTTTCCACCGTCCGGTGAATGGCGGGTTTTGGGCCTCCTCGTCTCCGGCATCGTCGTCCATACTGTCGATGTCTTCGGAGTCATAGTCAAGCGTGTCGGTTAAATCTTCGACAGTGGCTACGAAGTGAGTGGTGGGTCGGAGCGAAATTCTCCTTCATCATCAGCCTCCAGTTCGAACGAGACATAATTCGGCTGTGAGTCCTGCTACCTCTTGAGCACTGCGTTGGATTTCCTTGAAGAGGAAAGGATGATGCAGCAAAGTAGCGTAAGTATTTCCCTCAGTTTTTGAGAACCAAGGTATCAATCCAGTAGGAGGCTACGCGTGAGTCCCTCGTACCTACACAAAGCAAATAACTCCTCGCAACCAACGTGAATAGGGGTTGTCAATCCCTTCAAGGTCACTTGCGAGAGTGAGATCTGATAGATATGATAGATAATATTTTTGGTATTTTTGGTATAAAGATGCAAAGTAAAATAAAAAGCAAAGTAAAAAAGCAAAGCAATAATAAAGTGATGGAAGATTAATATGATGAGGATAGACCCGGGGGCCATAGATTTCACTAGTGGCTTCTCTCAAGAGCATAAGTATTTTACGGTGGGTGAACGAATTACTGTTGAGCAATTGACAGAATTGAGCATAGTTATGAGAATATCTAGGTATGATCATGTATATAGGCATCACGTCCGAGACAAGTAGACCGACTCCTGCCTGCATCTACTACTATTACTCCACTCATCAACCGCTATCTAGCATGCATCTAGAGTATTAAGTTAATGAAAACAGAGTAACGCCTTAAGCAAGATGACATGATGTAGAGGGATAAATTCATGCAATATGATAAAAACCCCATCTTGTTATCCTCTATGGCAACAATACAATACGTGCCTTGTTGCCCCTACTGTCACTAGAAAAGGACACCGCAAGATTGAACCCAAAGCTAAGCACTTCTCCCATTGCAAGAAAAACCAATCTAGTAGGCCAAACCAAACTGATAATTCGAAGAGACTTTCAAAGATAACCAATCATACATAAAAGAATTCAGAGAAGATTCAAATATTGTTCATAGATAATCTCTATCATAAACCTACAATTCATCGATCTCAACAAACAGACCGCAAAAAGAAGATTACATCAAATAGATCTCCACAAGAGAGGGGGAGAACAATGTATTGAGATCCAAAAAGAGAGAAGAAGCCATCTAGCTACTAACTATGGACCCGAAGGTGCAAGTAAACTACTCACACTTCATCGGAGGGGCTATGGTGATGATGTAGAAGCCCTCCGTGGTGGATTCCCCTTCCGTGAGCTCCTAACAGGCCCCAAGATGGGATCTCGTGGAGTGGAAGGTTGCGGCGGTGGAATTAGGTTTTTGGCTCGGTATCTGATCGTTTGGGGGGACGTAGGTATATATAGGAGGAAGAAGTACGTCGGTGGAGCTTCGTGGGGCCCACAAGGGTGGGGGCGCACCCTATGGGGTAGGCGCGCCCCCCTACCTCGTGCCCACCTTGTGGCTTTCTTGACGTAGGGTCCAAGTCTCCTGGCTCATATTCGGTGAGAAAATCACGTTCCCAAAGGTTTCATTCCGTTTGGACTCCATTTGATATTCCGTTTCTTCAAAACACTGAAATAGGCAAAAAACATAGCAATTCTAGGCTGGGCCTCCGGTTAATAGGTTAGTCTCAAAAGTAATATAAAAGTGGAAAATAAAGCCCAATATGGTCCTAAACAGTAGATAATATAGCATGGAGCAATCAAAAATTATAGATACGTTGGAGACATATTAGGTCCTCCGCCAAGGACAAGTTTTTTAACAAGTTCAGCAGATCGCTCAAGGGCGAGTGCTGGAAGATGTCTGCGGTGCAGAACTCGAAAATCAACAAGCAACCAAGCTCGGCATCCACGGACTCACGCGGTTCGGAACTTATACCCGGAGAAGAGTCCGGAACTCCGGTGACGCGAGTATTGTTTGAGGTTAAGTCCATGTGCGGCTCTAGCGCCGGGGAGTCTGTGGCCTCCATGGTGGAGTCGAGCCTCCGATCCTGGGATGTCGTAGTGTGTTCTGGATCTAAAGCCAGAGGGGTTACAGGAGCTATCTCCTAGATGCAGTCTGACGACAGATTTAGATCATGTCCGTGAAGGTGACCAGGAGCGGTTGCCGCGGTCTCGAATCCGGAGAAGATCAAATCTCCACGGATGTCCACTACGTAATTCAAGCTCCCAAATCTGACTTGATGGCCAGGGGTGTAGCTATCGATCTGCTCCAGGTTGCCAAACGAGTTGGCCCACAATGCGAAGCCGCCGAACACGAAGGTTTGTCCAGGGAGGAAGGTTTCTCCTCGGACAGTGTCATTGTTAACGAATGGAGGGGCCATCGAACCTTTTGGGGACGGCACAGTGGAACTCTCAACGAAAGCACTAATGTCGGTGTCAAAACCGGCGGATCTCGGGTAGGGGGTCCCGAACTGTGCGTCTAAGATCGATGGTAACAGGGGACACGATGTTTACCCAGGTTCGGGCCCTCTCTATGGAGGTAATATCCTACTTCTTGCTTGATTGATCTTGATGGATATGAGTATTACAAGAGTTGATCTACCACGAGATCGTAATAGCTAAACCCTAGAAGTCTAGCCTATATATGACTATGGTAATGAGTCTCTATCCTTTTCGGACTAAGTCCTCCGGTTTATATAGGCACCGGGAGGATCTAGGGTTACACAAGGTCGGTTACAAAGGAAAAGAATCTACATATTTGGTCGCCAGGCTTGCCTTCCACGCCAAGGAGAGTCTCATCCGGACACGGGTGCAGTCTTCGGTCATCGTATCTTCACAGCGCATTAGTCCGGCCCATGGCTAACAGGCCGGACGCCCGAGGACCCCTTAGTCCAGGACTCCCTCACATGGTTCACAAGTACCAAGTGATTCATAATCAAGTGTTTCCAAAAATCCATCAAAATGGAGTTTCTTCATGCGCTTTACACCAATATGACTTAAATGGCAGTGCCACAAATAAGTTGCACTATCATTATCAACTCTGCATCTTTTGGCTTCAATAGTATGAATATGTGTATCACTACTATCGAGATTCAAAAAGAATAGACCACTCTTTAAGGGTGCATGACCATAAAAGATATTACTCATATAAATAGAACAACCATTATTCTCTGATTTAAATGAATAACCGTCTCGCATCAAACAAGATCCAGATATAACGTTCATGCTTAACGCTGGCTGAGGGAGTCCTGGACTAAGGGGTCCTCGGGCATCCGGTCTGTTATCCATTGGGCCGGACAGATGGGCTGTGAAGACATGAAGGCCGAAGACTGTACCCGTGTCCGGATTGGACTCTACTTGGCGTGGAGAGCAAGTTTGGCGACCGACTATGAAGATTCCTTCTTATGTAACCGACTCCATGTAACCCTAGATTCCCCCTAGTGTCTATATAAACCAGAGGGGTTAGTCCAGAAAGGATATATTCATTACCATAGTCATACAGGCTAGGCTTCTAGGGTTTATCCATTACGATCTCGTGGTAGATCAACTCTTGTAATAATCATGTTCATCAAGATCAATCAAGCAGGAAGTAGGGTATTACCTCCATAGAGAGGGCCCGAACCTGGGTAAACATCGTGTCCGCCGTCTCCTGTTACCATCGATCCTAGACGCACAGTTCGGGACCCCCTACCCGAGATCCGCCGGTTTTGACACCGACATTGGTGCTTTCATTGAGAGTTCCACTGTGCCGTCGACGAAAGGCTCGATGGCTCGCCTTGTCCTTCAAGACAACATCACCTCCGGGGGAGCTCTGGCCCCAGGCCAAACCCTCCGGCTGGGAGGCTTTAGTATGATCGCCCGTTCGGCTGTTGAGCCGACGATGACCTCTCAGGCCATCGAAAAACCCCTTCGCAACAACTCCGAGCACTCCAAGCAGATGGATCCGGCAGAGTTTTTGTCTTTGAACGAACTCCTAGATCGCATCGCTGCTTTGGGAATCGCCACAGACTATGATCGGATCGGGCCTAAAACCGATCAAGGAGAAATCAAGGCCCCATCGGTCACCCACCAGATTGCAGTAGTCGTGGAGCGAGACGGCGAGTCTTCTTCTATATCAAAGACGGACTATGTTCGGATCGCCATTCAGGAAGAGCCGGATACTCACCCGCAAAAGGATGTGACCAGCCCTCCGAACATAGCATCGGACGACGGTCCTAAACAATCAGAAGATACTCCAGAACCGGACTGTTAAGCCCGAAAGGTCGTCAGACTCTGGATAATCGGTCAGGTCGGGGTTCGGATCTAATTCCACCCACCCACCCGAACATAGACGCTCTCATGAGCATAAAAAAGTAGTCTTAGGAAACGGTCCATCACTTCTGGGCCAGATTCCTCCTTGTCAAGGACAAGGTAAAAGATTGCCGTGACGAGGACGCAATATCAGCGTTCTGCAACAATTGCACGGAAAAGGAATCCTCAACGCCATTAACCGCCACCGCATACGGAAATTCGCTGACTTAGCAACCATCGTACAAAAGTACAGCGCGATGGAGAGCACCTGGAAAACTCAGGCAACTCGCTATGAACCGTCAGTCCCAACTCAACTCCCCCTATAGGCGAAAAGGGCGCACCCTCGTGGCATGCCCAGTCCAACAGTCAAGAAACACAAAACCGCTATGCGACACGGCACCGTTCTGGAGGGGTGGCTCGATGGCCCATGCAAAATACATACAACACCAGATATCGTGGCAACCCACAGCCTTAGAGCATGCTGGATACTACGACAGGTAGCCAAGAGCGGCGAGGACATCCTTATCAAGGACGACCCAGAACGGCATCCCCCAGAAGACGATAACTCAAGAGTATTGATGGTCTTTGAGACATTTGCTTCAAACAACAAGCGCAAAAGGGCACTTCGCGAGCTCGCCGTAGTCTTCCAAATTGCTGCAATAAACCCCTGGAACGACACGGCTATAACATTCAACGTCGGTGACGAGCCAAACTACAGAGCAGTACGAGCGCCAGCCACATTAGTCCTCAATCCCATCGTGGACGGGTTTCGACTTACCAAGGTCCTCATGGACGGCGGCAGCGGACTAAACCTCATTTATGAGGACACACTCCATAAAATGGAAATAGACAGGAGCCGCATCAAGCAAAGTAACACAACCTTCCGAGGAATTATTCCCAGTCGGGAGGCGCGGTGCGTGGGCAAAATCACACTTGACGTAGTATTCGGCACGCTGGAGAACTATCGGTCTGAAGAAATAACTTTCCAAGTGGCCCCTTTTAGCAGCGGATATCATGCCCTGTTGGGCGGGATGCTTTTACACGCTTCCAGGCCATACCCCATTACGGGTATATGAAGCTCAAAATGCCCGGACCAAACAGTATAATCACTCTCGTCAGTGATCTGGACATAGCACTCCGCGCTGAAAACAAAACCGCGTCCCTGGCCCTGGAGGCGCTATCTGAAGCCCTCGCAGCCGAAGAATTAACCACACTACGCTCCACGGTGGACAGGGACGACGTGATCCTCGACAAACACCCTAAATCCACCTCCTTCAAACCAGCAGAAGAAATAGTCAAATTCCAGGTCCACCCAACGGACCCCAAGAAAACAGCATCTATCGGAGCTCAACTGAACCCAACTGTTGACACCGCACTACGAGAATTCCTGCATGAAAAGTGGGACATATTCGCCTGGCACCCTTCAGATATGCCGGGGATCCCACGCGAGCTGGCCGAACATAGCCTCGATATATTAAAGGGATTTAAACCGGTTAAGCAAACACTGCGGCGCTTTTCCAAACCCAAGCGACAAGGCATGGGGGAGGAGCTGGCCAAACTCATCGAGGCAGGATTCATTAGAGAAATCAAACATCCGGACTGGCTGGCAAACCTGGTGATGGTACCAAAGAAGGACAAATCCTGGCGACTGTATGTCGATTTCAAACACCTCAACAAGGCTTGCCCTAAGGATCCCTTCCCCCTCCCCCGCATTGATCAAATCATCAACGCCACCACAGGACACGACTCACTGTGTTTCCTCAACGCATATTCCAGATACCATCAAATCAAAATGAAGGAGTCTGATCAAGCTGCAACAGCATTTATCACCCCATATGGGCCATTCTGCTTCAACATCATGCCCTTTGGGCTCAAGAATGCCGGCGCCACATACCAACGCATGATTCAAACATGCCTAGAGAAAGAAATAGGCAAAACGGTAGAAGCTTACGTCGATGACGTCGTCATCAAAACTAGGCACGTCGAAACACTAATAGAAGACTTACGTCTTACATTCGACAACCTCCGGGCGTATGACATTAAGCTCAACCCAGAAAAGTGTGTCTTTGGCGTCCCCGCTGGAAAACTGCTGGGCTTCATCGTTTCCAATAGAGGAATCGAAGCAAATCCAGCTAAAATCTGAGCTCTGTCACAGTTGGCTAAGCCGCTTTATCTCCAATCGAGGAGAAAAGGCACTACCACTCTATCGCCTCTTACGTCGCACTAATAACTTTGAATCGACAAACGCGGCAGCTGCCGGACTGGAGGAAATAAAGGCCCTCCTAGCGAGCAACCCAATCCTGGCCGCACCAAACACTGGCGAGCCGATGTTGCTATACATATCGGCAACACATCAAGTGGTGAGCGTCGTGCTCGTCGTCGAACAAGAACAGGACGGACACAAATTTCTGCTCCAAAAACCAGTATACTACGTATCAACTGTCCTCACACCGTGCAAATCCCGGTACCCCCACTACCAAAAGATAGCATACGCGATCTTCGCAGCATCCCGCAAGCTACGACACTACTTCCAGGAGTGTTCAATCACGGTGGCTTCTGAGGTCCCACTCAATGACATAATAAACAACCGCGATGCCACGGGACAGATTGCCAAATGGGCCATAGAGCTACTTCCATTCGGCATAACATACAAGACACGACGAGCCATCAAATCCCAAGTACTGGCCGACTTCATCGCCGAATGGAAAGAGGCCAAACTCCCTAAAGAGTACGGCGCATATTCCAATTGGGTTATGTATTTTGACGGCTCCAAAATGTTGGCAGGGCTGGGAGCGGGAGTCATGTTAACATCCCCCACTGGAGACGTCATCCAGTATGTACTCCAGATATTATACACAGACTCTAACAACGCAGCCGAATACGAGGCCCTACTGCATGGTCTTCGGATGGCCGTATCCATGGGCATACAACGCCTGGAGGTGTGCGGGGACTCAAACCTCGCCATATCGCAAATAAACAGCGACTTTTACGCCAAAGATCCAAAGATGGAAGCTTATCGTAATGCCGTATTAAAAATGTCACCTCGGTTCGAGGGGCTTGAATTTCATCACGTCGCCTGAGAAACTAACCAAGCAGCGGACGTCCTTGCTCGCATCGGTGCTAAGCGCGACCCTGTCCCACCCAACATCTTCCTGGAAAGGCTTTTCAAGCCATCTGTGGTGTGGCAAGGGGAGGGCGGCAACAATAGTCCAGATCCAAATACAACTCCCCGATGACCAGAATGAGGCTCGCCGCATTGTCCGGCGCTCGACGGCCTACAAGTTTCATGACGGAGAGCTCTACAAGAAAAGTACCACTGGAGTACTTCAAAGATGTATCTCCAAAGAATAGGGGCGGTAGCTTCTAGCAGAAATTCACGCCGCTCTCGGTGGACACCACGCCGCAGCTCGGGCTCTTGTTAGCAAGGCCTTCCGTACTGGGTTTTATTGGCCGACAGCCCGAGCAGACACATGCCCCCAACTTCCTTACAGACTATCCCCATCACTTGGCCTTTCATGGTCTGGGGACTGGATATGGTTGGAGCCCTTAAAGGGGGAAGCCATAAGAAAAAATATCTGCTGGTTATGGTGGACAAATTCACTAAGTGGATAGAGGCTAAACCGGTCAAAATGGCCGAGTCCGGCCCGGTGATAGACTTCATATCCGGTGTTGTGCACCGTTATGGTGTCCCACACAGCATCATCACTGACAACGGCTCTAATTTCACAGTCGAGGAGGTAAAAACCTGGTGTACTAATCTGGGTATTAAACTCGATTACGCTTCCGTCTACCACCCACAAACCAACGGTCAAGTCGAACGAGCCAACAGTCTTATTATGTGCGGCATCAAGCCCAGACTAGTGCGGTCTTTGAAAGAATCAAACAAGCACTGGGTTGAGGAGCTCGACTCCGTACTCTGGGGGCTGCGGACCATGCCTAACCATACTACCGGATACACACCTTTCTTCATGGTGTATGGCGCAGAGGCCGTATTGCCCTGCGATATTTTTCACGACTCACCTCGAGTGCGTATGTACGAAGAGAGAGAAGCCGAGCTTGATCAGCAGGACAGCCTAGATGCCCTGGAGGAGGAACGCGATGTCGCAAAATCCCGTTCAGCATTTTACCAACAGCAGGCTCGAATATATCAAAGCAGAGAAGTATGGGCCAAGACTTACAATGTTGGCGAACTCGTTCTACGCCTGCCGGACAAGAAAAAGGACAAACTCAAGCCCAAATGGGAGGGTCCCTTCATAATTGACGAAGTTCTCACCGGAAGAGCGTACCGTCTTCGCGATGCATCAGATAATCGCCTCGAGCGGAACCCCTGGAACGCAGCCAGACTCCAAAGATTCTATGCCTAGCGCCAAACCCCTTGTTCGTCTCCTCCTCCCCTATAGTTTCCATTATTTTTTCTCTCTTTTCCGATTACTTTCTTCTTTCTCGCTTTAAAGCTTTGGTACAGCTAGACCGCACACCATTGACACATACATCTTTAAATATGTACATCACTTGTACCTGGGGGCTTCTTGGACAGAGGTTCTTGTCATTCCTTGAGCATCAAGCTCCTCACATATGAGTTTTTCCATATGTACCTCTTCTTTGCCACTATATGCATCAATCGGACTTAAGTTTTGGCCAAGCTGGGTTGCCTGGCTCCTCTGCTTATGCCCTACGTTCCCGTTAGTTCGGCTAGGGCATGAAGGGAGCACCTCTGCGATTGTTACTGCGGGTTCATCCGGATGTGTACCTCAGACTGGGTGAAGCCAAAAGCTAGCGTTCTTAAGGAAATATTCGGTCAGTGAATTAAAGATTTTTTTAAACTCACTCCATTGTGCACCCCCATAAGTTGTACAAACTGTGATGCTCACATCACAATTCGGACATGTACATTATATGCATGCACACCCAGGGAAAGGAACCCTTAACGGAAATATTCTCTCTGGAAGATGTTTCTTACAATATCAATGTAATATAACATAGCTAGCCGGATACAACTTGTCTGTTTAAGAAACTATGACCCCTACGCCTAGTTTCCAGGCATACCCTGGCCTATTCGACCACGACGGTATTCGGAAACACTCTACACCTTCGGGTCCCGAGGTTGAAGCGAAAAGGTCTGCCATGACAAATGATATACAATTCAGCTAGAGTTCCACATAATGAGGAAAGTACACAGTCACTTGGACTCGAACACCTCCTCCTCTACACCTTCCAATAGGCAGTCTAACTTACAATCCTGTTGAGAATATTTGGTGGCCACCTCTACTTGGTCATATACTAAACTAACGGGAATTTCTTCCCCATTTGACCCTAACGGTCCAACCCGGGCCATGTGATTTGGATCCAGCTTGGTATATCACATTTTCACCATGGCCCAGGCCTCTCGCGCGCCCTCTCGGCAGGCCGATATCTTCCATAGTCGGATACACCGCCGTGCTCCCTTGAACAGCTCTACAAGCTCCTCCATACTTCCTAGAGGGGAGGCGGATGGCCATAAGGCCTTGGCAACGCTCCACATGGCCAGCCGGGCATGCTCGTGCACTTGCGACAGTCTTTGCAGCAGATCACTCGATGATCCGGACACCTCCTCTTCAGGACGGCTTGTCAATATACCTGCAAACATGACTATATGAGTCCCTTTTATCTCTGAACTACTTTAAAAATAGTTCGGACACATATTGAATATGCCGCCCCATAGCTTCTTGTTCTCCTTCGCGGAATTGGCTAGCTGGGCTCGAACATTTTTCAATTCTTCACCCAATGTAGTGTGGGAATCCTGTAGCTTGTTTTTCTCGTCTCTGACGTGGGTCAGCACACGCTCGCCTGTGGCGTGTTGCCTTTTCGCCTCTTTTTCTCCCTCTTGGGCGATCTTCAACTTCTCTTCAAGTTGATCAGATGACCCTATTATGCGATCAGCAGCAGAATTAGCACAGTTGGTATACAATTATTGTTCCTCGATGGAGGGGAACATTACCAGAAGACGACTTCTTGACGTTTTCCAGTTCGGCAGTAGCAGCATTTAGCTGCGCCCGGCACTGCTCCAGCTCCTGGGCTAGCAAGCAATTCTTCTCTGTAAGGACCTGGTCGTACAACGATCCTTAAATCAGTTGTGCCAACTGCTTTCAGTCTTGGGGGCTACGGGCATATGGTTATCCTTTTTTGACAAAGAAAACTTACCTGCACATCTGTCAGATATTGCTTTGTGGCTCTTCTAAGCCCATCTCGAGCAGCTCGGATGTATGTGTCGCCTGAACTAAAGGCATTAAAAGCCTCCTCCGAGAACTTGGGGTCTCGCAAGACAGCCCTGCAGCGCCGATCGTTCATGGCACTCTCTACCTCCGAGTTGGTGACGGACATATTTTCCGAACCCTCGACCGAAGGGCAGTCCGGTGTTGTTCCTGCTCCGGCCCTAGTCTGCCCGATTGGATCTAAATCCCGGTTGTTAGGAACACCACCGACCGGGTCCCCAGACACAGTTCGGTGAACCCTCTTCCTGCAACCAAACAAGCACCCGAGTCACAGTCGGATGCGGCCGCTGAAAAGCATGTTTATCCGTACCTCCTCGATGAAGGCCTAGCTGTGTCTTCACCCGCCTTCCTCTTCGAAGGCTTGCCCGGTGCGGGAGCCGATCTCTTCGAAATTGCCGAACGTCTCCCCTGTGAAGCACGATATAGTGCGGTGGGTGAGGCAGAATAAGAGCACTCTTTTAGAGAGGGTGTTTCTTAATTGTTTACATGTGAAGCGGGAAGAAGGCCAGGGTAGTCGGCGGTGGCAGCCACTTGATGTCGTCATAGCTTTTCTGGTAAAACACTCCCTCCACAAGCACCACGAATATATCTGGATCCTCTTCAAACCCAGGATCTAGCTCCTGGTTGTGGATCTCCGGCTGTGGGGCAGGACTATGAAGTCCTTCGGTGACCTTCCGCCAGTGCTGTCATAACAAACAGACTTGAAATTTATCAAAAATAATCCAGAAGTGGAATGAGTGGAATAGAGGGGCTGAGGTTTACCCAACTGGGAGGATCATACATAGAATACCCATCTCTGCGCTTAATGCAAAGAAACTCCTCTTCCTCCCCTTTAAACAGCTCAGCCAATATTTTGGCCAAAGCGGCGGGGGTATCCGGACCCTTCCGGCCATAGCGGGAGGCGTCATCCTCTCCATTGTAGTGCCACATGGGCAGCCCTCTGTATTGTAGCGGCTGAACCCCTCGCACTATGGAGGTCGCCATTACCTCGATTATTGTGAGTCCGGACTGAGCGAGCATCTTTATCTTGCTCATAAGCTGGCGAACTTCTGCGTTGTCACCCTCTTCAAGACTTCGGGGACGCCAACTGTGGTGTTTCTTCAGCGGAACGCTCGCAAATTCAAGAAGACCCTTTCAAACTAGGTCAGGAAGCGCGACGTCCTTGATATTGAACCATTTGGAAGGCCATTATTCGAGTGCCTTCCTTGGTGTGCCGGACAGATATCCAGTATCGGCGATACGCCATACTTCGGCTCCGCCCAATTCGAATATTGACCCCTCGTGATTACGCGGGACAAGACAGAACAACTTCCTCCACAGCTCAAAATGAGCCTCGATACCCAGGAATAATTCGCATAAAGCAACGTACCCCGCGATGTGCAGAATGGAGGTAGGGGTGAAGTTGTGTAGCTGGAGGCCATAGTATTCTAGAAGCCCTCGGAGGAACGGATGAATGGGAATCCAACGCCCCTTAGCAAGTAGGGGACGAAACATACTCGCTCTCCCCCTGATGGATTGGGAAAGTCCTCTGCCTGAATCTCACCGTTGAAGGAATCTAGCCCCGCTTGAACAAGAACTAGATCTGCGGGGGGAAGAAATCCCTGCGTCTACAACTTCGTCAATTGACTGTGGGACACTGAACACCTCTCCCGCACGCCTTTACGTGGGCGGAGCAGGTGGAGGAGCTTAGGCGCTAGCCATGTTGGAATGGTTTATCCTAAGCAGTTTCCGGGGATTTCCTCTGTGTGGTGCCGAATGGATCTAGGATCCAATCTCTTTAATAGGCGCTTTTCCTTGCATGGACAGGGTGTTATTTGCAAAGATAGCCTGACCTTCCACCTTCGCTCAACACGTGGAAGGCGAAGTTATTTAACGCGTAGAAGCCAAGGGGAGCGACATTGAACCGAAGGAGGAACCCGCCTTGCAATGCCGAAGAAAATTTGTGTGCCGAACACCTCGCTATTGAAGACTGGTTCGGGGGCTACTGAGGGAATCCTGGACTAAGGGGTCCTCTGGAAACCGGTCTGTTATCCATTGGGCCGGACTGATGGGCTGTGAAGACATGAAGGCCGAAGACTGTACCTGTGTCCGGATTGGACTCTACTTGGCGTGGAGAGCAAGCTTGGCGACCGACTATGAAGATCCTTCTTATGTAACCGACTCCATGTAACCCTAGATTCCCCCAGTGTCTATATAAACCGGAGGGGTTAGTCCGGAAAGGATATATTCATTACCATAGTCATACAGGCTAGGTGCTACCTCTTGAGCACTGCGTTGGATTTCCCCGAAGAGGAGAGGATGATGCAGTAAAGTAGCGTAAGTATTTCCCTCAGTTTTTGAGAATCAAGGTATCAATCCAGTAGGAGACCACGCACAAGTCCCTCGTACCTACACAAAATGATAGCTCCTCGCAACCAACGCGATTAGGGGTTGTCAATCCCTTCACGGTCACTTACGAGAGTGAGATCTGATAGAGATGATAGATAATATTTTTGGTATTTTTGATATATAGATGCAAAGTGAAAAGTAAAAGGCAAAGTAAAAAACAAAGCAAGTATTAAAGTGATGGAGATTGATATGATGAGAATAGACCCGGGGGCCATAGGTTTCACTAGTGGCTTCTCTCAAGAGCATAAGTATTCTACGGTGGGTGAACTAATTACTGTTGAGCAATTGACAGAATTGAGCATAGTTATGAGTATATCTAGGTATGATCATGTACATAGGCATCACGTCCGTGACAAGTAGACCGAAGCAATTCTGCATCTACTACTATTACTCCACTCATCGACCGCAATCCAGCATGCATCTAGAGTATTAAGTTAAAAACAGATTAACGCCTTAAGCAAGATGACATGATGTAGAGAGATAAATTCATGCAATATGATAAAAAAACCATCTTGTTATCCTCGATGGCAACAATACAATACGTGCCTTGTAACCCTTTCTGTCACTGGGTATGGACACCGCAAGATTGAACCCAAAGCTAAGCACTTCTCCCATTGCAAGAACTACCAATCTAGTTGGCCAAACGAAACGGATAATTCGAAGAGACTTGCAAAGATAACTCAATTATACATAAAAAGAATTCAGAGAAGATTCAAATATTATTCATAGATAAGCTGGATCATAAACCCACAATTCATCGGTCTCAACACACACACCACAAAAAGAAGATTACATCGAATAGATCTCCACGAGAGAGGGGGAGAACATTGTATTGAGATCCAAAAAGAGAGAATAAGCCATCTAGCTACTAGCTATGGACCCGTAGGTCTGAAATAAACTACTCACACTTCATCGGAGAGGCTTTGATGATGATGTAGAAGCCCTCCATGGTGGATGCCCCTCGTGAATAGGAGCAGGCCCCAAGATGGGATCTCGTGGATACAGGAAGTTGCGGCGGTGGAATTAGGTTTTGGCTCATGTTACGATCGTTTGGGAAGTGCGTGAGGTATATATAGGAGGAAGGAATACGTCGGTGGAGCAACAGGGGGCCCATGAGGCAGGGGGCGCGCCCTAGGGGGGGCACCCCCCACCCTCGTGACCGCCTCTTTTGTTCCTTAGAGTAGGGTCCAAGTCCCCTGGATCACGTTCGGTGAGAAAATCACGTTTCCGAAGGTTTCATTCCGTTTGGACTCCGTTTGATATTCCGTTTCTTCGAAACACTGAAATAGGCAAAAAACAGCAATTCTGGGCTGGGCCTCCGGTTAATAGGTTAGTCCCAAAAATAATATAAAAGTGGAAAATAAAGCCCAATATAGTCCAAAACAGTAGATAAAGCAGCATGGAGCAATCAAAAATTATAGATACGTTGGAGACGTATCAGGCATCCCCAAGCTTAATTCCTGCTCGTCCTCGAGTAGGTAAATGATAAACAGAGAATTTTTGATGCGGAGTGATACTTTGGCATAATTTCAATGTAAATCTTCTTAATTGTGGTATGAATATTCAGATCTGAAAGACTCAAGACAAAAGTTCATATTCACATAAAAATAATAATACTTCAAGCATACTAACTAAGCAATTATGTCTACTCAAAATAACATGGCCAAAGAAAGGTATCCCTACAAAATCATATAGTCTGGCTATGCTCCATCTTCCCCACACAAAATATTTAAATCATGCACAACCCCAATGACAAGCCAAGCAATTGTTTCATACTTTAATATTTTCAAAACTTTTTCAATCTTCACGCAATACATGAGCGTGAGCCATGGATATAGCACTATATGTGGAATAGAATGGTGGTTGTGGAGAAGACAAAAGAGGGAAGATAGTCTCACATCAACTAGGCGTATCAATGGGCTATGGAGATGCCCATCAATAGATATCAATGTGAGTGAGTAGGGATTGCCATGCAACGGATGCACTAGAGCTATAAGTATATGAAAGTCCAACAAAAGAAACTAAGTGGGTGTGCATCCAACTCGCTTGCTCACGAAGACCTAGGGCGTTTGAGGAAGCCCATCATTGGAATATACAAGCCAAGTTCTATAATGAAAAATTCCCACTAGTATATGAAAGTGATGAAATGAGAGACTCTCTATCATGAAGATCTTGGTGCTACTTTGAAGCACAAGTGTGGTAAAAGGATAGTAACATTGTCCCTTCTCTCTTTTTCTCTAATTTTTTTATTTGGGCCTTTTTTATGGCCTCTTTTTTTTCGTCCGGAGTCTCATCCCGACTTGTGGGGGAATCATAGTCTCCATCATCCTTTCCTCACTTGGGACAATGCTCTAATAATGATGAACATCACACTTTTATTTACTTACAACTCAACAATTACAACTCGATACTTAGAACAAAGTATGACTCTATATGAATGCCTCCGGCGGTGTACTAGGATATGCAATGAAACATGAGTGACATGTATGAAAGAATTATGAAAGGTGGCTTTGCCACAAATACAATGTCAACTACATGATCATGCTAGCAATATGACAATGATGGAGCGTGTCATAATAAATGGAACGGTGGAAAGTTGCATGGCAATATATCTCGGAATGGCTCTGGAAATGCCATAATAGGTAAGTATGGTGGCTGTTTTGAGGAAGATATATGGTGGGTGTATGATACCGGCGAAAAGTGTGCGGTATTAGAGAGGCTAGCAATGGTGGAAGGATGGGAAAAAGTGCGTATAATCCATGGACTCAACATTAGTCATAAAGAACTCATATACTTATTGCAAAAATTTAGAAGTTATCAAAGGAAAGTATTACGCGCATGCTCCTAGGGGGATAGATTGGTAGGAAAAGACCATCGCTCGTCCCCGACCGCCACTCATAAGGAAGACAATCAATAAATAAATCATGCTCCGAGTTCATCACATAGCGGTTCACCATACGTGCATGCTACGGGAATCACAAACTTCAACAAAAGTATTCTTTAAATTCACAACTACTCAACTATCATGACTCTAATATCACCATCTTCATATCTCAAAACAATTATCAAGCATCAAACTTTTCTTAGTATTCAATGCACTCAAAAGAAAGTTTCACATATCTTGAATACCAAGTATATTAACATTAAGCAAATTACCATGCTATTAACGACTCTCAAAATAATCTAAGTGAATCATGAGAGATCAATAGTTTCTTTAAAACAAATCCACCACCGTGCTCTAAAAGATCTAAGTGAAGCACTAGAGCAAAAATTATTACGCTCAAAAGATATAAGTGAAGCACTATGAGCAAAACTATCAAGCTCAAAAGATATAAGTGAAGCACATAGAGTATTCTATCAAATTCCAATTCATGTATGGCTCTCTAAAAAGGTGTGTAAAGCAAGGATGATTGTGGTACACTAACAAGCAAAAGCATAAATAATACAAGACGCTCCAAGCAAAACACATATCATGTGGTGAATAAAAATATAGCCCCAAGTAAATTACCGATGGAAGTAGACGAAAGAGGGGATGCCTTCCGGGGCATCCCCAAGCTTTGAATTTTTGGTTTCCTTGGATTATCTTGGGGGTGCCATGGGCATCCCCAAGCTTAGGCTCTTGCCACTCCTTGTTCCATAATCCATCAAAAGAATTTACCCAAAACTTGAAAACTTCACAACACAAAACTCAATAGAAATCTCGTGAGCTCCGTTAGAGAAAGAAAACAAAAGACTACTTTAAGGTACTGTAATGAACTCATTCTTTATTTATATTGGTGTTAACCTACTGTATTACAACTTCTCTATGGATTATAAACTATTTTACTAGCCATAGATTCATCAAAATAAGCAAACAACACACGAAAAACAGAATCTGTCAAAAACAGAACAGTCTGTAGTAATCTGTAACTAACGCAAACTTCTGGAACTCAAAAAATTCTACAAAAATTAGAAGACCTAGAAATTTTGTTTATTGATCAGAAGCAATTTGAGTAAGTATTTTATCACGTTCTAGTGATTTTTAATAATTCGGGCACTAAACGCAAAGTTTCTGGAAATTACAGCAAGATCAAATAACTATCATCCAAGAAGATCCAATAGGTTTAACTTGGCACAAACACTAATTAAAACAGAAAACCACATCTAAAAAGAGGCTATATGGATTATTTATTCCTAAACAGAAACAAAAACAAAAACTAAAAATAAAATTGGGCTGCCTCCCAACAAGCGCTATCTTTTAACGCCCCTAGCTAGGCATAAAAGCAAGGATAGATCTAGGTATTACCATCTTTGATAGGCAATCCATAAGTGGCTCTCATAATAGATTCATATGCTAATATTATTTTCTTTCTAGGAAAGTGTTCCATGCCTTTCTTTAATGGAAATTGGAATCTAATATTTCCTTCTTTCATATCAATAATTGCACCAATCGTTCTAAGGAAAGGTCTACCCAGAATAATAGGACATGAAGGATTGCAATCTATATCAAGAACGATAAAATATACGGGCACATAATTCCTATTTTCAACAATAAGAACATCATTAATTCTTCACATAGGCTATTTAATAGTGGAATCCGCAAGATGCAAGTTTAGAGAGCAATCATCAAAGTCACGAAAATCTAGCAAATCACACAAAGTTTTGGGAATAGTGGAGACACTAGCACCCAAATCACACAAGGCATGAAACTCATAATTTTTAATTTTGATTTTAATACTAGGTTCCCACTCATAATAGAGTTTTCTAGGGATAGAAACTTTCAACTCAAGTTTTTCTTCATAAGATTGCATCAAGGCATCAACAATGTGTTCGGTAAAGGCCTTATTTTGACTATAAGCATGAGGAGAATTTAGCACGGATTGCAACAAGAAAATACAATCAATTAAAGAGCAATTATCATAATTAAATACCTTGAGATCCAAAATAGTGGGTTTAGCAACATCTAGGTTTTTATTCCTTTCAATCCCACACTTATCAATTTCATCATCAAGATCTAAAAACTCCGAATTCTTAGAACGCCTTCTAGGTAAAGGAAGATCATATTCAGTTTCATCAACATTCATATTGCAAAACAAAGATTTAATGGGGGACACATCAATAACTTTTAGATCTTCATTTTGATTTTCATAGGAATTAGAAGAACACGCTTTAATAAAGGCATCTTTGGAAGCACGCATCCTAGCGGTTCTTTCTTTGCACTCATCAATGGAAATTCTCATAGCTTTGAGAGACTCATTGATATCATGCTTAGGAGGAATAGATCTAAGCTTTAAAGAATCAACCACAAGAGAAATTCTATCTGTTGGGGAATGTAGTAATTTCAAAAAAATTCCTACGCACACGCAAGATCATGGTGATATATAGCAACGAGAGGGGAGAGTGTTGTCCACGTACCCTCATAGACCGTAAGCAGAAGCGTTATGACAACGCGGTTGATGTAGTCGTACGTATTCACGATCCGACCGATCCAAGTACCGAACGTACGGCACCTCCGAGTTCAGCACACGTTCAGCTCGATGACGATCCCCGGACTCCGATCCAGCAGGGTGTCGGGGATGAGTTCCGTCGACACTGCGGCGTGGTGGCGATGATGATGTTCTACCGGCGTGAGGCTTCGCCTAAGCACCGCATAGCGTTATGACCGAGGTGGAATATGGTGGAGGGGGCACCGCACACGGCTAATGAGCGATCACGAAGATCAACTTGTGTGTCTATGGGGTGCCCCTGCCCCGTATATAAAGGAGTGGAGGAGGGAGGGCGGCCCTCACTATGGCGGCGCCCTAGGGAGTCCTACTCCCACCGGGAGTAGGATTCCCTTTCTAGTAGAACTAGGAGATCTTCCAATTAGAAGGAGTAGGAGAGAAGGAAAGGGAAGGGAGAAGGAGAAGGAAGGAAGGGGGCGCCTCCCCCCTAGTCCAATTCGGACTAGTCCATGGGGAGGGGTGCGGCCACCCTTTGGGGCCTTTCTCTCCTTTCCCGTATGGCCCATTAAGGCCCAATACGAATTCCCGTAACTATCCGGTACTCCGAAAAATACCCGAATCACTCGGAACCTTTCCGATGTCCGAATATAGTCGTTCAATATATCGATCTTTACGTCTCGACCATTTCGAGACTCCTCGTCATGTCCCTGATCTCATTCGGGACTCCGAACTCCTTCGGTACATCAAAACTCATAAACTCATAATATAACTATCATCAAAACCTTAAGCGTGCTGACCCTACGGGTTCGAGAACAATGTAGACATGACCGAGACACGAGACACATTTCCGGTCAATAACCAATAGCGGAACCTGGATGCTCATATTGGCTCCCACATATTCTACGAAGATCTTTATCGGTCAGACCACATAACAGCATACGTTGTTCCCTTTGTCATCGGTATGTTACTTGCCCGAGATTCGATCGTCGGTATCTCAATACCTAGTTCAATCTCGTTACCGGCAAGTCTCTTTACTCGTTCCGTAATACATCATCTCACAACTAACTCATTAGTTGCAATGCTTGCAAGGCTTAAGTGATGTGCATTACCGAGAGGGCCCGGAGATACCTCTCCGACAATCGGAGTGACAAATCCTAATCTCGAAATCGCCAACCCAACATGTACCTTTGGAGACACTGTAGAGCTCCTTTATAATCACCCGATTACGTTGTAACGTTTGGTAGCACACAAAGTGTTCCTCCGATGGCAGGAGTTGCATAATCTCATAGTCATAGGAACATGTATAAGTCATGAAGAAAGCAATAGCAACATACTATACGATCAAGTGCTAAGCTAACGGAATGGGTCAAGTCAATCACATCATTCTCCTAATGATGTGATCCCGTTAATCAAATGACAACTCTTTGTCCATGGCTAGGAAACATAACCATCTCTGATTAATGAGCTAGTCAAATAGAGGCATACTAGTGACACTCAGTTTCTATGTATTTACACATGTAGCATGTTTCCGATTAATACAATTCTAGCATCAATAACAAACATTTATCATGAAATAAGGAAATAAATAATAACTTTATTATTGCCTCTAGGGCATATTTCCTTCACTATCAATGTTCCTAGCCAAATCATCAACTTTAAGCAATTTCTCTTCAAGCAAAGCATTAAAATTCTTTTGTGAATTCATAAACTCTTTAACACTACTCTAAAATTCAGAGGGCATCTTATTAATATTTCCATAAGAGTTGTTGTAGGAATTTCCTTAATTATTAGAAAGATTACTAGGATAAGGCCTAGGATAAAAAATTCCCTCTATACGCGTTGTTACCAAAATTATTCCTACCAACAAAATTCACATCCATAGATTCATTATTATTCTCAATCAAAGTAGACAAAGGCATATCATTAGGATCAGAAAAAACACTCTTAGTAACAAATAATTTCATAAGTTCATCCATCTTTCCACTCAAAACATTAATTTCTTCTATTGTATGCACTTCTTTATTAGTAGATCTTTCAGTATGCCATTGAGAATAATTAACCATAATATTATCTAGAAGTTTAGTAGCATCTCCTAGAGTGATTTCCATAAAAGTGCCTCTCACGGCCGAATCTAAAAGATTTCTAGAAGCAAAATTCAATCCGGCATAAATTTTTTGTATAATCATCCACAAGTTCAAACCATGAGTAGGACAATTATGTATCATTAATTTCATTCTCTCCCAAGCTTGTGCAACATGTTCATGATCAAGTTGCTTAAAATTCATAATATCCTTCCTAAGAGAGATAATCTTAGCGGGAGGAAAATACTTAGAGATAAAAGCATCTTTGCACTTGTTCCAAGAATCAATACTATTTTTAGGAAAAGATGAAAACCACGCTTTAGCACGATCTCTAAGCGAAAAGGAAATAGCTTCAACTTAACAACATCATTATTGACATCTTTTTCTTTTGCATATCACATAAATCAACGAAGCTATTCAGATGAGTGGCGGCATCTTCACTAGGAAGGCCGTGAATTGATCTTTCATAACAAGATTCAACAAAGCAGTATTGATTTCACAAGATTCAGTATTGGCAAGAGGAGCAATCGGTGCTAAGGAAATCATTATTATTGGTATTGGTAAAGTCACACAATTTGGTAGCATCTTGAGCCATCGCGACAAACAAGCAATCCAACACACGAGCAAACAAAAGGCAAGCTGGAAAAGAGGAGGAGATTGGGAAAGAGAGGGCGAATAAAACGGCAAGGGTGAAGTGGGGGAGAGGAAAACGAGAGGCAAATGGCAAATAATGTAATGCGAGAGATAGGGATTGTGAGGGGTACTTGGTATGGTTGACTTGCTCTTGCGTGAGGCTCCCCGGCAACAGAGCCAGAAATTCTTGTTGCTACCTCTTGAGCACTGCGTAGGATTTCCACGAAGAGGAGAGGATGGTGCATTAAAGTAGCGTAAGTATTTCCCTCAGTTTTTGAGAACCAAGGTATCAATCCAGTAGGACGCCACGCACAAGTCCCTCGTACCTACACAAAACGATAGCTCCTCGCAACCAACGCGATTAGGGGTTGTCAATCGCTTCACGGTCACTTACGAGAGTGAGATCTGATAGAGATGATAGATAATATTTTTGGTATTTTTTATATATAGATGCAAAGTGAAAATTAAAAGGCAAAGTAAAAACAAAGCAAGTATTAAAGTGATGGATATTGATATGATGAGAATAGACCCGGGGGCCATAGGTTTCACTAGTGGCTTCTCTCAAGAGCATAAGTATTCTACGGTGGGTGAACAAATTACTGTTGAGCAATTGTGAGAACTGAGCATAGTTATGAGTATATCTAGGTATGATCATGTACATAGGCATCACGTCCGTGACAAGTAGACCGAAGCGATTACGCATCTACTACTATTACTCCACTCATCGACCGCTATCCAGCATGCATCTAGAGTATTAAGTTAAAAACAGAGTAACGCCTTAAGCAAGATGACATAATGTAGAGGGATAAATTCATGCAATATGATAAAAACCCCATCTTGTTATCCTCGTGGCAACAATACAATACGTGCCTTGCAACCCTTTACATCCTTTGGGTAAGGACACCGCAAGATTGAACCCAAAGCTAAGCACTTCTCCCATTGCAAGAACAACCAATCTAGTTGGCCAAACCAAACGAATAATTCGAAGAGACTTGCAAAGATAACTCAATCATACATAAAAGAATTCAGAGAAGATTCAAATATTATTCATAGATAAGCTGGATCATAAACCCACAATTCATCGGTCTCAACAAACACACATAAAAACAAAATTACATTGAATAGATCTCCACGAGAGAGGGGGAGAACATTGTATTGAGATCCAAAAAGAGAGAAGAAGCCATCTAGCTACTAGCTATGGACCCGTAAGTCTGAAGTAAACTACTCACACTTCATCGGAGAGGCTTTGATGATGATGTAGAAGCCCTCCGTGGTGGATGCCCCCTCCGGCGGAGCTCCGGAACAGGCCCCAAGATGGGATCTCGTGGATACATGAAGTTGCGGCGGTGGAATTAGGTTTTTGGCTCCTGTTCTGATAGTTTGGGGGTACCGAGGAGGCAGGAGTACGTCGGTGCAGCAATAGGGGGGCCACGAGGTAGGGGGCGCACCCTAGGGGGGCGCCCCCCACCCTCGTGACCGCCTCTTTTGTTCCTTGGAGTAGGGTCCAAGTCCCCTGGATCACGTTCGGTGAGAAAATCATGTTTCCGAAGGTTTCATTCCGTTTGGACTCCGTTTGATATTCCGTTTCTTCGAAACACTGAAATAGGCAAAAAACAGCAATTACGAAATTTGGGCCTCCGGTTAATAGGTTAGTCCCAAAAATAATATAAAAGTGGAAAATAAAGCCCAATATAGTCCAAAACAGTAGATAAAGTAGCATGGAGCAATCAAAAATTATAGATACGTTGGATACGTATCACTAGGCTTCTAGGGTTTAGCCATTACGATATCGTGGTAGATCAACTCTTGTAATACTCATATTCATCAAGATCAATCAAGCAGGAAGTAGGGTATTACCTCCATAGAGAGGGCCAGGACCTGGGTAAACATTGTGTCCCCCGTCTCCTGTTACCATCGATCCTAGACGCACAGTTCGGGACCCCCTACCCGAGATCCGCCGGTTTTGACACCGACACTGGCACCAAATAACAATTATTCAGGTCTAATACTAATCCCGAAGGTAGATGTAGAGGTAGCGTGCCGACCGCGATCACATCGACTTTTGAACTATTTCCACGCGCATCGTCACCTCGTCCTTAGCCAATCTTCACTTAATCCGTAGTCCCTATTTCGAGTTGCGAATATTAGCAACAGAACCACTATCAAATACCCAGGCACTACTGCGAGCATTAGTAAGGTACACATCAATAACATGTATATCACATGTACCTTTGTTCACCTTGCCATCCTTCTTATCCGCAAAATACTTGGGGCAGTTCCGCTTCCAGTGACCAGTCCCTTTGCAGTAGAAGCACTCAATCTCAGGCTTAGGTCCAGACATGGGTTTCTTCACTTGAGCAGCAACTTGCTTGCCGTTCTTCTTGAAGTTCCCCTTCTTCCCTTTACCCTTTTTCTTAAAACTGGTGGTCTTGTTGACCATCAACACTTGATGCTCCTTCTTGATTTCTACCTCTACAGCCTTTAACATCGCGAAGAGCTCGGGAATTGTCTTATCCATCCCTTGCATATTATAGTTCATCATGAAGCTCTTGTAGCTTGGTGGCAGTGATTGAAGAATTCTGTCAACGACACAATCATCCGGAAGATTAACTCCCAGTTGAATCAAGTGATTGTTATACCCAGACATTTTGAGTATATGTTCACTGACGGAACTATTCTCCTCCATCTTGCAGCTGTAGAGCTTATTGGAGACTTCATATCTCTCAATCCGGGCATTTGCTTGAAATATTAACTTCAACTCCTGGAACATCTCATATGCTCCATGACATTCAAAACATCGTTGAAGTCCCGGTTCTAAGTCGTAAAGCATGGCACACTGAACTATCGAGTAGTCATCAGCTTTGCTCTGCCAGACGTTCATAACATCTGGCGTTGCTCCTGCAGGGGGTTTGGCACCTAGCGGTGCTTCCAGGATGTAATTCTTCTGTGAAGCAATGAGGATAATCCTCAAGTTATGGACCCAGTCTGTGTAATTGCTACCATCATCTTTCAACTTTGCTTTCTCAAGGAACGCATTAAAATTCAACGGAACAACAGCACGGGCCATCTATCTATAACAACATAGACATGCAAAATACTATCAGGTACTAAGTTCATGATAAATTAAAGTTCAATTAATCAAATTACTTAAGAACTCCCACTTAGATAGACATCCCTCTAATCATCCAAGTGATCACGTGATTCATATCAACTAAACCATGTCTGATCATCACGTGAGATGGAGTAGTTTTCAATGGTGAACATCACTATGTTGATCTATCTACTATATGATTCATGCTCGAACTTTCAGTCGCAGTGTTCCGAGGCCATGTCTACATATGCTAGGCTCGTCAAGTTTAACCCGAGTATTCTTCATGTGCAAAACTGGCTTGCACCCATTGTATGTGAACGTAGAGCTTATCACACCTGATCATCATGTGGTGTCTCAGCACGGCGAACTTTCGCAACGGTGCATACTCAGGGAGAACACTTGTACCTTGAAATTTAGTGAGAGATCATCTTATAATGCTACCGTCGAACTAAGAAAAATAAGATGCATAAAGGATAAACATCACATGCAATCAATATAAGTGATATGATATGGCCATCATCATCTGGTGCCTTTGATCTCCATCTCCAAAGCAATGTCATGATAACCATCGTCACCGGTAGCGACACCTTGATCTCCATCGTAGCATCATTGTTGTCTCGCCAACTATTGCTTCTACGACTATCGCTACCGCTTAGTGATAAAGTAAATCAATTACATGGCGATTGCATTTCATACAATAAAGCGACAACCATATGGTTCCTGCCAGTTGTCGATAACTCCGTTACAAAACATGATCATCTCATACAATAAAATTTAGCATCATGTCTTGACCATATCACATCACAACATGCCCTACAAAAACAAGTTAGACGTCCTCTACTTTGTTGTTGAAAGTTTTACGTGGCTGCTACGGGCTGAGCAAGAACCGTTCTTACCTACGCATCAAAACCACAATGATATTTCGTCAAGTATGTGATGTTTTAACCTTCTCAAGGACCGGGCATAGCCACACTCAATTCAACTAAAGTTGGAGAAACTGACACCCGCCAGCCACCTGTGTGCGAAGCACGTCGGTAGAACCAGTCTCGCGTAAGCGTACACGTAATGCCGGTCCGGGCCGCTTCATCCAACAATACCGCCGAATCAAAGCGTGACATGCTGGTAAGCAGTATGACTTGTATCGCCCACAACTCACTTGTGTTTCACTTGTGCATATAACATCAACGCATAAACCTAGCTCTGATGCCACTGTTGGGTAACGTAGTAATTTCAAAAAAAATCCTACGCACACGCAAGATCATGGTGATGCATAGCAACGAGAGGGGAGAGTGTTGTCCACGTACCCTCGTAGACCAAAATTGGAAGCGTTATGACAACGTGGATGATGTAGTCGTACGTCTTCACGATCCGACCGATCCAAGTACCGAACGCACGGCACCTCTGAGTTCAGCACACGTTCAGCTCGATGACATCCCACGAACTCCGATCCAGCAGTGTTGGGGAACGTAGCAGAAATTCAAAATTTTCCTACGAGTCACCAAGATCTATCTATGGAGAAACCAGCAACGAGAGAGAGGAGAGTGCATCTACATACCCTTGTAGATTGCTAAGCGGAAGCGTTCAAGAGAACGGGGTTGAAGGAGTCGTACTCGTCGTGATCCAAATCACCGGAGATCCTAGTGCCGAACGGACGGCACCTCCGCGTTCAACACCTATACAGCACGGTGACGTCTCCCATGCCTTGATCCAGCAAGGAGAAAGGAAGAGGTTGGGGAAGACTCCGTCCAGCAGCAGCACAACGGCGTGGTGGTGGTGGAGGAGCGTGGCAATCCGGCAGGGCTTCGCCAAGCACCGCGGGAGAGGAGGAGAAAGAGAGGTAGGGCTGCGCCAACAGGAGAAGAACTTCCTGTATTGGGCTGCTCCTTTGCCTCCACTATACATAAGGGAGAGGGAGGGCTGCGCCCCCACCTAGGGTTCCCTCCCTAGGGGCGGCGGCAGCCCCAATCCCCATCTGGGGTGGTGGCCAAGTGGGGGGGAGAGGGAGGCGCACCAGGCATGGGCCTTTAGGGCCCATCTACCCTAGGGTTTGCCCCCCCCCCCCTTCTCTCTAGGCGCATCGGCCTTGGTGGGGATGCGCCCCAGCCCACCTAGGGGCTGGTCCCTTCTCACACTTGGCCCATGTATGCCTCCGGGGCCCATGGCCCCTCCCGATGGTCCCGGCACACTACCGGTGATGCCCGGAACACTTCCGGTGGCCAAAACCATACTTCCTATATATCAGTCTTTACCTTCGGACCATTCCGGAATTCCTCGTGACGTCCGGGATCTCATCCGGGGCTCCTAACAACCTTCGGTAACAACATATTATTTCCCATAACAACTCTAGCGTCACCGAACCTTAAGTTTGTAGACCCTACGGGTTCGGGAACCATGCAGACATGACCGAGACGTTCTCCGGTCAATAACCAACAGCGGGATCTGGATACCCATGTTGGCTCCCACATGTTCCACGATGATCTCATCGGATGAACCACGGTGTCAAGGATTCAAGCAATCCCGTATGCAATTCCCTTTGTCTAGCGGTATTGTACTTGCCCGAGATTCGATCGTTGGTATCCGATACCTTGTTCAATCTCGTTACCGGCAAGTCTCTTTACTCATTCCGTAACACATCATCCCGTGATCAACCCCTTGGTCACATTGTGCACATTATGATGATGTCCTACCGAGTGGGCTTAGAGATACCTCTCCGTCAATCGGAGTGACAAATCCCAGTCTCGATTCGTGCCAACCCAACACACACTATCGGAGATACCCGTAGTGCACCTTTATAGCCACCCGATTCACGTTGTGACGTTTGGTACACCCAAAGCATTCCTACGGTATCCGGGAGTTGCACAATCTCATGGTCTAAGGAAATGATACTTGACATTAGAAAAGCTCTAGCATACGAACTACATGATCTTTGTGCTAGGCTCAGGATTGGGTCTTGTCCATCACATCATTCTCCTAATGATGTGATCCCGTTATCAACGACATCCAATGTCCATGGTCAGGAAACCGTAAGCATCTATTGATCAACGAGCTAGTCAACTAGAGGCTTACTAGGGACATGGTGTTGTCTATGTATCCACACGTGTATCTGGGTTTCCTATCAATACAATTATAGCATGGATAATAAACGATTATCATGAATAAGGAAATATAATAATAACTAATTTATTATTGCCTCTAGAGCATATTCCCAACAGTCTCCCACTTGCACTAGAGTCATTAATCTAGTTCACATCGCCATGTGATTAACACTCACAGGTCACATCGCCATGTGACCAACATCCAAAGAGTTTACTAGTGTCACTAAACTAGTTCACATCATCATGTGATTAAGACTCAACGAGTTACGGGGTTTGATCATGTTTTGCTTGTGAGAGAGGTTTTTAGTCAGCGGGTGCGCAACATTCAGAACCGAATGCACTTCGCAAATCTCTAGGTCATATTGTAAATGTTGCTTACACGCTCCACTAGAAGCTATTCCAAATGGTTGCTCCACTATACGTATCCGGTTTGCTACTAAGAGTCACTTTCGGATAGGTGTTAAAGCTTGCATCGGCGTAACCCTTTACGCGAACTCTTTATCACCTCCATAATTGAGAAACATGTCCTTATTTACTCCAAGGACAATTTTGATCATTGTCCAATGATCCATTCTGGATCATTCTTGTACCCCTTATAGTGACTCATGGCAAGGCACACTTGGTGCGGTACCTGACATAGCATACTATAGAGCCTACGTGCGAAGCATAGGGGACGAACTTCGTCCTTTCTCTCTTCTGCCGTAGTCGAGCTTTAACTCTTAACTTCATACCTTACAACTCGGGCAAGAACTCCTTCTTTGGTGATCCATCTTGAACACCTTCAAGATCATGTCAAGGTATGTGCTCATTTGAAAGTACCATTTAGCGGTTTTTTATCTATCCTCATAGATCTTGATGCTCAATGTTCAAGCAGCTTAATCCAGGTTTTCTATTGAAAAACACTTTTCAAATAACCCTATATGCTTTCCAGAAATTCTACATCATTTACGATAAACAATATGTCAACAACATATACTCATCGAAATTCTATAGTGCTCCCACTCACTTCTTTGGAAATACAAGTTTCTCATAAACTTTGTATAAACCCAAAATCTTTGATCATCTCATCAAAGCGTACATTCCAACTCCGAGATGCTTACTCCAGTCCTTAGAAGGATTCTGGAGCCTTGCATGCTTGTTAGCATCTTCGGGATTGACAAAACCTTGAGGTTGTATCACATACAACCTTTCCTCAAGAAAATTGTCGAGGAAACAATGTTTTGACATCCTATCTGCAAGATTTCATAAATAATGCAGTAACTGCTAATCCAATTCCAACAGACTCTTAGCATCTCTACAAGTGGGAAAGCCTCACCGCAGTCAACTCCTTGAACTTGTCGGAAAACATCTTAACGCCAAGTCGAGCTTTCTTAATGGTGATACTTACCATCATTGTCCCTCTTTCTTTTAAAATTCATCTGTACTCAACAGCCTTACGATCATCGGGTAGTTCTGCCAAAGTCTACACTTTGTTTTCATACATGGATCCTCTCTCGGATTTTATGGCCTCAAGCCATTTGTCGGAATTCGGGCCCACCATCGCTTCTCCATAGCTCGTAGGTTCATTGTTGTCCAACAACATGACCTCTATTACAGGATCACCGTACCACTCAGGAGTAGTACATATCCTTGTCGACCTACGAGGTTCGATAGCAACTTGATCCGAAGCTTCATGATCACTATCATTAGTTTCCTCTTCAATAGTCGTAGGTTCCACAGAAACATCTTTCTGTGTTGCACTACTCTCCGGTTGAAGTGAGGGTTCGTCAACCTCATCAAGTTCTATCTTCCTCCCACTCAATTCTTTCGAGAGAAACTTTTCCTCGAGAAAGGACCCGATTCTAGAAACAATCCTTTTTGCTTCCGGATCTGAGACAGGAGGGATACCCAACTATTTTGGGTGTCCTATGAAGATGTATTTATCCGCTTTGGGTTCGAGCTTATCAGCTTGAAACCTTTTCACATAAGCGTCGCAGCCCCAAACTTTTAAGAAACGACAACTTAGGTTTCTCCAAACCATAGTTCAAACGGTGTCGTCTCAACGGAATTACGTGGTGCCCTATTAAAGTGAGTGCGGTTGTCTCTAATGCCTAACCCATGAACGATAGTGGTAGTTCGATAAGAGACATCATGGTACGCACAATATCCAATAGGGTGCAACTATGATGTTTGGACACACCATCACACTATGGTGTTCCAGGCGGTATTAATTGTGAAACAATTTTCACAATGTCTTAATTGCGTGCCAAAGCTCGTAACTCAGATACTCATCTCTATGATCATATCATAGAAATTTTATCCTCTTGTCACGATGATCTTCAACTTCACTCTGAAATTACTTGAACCATTCAATAATTCAGACCTGCGTTTCATCAAGTAAATATACAGTATCTACTCAAATCATCCGTGAAGTAAGAACACAACGATATCCACTGCGTGCCTCAGCACTCATTGGACTGCACACATCAAAATGTATTACTTCCAACAAGTTGCTTTCTTGTTCCATTTCTTTGAAACGAGGCTTTCAGTCATCTTGCCCATGTGGTATGATTTGCATGTCTCAGGTGATTCAAAAATCAAGTGAGTCTGAACGGTCCATTTGCATGGAGTTCCTTCATGCATATACACCAATAGACATGGTTCGCATGTCTCAAACTTTTCAGAAACGAGTGAGTCCAAAGATCCATCAACATGGAGCTTCTTCATGCGCTTTATACCAATATGACTTACATGGCAGTGCCACAAGTAGGTGGTACTATCATTACTATCTTATATCTTTTGGCATGAACATGTGTATCACTACGATCGAGATTCAATAAACCATTCATTTTAGGTGCAAGACCATTGAAGGTATTATTCAAATAAACAAAGTAACTATTATTCTCCTTAAATGAATACTCGTATTGCGATAGACATAATCCAATCATGTCTATGCTCAACGCAAACACCAAATAACAATTATTTAGGTTTAACACCAATCTCGATGGTAGAGGGAGCGTGCGATGCTTGATCATATCAACCTTGGAAACACTTCCAACACATATCGTCGGCTCACCTTTAGCTAGTCTCCGTTTATTCCGTAGCTTTTATTTCGAGTTACTAACACTTAGCAACCGAACCGGTATCTAATACCCTGGTGCTACTAGGAGTACCAGTAAAGTACACATTAACATAATGTATATCCAATATACTTCTATCGGCCTTGCCAGCCTTCTCATATACCAAGTATCTAGGGTGGTTCTGCTTTAGTGTCTGTTCCTCTCATTACAGAAGCACTTAGTCTCGGTTCAACCTTGGGTTTTCACTAGAGCAGCAACTGTTTTTCCGTTTCATGAAGTATCCCTTCTTGCCCTTGCCCTTCTTGAAACAAGTGGTTTCATTAACCATCAACAATTGATGCTCCTTCTTGACTTCTACTTTCGCGGTGTCAAACATCGCGAATATTTCAAGGATCATCATATCTATCCTTGATATGTTATAGTTCATCATGAAGCTCTAGTAGCTTGGTGGCAATGTCTTTGGAGAAACATCACTATCTCATCTGGAAGATTAACTTCCACTCGATTCAAGTGATTGTTGTACCCAAAAAATCTGAGTACAAGCATAGCGATTGAGATCTTCTCCCTTAGTTTGTAGGCTAGATAACTCGCTGGAGGTCTCATACCTCTTGACGTGGGCACGAGCCTGAAATCCCAATTTCAGCCCTCGAAACATCTCATATGTTCCGCGACATTTCAAAAATGTCTTCGGTGCCTCAATTCTAAACCGTTTAACATTACTGAACTATCACGTAGTCATCAAAACGTGTATGTCAGATGTTCGCAACATCCACAGAACTGACGTTCGAGGTTCAAAGACACCGGCGGTGCATTAAGGACATAAGCCTTCTACTGTCCGCATAATTGCTCTCATCAACTTTCAACTATATTTTCTCTAGGAACATATCTAAAACAAGAGAACTAAAGCGCGAGCTATGACATAATTTGCAAAGGGCTTTTGACTATGTTCAGGATAATTAAGTTCATCTAATGAACTCCCACTCAGATAAGACATCCCTCTAGTCATCTAAGTGATTACATGATCCGAGTCAACTAGGCCGTGACCGATCATCACGTGAGACAGACTAGTCATCATCGGTGAACATCTTCATGTTGATCATATCTACTATACGACTCATGCTCGACCTTTCAGTCTCTTGTGCTCCGAGGCCATGTCTGTACATGCTAGGCTCGTCAAGTCAACCTAAGTGTTTCGCGTGTGCAAATCTGGCTTACACCCGTTGTATGTGAACGTTGGAATCTATCACACCCGATCATCACGTGGTGCTTGAAACAACGAACTTTATAGCGGTGCACGATTAGGGGAACACTTTCTTGAAATTTTAAAGAGGGATCATCTTATTTACTACCGTCGATCTAAGCAAATAAGATGCAAAAACATGATAAACATCACATGCAATCCAATAGTGACATGATATGGCCAATATCATTTTGCTCCTTTTGATCTCCATCTTCGGGGCTCCATGATCATCATCGTCACCGGCATGACACCATGATCTCCATCATCATGATCTCCATCATCATGATCTCCATCATCGTGTCTCCATGAAGTTGTCTCGCCAACTATTACTTCTACTACTATGGCTAACGGCTTAGCAATAAAGTAGAGTAATTACATGGCGTTGTTCAATGACACGCAGGTCATACAATAAATTAAGACAACTCCTATGGCTCCTGCCGGTTGTCATACTCATCGACATGCAAGTCGTGATTCCTATTACAAGAACATGATCAATCTCATTCATCACATATCATTCATCACATTCTTTTGGCCATATCACATCACATACATTCCCTGGAAAAACAAGTTAGACGTCCTCTAATTGTTGTTTGCATGTTTTACGTGGCTGCTATGGGTTTCTAGCAAGAACGTTTCTTACCTACGCAAAACCACAACGTGATATGTCAATTGCTATTTACCCTTCATAAGGACCCTTTTCATCGAATCCGATCCGACTAAAGTGGGAGGCGGCACCCGCTAGCCACCTTATGCAACAAGTGCATGTCGATCGGTGGAACTTTGTCTCACGTAAGTGTACGTGTAAGGCCGGTCCGGGCCGCTTCATCCCACAATACCGTCGAAACAAGATTGGACTAGTAACGGTAAGCATATTGAACAAAATCAACGCCCACAACAACTTGTGTTCTACTCGTGCATAGAATCTACGCAATAGACCTAGCTCATGATGCCACTGTTGGGGAACGTAGCAGAAATTCAAAATTTTCCTACGAGTCACCAAGATCTATCTATGGAGAAACCAGCAACAAGAGAGAGGAGAGTGCATCTACATACCCTTGTAGATCGCTAAGCGGAAGCGTTCAAGAGAACGGGGTTGAAGGAGTCGTACTCATCGTGATCCAAATCACCGGAGATCCTAGTGCCGAACGGACGACACCTCCGTGTTCAACACACGTACAGCCGGTGGCGTCTCCCATGCCTTGATCCAGCAAGGAGAGAGGAGAGGTTGGGAAGACTCCGTCCAGCAGAAGCACAACGGCGTGGTGGTGGTGGAGGAGCCTGGCAATCCTGCAGGGCTTCGCCAAGCACCATGGGAGAGGAGGAGAAAGAGAGGTAGGGGCTGCGCCAACAGGGAGAAGAACCGTGTGTTGGGCTGCTCCTTTGCCTCCACTATACATAGGGGAGAGGAGGGCTGCGCCCACCCAGGTTTCCCTCCCTAGGGGCGGCGGCAGCCCCAATCCCCATCTGGGGTGGCGGCCAAGTGGGGGGGAGAGGGAGGCGCACCAGGCATGGGCCTTTAGGGCCCATCTGCCCTAGGGTTTGCCCCCCCCCCTTTCTCTCTAGGCGCATGGGCCTTGGTGGGGAGGCGCCCCAGCCCACCTAGGGGCTGGTCCCTTCTCACACTTGGCCCATGTATGCCTCCGGGGCCCGTGGCCCTTCCCGGTGGACCCCCAGACCCCTCCGGTGGTCCCGGTACACTACCGGTGATGCCCGGAACACTTCCGGTGGCCAAAACCATACTTCCTATATATCAATCTTTACCTACGGACCATTCTGGAACTCCTCGTGACGTTCGGGATCTCATCCGGGGCTCCGAACAACCTTCGGTAACCACATACTATTTCCCATAACAACTCTAGCGTCACCGAACCTTATGTGTGTAGACCCTACGGGTTCGGGAACCATGCAGACATGACCGAGACGTTCTCCGGTCAATAACCAACAGCGGGATTTGGATACCCATGTTGGCTCCCACATGTTCCACGATGATCTCATCGGATGAACCACGATGTCAAGGATTCAAGCAATCCGTATGCAATTCCCTTTGTCTAGCGGTATAGTACTTGCCCGAGATTCGATCGTCGGTATCCGATACCTTGTTCAATCTCGTTACTGGCAAGTCTCTTTACTCATTCCGTAACACATCATCCCGTGATCAACCCCTTGGTCACATTGTGCACATTATGATGATGTCCTACCGAGTGGGCCCAGAGATACCTCTCCGTCAACCGGAGTGACAAATCCCAGCCTCGATTCGTACAACCCAACAGACACTTTCGGAGATACCCGTAGTGCACCTTTGTAGCCACCCGCCACGTTGTGACGTTTGGTACACGCAAAGCATTCCTACGGTATCCGGGAGTTGCACAATCTCATGGTCTAAGGAAATGATACTTGACATTAGAAAAGCTCTAGCATACGAACTACACGATCTTTGTGCTAGGCTCGGGATTGGGTCTTGTCCACCACATCATTCTCCTAATGATGTGATCCCGTTATCAACAACATCCAATGTCCATGGTCAGGAAATCGTAACCATCTATTGATCAACGAGCTAGTCAACTAGAGCTTACTAGGGACATGGTGTTGTCTATGTATCCACACATGTATCTGAGTTTCCTATCAATACAATTATAGCATGGATAATAAACGATTATCATGAACAAGGAAATATAATAATAACTAATTTATTATTGCCTCTAGAGCATATTTCCAACAAGCAGAGCTTTGCCGGAGAGTTCCGTCAGCACGACAGCGCGATGACGCTGATGATGTTGCTACCGATGCAGGGCTTCGCCTAAGCACCGCTACGATATGACCGAGGTGGATTATGGTGGAGGGGGGCACCGCACACGGCTAAAAGATCAACTGATCAACTTGTGTGTCTATGGGGTGCCCCCTTCCCCGTATATAAAGGAGTGGAGGAGGGGAGGGCCTGCCCTCTATGGCGGCATACTGGGGAGTCCTACTCCCACCGGTAGTAGGATTCCCCCCCTTCCCTAGTTGGACTAGGAGAGAAGGAAGGGGGAGAGAGGGAGGAAGGAAAGGGGGGCGCCCCACCTCCTAGTCCAATTCGTACCACAGAGGGAGGGGGTGCGCGGCCTGCCCTGGCCTCCTCTCTCTCTCTCCACTATGGCCCAATAAGGCCCATACACTTACCGGGGGGGGGGGGGGGTCTGGTAACCTCCCGGTACTCCGGTAAAATCTCGATTTCACCCGGAACTATTCCGATGTCCAAATATAGGCTTCCAATATATCGATCTTTACGTCTCGAGCATTTCGAGACTCCTCATCATGTCCGTGATCATATCCAGGACTCCGAACTACCTTCGGTACATCAAAACACATAAACTCATAATACCAATCGTCACCAAACGTTAAGCGTGCAGACCCTACGGGATCGAGAACTATGTAGACATGACCGAGACTCGTCTCCGGTCAATAACCAATAGCGGAACCTGGATGCTCATATTGGCTCCTACATATTCTACGAAGATCTTTATTGGTCAAACCGCATAACAACATGCGTTGTTCCCTTTGTCATCGGTATGTTACTTGCCCGAGATTCGATCGTCGGTATCTCAATACCTAGTTCAATCTCGTTACCGGCAAGTCTCTTTACTCGTTCCGTAATACATCATCCCGCAACTAACTCATTAGTTGTATTACTTGCAAGGATTATAGTGATGTGCATTACCGAGAGGGCCCAGAGATACCTCTCCGACAATCGGAGTGACAAATCCTAATCTTGATCTATGCCAACTCAACAAGTACCATCGGAGACACCAGAGAGCACCTTTATAATCACCCAGTTACGTTGTGACGTTTGGTAGCACACAAAGTGTTCCTCCGGTATTCATGAGTTGCATAATCTCATAGTCATAGGAACATGTATAAGTCATGAAGAAAGCAATAGCAATATACTAAACGATCGAATGCTAAGCTAACGGAATGGGTCAAGGCAATCACATCATTCTCTAATGATGTGATCCCGTTAATTAAATGACAACTCATGTCTATGGCTAGGAAACTTAACCATCTTTGATTCAACGAGCTAGTCAAGTAGAGGCATACTAGTGACACTCTGTTTTTCTATGTATGTATTCACACATGTACTAAGTTTCCAGTTAATACAATTCTAGCATGAATAATAAACATTTATCATGATATAAGGAAATATAAATAACAATTTTATTATTGCCTCTAGGGCATATTTCCTTGAAAAATAAGGTACCATCTCAACGAGTTCTCTGGTAGGAACTATCCTAGGACTGCACAGGAGCTGTTTAATCTCAGACACTTTAGCCTTAGAGTAACTATTGAGAGGGCATTCAGAGCTCTGAAGAATAGGTTTAAGATCCTGGATCAGAATCCATTCCACCCATACTCCACTCAAGTTAAGCTTGTTCTTGCTTGTTGCATTCTGCATAGCTGGATCCTCCAGTGGGGCTTTGATGAACACGTGCTTGAGGAGGAAGAGGTCGAGCCTGACGATGTTGTTAGCTCCGGCCATGGTGTGGAGGCATTTGACAATGACGCTTGGAAGAACAAAAGGTTGGAGTGGGCAGAGGCAATGTGGCTTAACAGAGGTCAGTGTAGGATTTGAAGAAGAAGAAGAAGAAGCAGCAAGAAAGAAGCGGTAAAAGCAGAAAGCGTAAGAAGAAGAGGAAGAGGAAGATCTGGTAGCAGCAACACGGATGAACTATCCCCTATTTAGCCAATGACTCTTAATAATTTGAACTGTCATTTGATAGTAGTTGGGATGAACTATCATTTGTTTAACTAGCTGGCGCTACATGTTCAGATTGTGTGTGGTAAGCTCACCACTACTTAGAAGTGGTGACAACACCTTATCCAGTTGCAACCAAACACCATGTATATGTGCGCCTAATGCAATGCGGGCAACCAAACGCCGGGTCAAAAATGGTTGTCTCATGCAACTAGGGGCGTGTAGGCAACCAAACTATGTGCATCTGTGGTTTTTTGGCCTGCATCCCCTCAAACCGGCTCACTAGAGCCAGGCTCGCTGGGCCAGGCTAGATTGGCAATGTAACCAAACACGCCCATAGAGATCAGAACATGATTGCTCGTTATTTGGCTAACTATGGACAGGAGGAAGTACAGCTTGGTGGGTACGTCACATCCCTCCTTGTATCAGCGAGGTACGGGCATCTCTACCGCCGACTCTCAAACTGTCTGGATCGCCCAGTCCGAACGTGTTTTTCCGTCTAACACGGTTCTGTATCAGTCCGTTCGGCGGTTACGTCATTTTTCCGTAAACCGGAAGCAAACCGGGGGGAGCTATATGGGCATTCTGACCGTTGTCACGCCCGCCTCTGACTACCTGGGCCACCCAAACCCTTCTTCCTCGCCCGTGTGCTTTCTCATCCGAAGCGGTCAACACTGCTCCAATGCCGCGCTCATGCCGGCCCAGAGTGGACACGACCTCTCACGTCCCTCCGGCATTGAAGCAGTGCGATGGCTGAGGGCACCACTCGCACCGCTCCCCCGTGCATGCTACTGCTCCATGTTCAAACGGCAGCCTGTCTGTCTGCCTACCTACATTAAACATGTGCGGATGCCGAGGAACCTTATCTGACACCACCCGTTCATTCGTTTGCCGCCCAACATTAACCACCTCACCAGTTGCCCTGCCATCTACTCGCTACTTAAACTCCAGCCCCGGCCATTGCCGCACCCATCCTCCTCCGCTCTCTTTCTCCTCTCCGCACCACACCCGCCATGGCCTCCTCGAGCTCCAAAGCCATTTGGGACAACCTCTCCTCGGAGCAGAAGAAGGAGGTCGCCGCCATTGTAGCAGACTGGTAGGACGATAGGCAACCTGAGGTTAGCATTGCGGACGCCCAAATGGTGCAGGGGAGCGACGATGAGACGGCGCCAACCTCCTCGCCGGTCTATGCCAGCATAGCCATGAGCGAACGTCATGCTCACAACACCGAGATGGTGTTGGTTGAGCGGGAGGCCGCGTTTTGGCAGGCACGGGCCGACTGGGAGTACAACCTTCGCTCCCTCGACGAGCATGAGCTCGCGGAGGAGCAACTCAGTGTCGGCACGACCATTGCTCTAGACATGGATATGATCAAGCAAGAGGCGTTGGTCGACTCTCATTGCTCCGCCCGCGACATTAGCCGCGACCGCTGGCGGTACTGCCTCCATTAGGCAGAGTTAGAAGCCACCTTCAAGGAGATCGCCAAGGCGGCGGATGAAGTCTACAACAAGAGAAAGGACGAGTACGATGTCGCCAGCTCCGCCCCGCCCATGCCCCACCGCCTCAATCAGGAAGTCGTCACGTCCGAGGGCGCCGCTGGCAATGGAGAATAGTAGAGTATGGGAGGTCGATGGTGCTAGTGTCCCAGGAAGGCCATAGCTCTTTCACTCTCACTTAAGCCAAGCTTGTCGGGCTTAAATCATCGGTCTATGAGCCGCTTACATGATGTGGAGGTGGAGCTTCAGGTCCCTGGGCTAATGACCTACCGGACACGGGGAACGGGTGCTCACGGTCATTTAGACTAGGTTTAGAGTATGGTTAAGTCCAAGTGTGTCAAAATATAATGAGTTTGCTCCAGTTTAGATGAAAAGCATCTAGTTTTATGTAGAACTTATCCAAGTATGAATGAATATCGTCTGCTTTTTAAATATGCATCAAATTTATTCAATTTCGTTAATTTTGTTTAGAATTGGGGGTAATCATAAGGAGGTTGTTTGTTTAAGTAAGAACAACACCTTAGCACCTTATTACTTTGGTTACTTATTACTTGGTACCAATTATCTTGCCATCAAATTATCTGTCACAACTACTTTACAGCACTTGCAGAGAATACCTGGCTTAAAACCGCTTATTGGTTCCTTCTGCTCCTCGTTAGGTTCGACACTCTTACTTATCGAAAGGACTGATTGATCCCCTATACTTGTGGGTCATCACATCCCTATCTTATCTTTGGCTAACTGGACATCCCTGCAAATCCCTAAACCATGTTACAGCCGCTGAAACTCAGCCCTATCCACATACTCACCACCGTAGCCATAGGGTAGTTTTGGTGGTGCACCATACTAGCGCGGTGCGCCAAACTAAGGTGCCCCTTTCCCAGGTGTAAGGGCATATTTATCCCGTAAGTGTTTTGGTGATTGATGATGATACTTTTGCGGACTAATCGTATGCTTTGAGTTCCTCAGATGGTTCATCTCTAGGCTCGAGACGATTCGGTTCCCCTCGGAGACTATTGAAGACGGCGTCGTCCTACATTTCTTTTTGGTGGATTTGAGTCGTAGGAGAGCCGTACTATTAAGAGGGGGTCCGCGTTGGAAAGGTTAGGGCGGAATCAACACGTACACTTGTCCCTCCTTTCCCTGCACTTTGGAGCTTCCCTTCGTTATCTTGGTTGTGCGGAAATCTGGCAATTGCCACTGTACTTGCGGTAGTACCGCAGTTACACGCGATAGTACCGCAGCATGCCACGGTAGTACCGCTCCTCAGGAGCGGTAGTACCGCGGCTCCCAGGCCTAGTGCCGCTCCTGTGCGGTAGTAGGGGCGGATGTAATTTTTTACATCCGCGCCCACCAGGGTAGTACCGCTCGTCCGGTAGTAGTACGGGGCCCACGGTAGTACTGCTCCCTATGAGCCGTAGTACCGTGGCCCTCCTACCGAGTACCGTAGTTTCACGGTAGTAGGCACGCGCTACGGTAGTACCGCTCCTAAGGAGCGGTAGTACCGCGTCGGATTTTTGCACTACCGCAGTTTCAGCGGAAGTTGGCACGGATGTAATTTATTTCATCCGCGCCCTTCTCAGGTCGTGACTCCCCTGCCTTGCGGTAGTACCGCAAGGGGGAGCGGTAGTACCGTGCAAGCGTAGTATCGCTCTTAGTCGAGCTAGTCCCAGCTGTCTGCTTTGCCAGCGGTAGTACCGTGGTCCGCCACGGTAGTACCGCGCGGCCCCACGGTAGTACCGCGCCCCTGGAGCGGTAGTACCGCGGGTCGCGGGCTGAATAAGTGGATAACGGTTGGATTTTTTCCACGACTATATAAGGGGCTTCTTCAACCTCTAGTTGACTACCTCTTCTCTCTCTAAGCTCCATTGTTGCTCCAAGCTCCATTTTGGCCCGATCTCTCTCCCTAGCCAATCAAACTTGTTGATTTGCTCGGGATTGGGTGACAAGGGCCCGATCTACACTTCCACCACGAGATATTTGATTCCCCACTTATCCCTTGCGGATCTTGTTACTCTTGGGTGTTTGAGCATCCTAGACGGTTGAGGTCACCGTGGAGCCATATTCCATTGTGGTGAAGCTTCGTGGTGTTGTTGGGAGCCTCCAATTAAGTTGTGCAGATTGCCCCAACCTTGTTTGTAAAGGTTCGGTCGCCGCCTTCAAGGGCACCAATAGTGGAATCACGGCTCTTGCATTGTGCGAGGGCGTGAGGAGATTACGATGGCCCTAGTGGCTTCTTGGGGAGAATTGTGCCTCCACACCGCTCTAACGGAGACGTACTTCCCCTCAAAAGGAAGGAACTTCGGTAATACATCCTCGTCTCCACCGGCTCCACTCTTGGTTATCTTATCCCTTTACTTGTGCAAGCTTATTTGTGTTCCTATCCTTGCTTGCTCGTGTGCTTGTGTTGTTGCATCATATAGGTTGTCCATCTAGTTGCACATCTAGACAACCTTTATTATTGCAAAGTTTAAATTGGTAAAGAAAAGCTTAAAAATTGTTAGTTGCCTATTCACCCCCCTCTAGTCAACTATATCGATCCTTTCAATTGGTATCAGAGCCTCGTCTCTTTTTAAGGACTTTACCGTCCGAAGAGTATGGTTGACGTCGTAGATGATGTGGGGGAGCACTCCGATGCGAATCCGACATCATCTACGGGAGATGGGAGTACCTCGATCTCTCGTGAGGAATTCAATGTGGCGTTGGACACATTGAAAAACTCCATGACGAGCGAGGTCAAGGACATGTTTAAGGAATTCCTAGAAGGGCTTAAACTTTCCACCGCACTCCGTGAAAGTGGGTGATCCCGCCAACACGGGAGCGGATGCTAACTCCGATAAGGGGAAGCTACTAGTGAGAAAGCCCCTCGTCTAGTGGTAAGAATGGCACCGACATCTTCGCCCATGTGCAACCTCCCGTTTATGGTGGACCGATTCCTTCCACTCATTTGAATCATGCCGGTCCACCACCTAAGATTGATAAAAGGAGGATTTTGATTCTTGGGTTTATCGTTTTAAGCGTCATTTAAATCATGTGAACACTAACCTTTGGAGAATCATTGAAGAAGGTTTCTATCCGCATGATCCGAGCAACTTTTCTCCTAGAGAGGTCGTGGACCATCAATTCAATGAGAATGCTCTCTTCATCATCCAAGAAGCAATCCTTCCGAAGACCTCCCTCATCTCGGCCTTACTCCCGTGCCAAAGATGCTTGGCTCAAGGTGGTTTCCATGTATCGAGGAAGCGCAAGCATTCAACGTTCCAATTATGAAGTGGTCCAAGATGAGGCCGATGAGTTTGCAATGAAGGAAGAAGAAGAACCTCGTGAGCTCTATCGGAGAGTAACCAAGCTTGCCGTCTCCCTCAGGGATCATGGAAGTAAGGACACAGATGACAACTGGATCAAGCGCAAATTTCTCAAGGCAATGATGCCCTACCACAAAGCCATGTCCTCCGTCATCCGTCAACGACGGACTTCCACACCTTGTCCTCAAGTGATGTGTTGGATGAGTTTGTGGCTATGAGCATATTGGACAAGACCGCCGACAATGCGGTGCTTCGCTCCCAAAGAGCAAAGAAGCCCAACCTCGCTTTGAAGTCCAAGATTTGTGTCGAAGAAGATGGAGAGGAGGAAGAAGAAGAGAGCAACCTCGAAGATACTAAGTATGATTATCATGAACACATGGCCCTTGCTTCAAGACAATTTTGGAGCAAGAAGAACTCAAGGCCCAACTTCAACAAGAGCAATTCAAGTGGCTCTAAGGGCAAGCAACGTGTGAGGACGTGTTTCAATTGTGGCAATGTGAGTCACTTTGTTGCGGAGTGTCCATATGAGAAGAGGGAAGACAATGGTGGCAAGCTCATCCGTAAGGACAAGGCCAAGTCTTTCCCCAACAAGAGCAACTTCCCAAAGAAGACTCCTCACAAAGCCTTGGTGGTTCAAGACGAGTACAATGAGGATGATGATGATGATGAGGATGGTGAATCGGTTGCCATGGCCTCCGTGGCCATTGCAATGTCTCCTCGGGTGTCTCTATTAGGTTCACCAAATGAAATCATCACCGCCAAGTGCCTCATGGCTAAAGCCACCAACAAGGTAACCCCCAACACCAAAACTACCATCATCAATCATTCTTCTTTGTGGATTGCATTGATGAACATGAGGGACTAATGTAGAGGAAAATGAATTTGAGATCTTTATGAGTAAACTCAAGGGGAAATCCAAGAAGCACTTCGTTGCTCTCTTGGAACAACTTAGTGAAGCCAATGTCATGATCGAGACTCATGAAGAAACCATCTCTAAGATGGAAGGGCATAGTCGTGACTATGCCGATGAGATTTCGGATCTTTCCAGTGCTCTTGAGGAAGAGCGTGGTCTTCGTTTGGCTCTTGAGGAGTCACACAACGATGATCACGCTAAATTAAAGAAAGACCTTGATCATGCTCTTGTTGTGTCTCGTGTGCTTTGTTCCGAGAAGGCAAAGCTTGGAGTTGATCTTGCTAGACTCAACGAGGACTTTGACACTCTCGACAAGGCTCACAAAGTCTTGAAGGGTGCTCATGCTAGTCTCAAAGAGTCTCATGATCAACTCCAAGTGAAGCTAACCAAGGAGAAAGCCACCTTTCCTCATATGATATTGATTGATAATGCAAATGCTACTAACCCTTGTTGTGAGCATGTGCATCTTGTTGAGGAGAATGCTAAGTTGAAGGAGCAACTTGAAAAGGGCCTTGTCACATGCATTCAAGGTGAGAAGAACCTTAACGACCTTTTGAGTAATCAAAAGGAAGTTGTGGCCAAGGAGGGGATTGGGTTCGCGCCAAGCCCAAGAGCAAGAAGAAGAATGACAAGACCAAGCAACCTCCCCTCTCAAGCAAACTTTTGTGAGGGAGGGAGAGGTGCTTCCAAGAAGAAGAAGAACCGTGCAAAGGGTGGCAATGTCAAGAAGGACAACGTCATCCCCATGAACATAGCCGACGACTTTTAACCCTCTTATGTGTTGTGCCGTGCTAGTGATGGGCATGTTTATGCTAAATTTGTTGGTTCTTCTTATGAGTACATTGAATGGTCTATTTGGGTTCCTAAGACCCTCGTTACTAACATCAAAGGACCCATTACCAAATGGGTACCTAAAACCAAGCATTGATCTCTTGTAGGGTTTGCTTAGGTGGGGATCATGGTTGCTCGATAGTGGAGCAACAAATCATATGACCGGAGCAAGGACATGGTGGTGGACGTGCAAGAGATTCCATCTATGCCCACCGATGTCGAGTGGGGTGATGCATCACATTCTAAGGTATTGGGTCTCGGCAAGGTTGTCATTTCTCATGATCTTACGATCGAGAAAGTCATGCTTGTTGAGTCCCTTGCATACAATTTGCTTTCCGATTCGTCAACTTGCTGTCATGGGTTTTGCTACTTTCTTTGACATTGATACCGTGGCCCTCTTGTGGAGCAAGACTCTTAAAGTAGCCTTTGTTGGGCATGTCGAAAACGGTCTCTATGTGATTAACTTTTCAGAGCGACCCACTAAGACTGCGACATGCCTAATGGCTAAAGTTGACGTGGGATGGCTTTGGCATCGCCGTTTAGCCCATGTCAATATGAGATCTTTGCAAAGTATTCTCAAGGGGGACCATGTCCGTGGACTAACAAATGTTAGTTTTGCCAAAGACCGTGCTTGCAGTGCTTGTATTGAAGGAAAGCTTCATGAGAAGGCTCACCCTCCCACGACTATCATATACTCAAAGAGACCCTTGGAGCTCCTTCACATGGATCTCTTTGGGCCACCATCATTTGATAGTCTTGGAGGAAGAAAGTATTGCTTGGTGATTGTGGATGACTATTCGAGATACACTTGGGTATATTTCTTCAAGAGGAAGAGTGAGACTCAACAAACCGTCATAGACTTTGCAAATGAAGCTCAACGTCAACATAATGCAAAGATCTTGACTATAAGAAGTGACAACAGCACCGAGTTCAAGAACTACACCTTGGATGAGTTTCTTAGTGATGAGGGAATCAAGCATCAATATTCTGCACCGTATACCCCTCAACAAAATGGTGTTGCGGAGAGAAAGAACCGGACGTTGATGGATGCGGCAAGGACCATGATGGCGGAGTTCAAGTCTCCATACAACTTTTGGGCCGAAGCCATCAACACCGCTTGCCATGCATCCAATCGGCTCTATCTCCGCAAAGGCTTGAACAAGACTCCTTATGAGATACTCACCGCAACAAGCCCAACCTCAAGTACTTCCGGGTGTTCGGGTGTAAGTGTTTCATTCTCAAGAAAGGTGTGCGTTTGTCCAAATTTGAAGCTAGAGCTCATGAGGGCATATTTGTTGGTTATGCTACAAACTCTCATGCTTACCGTGTCCTCAATAAATCCACGGGACTTATTGAGGAGACGTGTAACGTGGAGTTTGATGAGAATAACGGCTCCCAAGTGGAGCAAAGTGGCACTTGTGATGTAGGTGATGAAATTCCTCCCCACGCCATAAGAAGAATGGGAGTTGGCTTTATCCTACCCATTGAGGAACCCCTTGTGGCCGAAGGAGAAGGACAATGCTCCACTCAAGTGGAGCCATCACCAACCCAAGGCCCACACGCTTCCGAAGTACAAAGTGAAGGCCCTCAACCTCAAGAACAAGACCAAGGGCAAGATCGTGCTCAAGACGGTGATATCACCTTAAATGATGCCCAAGGTCAAGTTCTCTTCCCCGAGCATGCTCAAGATGAAGATCCTGTTCAAGACGGCGCTCAAGATGATCAAGTGACCCCTCCTCATCTCACCTTCGAGGAGGAATTAGAGCATCGTGCCGCCAAGATTGCTTCCAAACTCACTACCAAAGGCCATCTCATGGAGAATGTGGTTGGAAGCCTAAGAAAAGGGGTAAGCACTCGTAGACAATTGGCAAACTATTGTGAACATCACGCGTTTGTCTCTTGTGTTGAACCTCAAAAGGTCTATGAGGCGCTCGAAGACTCGGATTGGCTCAATGCCATGCATGAAGAACTCAACAACTTTGAGTACAACAAGGTGTGGAGATTGGTGCCAAGGCCGTCGGAGAACCACAACGTCATTGGAACCAAGTGGATTTTCAAGAACAAGCAAGATGTTCATGGGAACATCATTCACAACAAGGCAAGATTGGTAGCACAAGCCTACTCCCAAGTAGAGGGTATCGACTACGGTGAAACCTTTGCTCCCGTTTCTCGTCTTGAATCCATTCGTTTGTTGATTGCTTATGCTTCCCATCACAACTTTAAGTTGCAACAAATGGATGTAAAAAGTGCTTTTCTTAATGGTCCCATTAATGAGTTGGTCTATGTCAAGCAACCCCCCGGGTTCGAGGACCCCTACTTCCCGGATCATGTGTATCAACTCGATAAGGCACTCTATGGCCTTAAACAAGCCCCACGTGCATGGTATGACCACCTTACCGAGTTGTTACAAGATCGTGGTTTTGAAGTAGGGCAAATCGATCCCACTCTTTTTACTAAGAAGGTCAATGGGGAGTTGTTTGTATGCCGACTATATGTTGATGATATTATCTTTGGTTCTCCTAACAAAGCTTTCAATGAGGAATTTGCCGCTCTCATGACCTCCAAGTTCAAGATGTCTTCGATGGGAGAGTTGAAGTTCTTCCTTGGTTTCGATATCAAACAAAGAAGAGAAGGAACCTTCATCAACCAAGCCAAATACACTCAAGACATGCTCAAAAGATTCAAGCTAAGTGATGTCAAGCCGGCTACTACACCAATGCCCACCAAGTGCCAACTTGACATTGATCCCAATGGTAAAGCGGTGGATCAAAAGGTATATCGCTCCATGATTGGATCCTTGCTTTACCTCTGTGCATCTAGACCGGATATCATGTTGAGTGTGGGAATGTGTGCACGGTTTCAAGCCGCACCGAAGGAAAGTCACTATGTGGCGGTCAAGTGAATCTTTCGATATTTGGCTCATACCCCAAACTTTGGCTTATGGTACCCAAGAGGAGCAAACTTCAAGCTTGAAGTATTTACGGATTCCCATTGGGCGGGAGACAAAGTGGATAGGAAGTCCACTTCCGGAGGGTGCCAATTTCTTGGTTGCTCCTTGGTAAGTTGGTCTTCCAAGAAGCAAAGTTGTGTGTCTCTCTCGTCCACCGAAGCGGAATATGTGGCGGCCGGTAGTTGTTGTGCTCAACTCCTATGGATGAGGCAAACTTTAAAGGAGTACGGTGTCATTTGTGACAAAGTGCCTCTTTGGTGTGATAATGAAAGTGCCATCAAGATTTCTCTCAACCCGGTGCAACACTTCAAGACGAAGCACATCGAGATTCGATATCATTTCATCCGGGATCACATTAGGCGAGGAGAGATCAAGCTCAAGTATGTCAACACTTAGGATAACCTTGCAGATATATTCACGAAGCCCTTAGATGAAGCAAGATTTCGCGAGTTAAGGCATGAGCTAAATATCATTGATTTGAGCAATGTGACTTGAGCCCGTGCACTCCCCACCACACTCAACTTGCTGTCTAGTTTAGGTGTAGGCATGGACAAAGGGGAGTATTGTTCTCTCAATGAACTCTCCCTCCCCATTATGCATAAATCGATCACCTCTTTCACATTAGCCATTTTTATGGTACTTGTGTTCCAAAGACGAGTTTTGGTCATGGGCCCAAGGATAATTCTTCGCGGTGCCATACCATCCTACTCAAACATAGGTGGCTTCGGCCACCGCCCTCTCTCCTTGAGAGGCCTTGTCGTTTGGTGGTTTCTTGTTGTCTTTTGCCTCTGGTTTGTGCTAGGTTTTGTGGTTTCTTGTGTGTGAAAAGTTTCCTTGCAAAGGCCCTCTTTTCGTTTTTGAAACATGCGGTAACTTGAGATTCACGGTACTACATGGCCACTCTTGGTACTACCGCAGCCTGCCACGGTACTACCGCTTGTGGGAGCACGGTACTACCGCAACCTCACGGCAGTAATTTTTTACTGCCGCCCGGTTGAGCGGTACTACCGCCTCGGTGCGAAACTTCCGCCCGAGCGGTACTACCGCAATGATGACGCAGCGGTACTACCATGACGGTTGTGGCGTGGGGATAAGGGGCAGGGGGAGTTCTAACCCCCCATACCCATTCGCTGCCTTCTCCCCACGTCGCCTCCTTCTCTCCCTTGCTCAAGAATGGAGCCGGCGTCTCTCGCCGGGTCTCCTCCACCGGCTGCCCTCCCGTGATTCCGACCGGTGGGATCGTTCCCCACCACGTGCTCTTGCTATGGACCCAGGTTTTTCCCCAATTCCCTCTCTTTGTTGGTGGTGTTTGGCGTTTCTAGGTTTTGGGGAAGCTTGTGTGCTCTTGAGATTGATAGGCCTAATCTCTGCAAGAATAGGATGAAGGAGTGTAGTATTGCATAGGATTTATATGTGTATTGCTGTCATGCGCTAGATCTGATCACTGTAGCACCGCCGTTGTTTCGCGGTTCTTTTCAGATTCAAATCGATAGTTGGATCCGCTGCGACGCGGTACTACCGCTTGCACGGCGCGGGTACTACCGCTTGCATTATCGCTTCTACCGCTGCGGTACTACCGCGCTCAGGCGGCACTACAGCTCTACTTCCGCTCCAACCACGGTACTAACGTGACCCCTTGACGGTACTACAGCGTTTGGAGCGATTATCGCTTTAGTACCGCAGTGGCAGTCCTACCGTGCCTCACACCTATCGCATGCCAACTTTCTCATATGTCTCCTATGTGTTTCTTGTGCTTTTTCGTGGCCTTTGCATTGATCTTCTTTGCGTCTTTGGTGCTTTGCGTGTGTGGTTCAGGTGGTGGCTCTTTGTCCAATCCCAGCCGTGACACCGGCTCCAAGCGTTATGCAACCCGGTGAAGCACCGAGGGCTCCTCTTCTGCCCCCAAAGCGCCATGTCAAGACAACTGCCACCAAGTTCAAGGAGCCCGCCAAGAGCATGGATGAGATGCCCCATTCTGACTACGTTCGTCTCAGGAACATTGATCCGTACATGACCCCTCGTTCCTCAGTCAGGGGCTGTGAGCTGTTCTGGAACAAGCATCAAACCAACGTCTATCTGGACGTCATCAAGAACAAGCAGAATACCTATGTGGATGTGAAGTGGATTGACATGCATCACTTGAGGAAGGAGAAGTTCCGTGCCTACTTTGGAGAGGCTCTGGACTTGGTGGAACAGTTTGGCATTGAGCATATAATCTCTTTTCACCTTGACTATGATCCTGAGCTCATTGGGCAGTTCTTTGCTTCTGTCTACTTTCACCCCAATGAGGAGAGGAGGATGACCTGGATGACAAATGGTCAGAAGTCGATGCTACACTGGAAGGAGTTCATGGATCTGCTCCAAGTTCACGATGACGGGCTTGACTCCCCGTGGGTGTTCGTCCCCATGCCAACCCCGACTCGCCAACAAGGACAGGCTTGCACCGTACTATGTTGAGAAAACACTTCCAAGTGGCAAGATAGGTTTGGTGCTCAACTCATTTTTGGATATCATGCACCGCATCTTCCGCAACTCCTTGTTCCCCCGCATTGGTGACAAGGACAAGGTTCATGCCTATATGGTGGATATGATGCTCATCTGCGAGGAGGCTCGTGTGTCTCAGACTCAGCCACTTGATATCTCCCACATCATGTGGTGTGAGCTTTGATTTGCGTTGTTCAACCGCAAGGTGCCTATATACGGTCCATATCTGTTTCTGCTGATCTCGAGGACTTGGGAGAAGATGTTCCCTGGTGAGGAGTTCCTTGCCCCTGACTGGATTCGCCATGACCCCATCTGTCTGCGTGTCAAACCCAACTGGGCCAACACTACTACTCGTGCTGAGGCGTCTGCTGCTAGGGCTGCTGTTGGAGAGGAGGATGCTGGCGCCGAGAATGTTGATGAGGGCCATGCTGCTAGGCCTTCCCAGAGCTCCTCTATGCCTTCTTGGGCCACGGGTGAAGGACAAGATGAAGACTCTTTACGCATGCAAGCCAAGGGGCAAGACAGGACTCATGTGGCATCCAAGGAGAGTCGTCACGGGACAGAAGATCTTGAAGCTCTATGGTGAGGATGTGTGCATGGGTCTCGAGGAGCACATCACTCCAGAGGCCGAGTGGATGGCGAAGCAAGGCTACAAGTGGACTGATTACGAGGAGGACGCCGAGGAGTCCATCCCGTGCCGAGGAGTCCTGACGGAGAGGGTTGGGACGAGTTCCCTTCTACTTGAGCCACCGCTTGTGTGTAGGTGTCCTCTCGCCTTTTTGCGTCTCGATGCCAAAGGGGAGAGAGCGAGGGATTCTTGAGTCTTGTGTTCGTGTTTGGTGTGTTTATTGCGTTTTCGGTTGAACCTCGTTTGAATCGTTTGAACCTCGTTTTAGTTGCTTTTCCTTCTTATGGTGTAAGACATATGCACTCTATCTATCTTAGCAAGCTTATGTTATATCGTGGTATATGTTGCTTAGATGTTATTCTTCGGACCTTTGTCTCTAAAATATAGGGGGAGTGGTGATCCTAGTTCGTGTGCTATGCAGTCCAAAGCATTCATCCAGAGTGCACACATCTAGGGGATCCTGTCTATATTTTGGAGAGGAGGGTTTGCTCTTGCTCTATATTATTGTATCTTTGTGCAAATCCCGTATTGTCATCAATCCACCAAAAGGGGAGATTGTAAGGGCATATTTATCCCGTAAGTGTTTTGGTGATTGATGACGATACTTTTGTGGACTAATCGTATGCTTTGAGTTCCTCAGATGGTTCATCTCTAGGCTCGAGACGATTCGGTGCCCCTCGGAGACTATTGAAGACGGCGTCGTCCTACGTTTCTTTTTGGTGGATTTGAGTCGTAGGAGAGCCGTACTATTAAGAGGGGGTCCGCGTCGGAAAGGTTAGGGCGGAATCAACACGCACACTTGTCCCTCCTTTCCTGCACTTTGGAGCTTCCTTCGTTATCTTGGTTGTGCGGAAATCGACAATTGCCACTATACTTGCGGTAGTACCACAGTACACGCTGTAGTACTGCCGCGTTGACGGTAGTACCGCTCCTCAGAGCGGTAGTACCGCTGCTCCTGTGCCTAGTGCCGCTCGGTGCGGTAGTAGGGCGGATGTAACTTTTACATCCGTGCCCACCACGGTAGTACCGCTCGTCAAATGCATGATAGTACCGCTGGGGCCCACGGTAATCTTGCTCCCTATGAGCCGTAGTACTGCGGGCCCTCCTACCGAGTACCGGAGTTTCACGGTAGTAGGCACGCGCTACGGTAGTACCGCTCCTCCGGAGCGGTAGTACCGCGTCGGATTTTTGCACTAACGCAGTTTCAGCGAAAGTTGGCACGGATGTAATTTATTTCATCCGCGCCCTTCTCAGGCCGTGACTCCCCTGCCTTACGGTAGTACCGCAAGGGGGAGCGGTAGTACCGCGCAAGCGGTAGTACTGCCCCTTAGTCAGGCTAGTCGGCCTGTCTTTCTTTGCCAGTAATACCGTGGTCCGCCACGCGGTAGTACCTGTCCATGATACCAGCGCCTGGAGGCGGTAGTACTATGGTCATGAGCTGAATAAGTGGATAACGGTTGGATTTTTTCCACGACTATATAAGGGCTTCTTCAACCTCTAGTTGACTACCTCTTCTCTCTCTAAGCTCCATTGTTGCTCCAAGCTCCATTTTGGCCCGATCTCTCTCCCTAGCCTATCAAACTTGTTGATTTGCTCGGGATTGGGTGACAAGGGCCCGATCTACACTTCCACCACGAGATATTTGATTCCCCCACTTATCCCTTGCGGATCTTGTTACTCTTGGGTGTTTGAGCATCCTAGACGGTTGAGGTCACCGTGGAGCCATATTCCATTGTGGTGAAGCTTACGTGGTGTTGTTGGGAGCCTCCAATTAAGTTGTGGAGATTGCCCCAACCTTGTTTGTAAAGGTTCGGTCGCCGCCTTCAAGGGCACCAATAGTGGAATCACGGCTCTTGCATTGTGGGAGGGCGTGAGGAGATTACGGTGGCCCTAGTGGCTTCTTGGGGAGCATTGTGCCTCCACACCGCTCTAACGGAGACGTACTTCCCCTCAAAAGGAAGGTACTTCGGTAACACATCCTCGTTTCCACCGGCTCCACTCTTGGTTATCTTATCCCTTTACTTGTGCAAGCTTATTTGTGTTCCTATCCTTGCTTGCTCGTGTGCTTGTGTTGTTGCATCATATAGGTTGTCCATCTAGTTGCACATCTAGACAACCTTTATTATTGCAAAGTTTAAATTGGTAAAGAAAAGCTTAAAAATTGTTAGTTGCCTATTCACCCCCCCCCCTCTAGTCAACTATATCGATCCTTTCACCAGGCATACCAACCATGATCAATGCCCTAGAGATGGCTAGAGATCAAAGTTCTATGGTTGGAGTGGAATCCCATTGATCTCAACTTAAGGATATGGAGCTCTCTCTCTTAGACAAAATGGATATTGGAAGTGTACGCTCCGCTAATGTTGCTCTCTGAGAGTTAGTGGAATAGGTGGGGGTATATATAGGCAGCACCAAAAATCCGACCATTATACACCTTTATGCATAGTTCAGTGGGACCGGGTGAAACACACGATGAGACCGACCTATACAAAAGGTTTGAACATTAGGATTTCCGGTGAGACCGGATAAAACATCTTGGTGTGAAATTGTTGTGGTGACCTAAGCACTTTCCACTCTTCCGTGTCACCGACCGAAATCGGTTGGAAATTCTGATTGAATTCAGTTGGGAACAGATGGTTGACAAATGCTCTTCGGTGGGATAGAGTTGCTAAGGTTTGGGCAACGACTATGTCAAGTGTATCTTGGTGAGTCCAGATGTATGTATTTTGGTGGGAGCGAGATGAACTTAGGGTTTAGGACATGGTGCGGAATGTGGGAAAATGTTTTAGACTTTTGGAGCAATATCTCTAAGCACTTGAGCAGTTAGACCACCATCATAACCTCATCCCCTGTTAATAGTATTGCCTTTCCTACGAACTCAATGTGATCTCTTGAGGCTTTGCCAACATTTTTCCTTAGCATTTGAGGGGTCTACTTTCACATTCCAAAGGTTTGCCTATCTTGAACTTGTCTTGAAATATAATCAAAGGAAATATTAGTTCAACAACATGCATGTTGACATGAATTATCAAAACTACCAAGGGAGTGCATGTGCTTTCAGCTTGCAAGACATGGTTTCATGTTTCTCTGGATTATATTCGTGACATCATCATGATAGAGTTGTCATGAACTAAGCAATAAAAGGGAACACTTCCCCGAAAAAATGTATTCAACAACTGTGGACTCAAGGCTACCATTCTTGACTATGCTGGTAGCGTGTCTCACCTATCACCGCAATGTATGATGGTAGGGTAGAGGGTCAAATCATGAAATACTTTCAAACTAGCATCATTTCGTGCTAATTTTGTCACTAAAGGTCAAAACTATGATTTTAGCCCCCAAATTGCGGTTGTTCAGCAGAGGTGTTGCACACTACCGAACCTCGGTGGAACGCGGACGCGTGCTGTCTCAACATTTGGATTTCGTACTTGGTGGCAAGATAGTACTTGGTGGCAAGATAGTTCTTAATGCAAGAATGAAGGTGCGGAAAGTGGTGTGTGGTCGTGATGCTGATTTAGTGGCGCTTGTGTAATGAAAGAAATGGTAGGTCTTCCAATCAGAAATTTTAGTATGCCGTGGACACATGCACAGCCCCGAATTTGGTGGAAAAGAATTATATGAGACCAGGTCTCACGAGTTAGCATGTGAGACCCATCTTGATGAATGACACGTGGCATTCACAAATCACAAAGCATCTACCCCATCCCCACTTGAAATCAGGGTTTGTGATCTGTGAATACCACGTGTCATCCATCAGGGCGGATGTCACCTGCTTTATATGAGACCTGGTCTCATGTAATTTTTTCCCTAAGCAGTATGACAATGCTTTGTGATGCAGCAGACCATGACGTGGTCTGCGGGTGGTTGCCCTAAGCAGGTTGGGCTTTGGGTCACTAGGTTGTGTGGCATTGTGATTCAAGGGAGAGCGACGCCATATCATGGTGACGGCCCCGGAAGGCGGTGTGGGTGGACCATGCAAGGTGTGGCAAAACGGATGGATGTCGAGGCGGTAACCCAGAAGGCGGTGTTGGTGGACCATGCAGGGTGTGGCAGAGCAGATGGAAGTCGGGGCGGCGGCCCCGAGAATGCGGGGTCATCGAGTATTTGGGCCTTGTGTCGCGTGGCGGCGAGGTTTCTCTCAACGTTGGTCTTCGGCGCGTCGAGCGTCTCATTTGCCGCTGACTATTGTGTAGTTTCATCTTCATCGTTGTGCGGGGGGGGGGAGGGGGGGGGTGTCGCGTGTCTAGTCCTCCCATAGCAGTCACGACTTCTTTTCGGCAATGGTGGAAGGTCAGCTAGTTTGGTGGAGCGGGTCACCGTTCATTTGTGTGTGCTTGGTTGGCATGTTTCTGTGATGTTCGTCATACTGTGGATGAGAGTGGGTGTGGCCCTGTTGTATCGAGTTTTGAGTAGGCTTTTGCCTTGTGATGAGAGTGGGTGTGGCCCTTCATAGTATTTGTCGAGTGGGTTTGATTATTATTGTATTGGGTTTGCTCTTTTTCCGTAATTAACCAGGCAAGAATCTTCTTAAATTAATGAAACGGGCAAAGCTTTTGCCTCATGTTAAAAGAGGATCTGACCCGACCATGCCCTCAAATCAGGCTTTTGCCCCAAGCGCACTCTGAAGGACTAGTTTATCCAAAGCGCTTCATCCACCTTGACTTCTCACCACCCCACAAAAGCATAAGCTTAAACCCTTTGTTGTTTGTCTTCGTTCATAATTCAATAGGTGAAAATCATGTGCTGAAATGTAATGTAAGGTTAAAAGCAGTGAAGATGCGCCTTGACGAAGCAAAACTCTGGTGAGGTAAGGGGAAAAGAAAGGAAGAAAGTGCTTATGGCCCTCCTTCAACACAAGGTATGTCTTAGCATGTAACAATATTATACCCAATGAAAAAGAGACTGTGAATTAGCAGGTCCCTACATTTATTTATGATAAAGTATGTTTAGTATGTGTTTCCCCAAAACCGACAGATCTCAACTCACGTCTTAGTCTAGGTGTTTACAATAAATTATGTTCAAAAATTCGTCCCTTAAAACCGACAGAGCTCAAGTCACATTTTAGTATAATATATTTACATATGTTCACAATCCCCTTCATCACATCTTAATGTCAATCGGTGAAGGCGGCGGAGATTTCCAAGGTCCACACTTGTTCTGCATGGAAACAAAAGCCACAACATCAACAATGTGTGAAGATCTCTGAAATAGCAAAATAAAATCTTTATTGAAATAGCAAGATCTCTAATGCATGAACATGTTATTCGATCTTTACTTGTTAAGCCATTATAGCTGTTTGGTTACAAAAGATGTAGGACAGTGATAAAGTAGTAGGCTTTGCCTCAGCACCAAATGATTTAAGTGGAGAACATATATGCAAACAAGATATCAGTCTTTATGATTTCTAGGTGCATTAGTAATGCATACCAAGATGTGAACATCTGAAGTGACTTAGATTGACAGATACTTTGTGCCAAAGTAATTTTGAAAGGTCAATTACCTTGCTACTAATATCTATGGTTATAGCAGAAGTGTGAGACACCTTCTTCTTGGCAGCTCGCACAGGGTAGAAGTATGCATCAGCCTGAAAAATGTACAATTAATCACAAATTCTTTCTGGCAAAAGATTGGTAACCTTGCTGCACTAGGAGCCAACTCAGACTTCTCCAAGAATATGTAATTTGAACCAAGTAGGGCAGCAAGGATTTATCGCAAAAGGCACCACACCAAGTTAAATCATCGGTGAGTTAGGTGAAAAAACAAGTGTTTCAGAAAGAACAGAAAAGGCTTCAACTATTCTTTAGTTTTATACCATGGTTTATTCAGGTAGCTAGCCAAGTGATATTCTAGAAGGCACGCCAATAGAGAGAAATTGCTGGAGACATCAGAAATTAGTGCACAGGGCGATACAAGAGAATAGGCTAGTAAGTGGCATTGGTGTTCCATGAGTTCTTGACCAGATGGACGCATTGTTGTTGTTGAGCAAGGTAGCTCATTAGACTTTACACGCATCGCATGCTGCCAAGGAATTGCAATGTCAGCAGTGTCCGCAACCTTAACCATACCCAATCAATGCAGCACCTGTAGACTGAGAGCTGATGGGCGTGACGGGTACAAAATGCAACATAAAAGCACAAATTTTGCTTAAACTACAATGAAACTATTTCGACCCCCGAAACAACAAAATCTGCTATTTCTAACCCCTTCCTTATCTCTCTAGATGGGACACATTAAACCTGTGGGTGGTTTCGGGAGGGGTTTGGCCACTTTGGATGAAGTGAACACATAGCGACCACTCACCAAATCAAACACAACGGAAATTCCTTACTGAAATGACCCCACAATATCCCCGCCCTCTGTCCGCCTTCCTCTTCATCCATTCCCCTCCCAGAAATTCACACCATATAACATCAAGCCACGGCATGGGACCTAACGATTGTCGGATCTTTCCCGCAAAAGAGAAAAAAGCGATTCTCGGATCTAGCAACCAAACCAAAAGCCCTTAAGAACAAAAAAAAAAAGGTCCAGGGTTATACCGGCGACTGGCCGCCGCCTGCCCCTCCTGCCTTCACCGCTTCCTCCGCCCGCCTCTCCTGCCAGTCCCCCGCCGCGCCAACTGCCTCCCCGGCCTGCAGCGCTTCCTCCGCCTGCTTCGCCGCAACGCGTGTCGCCGACGCCACCATGGTTCTAGCCCTTCTAGGGTTCTGCGAGACGCGGTGTGGGGTGTGGGTGTGTGCGTGTGCGTGTGTCTTTTTTTTTTAGGATGTGGGATGATCCCACATTTCAGTGGCCTAGCCAGGCCCCAGGTCGCCCGGGTCGTGGCGCCTGATCTCTTTGTTGACTGTAGAGTCGTCGACATTACTTTGTTTTTTAGGATTTGGGATGGGATGATCGCACGTTTCATGCACATTTCTAGATTGCTTTCTGATACGGGTTTGGGGGGAGGTAATGCTGGGCCGGAGGCCTGTGTTGTTCCACGAAACGCATATAAGAAGAAGAAAAGAGTTGATCCAGAACGAGAAGTCACCAAAAACGAGCAGAAGGAAGACCAAAAGAACAATGTTGTTTCTCAAAAAAAAAAGAACAATGTTGTTGCCTGCAGGCAGAGCAGGCCCATAGTAAAAGCGAGCATTGTAGCCCGCTTGAACAGGCAGTAGGCCCATTAGAAAGGCCGGTACTGCAGCCCGGTCGAAAGCATCCGAAAAACGAGCAGGAGGAGGTCTTTAGGCAGAGCAGGTTGTAGGCCCATTAGAAAGGCCGGCACTGCAGCCCAGTCGAACTAAATCTTCGAAAGCCTCTCAAAAAATAATTTTCGAAATTCGACTCAAAAACTAATTTTCGAACTAGAACTCAGTTTGAAAATAAGTCAAAGATGGGAAGCTCTTCCCTCTAGTTGGAAAACGGTAAAATTTCAAAAAATAAAAATTACCTGTGCATCGCTTGATGGAACTATGTACGCTCCGGGCTGCCATGAACCAAACTGCAGGTGCTTGTTAAGTTGCTATCCTTCGTCTTCTCGTTGCCTGGAGCTGTAGCTGGTGGCTATTGTTGTTAGCTGGCGTTGATTGTTGAAGAAGCTATGGAGGTTCTCTCTGCTGAAGCTAGGTACAGCTGCAACTCCAACGTTCATAGCGTCGATAACAACGCCACCGCCTGACGGCCTGAAGAGGACACCGGCTGTTCCTTGGTAGCAGGGGCGGAGCTTTTGAGCATGAATCTAGGAAGGAGCCAACAAAACTTTAAACATGTACAGAGAGTGTTTACAAACAAATAATAAGTGGGTTCGGATGCTCACCTTTCAGCTACGAGGGCACTCCCCGCTGGCGCGGCTGCATACGCCTCCGCCTCCTCGCCCACCTCCGGTGTAGCGAGGTATATATAGGAGAGATGCCATCATCAACGGCAGCACGATCGACCTGAACGAGGCCGCCAGGTGGAGGCGTGAGGAGGAGGAGACGCGACGGAAGCATGGGCTCGAGCAGCTACGGCAGCGGGAGAGCTTTGCAGGCGGCGAGTTGCCATGCTGGTACCTAGAGGAAGGAGGAGGAGTAGCAACCCAAGAGCAAATGCTTCAGCTGCACATATATAACTGAGGGAGTGCGTACGCCCTCCGTTTGGAATTTTCTTGCCGTACGCTGTCAACCACAGCCGAGTTCCATTGAACGTTTCTGGGCCCGAGCCGAGCTTGAGCCGACTCCAAGCTAGTCTTTGAGATTGACGGTAAGCTCGAGCTCGAGCTCAGCTCAGCAAAGTTTATGGTAGTGGTGACTAAATGAATGTTAGCGAGTTGGACGATGCGCATGCGACAGCGACACAACGAAAACGACTCCTTGTAGTACCTGATGCGGTTCGGGTTCGTGCTCGGGTTAGGACCATGCGCATGCCTGCTTTGTGCTCTTGGATAACTGTAGAGCCGAGCCACCGGCGGTAAAGCCAAACGGCTCTTGGGAGCGGCAAATGTCTCATCTATATTCCGCGGGCCGCCCAGCCTGTGCCAGTGCTACAACACAACAAAGTTATTGATGCCCACGAGACGAGATTGAGATTCCCGCTTTGTTATTTCAAAACGAGAAAAGATGCCTGCTTTGTTTTGATGCCTACTTAAATTTGCTGTCGGCCACCGGTGTGGGTGGGAGTGACCCATGTGAAAGCATTGATGAGTGGAGTGCATGTTTCTCCGCCCTAGTGTGCGGTGATGTGCTCCCTAGTAGACAATCGAATGCCAACGGGAGCTGGTAGAGTCCGCTCACTGCTCCTCACATTTCACGCTGTTTTTCTTATGCATGAGAGAAGGCCGACCGAGGTAGTTCTCCCACGCCAAGGATTCGTTTGAATTTTCTTGCACTTACACCCTGCAGCTATTCTAATTTGAGGCACAACTCCTGGCTTTACACACTTGTCCTGCCACACCCTTGACGAACCCATAGACCCTGTTCTTTTCCTCCTCCCTGTCTCTACTCTCCCTCTCTTTTCCCACACCGCCCCACCAAGCGCCACTGTCGGGCTCCGTCCAAGACGCCTTCGTTTCTCCACCACGAGCGATGCCAGATCTTCCCCGATGAGAAGTGTCACCGAGTCTCGACCCTCCACCTCCAAATCAGGCAGCACCAGCCGTCCTCGCTATCCATACTTGAGCTCGCTGAGCCCCCCCCCCCTCCCCCCCCAAAGTTTGTTTGTGTTTTCTTTCATCGTGGAGCTGATTTATTACTAGAGTTCTTGATTCCTCTTTTGGTCCATGGCAGACGCGCTTTTTCATGTTCGTGATAGCTGCCTTCCTGGCATGCTTGAGCTAATTATTCATCTTCATGGTTTGTTCATACTCGATCCCGATCAGTTTTATATCTTCAAAAAATCCAAAGTTGTGTTCACTCATGAGAAATCAATTTGTCCATGGTAAACACATGAACATGCATCTTTTACTTTTTTTTGTGAATCAACATGCATCTTTCACTTTTTACTATGAGATTCAGTTCCCGCACCAAAATACTCCTTTTATTTGAGTATGAATATTGGGAAGATACAATTCATGGTCTAATTTTCTGCTTTCTTCATCCGTTTTACTTGATGGTTAAAGAAAAATCAGGAGATGTTCATGAAGTTTGCTCTAATATACATGATGCTAAAATTTGGTCACGTGTGAAGCATGGACTTTACGTTCAATCATGTAGTTATGAAGGAAGAAATAGAAAATCTTCATGTCAATCATGCATTGATATGTGCTTTGTTGTTACGACCAAAGGGAAAAGAGGAAATAGGGAAGGGTGCTATCTGCATACAAACATGATTGCCCAATGATAAAATGACTGAAGCTAGGGGTTTAAATGCAAAAAAGAACAAGAAACATGAATCTTACAATTGTTTGGGATGTCTAACCAATTTTGGTTTTGCATTCTTGTCCATGGGCCCTTCCTATCATATATTGTATGGTTTTCTTTCGTCTTAATCCAAAAATGCAGACATGGACAGCTAGAAAAGGAACTTGGTTAGGCCGCACTCGCTGATAGGGACAACAACATGCAGACATCGAAGATGGCTTCGAGGTCGAAGCATTCGGATTTTTCTAGTGGGTCGAATCAATCTAGTGGATATTATTTATATTTTGGGTTTTGCAAACATACCAACTGATTTTATTGAATTTTTTGGACTTCCCAATTGATTTTGTTCATCCACTCATCCTGCAACAGGTAGTATAATATAGTATAAAAAATATAAGATAATAGAAACTTGAGCCATATCAAAATATTAAAATCTTGTCACCTTGCAAGGAAAAAAAGGACTTTTCCCGCAAAAAGGGGAAAAAGGACTAAAACAAAACTGGAACTGAGACTGAGACTGAACCCGAAACCAAATCTTATAAAATCTATTTCGTGTTCGGTTTTCAAGTTTAGGTGTTGACGTTGTTGGGATACTTCTTTGTTTGTTTGGGAAGAGGCGTTGGGATAGATCTCTCGCTTTCTCTGTGTCCGCCTCGTTTTCCACACACACACTCACATACACACACACACACACAAGAGCTTTAGTATATGTTTGATTTTTCTTTGAATGTATAAAAGCGGGAATACTCCTTCAATTCTAAAATACTATGTATTGTTTTTTGATGTACCCCAAATCAAACAAAAAATTAAGCTTGAGCAGATTTATAGGAAAAAGTACTGATATCTAAAATACCAAATTAGTTTCGTCATGGAAATTTAGTTCACAATTAAGTATTGGTGTATTTTTCTACATGCTTCGTCATACTTGGAAATTTCAACTTTTCTTTTTGGATTAGAGACTTTGAAAAACGCTACTCTGCACACAAATTAAAATTAACGGTATTCTATTACTGAAAAGATGCATTTTCTCTTCTCACCCCTCCATCGTACTAGTTTCGTGGGCCAAATCATACATTTATCTTCTTTCATAAAATTAAAAAAAATCGCATCGTTAAAATGAATAAAAGGAGATGTATCTGAATGTATTTTAGTTCTAAATACATTCCTTTTTGTTTATTTTAATGACAAGTATTTTCGGACGGAGGGAGTACTAGACATGATATGGCATTATTTTTATGGCCATCATAGAAAGATAAGAATGGGTGGGTTGTCACGTTCTTGTCTTGCTGGAACGCATAATCGAGAGGTTTGGTACTTTGCCACTCAGACGTACGTCCACGTCTGGTTGTCGTGTTTGCGAGTTTCTAGCTGACACGCCCCCTCTACCCATAGAGAGGTAGACAAGTGGGTGTAAGGTCGTCTCTGTCTGAGTAATTAATCTACTGCCGTGCACCACTGACGCTACGCATCGTGCTCTAGAATAACCCGACGCAGCGGTGTGGTTCGTGCTCCGATTGCTTTGGTGACGGCACGGCCCGTCATCCATTAGTCTGTCAGGGAAGGCCACATTCGCCGGCGGCTCATCAGCAGGAGGCTCTCTTGGCCGACAAGTTGGGCTCGTCGTCGGCAGTTCGGTCAGAAGAAACTCTGGCAGATTAGTAGTATTATGTTTATGTTTATATTACAAATAAAAGAGGAGAAACCCAGGCGCTGGTTTTGACGGGAACGAGTACCGAACGGGATTTCCACTCCCAGGTGCGAAAGGAAAACGGTGTTGCTTCAACTTAACAAAGTCTTAGTCTATGCTATATGCATGGAATCTTCCATTGAGATTTATGCAAAAAAAAAAAATTATGTCTTGCATGTTGTGTCATTTGACTGAGACGTGATTAAATCTCAGTCTGATTGAGACCTAGCCCACACCCAAAAGGAAGACACATTGCAGCAGTTAGCCTGACTGATGTTCTCTTAGTCTGCTTAACTAAAACATTACTTTAAACTTTTAAAGTCGACAGCAGGAGTAGAAAAATAGCGGATTGAATGCTGGACTTGAGCCCGCTGACGGCAGTTGTATTCGTCTGAGCATTAGTCTGCAACAACGTACACAAGCCGTTTAAAAAAATTACAGTTTTGCTAAAGCACATCTAGATGTGCCATAAGTATTCCATGTCTAAGTCCTATGTTATTGATCTTACATTAAGATTCGTGTGGATATTTTTTTCTTTTTTCTTTTCCTCTTTTATGCTTGATTCACTCATTTAGATGTGCAATAACTATAGCATATCTAGATGTGTCCTAAACACACCCAAAAAATTATATGGCAGTACACATCGTCACTTTTTTTTTAGGTTACATCGTCACTTCTTGTGTTCGAAGCTGCTGTGAGGGGACAAAGAATACAGACCAACAACTAGCGACAAGAGAAAACCCTGTGGCCGGGGAGAATAGGAAGCCCCGCCGTGCCTGCAATGGACAAGGAAGTGGATACATAATGTATTCATGGCCGTCACAATTGGCGCGAGCACAGTGCCTCCGGCCGGCCTCATAGTGCTGTATACGGCCCGTGGTTACTTATACCATTACGATGTGTTCAAGCTTCTTCTTCCTTCACAGCCAGCTGTTTTTCTTTCCTCTTCTGCTAATGCAGCCAGCTGCTGTTACTAGTAAACTACGCCCTCTTGATTGTCTACGCTTCACAAATTGGTCCATAGATCAAGTCCGAGGGAGGAATTGTCTTGTTTGCTGACGGCAAGTTTTATATATGAATAATAATGAGTAAGAAGCCCGTTTGCTCCTACGAAACGACTTAACAGCCAAGTCATAAGAATTAATTCACTTGCTTTCATACCACCTCATTGTTGCAAAGAGTCACTCAAACTTTTTTTATGTAAAGGAGGCCATTGCCCGGCTTTGACTTAATGAAGCCCTTACAAAAACCAGTACAACACAACACCATACCACACCACAATACAAACAAAGAAAAAAAATGACAATATACAAGGGTGGTCAGGAGTAGTAACAGACCTCAAACCAAACAAAGGCGCAAAGACACCACTTGAAGTGATAGTGCCCTCAAACGTGGTCATAGGATCAAAGCAACTAATCCGTGATGTTTATAGTTTTAGTTTGCTCTAAAACATAAAACTCTCACTAATCGAACTATTTCACTATGAGGTTGCAGAACCTAATTTGCGACTTATGAGGCAACCGGTGCTGCTGCCGATAATAAGTACCATTCCTCCTCCACTACCCACATCGCCACCCCACAAGACATCTCTTCCACCCCTCACATCCTTCTTATCACGGTCCACAGTGGCGCTTTGATAAAGATGCGGCTATTATTATTTAACTAAGCAGAGGCGTTTTCAGGCGTTTTCATAACAAACAACGCGACCATACAAAATATGAAGCTTATTCTTACCATATGATGTTAAACAAAAACACTTACACACACGCACACTACTTGCATGATGCAAAAAAAAGTCTAAAAATTGCCGTGATGCACAACATTACTTGCCATGATGCAAAGAAAAAAAATCAGGTTAAGGCGAATTGTGAGTAAAACTGCCATGATGGCAAAAAATGTATGCAAAATTGACATGATGCTCAAAAACACTTCATGGCATAAATGTGAATGAATTGGCATGACACACACAAATCATTTGCCATGATGCAAAAAAAACATAGATTTAGATTAATTCAGTTTAAAAATTGCAATGATGCTAAAAAACACTTTATGTCAAAAACGTGAATAAATTGCCATGATGCACACATATAGTACAATACAATGTACATCCAGAGTTAAAAAAATTGCCATGATAAGACACTATTGTAAGATAAATATCTGCCACGCTGGCTGTACCGAACACGTGAAACATCTCCCATGTATTTTGCCATGGTCTAATTGTAAAATTTGCCATGTTTGGAAAATTTCCATGGTCTAAGAAAAATTTGACATGGTTAAGTAAGAAAAAAAACATAAAGATTTCCATAGGAGTGTTGCAAAAAAGACCTCAATTTGCCATTTTGGAATACAAAAATGTTATGAATTTGCCGCGTGAATTTAGAAAATATTTCTAAGATTGCCAATGGTAGAAAAAAACTTGACATGTGAACATTAAAAGAAGTTTAAAATTGCCATTTGACAAGTTTTAAATATTGCCATGTGAACATTTCCCATGTATTTTGCCATTGCCTAATTACTAAATTTGCCATGTCTAGAAAATTGACATGGTCTTAAAATTGCCATCATTTATTACCATGGTCTATTTACTAAAATTAAGGGGGGGGGGGGGGGGGGGGGCATTTGCAAAAAAAATATCATGGAAATTTTTTGGAAAAGAAAGAAATATGTTTGTAAGGTTTAGATGGCAAAAAATATCAGATTATTTGCCACAGTCTATAGAAATAAAAATGACAAAGTCCTATATAATAAATTTGCCCTGATGCAAAAATCAGAATTGCCATGGTAAAAATGATAAATTTTCCATGATCCACTGAAGTAATGTTGGCATGATCCATAAACTAAATTTGCTAGGTCAAGGAAAAAATAAATTTGCCATGATCCATAAACTAAATTTTCCATGCTTAAGTGAGAACAAATCGTGTGCAAGAATTACCATGACACTAAGTTGTCATGATGCTGAAAGAACATGACAATTGTGTATAAAATTACACACCATGGCAAATTTAAGGGTTTTGTAATTTTTTTGGTAAAATATGGCAAATTTAGAAAGTTGCCATGGCAAAAAATTAGGAATGTTGTTTTGTTAAAAAAAGGCATGGTACATCGACAAAATAAGAAATATCATGCTACGTTAGAGAAAACTTGCCATGTACATATAATAGTTTTGCCATGGTATTTTAATTAAAATTTCCATGTTTTATTAAGAAATTTGTTGTGCGCGTAAAAAGGAACAAATTATGAACAAAGAATTACCACGGGAGATTCATAATAAAAATTACCATGTTAATTTAATTAAAATGTCCATGTTTGATTGAGAACTTTTGCCGCGCATGTAAAAAACAAATTATGAACAAAGAATTACCATGGCAGATTCATAATAAAAATTTCCATGGTATTTTAATGAAAATTTCCATGTTTGTATGAGAGATTTGCCGTGTGTGTAAAGAAAGAACAAACTATGAACCAAGAATTTACCATGGCAAAAAGTTAATTTTGCCATGGGTAATTAATGGAAAATTGATGTGGCAAAAAGAAAAGGTACATTTTGCCATGGCAAAAAAAGTGAAGAGTTTGCCATGGCGATGTAGTTAAATTTCCACGGTTGTATGACAAAAAGGTTGAAAATTCATAATTTTCCATGGCAACTTTTTAAAACTATTCGTAATTAGGGGGCACAAATTATACGAAAAAGTATGTTTGCCATGGCAAATTTCAAAATACCATGCATGTGTGTCCAGCATCAATTTTGCATGGAAAATTTTAGAACACCATGGCATGAATAATTTACCAGGGTTTTTTTAACGAAAATGCTGATGGAGCAGCTTTTCATTGAAACTTGGGGGGTTTAGAGAGTTATATTACAACAGATTTACATGTCCAGTCCACAACCTGGTGGACATGCCTTCGCCATTGCCTCTAATGTGTCTTTCTTAGTCGAGTTCCCGTGGTCTGTTGAGGAGTGAGTTGGCCTTGCCCCATCCCGCCCTTTGCCAAACCGTTGCCTCCTCGATCATTCGTTCCACCACTGCCCGCTGCGGCGAGGGCTGGTTCCTGAAGATTCTTGCGTGGCGTTCGTTCCATATCGACCACCATACCAGCTATACCAGGGCGCTCCATTGCTTCTTCGTTGATGCAGGAACAATGCCATTGGTCTGCTCGACCCAACGCACCAGGGATGTTGTGTCGGCTGAGGGAGCGAGGCCTGGATGTAGGCCGCAGTGATGGAGATGTGGCAGGAAGTTAGCAGGTGCACGACGTCCATCATTGGTCCATTGCATAATGAGCAAGTCGGGTTGTGAGGCCAGCCTTTCTTCTCAAGAACATCGGCCATGTTGCAGCGACCAAGCAGTGCCAACCATGCAAATAGCTTGCATTTGCCCGGTGCATCGGATTTCCATATGAACGCAGCCCAAGCAGCTTGAGTGCAGCCCTCAAATTGAATTGTGTAAGCTGATCTTGTCGTGTACATGCCATTTGCTGTCCACTTCCAACGAATCCGATCAGGCTCTTCTGTTAGGTGTAAATTTTGGCCTCCTTGCCACAGCGTCAGGAATTCCCTTGTTGCCTGTGCAGATAGGTTTGCTTTGATGTGTCTGATCCATCTGTTGTTCTCCATGGCTTGCGCAACCGTGAGGTTTTTCCTGGTGCAGTGCTGAAAAAGCGCTGGGAAGGCATCCTGGAGGTTGATGCCCTTAAACCACGGCTCCTTCCAAAAGAGGATGCGGTCACCCTTGCCCAGCTAGAAGTCAACTGAGGCATTGAAGAGCGGTCTGACCGCAGGATCGATAGGCAGCTCCAGCCCCTGCCATGCCTTGTTGCTATCGGTCCAGGAAAGCCACAGCCACCTCATCCGTCAACATGGCACCCGCCGGGTTCGGGTGCGGGTAATGGTTGCCCAAACCCTTACCCGTCTCAATTTTTTTGCCCAAACCCGTACCCGTACCCGCACCTCGGGTTTCAGATTGTTCCCATACCCGTACCCGGCCGGGTGCGGGTAATACCCGCGGGTAAACATACCCATCTCGACCACCTTACTTAATTCACATTTCATCATGTATTTTTTTAGCATTTCCACATATATACACAAAATTATAGCATGTATACTTCAAAATTTCAACAAATATATACCACATTTTAGCATCTCAGCACATACATATCACGCTTTGTTGTACGATGGAATCAAAATGGTATTAATTTACAAAAGTGGGTAGCAATAAGCAGGAACTAGATGACACCAAACAATGCCAGATTCATCGATGAGTAGCCTATAAGTGAACTTCTTAGAGAAACATACACATATGTTCTTTTTTTCCAATTACAGGACAAAAAAGAGGGACACAATTTTCTATAATTTTCTTTAATTGAAGTTACTTGTGCAGCACCTACATTAAAATGATCAAATGAAGGAGACTATAATAAGATCAGTAAAATAAGAGACAAAATTATGAATTCACAAAATAAGATCAACACATTTAAATAACATCATGCACATTGGTATGGAGAGGGGATTTTGGGTCAAGGCTACGGTTGCATTTTCATGCAGCGGGTTTTTGCAGTGCAGCGGGTATGGGTATTGCCTTCCCATACCCATACCCGGCTTACCCAATGGGTAAAAAAAAATCCCATTTATAAACCCATGGGTATTTATTTTTCCCAAACCCTTACCCTAATAGGGTTTTTACCCGCCGGGTTCGCGGTTTGCGGGTACCCATTGCCATGTTGACTCATCCGTAGGGCGTGACTTTGGGCTGTCAGGTTGATGATGCCAAGCATACCGTAATCCTTTGGCCGACATACTGTACCTTTAAGTGCATCTAGTGCCACCCCTAGTTGGTTTTGGAGTATTGACGACAAACCTGGTTGAGGGACTGATGTGTTTCTGAGAATTGCAGGATAACACAGGTAGTAGTCCCTCCTTGATTCGGTTTACCTACCGGAGATGACCCCTAAAAATATGTGAAGACATTGAAGACAATGATGGTCTGTGAAGATATTCACATTGAAGACTATGACACGAGAAGACATTGAGTGAAGACTATGGGCCTTGAAGACTTAGTTGTTTCGTTGTTTCCTTTTCTTCTTTGTTGAGTCATAGGAACCACCGCCTTTGTTAAGTGGGGTCCAAGTGAACAAAGTCGAGTGGTCAAGTGATGCTCAAACCAAATCCTATGTCTTCGAGCGAAGACAATGAAAGCAAATCTTATCCTGTGTCGGATAAGTCAACTTTACTTGTAGCCCAAGTCAAGCTGCCGCGTGTGTTTGAAATCTGACCGTTGCGACACGTGTCAGTTCCTTAGTGACCCAGGGTCATTTCGGACAAATCCGATCGGGTTGCCCGGTGGCTATAAATAGCCCATCCCCTACAGCATAAATTGGTGGCTGCTCAGAGTTAGTGCACGGCTTTTGTCGTTTGAGAGCAACCCACCTCCGAAGCCTTTGAGAGAGAATCCTTGCGAGGATAAAGCCCAAACCACCCAGAGCCCAAAGAGTGTTTGGCATCCTTTGAAGTCTTACATCTGCGTGATCGAAGACTTGTTACACTTGAGGACTGTGAATCCTCCGGCCCGGTTAGGCGTCGCTTTCTGCATCCAAGAGCCATTGTGGATTGCGGTGAGCGAAGTCTTTGAAGGTTGAAGTCTACCTTGAAGACTTACCAGAGTAATTGGGGGAGGACTGTAGCTCAAGGGGAATAAGGTGAAGACGAGGTCTTCTGAGTTGAACCTCAGCCTCCCTAACCAGACGTACAATTGTCACAGCAACTGGAACTGGTCCAACAAATCATGTGTCCTTCTGAAGCCACTGGTTCTATCTCTTACTCCTCTATACTTATAGTTTGTCTTAGTGAAGTCATTGCACCTTGTATTATCTGTGTGACTTCACTGTGACTATCTGTTCTGATTGGCTTCATACTATCTTCCATCCTGATCTTTACTACCTAGCTGCTATTAGTCTTCATGCTTTCACTTCATTGAATACTTGACTATGGCTTGTCTAGTGTAGTCTACCTTCCGCTGCATTAGAATAGTGTTGTTTATATCGTCTGTCTTTGAAACTCGCATGTTTTGAAGACTTTCATAAAAATCGCCTATTCACCCCCCCTCTAGTCGATAACTAGTCCTTTCAATTGGTATCAGAGCAAGGTGCTCCCTTGTTCTGTGTGATTCGGTTTAACCACCTAGAGTTTAGCTATGTCGACTGCAGGGATAATCAAAGTCTCATTGTGTGCCCCATCTTGATGGCCTTTGAATATCCCTCTTGGAAGAATAGGATGCGCATGCATCTTGAAGCCATTGATGTCGATCTATGGTATGTCGTCAAGAACGGCGTTCCTAAGGTAGTGAAGGTGTCACCCTGGCGATGTCAAGAAGTTCATTCAAGCTGGACTCTACCGCCAAGAACATCATCTGTGGTCACCTTACCAAAGGACGATATGGCCGTGTGAGTGCTCTGGAAATGTCGAAGCTAGTGCGGGACTGGCTATCCAAGGTCAATGAAGGCGTCTCAACCCGGCCGAGATCAGCGATGTCAAGATTACTCGCAGCCTCTTCAACCGCTTCAAGAGACACGACAACGAGAATGTCCAGCTCACATTTGATCGCCTCACTGATATCACAAATGAGCTCCAAGCACTCGACGCCACTGAGATCACGAAGCATGAGATAGTGAAGACACTACTGAGATCTCTTGACAGCTCATTTGACACCTTAGCCACGATGATACAAGAACGCATACGATTTCAAGACTCTCGATCCATCTGACATACTTGAGAGGCTCAACACACATGAGTACCAGCTATCTGAGAAACGAGATATCTATGGCCCCCTCTATGGACGAACTCGAGCTTTGAAGGCAAAGGCTGCTGCTTCCTCATCTGAAGAAGAATCATTGCGATTACGGTGATCCACGAAGACATTGGAAAGGAGCTTGCTATGCTTGTGAAGAAGTTCCAGAAATTCGCCAAGAAGAAAGGCTTCAGAAAGTCTTCACGATCCAGCTCAAGAAATGATGAAGCTTCTGCCTATGATCACAAGAAGATAACATGTCACAAGTGCAAGAAACCTGGTCACTACATCTCTGAGTGTCCACAGTGGGACAATGAGAAGAAGAAGAAGAAGAAGAGCAAAGAATATGATTCTGATGACAACAAGAAGAAGAAATCCTCAAAGTCTTCTTCCAGATATTCATCACACAAGAAGAGCTCATCTGGCAAGGCCCGTGCTTTTGTTGGCAAGGATATGGATTCAGAAGAGGAGTCTGCTTTAGAGGAGGCGGAGGTGGAGTGCGAGGGGAGTCGACTCGGGTGTTGCGAGTCGGCCCTAGCTTACGCCTCGTCGCCAAGTCCATCTTCAACACTTGAAGACAATGGCTCCATCACCAACACCGATGATAATGACGAGACGACTCGCCTCCCACCCTCTTGCTTCATGGCACGTGGTGCCAAGGTAAAATCACGTGACGCTTACTTTCAAACATCAAGTGAAGATGACTCGATTGTGAATCAAACCCAGCTACAAAACACTTGCTAAAATTGCAAATCGAACAATGTAAAGCTATGGAACATACTCAAAAACTGTTAGACAAAAGCGATGACCTATTGGACACGGAAATGACCCGTTCTCAGTCCTTAGTTGAAGACATTAAAAATCTTCATGCTAAGTACCAAGCACTTGAAATTCGTCATGAAACGCTCACAACCACTCACGAAAAGCTCTCCTATGATTATCTTCAAAGGAAGCAAGAGCTTGAGAAATTGAGAGCGGCTCATGAAGATCTTCAAAAAGAGAATGAGTCACTTGGCTCAACAAATCAGTTCCGCTCGGAAGGATTTGAACCACCTTGTCTAAAATGCCTTGGCGTGATAACGCTACTTACATTCTTGAATGTTCTCTCGCTGCTCTTTGTTGCAATATCTTCAGCTGGCGATGCGGTAACTAACCCCTCTGCGGAGGATACCACTACTATTGCTGATGAAAATGCTAGGTTGAAGACATTGCTTGAAACAGGGATGTACAAAAGTCTCAAAGGGCATCGAGACAACATGCGATGTCCTCAAAAAGCAGATTATGAACCGAAACCCTAGGAAAGAGGGTGTTGGGTTCGAGAGGAAAATTAATGTTGATGGCTCCTACTGGAAGCCTGAGCAGTACACCAAAACCACATGGGTTGCTGCAAAGGGACCTTCAGTGGATCCATCCACCTTATCTGGCTTCACCTGTGCTAACCCTATTATCATTGATGAATCCTTTGATGCCAACTATAAACTGTTTAAGAATCAGAATGGTGAAGTGTTTGCCAGGTATATTGGTACTAACTGTAGGAACGGGCCACCTATGAAGAAGATCTGGGTTCCCAAAAGTTGTCTTGAGAATCTTCTTGTGAATGTCATCATGACACCACCTGGGAAGAAGACAAATCCCAGACCAAAGGCTTCATATGACCCAAAGGATTCATACAGACAGAGGACTCACCCGAGTCACCCTAACGCCAATGTTTTGCAGGGAAACCATACTCAGACTTATGAATATCAGCGTGTGTCTTCAAACCGCTATGTTCATAGAATTAAGAACTTTTCTGCTTATTCATATGCGTATCGTTCTTCTCCTGCAAGGCTATTTGCTAGGGCTCCAAAGCCGAAGTTCTCAGATGCTGCACTTAGACTCATTGCTTCTAAGCCACCCTTGAAGATGTGAGTGGTTAAGAAGAATTAACTTTCTTTTGTAGGGAAAGGTCACCAGCCGGAAATCAAAGGCGTCTGATGCTATTGCTGGGGACCTAAAACATCTTGTAGGGCGCAAGATCAAATGCCCAAATGGTCTTACTATGTATTTTGTTCCTGAATCATTTGCCAAACATCCTATCAGTCCTAATCTTGATCTGAGCTTTGATAATCCTCTTGCTCGTCAAATGTTTATGCTTCACAATACTCTTGGTGAAGCCTATCCCCCTAACTGCACTGTAGGCTACGACACCTTGTGCTTCAGAATGGATTATGGATAGCGGATGCACTAACCATATGACTGGTGATCGAAGTCATCTCATGGACTCAACCTTACGTCCATCAGACAAAAGTCACATCACATTTCTTTGACCTTTGGTAAAAGCAAGGTATTGGGTCTAGGTAGAGTTGCAATCTCAAAGGATCAACACATGTATAAAGTGATGCTTGTTGAATCCCTTGGTTTCAACTTAATGTCTATCTCAATGCTTTGTGACTTAAACATGATTGTGCTATTTGGAAAATATCGATGCCTTGTACTAATGGAATCTGACAAGTCTCTAGTCTTTGAAGGGTATCGAAAAGACGATCTATATATGGTAGATTTCTCAGCAGGACCACGGATGGCCGTATGTCTTCTAGCAAAGGCTTCAGAATGCTGGCTCTGGCATCGAAGGCTAGGGCATGCTGGCATGAAGAACTTGCACACTCTCGCGAAGAAGAAGCATGTCGTGGGTGAAGGAAATATACCCTAGAGGCAATAATAAAGTTATTATCTATTTCCTTATATCATGATAAATGTTTATTATTCATGCTAAAATTGTATTAACCGGAAACATAATACATGTGTGAACACATAAACAAACAGTATGTCACTAGTATGCCTCTACTTGACTAGCTCGTTAATCAAAGATGGTTATGTTTCCTAACCATAGACATGAGTTGTCATTTGATTAAACGGGATCACATCATTAGGAGAATGATATGATTGACTTGACCCATTCCGTTAGCTTAGCACTTGATCGTTTAGTATGTTGCTATTGCTTTCTTCATGACCTATACATGTTCCTGTAACTATGAGATTATGCAACTCCCGTTCTGGGAGGAACACTTTGGGTACTACCAAAGCGTCACAACGAATCGGGTGATTATAAAGGAGTACTACAGGTGTCTCCAAAAGTATATGTTGAGTTGGCATAATTCGAGATTAGGTTTTGTCACTCCGATTGTCGGAGAGGTATCTCTGGGCCTTCTCGGTAATACTCATCACCTAAGCCTTGCAAGCATTGTAACTAATGAGTTAGTTATGAAATGATGTATTACGGAACAAGTAAAGAGACTTGCTGGTAACGAGATTGAACTAGGTATTGGATACCGACGATCGAATCTCGGGTAAGTAACATACCGATGACAAAGGGAACAACGTATGTCGTTATGCGGTTTGACCGATAAAGATCTTCGAAGAATATGTAGGAACCAATATGGGCATCCAGGTTCCGCTATTGGTTATTGACCGAGAATAGTTCTAGGTCATGTCTACATAGTTCTCGAACCCGTAGGGTCCGCACGCTTAACATTTCGATGACAGTTTATTATGAGTTTATAAGTTTTGATGTATCGAAGTTTGTTCGGAGTCCCGGATGTGATCACGGACATGACGAGGAGTCTCGAAATGGTCGAGACATAAAGATTGATATATTGGAAGCCTATGTTTGGACTTGGAAGGTTCGGGTGAAATCGGGATTTTCGAGGAAACCGGGGTTACTGGAACCCTCCCGGGGATGTTGGGCCTCAATGGGCAATAAGGGAGAAGAGGAGGGCCGGCCGGGGCAGGCCGCGCCCCTCCCCTAGTCCGAATAGGACAAGGAGGCGCCCCCCTTCCTCTCTCCCCTCACCCAAGTCCTAATCCAACTAGGAAAGGGGGGGGGGTCCTACTCCCGGTGGGAGTAGGACTCCTCCGGCGCGCCTCCTCCTAGGGCTGGCCGCACCCCCCCTTGCTCCTTTATATACGAGGGCAGGGGGCACCCCATGACACACAAGTTGATCTACGGATCGTTCCTTAGCCGTTTGCGGTGCCCCCCTCCACCATATTCCACTTCGGTCATATCGTCATGAGCTTAAGCGAAGCCCTGCGCCGATAGAGTCATATCGTCGTGGAGCTTAGGCGAAGCCCTGCGTCGGTGGAGCATCATCATCGTCACCACGCCGTCGTCTTGTGGAACTCATCCCGACGCTTTCTGGATCGGAGCAGGATCGTCATCAAGCTGAGCGTGTCTTTGAAATCGGAGGTGCCGTGCGTTCGGTACTTGGATCGGTCGGATCGTGAAGACGACGACTACATCAACAGCGTTGTTATAACGCTTCCGCTTACGGTCTACGAGGGTACGTGGACATACACTCTCCCCTCTCGTTGCTATGCCATCACCATGATCTTGCGTGTGCGTAGGAATTTTTTTGAAATTACTACGTTCCCCAACAGTGGGCATCGAAGGCGTCAAGTTCAAGAAGGACCATCTGTGTGGCGCCTGCAAAGCTGGAAAGATGACTAGGGCCAAGCATCCCTCAAAGACAATCATGACTACATCTCAACCCTTCAAGCTGCTTCACATGGATCTATTCGACCCTACTCACTACTCTACTCTCAATGCTACTGCTTGCCTCTATGGCTTCGTAATTGTTGATGATTACTCTAGATATACTTGGGTACATATAATCCTCTACAAGACTGAAGTGCAGGATGTCTTCAGACGCTTTGCCAATCGTGCCATGACGAACTATGGCGTCAAGATCAAGCATATCAGAAGCGACAACGACACTGAGTTCAAGAACACTGGCCTCGACCTCTTTCTGGATACACTTGGCATCACACATGAGTTCTCTGCTCCTTATACACCTCGTGAGAATGGCATCGCGAGCGCAAGAACAGAACTCTCATTGAGATGGCACGAATGATGCTTGATGAGTACAAGACTCCACGGAAGTTACGGCACGAAGCCATTGACCTTTGCTTGCCACATCATCAACTGCGTTTTATCTTCAAAAGCTTCTTAAGAAAACATCCTATGAGCTCCTAACTGGTAAGAAGCCAAATGTAAGCTACTTCAGAGTATTTGGTGCTAGGTGCTGGATCAAGGATCCACATCATACTTCAAAATTTGCACCGAAAGCACATGAAGGTTTTATGCTTGGTTATGGAATGGATTCGCACTCCTACAGAGTCTTCAACTTCTTTCACTATAAAATGGTTGAAACTGTAGATGTGCGGTTCGATGAAACTAACGGCTCGCAAAGAGAGCACCTGCCAAATGTGCTAGATGAAGTACCTCCACGTGAATCTATCAAGCAGATGGGAATTGGAGATATCATACCCTCCGAGAATCAATCTGAAGAGGAGCTTGTCATTTCTGCACCTAATCAACCTGAAGCCAATGCTCGATGCGAAGACAATTCCCCAAATGATGACATTGATCGGCAAGAACAAATCTTAAATCCTGCTCATCCTCGTGTTGCAAATGAAGTTCAGATTGAGAAGATAATTGACAGCTTGAATGCACTGGTCCACTCACTCGTTCAAAAGCAACTCAAAGAGCAACACAGCTAACCAACTTCGTGGGCATTTTGCATTTGTCTCAATCTACGAACCCAAGAAAGTTGATGAAGCCTTCATGGAACCTGAATGGATTCAAGCTATGCAAGAAGAGCTTCAACAGTTCGAGCTGAATAATGTGTGGGAATTGGTCAAGCGTCGATCCTCGGAAGCACAATATCATTGGCACCAAATGGATATATCGCAACAAGCAAGATGAGCATGGTCAAGTTGTCGAAACAAGGCTCGTCTCGTTGCAAGGTTACACTCAAGTGGAAGGAATTGACTTCGATGAAACATTTGCTCCGGTGGCAAGACTTGAAGCCATTCGCATCTTGCTAGCCTATGCAAATCATCACAACATTCTTACGTATCAAATGGATGTGAAAAGTGCTTTTCTCAATGGAAAGATAGAAGAATAAGTATATGTCGCACAACCTCGAGGCTTTGAAGATCCAAAACATCCACGATATGGTATACAAGCTCAACAAGGCCTTTGTATGGCCTCAAACAAGCCCCTCGTGCTTGGTATGACACACTCAAAGACTTCACGAAGAGCAAAGGCTTCAAACCTGGTTCACTAGATCCTACACTCTTCACGAAGACATATGATGGTGAACTATTTGTGTGCCAAATCTATGTGGGCGACATTATCTTCTACCGCACCAACAAGAAATACAATGATGAATTTGGTCACATGATGCAAGAGAAATATCAAATGTCCATGATGGGCGAGCTGAAGTTCTTTACGGGTCTCCAAATCCGTCAACAACGCATAGCGACATCTTCATATCTCAAGAAAAATACCTCAAAGATTGCACGAAGAAGTTTGGAATTCAAGGCGCAAAGGATACACGACGCCAATGCCAACCAAAAGTCATCTAGGTCCCGACGACAATGGTAAAGAGTTTGATCAAAAGGTATATCGTTCCATGATTGGTTCTCTGCTTTACTTATGTGCATCTAGGCCAGATATAATGCTTATTGTTTGCATGTGTGCCCGATTCCAAGCGACACCAAAGGAATCGCATCACCTAGCTGTGAAGCGAATTCTTGATATTAAACACACCCCAACACTAGGATTATGGTATCCAAAGGGCTCGAGTTTGATCTAGTTGGATTCTCGAGATGCTGATTATCTTTGGTGACAAGGTTGATCGCAAGTCCACATTAGGCACATGTCACTTTACGGGACGATCTCTTGTCATTGGTCTTCAAAGAAGCGTAACTGTATCTCTCTCTCTTGCTGAATACTGAATACATTCTTCTTTGGATCCTGCTGTGCTTAGCTTCTCTGGATGAAGCAAACTCTCAAAGACTATGGTATCCATCGAAGAATGTGCCTCTCTATTGCGATAACGAGAGTGCCATCAAGATTGCCAACAATCCAGTTCAGCACTCGAAGACAAAGCACATTGAAATTCGTCATCACTTTCTCAGAGATCATGTTATGAAGGAAGATATTGATATCATTCACGTCAAGACAGAAGAACAGTTGGCTGGTATCTTCACAAAGCCCTTGGATGAGAAAAGGTTTTGCAAGTTGCGGTGTGAGATAAATATCTTGGAATCCTCAAATGTCCAGTGAATGGACACACATCCTAACACTTATGCATTTTGATGACTTAGATGTGCAACACACAAAGTAATGTATATCTTCAATCGATGAAGACATACACTCTAAGTGTGAATACATTAATGTGGAAATTGACTTCGGAGCGGCACGATAATTGTGCGCCATGTCTGGGTTTAATACTTCCTATACGGTAGGTAACGCCACCACCAAACTCTTGTTTGAAGTGTTTTTCTTGGCGTTATATTTGCAAAGTCTTGACAATTGATTTGTCTTCAACATTGATTTGAATTCATGATTAACTGCACCATGTTGATTTGGTCTTGACTCTGTTATATACATATATTGTGTTGTGTCCTCTACAACATTCACTTATAGCTATGTCGTCTTGCTTGAATCTTTTGAACTAAGTGAATGTGATTGGACCCTAACCTCTTTATGCTTCCTACCTCAAGCTCTATCTATCCAAATCATATGCATTCTCATGAAACTGTCGAATGTCTTCTCCGCGTCCTTGTCAACAGAAGATACAGAGACAAACTTTAACTCTATTTTTAATGCTATATCCTTTTGCCTGAAACCCGGAGAATGCGGAACTACCACCCCGACAATCCAGGCGAGCATGGGAACATGGAACAACTCTCAATGTGTTGCATGTGTGCCACGTGTCCTTCAGATGTGAACCGCCCGAAGTGCTGGCGTAATGCTTGTGCCGTCTCCTTCCTTATAAATACCCATCACATCTCGGTCAAAAATTATTCTTCCACCTCGCCACCTCTCGCAAACCCTAGCACCTCTGCTAGCTCTCGACGCCAGCGTGACAAGCGCTTAGCTGCCGTGACTTCTCCGACAGCGTCCTCACGCCGGCCGCGGACCTCCTCCTCTCCGCCGCCGCCGTAGGTGTCCTCCGTCGCCAAGTTAGGGCACGGAAGATCGAACTGCTCGGCCTCCAACTTCGCTCCGTCTAGCAGTTCTTCACGTGGTAATGAAAATTCACTTTTTACCGTCTTTTCGATCTGATAGATTCATCCTTCCTTACCAAAAGTGGTTTCTAGATCCCCAAGTTGAATCTATCTCTTCGCATCTCATACTATGCCTAGTCCATTCACTTATGCTTCTTTACAAGTTTGATTCCTCACTTGTACTTATTCTTGGATTTGTACAAATCTGGAACCAACTGTCATCAAATAAGTGAATGTCTTCGCGTTGTGTGGTCAATGTCTTCAAACTGATTTATCTTCAAAATCTTCTGAGAATGCATATGACCTCTTCCCTTCCCTCGCACCTCTAATCTGTCACGGTACATGTCCGTGGGAGAATCCCTTGGTTCTCATAGTCTGCATTCATTTGCGAAATTCTTACTGACATCACATCAACTCTCCGGAGCAGTTCTGTCGACCAGCGTGACGGAAGCCTTTGGATGTTGAAGCCATTCAGACTGAACCTCATGGCAACAGAGAAGTCTGCAAGGAAGGGTGGCAGACAGCGCCGTGGGAACACTTCCAAGGATTTGCCTCCAAATTCGCACGAGCTGTACAAAACAGATCCAGTGGAAACCTATACGGGCCGCAAGAATCGAATCCAATGGATTCGAAGATATTGGGTAGAAGAATGGTTCAAATACCGCTTCGTCACAGAAGAGTATGCAGAGAAGAATGCCATCAAGGCACCCTGGGGTGATATTTTGTACAAGAATCTTCCACCCAGGACCCAGGCTGAAGCTATTGAGCAAGGATTCTATCCATGCATGGTGCGCGGACCACAACCTGAGGATGCTGACCCTTCTTCACTGCAATGGTGCCGTGAGGACCATCTGTTCAAGCGCAACTACCAGTTCGCCAAAGACTCAGCTGCGAAGAACAAGAAGGCTCTAGGGCTTGACTTCAACCCTGGTCCTTCCTCACCTCGGGACGATGGCACCCGTGAAGCCAATGAGAACAGGATCGGCCCTTCTACAACCTTCTTTGGCCTCATCACTCACATTGTTGTTCAAGGTGCCAAAGTGGATCATTACGATGATGGTGCCGACAATCGATGAAGCCCCAGCTCCTACTCCAAAGCCGAGAAGCAAAAAGAAGGCTAAAGCTTCAAAGTCATCTGCTGCTCCAAAGGCTTCACGAGTGAAGCCATTGGCAATCGCCCTCCTGCTCCCAAGTAACAACTACGAAGATCTCTCGCATCTCCAAAAGCGTGAGAAGCCACAGAAGAAACCAGTTCAGCGACACGGTCAAGCAGCGACACTGCTGCCGTTACGAGGAACGAATAAAGCCATTGATTTGTCTTCAGATGAAGAATTTGGCAATGATGCTCTCGAGCAGTTGATCAAGAGAAAGCAAGAGGTGGAGATCTTCAATGATCTGCCCCTCTTCGATGTGAACATCTTGCACAATTTCATTGATGAATGGTTCAACAATCAAGATATCAGCTTTGATAATCTTCAACTCCCTATTGGCATCAGCGCCTCCTTCCAAGGCGCCATTGCTCCTGAGCTGGCTCTGGCTCAGTGAATTGTTGAAATGAAGCACAAGATTGATTTTGAGAAGGAAAAAGTTCAAGAAGCATGTGGCCAAGCTGAGTGTGGCTGATGTCTAGAAATTCAAGGTGATGCTCAATGACCTCAAGGAGGCGTTTCACAAGAAACGAGAGGAAGCCAAAGGCTCAAGAGAGCGCATGAAAACTCTAGCTGCAAAGTGTGTTCAGGCTTACAACAAAGCTGAAAAGCGCAAGGCTCTTGGGCGTCCTGGCATTGACCCTAAGATGGCTGCCAAGCAGAAGAAGAAGCATACTATGGCCCAGACTGAAGCTCCACGGCGGGAAGAACCTCACATTGTCTTCCCAGCCAGCATGACAGGCTCGAAGCCTAAGGTCTCCACAGTGGCTTCAGATCAGCAGAAAACCAAGGCAGCTGAAGCCGAAGCCAGAAAGCGCAAAACCAAGAACACTACAGATGATGCACCACCCCTCAAGAAGAGGGAGACCAAGAAGAGAGATCGGGCTGCTCCCAGAGAGCCCCTTGTTGTTGAACCCATTGCATTTGCTCCCCCTCCATTTGCAAATCAAGAACGTCGATTGATTGTTCATGAGCCTGCTTCCACATAGGCTCCTGAAGCTCAAGAGGTTCCAGTCGTTGACCCCATCGCGACTGAAGACATTGGTCCCCAAGACAATATAGACGACGATGAAGTCCTTCCTCAGATCCAGCGCCCGACGGTATCATCGCCTGCTCTCACGAACAGCGAGCTCATCAGTATTGGTCGTACTTTGACGCCAATCTCACAAGATGCCTCATGGGCTGATCGCCCCCAACCAGAAACTCCAAATCAAGACTCACCAAGTACACCCCGTCCTTCACCAGTGCCAGTCATCAGCCCCATTTCAAATGATGACAACTACATGGAGACCACACCGTCACCAAAAGCGTCGCCCGTGTTCCAACGGCTTCGCAAAGGCCTGAGGCCATCCGTCTCCATGACTACCATCACAGAAGAAGACTCAAACTTGTCCAGCTCAGTGGCACGTCAAGTGTTCCCTGAAGACAATCCTTCTGTGACGGTCCCAGTGTCTGAAGCTAATGTTGCTGAAGACAATCCGGCTGCATCAGCCGAAGAAAGACAAGAAGAAGAGCGTGTCGCTACTCCCCCTACCACTCAAGAAGTTGTTCTAGAAGAGAACGCGTTATGCATGCCCGACCCTCCAGCTACTCAAGTGGAGGTTGAGAATACTGAGGCTGCCACCAATAACACCACTGAAGCCAATGACGTTGTCATGACTGAAGACACTGTGGAGCCTGCACTGAACACTATGCCAAAAGTCAATGAAGCCAATGATGCACATGCAACTGATGTGCAGCCAGTCGCCTCTGTTGATGCCACTGCTCCTGTTCCGCCACCAAGGCCACATACTATCGAGCAAGCATACAACTATGGCCAGCTAATCACTGTCAAATGGCCTCTTCTGGTTCCTCCACCTGCCGCTGGTCCTCAATTTGATTACCATGTTGAGCACAGGCCTCAGGTTCAGAAGCCAAAGCCAAGACTGCCCAGGTTCCCAGGGACTGCCACTTCACCAGGGTCCTTCAATGCTAATGGCTTCAAAACGCACAACACTTTCTTTGATAGCGCCAAGAACCCCTACTCAAGGCCAAGGATTTCATCTGATCGGTTCTGGAGCTATCATCAGCGTAGTTATTACTCATGCATTTTATACAATCAAGGTCGCATATTCCCACATATGCGTCTTGACACTGAAGCCATAACTGGCCTGCCCTATTTGGAAGAAGCGCTGGATTGCTTTAGAGAGTCTGCCCTATTGCAGTTCGTCACTGACAAGGAGCACTGGAATGAAGAACTGCTGCTCCAATTCTATGCCATCCTTCATATTCGTGGCTACAACAGGGATCCAAAGACATGGGTCCTTGAGTGGATGACAGGAAATGTCCATCATGAAGCCAAAGTTCTTGATGTCATTGAGCTTACTGGCCTTCCCACTCCAGGTGATCTATATGAACCTGGTTGTCAGCTTCACAGTGCTGCTTTGGAGTGCATTCTTCACAAGCCTGAACCCGACATGAGCCAGATGCTTAGCATGATGAAGCCTTTGCCTCCAGATGCAGAATATCCTAAGGAGTTCTTTGTTGAAGACCTTGAGTTTCTGCCACGTACCATCTATCACATTATACGGTGAACTCTTTAGCCCATCAAAGGACATTCTCCACATGCTAAGCTGGAAGGTGCAATGAAGACCTTGGTCTTCCATATTCTTCACGGCAAATGCTCAATGCACAAGACTTCTTTATCTGCCAACTTGCTGCATCAGGATCTGACATCTTTGGTCTGAAGTTCTATGCTCCCTGGATCATGCGTCTGATCAAGCTCCACTCTGCCTTCAACTATCAGCCCTCTGCACGCAACCATATCATCTATTTGCCAAAGGTTGATGCGTCTGTTGAAGCCATCTACCCGAGCCTGCCAAGGAGCCAATTCATCTTCACGGTGCGAGATCACCAAAGCTTCACTCAGCCCATTGAAGGAGTACAGGCTGCCACTCGTGCTTATCCCCTGGCTGGTACTACGCGTGCACCTCACCGTGCCCACACTGAAGCCACTGAAAGCACAATTGCTCAACGGCCTCGGAAGCGATCTCGTGTTCTCAATGACCGAGAGCTTCTCGTTGCCCTTCATCAGAAACAGGATAAGCATCATGATTGGCTAAAGCGCCAGATGCAAAGCTTCTGGGTGGACGTAAACAGGATTCACAACCTTGCCACCAAGAATGCCTTTGTCGCCCATGAAACCTGTCGGCGACCATGGAAAGGGCTGACGCTTATGTGTCCTGAAGATGATCTTCAAGACGATGGATTCTCTGAACGATTCAAGTTTGACACAACACCTCCTAGAAAGGTTGTACTGCGACGAACTCCATCTCTTGAAGACTCTGAGTACTCCTCCTCTGCTGCAACAGTAAATGCCAGAGTCATTGATGATGAATATGATGCTACTTCGCCAGCTCCAACGCGTGTCGACACTGCACCAAGTTCTTCTGCACCACCAAACCTCAACGATGACCCTACTGCTTCACCTACTCCTCATGGGAACGAGTAGAGCCTATGTCTTCAAACCTTTTTGGTCCTTACTGACAAAAGGGGGAGAAGCATTAGGTTGATAGTCTTCAAGCGGGTCCTGATGGGTGGTTGATATACTTTTTGCCTAGTGTTTACAACTCTTGTTTTGCTACATTTGGTTCTTTGAGTTGTAATACTTGAACTTGATGGTCGTCTCCTCCTTTTTCTGCTATTCTGTGTGCTGTGATGATAAATTTGTTGGGGAACGTAGTAATTTCAAAAAAATTCCTACGCACACGCAAGATCATGGTGATGGCATAGCAACAAGAGGGGAGAGTGCATGTCCACGTACCCTCGTAGACCGTAAGCGGAAGCGTTATAACAACGCGGTTGATGTAGTCGTACGTCTTCACGATCCGACCGATCCAAGTACCGAACGTACGGCACCTCCGAGTTCAGCACACGTTCAGCTCGATGACGATCCGGGACTCCGATCCAGCAAAGTGTCGGGATGAGTTCACAAGACGACGGCAGGCGTGGTAGCGATGATGATGCTCTACGGTAGCGAGGCTTCGCCTAAGCTCATGACGATATGACCAAGTGAAATATGGTGGAGGGGGCACCGCTGACGGCTAAGGAACGATCCGTAGATCAACTTGTGTGTCATGGGGTGCCCCTGCCCCGTATATAAAGGAGCAAGGGAGGAGGAGGCCGGCCCTAGAAGGGCGGCGCCAAGGGAGTCCTACTCCCACCGGGAGTAGGACTCCTTCTTCCTAGTCCAACTAGGAGAAGGTGGGAAAGGAGGGAAGTGGAGAAGGAAGAGAGAGGGGGGCCGCGCCCCAAACCCCTTGTCCAATTCGGACTGGGCTTGGGAGGGGCGCGCGCCACCTCCTGGCTCCTTCCCACTAAGGCCCATTAAGGCCCATTAAGGCCCAATACTCTTCCCCGTATTCCCGTAACTCCCCGGTACTCCAAAAAATACCCGAATCACTCGGAACCTTTCCGAACTCCGAATATAGTCGTCCAATATATCGATCTTTACGTCTCGACCATTTCGAGACTCCTCGTCATGTCCCCGATCTCATCTGGGACTCGAACTCCTTCGGTACATCAAAACTCATAAACTCATAATATAAGCATCGCCGTAACGTTAAGCGTGCGGACCCTACGGGTTCGAGAACTATGTAGACATGACCTAGAACTGTTTTCCGGTCAATAACCAATAGTGGAACCTGGATGTTCATATTGGCTCCTACATATTCTACGAAGATCTTTATCGGTCAAACCGCATAACAACATACGTTGTTCCCTTTGTCATCGGTATGTTACTTGCCCGAGATTCGATCGTCGGTATCCAATACCTAGTTCAATCTCGTTACCGGCAAGTCTCTTTACTCGCTTTGTAATACATCATTTCATAACTAACTCATTAGTTACAATGCTTGCAAGGCTTAGGTGATGAGTATTACCGAGAAGGCCCAGAGATACCTCTCCGACAATCGGAGTGACAAAACCTAATCTCGAATTATGCCAACTCAACATATACTTTTGGAGACACCTATAGAGCACCTTTATAATCACCCAGTTACGTTGTGACGTTTGGTAGCACACAAAGTGTTCCTCCGGTAAACAGGAGTTGCATAATCTCATAGTTACAGGAACATGTATAAGTCATGAAGAAAGCAATAGCAACATACTAAACGATCAAGTGCTAAGATAACGGAATGGGTCAAGTCAATCAGATCATTCAACTAATGATGTGATCCCGTTAATCAAATGACAACTCATGTCTATGGTTAGGAAACATTACCATCTTTAATTAACGAGCTAGTCAAGTAGAGGCATACTAGTGACACTCTGTTTGTCTATATATTCACACATGTATTATGTTTCTGGTTAATACAATTCTAGCATGAATAATAAACATTTATCATGATGTAAGGAAATAAATAATAACTTCATTATTGCCTCTAGGGCATATTTCCTTGATCTCCCACTTGCACTAGAGTCAATAATCTAGTTCACATCGCCATGTGATTTAACAAAGAATAGTTCACATCACCATGTGATTAACACCCATAGTTCACATCGATATGTGATCAACACCCAAAGGGTTTACTAGAGTCAGTAATCTAGTTCACATCGCTATGTGATTAACACCCAAAGAGTACTAAGGTGTGATCATGTTTTGCTTGTGAGATAATTTTAGTCAATGGGTTACATCACATTCAGATCCGTAAGTATTTTGCGAATTTCTATGTCAACAATGCTCCGCAAGGAGCTATTCTAGCTAATTGCTCCCACTTTCAATATGTATCTAGATCGAGACTTAGAGTCATCCAGATCGGTGTCAAAACTTGCATCGACATAACCCTTTACGACGAACCTTTTGTCACCTCCCTAATCGAGAAATATTTCCTTATTCCACTAAGGATAATTTTGACCGCTGTCCAGTGATCTACTCCTAGATCACTATTGTACTCCCTTGCCAAACTCAGTGTAGGGTATACAATAGATCTGGTACACAGCATGGCATACTTTATAGAACCTATGGCCAAGGCATAGGGAATGACTTTCATTCTCTTTCTATCTTCTGCTGTGGTCGGGTTTTGAGTCTTACTCAATTTCACACCTTGTAACACAGGCAAGAACTCTTTCTTTGACTGGTCCATTTTGAACTACTTCAAAATCTTGTCAAGGTATGTACTCATTGAAAAAACTTATCAAGCGTCTTGATCTATCTCTATAGATCTTGATGCTCAATATGTAAGCAGCTTCACCGAGGTCCTTCTTTGAAAAACTCCTTTTAAATACTCCTTTATGCTTTGCAGAATAATTCTACATTATTTCCGATCAACAATATGTCATTCACATATACTTATCAGAAATCCGTAGTGCTCCCACTCACTTTCTTGTAAATACAGGCTTCACCGTAAGTCTGTATAAAACTATATGCTATGATCAACTTATCAAAGCGTGTATTCCAACTCGAGATGCTTGCACCAGTCCATAGATGGATCATTTGGAGCTTGCATATTTTGTTAGCACCTTTAGGATTTACAAAACCTTACGGTTGCATCATATACAACTCTTCTTTAATAAATCCATTAAGGAATGCAGTTTTGTTTATCCATTTGCCAGATTTCATAAAATGCGGCAATTGCTAACATGATTCGGACAGACTTAAGCATAGATACGAGTGAGAAACTCTCATCGTAGTCAACACCTTGAACTTGTCGAACCTTTTGCGACAATTCTAGCTTTGTAGATAGTAACACTACTATCAGCGTCCATCTTCCTCTTGAAGATCCATTTATTTTCTATGGCTTGCCGATCATCGGGCAAGTCAACCAAAGTCCATACTTTGTTCTTATACATGGATCCTATCTCAGATTTCATGGCCTCAAGCCATTTTGCGGAATCTGGGCTCATCATCGCTTCCTCATAGTTCGTAGGTTCATCATGGTCTAGTAACATGACTTCCGTAACATGATTACGGTACCACTACAGTGCGGATCTTACTCTGGAAGACCTACGAGGTTTGGTAGCAACTTGATATGAAGTTCTATGATCATCATCATTAACTTCCTCACTAATTGGTGTAGTAATCACTGGAACTGATTTCTGTGATAAACTACTTTCCAATAAGGGAGAAGGTACAATTACCTCATCAAGTTCTACTTTCCTCCTTACTCACTTCTTTCGAGAGAAACTCCTTCTCTAGAAAGGATCCATTCTTGGCAACGAATGTCTTGCCTTTCGGATCTGTGATAGACGGTGTACCCAACATTTTGGGTATCCTATGAAGACGCACTTTTCTGATTTGGGTTCAAGCTTATCATGTTGAAAACTTTTTCACATAAGCATCGCAACCCAAACTTTTAAGAAACGACAACTTTGGTTTCTTGCTAAACCATAGTTCATACGGTGTCGTCTCAACGGATTTATATGGTGCCCTTTTTAACGTGAATGCAGCTGTCTCTAATGCATAACCCCAAAACGATAGTGGTAAATCGGTAAGAGACATCATAGATCGCACCATATCTAATAAAGTACGGTTATGACGTTCGGACACACCATTCTGTTGTCTTGTTCGGGTGGCGTGAGTTGTGAAACTATTCCGCATTGTTTCAAATGTAGACCAAACTCGTAACTCAAATATTATCCTCCACGATCAGATCGTAGAAATTTTATTTTCTTGTTACGATGATTTTCAACTTCACCCTAAAATTCTTTGAACTTTTCAAACGTTTCACACTTATGTTTCATTAAGTAGATATACCCATATCTGCTCAAATCATCTGTGAAGGTCAGATAATAATGATACTTGCCGTGAGTCTCAACACTCATCGGATCGCATACATCAGTATGTATTATTTCCAATAAGTCAGTTGCTCGCTCTATTGTTCCGGAGTCTTTAGTCATCTTGCCCATAAGGCATGGTTCGCAAGCATCAAGTGATTCATAATCAAGTGATTCCAAAATCCCATTAGCATGGAGTTTCTTCATGCGCCTTACACCAATATGACCTAAAGCTGCGATTGCCACAAATAAGTTGCACTATCATTATTAACTTTGCATCTTTTGGTTTCAATATTATGAATATGTGTATCACTATGATCGAGATCCAACGAACCATTTTCATTGGGTGTGTAACCATATAAGGTTTTATTTATGTAAACAGAACAACAATTTATTCTCTTACTTAAATGAATAACCGTATTGCAATAAACATGATCAAATCATATTCATGCTCAACGCAAACACCAAATAACATTTATTTAGGTTTAACACTAATCTCGAAAGTATAGGGAGTGTGCGATGATGATCATATTAATCTTGGAACTACTTCCAACACTCATCGTCACTTCCCCTTCAACTAGTCTCTGTTTATTCTGTAACTCCTGTTTTGAGTTACTAATCTTAGCAACCGAACAAGTATCAAATACTCAGGGCTACTATAAACACTAGAAAGGCACACATCAAAAACAAGTATATCAAATATACCCTTGTTCACTTTGCCATCCTTCTTACTCACCAAATATTCAGGTCTTTTCGCTTCCGGTGACCATTTCCTTTCTGATTGTAAGCACTCATTTTCAGGCTTTGGTCCAGCTTTGGTCTTCTTCACGGGAGCGACAACTTGCTTGTCATTCTACTTGAAGTTCCCTTTCTTTCCCTTTGCCCTTTTCTTGAAACTAGTGGTTTTGTCAATCATCAACACTTGATGTTCTTTTCTTGATTTCTACCTTCGTCGATTTCAAAGCATCACGAAGAGCTTGGGAATTACTTTTGTCATCCCTTGCATATTATAGTTCATCACGAAGTTCTACTAACTTGGTGATGGTGACTAGAGAATTCTGTCAATCACTATCTTATCTGGAAGATTAACTCCCACTTGATTCAAGCGATTGAAGTACCTGCACAATTTGAGCACATGCTCACTAGTTGAGCGATTCTCCTCCATCTTTTAGCTATAGAACTTGTTGGAGACTTCATATCTCTCAACTCGGGTATTTTCTTGAAATATTAACTTCAATTCCTGGAACATCTCATATGGTCCGTGACGTTCAAAACATCTTTGAAGTCCCGATTCTAAGCCGTTAAGCATGGTGCACTAAACTATCAAGTAGTCATCATATTGAGCTAGCCAAGCGTTCATAACGTCTGCATCTGCTCCTGCAATAGGTCATCACCTAGCGGTGCATCAAGGACATAATTCTTCAGGCAGCAATGAGGATAAACCTCAGATCACGGATCCAATCCGCATTATTGCTACTAACATCTTTCAACACAGTTTTCTCTAGGAACAAAACATATGAAAGCAACAAACATAGGGAAGCAACAACGCGAGCTATTGATCTACAACATAATTTGCAAAATACTACCAGGACTAAGTTCATGATAAATTAAAGTTCAATTAATCATATTACTTAAGAACTCCCACTTAGATGCAGACATCTCTCCGGTCATCTAAGTGAACACGTGATCCAAATCAACTAAACCATAACCGATCATCACGTGAGATGGAGTAGTTTTCAATGGTGAACATCACTATGTTGATCATATCTTCTATATGATTCACGCTCGACCTTTCGGTCTCCAGTGTTCCGAGGCCATATTTGCATATACTAGGCTCGTCAAGTTTAACCCGAGTATTCTGCGTGTGCAAAACTGGCCTGCACCCGTTGTAGATGGACGTAGAGCTTATCACACCCGATCATCACGTGGTGTCTGGGCACTCTGAACTTTTAGCAACGGTGCATACTCAGGAGAACACTTCTTGATAATTTTTAGTGAGAGATCATCTTAAAATGCTACCGTCAATCAAAGCAAGATAAGATGCATAAAGGATAAACATCACATGCAATCAATATAAGTGATATGATATGGCCATCATCATCTTGTGCTTGTGATCTCCATCTCCGAAAGCACCGTCATGATCACCATCGTCACCGGCGCGACACCTTGATCTCCATCGTAGCATCGTTGTCGTCTCGCCAACTATTGCTTCTACGACTATCGCTACCGCTTAGTGAAAAAGTAAAGCAATTACATGGCGTTTGCATTTCATACAATAAAGCGACAACCATATGGCTCCTGCCAGTTGCCGATAACTTCGGTTACAAAACATGATCATCTCATACAATAAAATATAGCATCACGTCTTGACCATATCACATCACAACATGCCCTGCAAAAACAACTTAGACGTCCTCTACTTTGTTGTTGCAAGTTTTACGTGGCTGCTACGGGCTGAGCAAGAACCGTTCTTACCTACGCATCAAAACCACAACGATAGTTTGTCAAGTTGGTGCTGTTTTAACCTTCGCAAGGACCGGGCGTAGCCACACTCGGTTCAACTAAAGTGAGAGAGACAGACACCCGCCGGTCACCTTTAAGCAACAAGTGCTCGAAGCGGTGAAACCAGTCTCGCGTAAGCGTCTGGCGTAATGTCGGTCCGGCCGCTTCATCTCACAATACCGCTGAACCAAAGTATGACATGCTGGTAAGCGGTATGACTTATATCGCCCACAACTCACTTGTGTTCTACTCGTGCATATGACATCAACGCATAAAACCAGGCTCGGATGCCCTTTGTTGGGGAACGTAGTAATTTCAAAAAATTCCTACGCATGCGCAAGATCATGGTGATGGCATAGCAACAAGAGGGGAGAGTGCATGTCCACGTGCTCAGAGAGTAAGCGGAAGCGTTATAACAACGCGGTTGATGTAGTCGTCGTCTTCACGATCCGACCGATCCAAGTACCGAACGACGGCACCTCCGAGTTCAGCACACGTTCAGCTCGATGACGATCCCCGGACTCCGATCCAGCAAAGTGTCGGGGATGAGTTCCGTCAGCACGACGGCGTGGTGACGATGATGATGCTCTACCGGCGCAGGGCTTCGCCTAAGCTCCACGACGATATGACCGAAGTGAAATATGGTTGAGGGGGGCACCGCACACGGCTAAGGAACGATCCGTAGATCAACTTGTGTGTCATGGGGTGCCCCCCTGCCCCCGTATGTAAAGGAGCAAGGGAGGAGGAGGCCGACCCTAGGAGGAGGGCGCGCCAAGGGGAGTCCTACTCCCACCGGGAGTAGGACTCCTTCTTTCCTAGTCCAACTAGGAGAAGGTGGGAAAGGAGGGAAGTGGAGAAGGAAGAGAGAGGGGGGCCGCGCCCCAAACCCCTTGTCCAATTCGGACTGGGCTTGGGAGGGGCGCGCGCCACCTCCTGGGTCCTTCCCACTAAGGCCCATTAAGGCCCAATACTCTTTCCCGTATTCCCGTAACTCCCCGGTACTTCGAAAAATACCCGAATCACTCGGAACCTTTCCGAACTCCGAATATAGTCGTCCAATATATTGATCTTTACGTCTCGACCATTTCGAGACTCCTCGTCATGTCCCCGATCTCATCCGGGACTCCGAACTCCTTCGGTACATCAAAACTCATAAACTCATAATATAATTGTCATCGTAATGTTAAGCATGCGGACCCTACGGGTTCGAGAACTATGTAGACATGACCTAGAACTGTTTTCCGGTCAATAACCAATAGTGGAACCTGGATGTTCATATTGGCTCCTACATATTCTACGAAGATCTTTATCGGTCAAACCGCATAACAACATACGTTGTTCCCTTTGTCATCGGTATGTTACTTGCGAGATTCGATCGTCGGTATCCAATACCTAGTTCAATCTCGTTACCGCAAGTCTCTTTACTCGTTCCGTAATACATCATTTCATAACTAACTCATTAGTTACAATGCTTGCTAGGCTTAGGTGATGAGTATTACCGAGAAGGCCCAGAGATACCTCTCCAACAATCGGAGTGACAAAACCTAATCTCGAATTATGCCAAATCAACATATACTTTTGGAGACACCAGAGAGCACCTTTATAATCACCCAGTTACGCTAGACGCTTTGGTAGCACACAAAGTGTTCCTCCGGTAAACGGGAGTTGCATAATCTCATAGTTACAGGAACATGTATAAGTCATGAAGAAAGCAATAGCAACATACTAAACGATCAAGTGCTAAGCTAACGGAATGGGTCAAGTCAATCAGATCATTCAACTAATGATGTGATCCCGTTAATCAAATGACAACTCATGTCTATGGTTAGGAAACATTACCATCTTCGATTAACGAGCTAGTCAAGTAGAGGCATACTAGTGACACTCTGTTTGTCTATATATTCACACATGTATTATGTTTCCGGTTAATACAATTCTAGCATGAATAATAAACATTTATCATGATGTAAGGAAATAAATAATAACTTTATTATTGCCTCTAGGGCATATTTCCTTCAAAATTCCGCATATGCGATGATAAATCCCGCATGAACTCATTCTGCAGACGTCCATTTTTCATTATGCACATCATTATTCCTGTATATCTATCCATGCATGATGTATTGTCTTCATATGGTGAAGAAGATCTCCACAAGTACAACCTGCCATGTGCATTTGCATTCCAACGCAAAACAATTATATGCACATCTTCAGGGGGAGCCTTTTTGCCATCTATGAAGACAATATCTTAATCCTTACAATTTCACATACATTTATCCCCGTTGAAAACTTCAACCAGTTTGTCATCAATCACCAAAAAGGTGGAGATTGTAAGTGCATCTAGTGCCACCCCTAGTTGGTTTTGGAGTATTGACGACAAACCTGGTTGAGGGACTAATGTGTTTGTGAGAATTGCAGGATAACACAGGTAGTAGTCCCTCCTTGATTCGGTTTACCTACCGGAGATGACCCCTGTGTGAAGACATTGAAGACAATGGTGGTCTGTGAAGATATTCACATTGAAGACTATGACACGAGAAGACATTGAGTGAAGACTATGGAGTGCGAAGACTTAGTTGTTTTGTTGTTTCCTTTTCTTCTTTGTTGAGTCATAAGAACCACCGCACAGTTAAGTGGGGTCCAAGTGAACAAAAGTCGAGTGATCAAGTGATGCTCAAACCAAATCCTATGTCTTCGAGCGAAGACAATGAGAGCAAATCTTATCCTCAGAAATGGATAAGTCAGCTTTACTTGTAGCCCAAGTCAAGCTGCCAAGCGTGTTTGAAATCGACCGTTGTGACACGTGTCGGTTTCTTAGTGACCTGTGGTCATTTCGGACAAATCAGGTGGTTGCCTAGTGGCTATAAATAGCCCACCCCTACACCATAAATTGGTGGCTGCTCGGAAGTTAGTGCACGGCTTTTGTCGTTGAGAGCAACCCACCTCCGAAGAGTTTGAGAGATATATCCTTGTGAGGACAAAGCCCAAACCACCCGAGCCCAAAGAGTGTTTGGCATCATCAAGTCTTCGTCGCGTGATTTGAAGACTTGTTACACTTGAGGACTGTGAATCCTCCACCGGTTAGGCGTCGCGTTCTGTGCATCCAAGAGCCATTGTGGATTGCCGGTGAACAAAGTCTGTGAAGGTTCGGAAGTCTACCTTGAAGACTTACCAGAGTAATTGGGCAAGGACTGTAGCTCAAGGGGAATAAGGTGAAGACAAGGTCTTCTGAGTTGAATCTCAGCCTCCCTAACCAGACGTACAGTTGTCACAACAACTGAAACTGGTGAAAGTGCTAGTTATCGACTAGAGGGGGGGGGGTGAATAGGCGATTTTTATGAAAATTTTCAAAATATGAAAGTTTTGAAGACAAACATGAAAACTAGACCTATAAACATGCAGCGGAAGATGAACTACACTAGACAAGCCATAGTCAAACAAGTATGAAGCTAAAGCATGATGACTGATAGCAGCTAGGAAGTAGGATCAGGATGGAAGATAGTATGAAGCCAATCAGAACAAGTAGTCGCACAGTGAAGTCAAACAGGTAGAGCAATCAGGCAATGACTTCACAAAGACAAACTGTAAGTAAGGAGAGTAAGAGATAGAACCAGTGTGTTGTGAAGACAAGGATTTGTTCGACCAGTTCGATTCAGCGACAACCAGACGTCTGGTTAGGGAGGCTGAGATTGAACTCAAGACCGTGTCTTCACCTTATTCCCCTTGAGCTAAGGACACAGTCCCCCGCCTAACCACTCTGGTAAGTCTTCAAGGTAGACTTCCAAACCTTCACAGACTTCGTTCACGGCGATCCACAATTACTCTTGGATGCTCGTAACGCGACGCCTAACCGGGCCGGAGGATTCACAGTCCTCAAGTGTAACAAGTCTTCGAGATCACGCGACGTAAAAGACTTCAGTGATGCCAAACACTCTTTGGGCTCGGGTGGTTTGGGCTTTGTCCTCACAAAGATTTCTCTCTCAAACTCTTCGGAGGTGGGTTGCTCTCAACGACAAAAGCCGTGCACTAACTTCGAGCAGCCACCAATTTATGGTGTAGGGGTGGGCTATTTATAGCCACTAGGCAACCCGACCTGATTTGTCCGAAATGACCTCGGTCACTAAGGAACTGACACGTGTCACAACGGTCAGATTTCAAACACACGCGACAGCTTGACTTGGGCTACAAGTAAAGCTGACTTATCCAACTCTGGATAAGATTTGCTCTCATTTTCTTCGCTCGAAGACATAGGATTTTGGTTGAGCATCACTTTAGTCACTCTGACTTTGTTCACTTGGACCCCACTTAACAGTGCGGTGGTTCCTGTGACTCAACAAAGAAGAAAAGAAATAACGAAACAACTAAGTCTTCGCGCTCCATAGTCTTCACTCAATGTCTTCTTCTGTCATAGTCTTCAATATGAATATCTTCGCGTACCACCATTATCTTCAATGTCTTCATACATTTTTAGGGGTCATCTCCGGTAGGTAAACCGAATCAATGAGGGACTACTACCTGTGTTATCCTGCAATTCTCACAAACACATTAGTCCCTCAACCACGTTTGTCGTCAATACTCCAAAACCAAACTAGGGGTGGCACTAAATGCACTTACAATCTCCGCCTTTTTGGTGATTGATGACAAACTGGTTGAAGTTTTCAACAGGGATATAAATATGTGAAATTGTAAAGGATGAGGTATTGTCTTCATAAGTAGCAAAAGGCTCCCCCTGAATATGTGCATATAAGTAATTTGCTTTTGGAATGCAAATGCACATGGCAGGTTCTACTTGTGGAGATCCTCTTCAACTTATGAAGACAATTCATCATGCATGATTCGATGTAACGAAGATAATGACATGCATAATGAAAAATGGACGTCTGCAAAATGATTTAAGTGCAGAAGTTATCATCGCACATGCAGAATTTATCATCGCATCACAAAATAGTAAATAAGTAGCAAACGACCATCGAGTTTAAGTGTTACAACTCAGAGAACAAAATGTATCAAGGGCAAGAGTTGTAAACACTAGGCAAAATATAAAGCAACCGCCCATATGAACCCGCTTGAACACTATCAACTCATAGCTTCTCCCCCTTTTGTCAGTAAGGATCAAAAAGGGTTGAATACATTGAGTCTCTACTCGTTCCCAGAAGGAGTAGGAGAAGATGCAGGGTTGGTGTCGAGGTTTGGCGGTGCGTATTTAACTTGGAGCAGTGTCGATACGTGTTGGAGGTGGCGAAGTGGCATCATCTTGATCATCGATCACACGAGCATTAACGGTTGCAGCAGAAGAGGAGTACTCTGAGTCTTCAAGAGATGGAGTGCGCCGCAGAACAACATTTCTGGGCGGAGTGGAATCAAACTTGAATCTTTCTGAGAAGCAATCATCCTGAAGATCTTCCTCAGCACACATAAGCGTCAGCCCTTTCCATGTGCGTCGACAGGTTTCATGCACGACAAAGGCATTCTTGGTTGCAAGGTTGCGAATGCGATTGACGTCAGTCATGATGCTCTGCATCTGGCGCTTGAGCCAATCATGGTGCCGATCCTGTTTCTGATGCAGGCCAACGAGAAGCTCTCGGTCATTGAGAACACGCGATCGCTTTCGAGGCCATTGAGCAATTATGCTGTCAGTGGCTTCGGTTTGGGCATGGTGAGGTGCATGTGTAGTACCAGCCAACGGATAGATTCTAGTGGCAGCCAACACACCTTCAATGGGCTGAGTGAAGCTCTGACAATCAGCATTATGAAGATAAAGTGGCTCCTTGTCAGGCTCTGGATAGATGGCTTCAACCGACATATCGACATCTGGCAAGAAGACAATGTGATTGCGCGCAGATGGCTGATAGTTGAAAGCAGTGTGAAGCTTGATCGACGCATGATCCATGGAGCATAGAACTTCAAGCCAAAAATGTCGATCTGATGCGGCAAGTTGGCGGATGAAGAAATCATGTGCATTGAAGCATTTGCCATGAAGAATATGGAAGACCAATGTCTTCATTGCACCTTCTAGCTTAGCCTTTGGAGAATGTCCTTTGATGGGCCAGAGAGTTCGCCTTATGATGTGATAGATTGTGCGTGGCAGATACTCAAGGTCTTCAACAAAGAACTCCGGAGGATATTCTCGTGATCCGGAGGCAATGGCTTCATCATGCTTAGCATCGGCTCATGTCGGGTTCGACTTGTGAAAGATGCTTTCCAAAGCTGCGATGTGAAAGTCGACAACCAGGCTCATAGAGATCCCCAGGTGGGCAGGCCAAGAAGCTCAATGACATCAAATGCTTTGGCTTCATGATGGACATTTCCTGTCATCCACTCAAGTACCCAAGTCTTAGGATCCTCAGTAGTAACCTCTCGATATGAAGAGTGGCGAGAATTGAAGCGGCAACTCTTCATTCCAAGGTTCCTTATCGGTGACAAAATGCGATAAGCTTGACCTCTACGAAGCAATCGAGAGCTTCTTCTAAGCGCAGCCTTGAGACCAGCTATGGCTTGTCAAGGCGCATATGCGGAAATATGCGACCTTGATTGTACAGAATAATGCACGAATAATAGCTGCAATCGCGATAACTCGAGAACCGATCGAGATGAAATCTTGGGCTTGGTGTAGGGGTTCTTGCGCTATCGAAGAAGGTGTTGTGTGCAATGAAGCCGTTGACATTGAAAGATCTGGCGAAGTGGCGGTACACGGAAATATGGGCAGTCTTGGCTTTGGCTTGAACACGAGGCACGTGCTCGACATGGTAATCAAATTGAGGACCAGCAGCAGTGGAGGAATCAGAATTGGCCATCAGCGGTGACAAGCTGGCCATAGTTGTATGCTTTCTCGATAGTATGTGGCCTTGGAGGCGGAGCAGAGGCGATGGCATTGACTTCTGGCTGCAGATTTGTGTCAGGTGCGGCATTGACTTCATCTGCTTCATGGGCTTCATTGGCTTCATTGGCCGCTGGTGCATTGGCCACTGTAGGCTCCACATTGGCTTCGACCATGACAACATCATTGGCCTCAGGAATGTCATTGGTGGCAGCCTCAGGATTTTCACCCTCCACTTGAGTAGCTGGAGGTTCTGGCATAGACTGGTTCTCTTCATGAACTTCTTCTTGAGTTGTAGGGGGAGTAGCGACATGCTCTTCTTCTTGTGTTGCTCCGGCTGATGCAGACGGAGGGTCTTCAGCAGCATTGGCTTCAGACACAGGAACCGTCACACAAGGATTGTTTTCAGGAAACACTTGGCGTGCCACTGAACTTGACAAGTTGGAGCCCTCTTCTGTGATGGTGGTCATGGAGATGGATGGCCTCAGGCCTTTGCGAAGCCGTTGAAATACGGGCGACGCCTGTGGTGATGGTGATGTCTCCATGTAGTTGTCATCATTGGACATGGGGCTGATGACGGGCATGAGATGACGGTTGGGGTGTACTTGGTGAGTCTTGATGTGGGGTAGCTTGTTTGGGCGATCAGCCCACGATGCATCTTGTGAGATTGGCGTCAAAGGACGACCAATACTTATAAGCTCACTGTTCGTTTGAACAGGCGATGATACCGTTGGGCGCTCGATCCGAGGAAGAACTACATCATCTTGTACAATGTCTTCAGTCGCGATGGGGTCGACTACTGGAACTTCTTGAGCTTCAGGAGCCTCTGTGGAAGCAGTGTTGGGTAACGCAGTAATTTCAAAAAATTTCCTACGCACACACAGGACCATGGTGATGGCATAGCAACGAGAGGGGAGAGTGTTGTCTACGTACCCTCGTAGACCGTAAGCGGAAGCGATCACAACGTAGAGGAAGTAGTCGTACTTTCTCCTCGCGATCCTGCCGATCCCAAGCGCCGTTACTCCGGCACCTCCGAGTCGATGATGACGTAGAGGAAGTAGTCAGACGTTCTCCTCACGATCCAGCCGATCACAGCGCCCGTTACTCCGGCGCCTCAGTTCTTGGCACACGTTCAGCTCGATGGCGCTCCACGGGCTTCGATCCAGCAAAGCTCGGGGAGGAGTTCCGTCAAGACGACGGCGTGGTGACGATCTTGATGTTTCACCGTCGCAGGCTTCGCCTAAGCACCGCTACAATATGACCGAGGTGGAATATGGTGGAGGGGCACCGCACACGGCTAAGGAACGATCTCAAGGATCAACTTGTGTGTTCTAGGGTGCCCCGTCCCCGTATATAAAGGAGGGAGGGAGGAGGTGGCCGCCCAAGGGGGAGGCGTGAAGGAGGGGGAAACCTACTCCAAGTAGGTTCCTCTCTTTCCTTATCTTATTTGGAGGGGGAAGTAAATATTACTCGTAGTTTGGAAGTAGTACTAGTAGTAGTAATAGGACGTGGGGGCAGGAGAAAGGAAAGGGGGGGCCGGCCCCCCTCCCCAATTCAGATTGGGCTTGGGGGGGCGCGCCCCCCTCCCTTGCTCCTTCTCCCTTCTTCCTACATGGGCCCAATAAGGCCCATATACCTCCCGGGGGGTTCCGGTAACCTCCCGGAGCTCCAAACTTCTCCGGAACCTTTCCGGTGTCCAAATATATCCGTCCAATATATCAATCTTTATGTCTCGACCATTTCGAGACTCCTCGTCATGTCCGTGATCATATCCGGGACTCGAACAACCTTGGTACATCAAAATACACAAACTCATAATATAACCGTCATCGAAACCTTAAGCGTGCGGACCCTACGGTTCGAGAACAATGTAGACATGACCGAGACACATCTCCGGTCAATAACCAATAGCGGGACCTGGATGCCCATATTGGTTCCTACATATTCTACGAAGATCTTTATCGGTCAGACCGCATAACAACATACGTTGTTCCTTTTGTCATCGGTATGTTACTTGCCCGAGATTCGATCATCGGTATCCAATACCTAGTTCAATCTCGTTACTGGCAAGTCTCTTTACTCGTTCAGTAATACAGCATATCACAACTCACTCGTTAGTTGTAATGCTATCAAGGCTTATGTGATGTGTATTACCGAGAAGGCACAGAGATACCTCTCCCACAATCGGAGTGACAAAACCTAATCTCGAAATACGCCAACCCAACAAGTACCTTTGGAGACACTGTAGTACTCCTTTATGATCACCCGATTACGTTGTGACGTTTGGTAGTACCCAAAGTGTTCCTCCGGTAAACGGGAGTTGCATAATCTCATAGTTACAGGAACATGTATAAGTCATGAAGAAAGCAATAGCAACATACTAAATGATCAAGTGCTAGGCTAACGGAATGGGTCATGTCAATCAGATCATTCTCCTAATGATGTGATCCCGTTAATCAAATGACAACTCATGTCTATGGTTAGGAAACATAACCATCTTTGATTAACGAGCTAGTCAAGTAGAGGCATACTAGTGACACTCTGTTTGTCTATGTATTCACACATGTATTATGTTTCCGGTTAATACAATTCTAGCATGAATAATAAACATTTATCATGATATAAGGAAATAAATAATAACTTTATTATTGCCTCTAGGGCATATTTCCTTCAGCCTCCCACTTGCACTAGAGTCAATAATCTAGATCACATCACCATGTGATTAACATCGATAGTTCACATCATCATGTGATTAACACCCATAGTTCACATCGCCATGTGACCAACACCCAAAGGGTTTACTAGATTCAGTAATCTAGTTCACATCGCTATGTGATTAACACCCAAAGAGTACTAAGGTGTGATCATGTTTTGCTTGTGAGAGAATCTTAGTCAACGGGTCTTTCATATTCAGATCCGTTATGTATTTTGCAATTTTTCTATGTCTACAATGATCTGCACGGAGCTACTCTAGTTAATTGCTCCCACTTTCAATATGTATCTAGATCGAGACTTAGAGTCATCCAGATCGGTGTCAAAACTTGCATCGACGTAACCCTTTACGATTTAACCTTTTGTCACTTCCATAATCGAGAAACATATCCTTATTTTACTAAGGATAATTTTGATCATTGTCGATGATCTACTCCTAGATCACTATTGTACTCCTTGCCAAACTTCGATGTAGGGTATACAATAGATCTGGTACACAAAGATGGCATACTTTATAGAATCTATGGCCAAGGCATAGGGAATGACTTTCATTCTCTTTCTATCTTCTGTCGTGGTCGGGTTTTGAGTCTTACTCAATTTCACACCTTGTAACAAAGGCAAGAACTCTTTCTTTGACTGTTCCACTTTGAACTATTTCAAAATCTTGTCAAGGTATGTACTCATTGAAAAAACTTATCAAGCATCTTGATCTATCTCTATAGATCTTGATGCTCAATATGTAAGCAACTTCACCGAGGTCTTTCTTTGAAAAACTCCTTTTAAACACTCCTTTATGCTTTGCAGAATAATTCTACATTATTTCCGATCTACAATATGTCATTTACATATACTTATCGAAATGCTTGTAGTGCTCCCACTCACTTTCTAGTAATTACAGGCTTCACCGCAAGTCTCAGATAAAACTATATGCTATGATCAACTTATCAAAGCATGTATTCCAACTCGAGATGCTTGCACCAGTCCATAGATGGATCCTTTGGAGCTTGCATATTTTGTTAGCACCTTTAGGATTGACAAAACCTTCTGGTTGCATCATATACAACTCTTCTTTAATAAATCCATTAAAGAATGTAGTTTTGACATCCATTTGCCGATTTCATAAAATGTGGCAATTGCTAACATGATTCGGACAGACTTAAGCATCGCTTCTGCTTGAGAAAATCTCATTGTAGTCAACACCTTGAACTTGTCGAAAAACCTTTTTGTGACAAGTCGAGCTTTGTAGATAGTAACACTACTATCAGTGTCCATCTTCCTCTTGAAGATCCATTTATTTTCTATTGCTTGCCGACCCTCGGGCAAGTCAACCAAAGTCCACACTTTGTTTTCATACATGGATCCCATCTCAGATTTCATGGCTTCTAGCCATTTAGCGGAATCTGGGCTCACCATCGCTTCTTCATAGTTTGTAGGTTCATCATGGTCTTGTAACATGACTTCCAGAACATGATTACCGTACTACTCTGGTGCGGATCTTACTCTGGAAGACCTACGAGGTTTGGTAGCAACTTGATCTGAAGTTTCATGATCATCATCATTAACTTCCTCACTAATTGGTGTAGGAATCACTTGGAACTGATTTACGTGATGAACTACTTTCCAATTCGGGAGAAGGTACAAATTACCTTATCAAGCTCCACTTTCCTCCCACTCACTTCTTTCGAGAGAAACTCCTTCTCTAGAAAGGATCCATTTATAAGCAACGAATGTTTTTGCCTTGGATCTGTGATAGAAGGTATACCCAACAATTTCCTTTGGGTATTCTATGAAGACGCACTTCTCCGATTTGGGTTTGAGCTTATCAGGATGAAACTTTTCACATAAGCATCACAACTTCCAAACTTTAAGAAACGACAGCTTAGGCTTCTTCGTTAAACCATAGTTCATACGGTGTCGCCTCAACGGATTTAGACGGTGCCCTATTAAACGTGAATGCAGCTGTCTCTAATGCATAACCCCAAAGCGATAGTGGTAAATTGATAAGAGACATCATAGATCGCACCATATCCAATAAAAGTGCGGTTACGACTTTCGGACACACCATTATGTTGTGGTGTTCCATATGGCATGAGTTGCGTAAACTATTTCACATTGTTTCAAATGAAGACCAAACTCAGAACTCAAATATTTATCTCCACGATCAGATCGCAGAAACTTTATTTTCTTGTTACGATGATTTTCCACTTCACTCTGAAATTCTTTGAACTTTTCAATTATTTCAGACTTATGTTTCATCAAGTAGATATACCCATATCTGCTCAAATCATTTTGTGAAGGTCAGAAAATAACGATACTTGCCACGAGCATCAACACTCATTGAATCGCATACATCGGTATGTATTATTTCCAATAAGTCAAGAGCTTGTTCCATTGTTCCGGAGAACGGAGTTTTAGTCATCTTGCCCAAAAAGGCACGGTTCGCAAGCATCAAATGATTCATAGTCAAGTGATTCCAAAAGTCCATCAGCATGGAGTTTTCTTCATGCGCTTTACACCAATATGACCTAAACGGCCGTGCCACAAATAAGTTGCACTATCATTATTAACTTGCATCTTTTGGTTTCAATATTATGAATATGTGTATCACTATGATCGAGATCCAATGAATCATTTTCATTGGGTGTGTAACCATATAAGGTTTTATTCATGTAAATGTAACAACAATTTATTCTCTTACTTAAATGAATAACCGTATTGCAATAAACATGATCAAATCATACTTATGCTCAACACCAAATAACACTTATTTAGGTTCCATACTAATCCCGAAAGTATAGGGAGTGTGCGATGATGATCATATCAATCTTGGAACTACTTCCAACACTCATCGTCACTTCCCTTCAACTAGTTTACATTCATTCTGTAACTCCTGCTTCAAGTTACTACTCTTAGCAACTATACCAAGTATCAAATACCGAGGGGTTGCTATGAACACTAGTAAAATACACATCAATAATCTGTATATCAAATATACCTTTGTTCACTTTGCCATCCTTCTTATCCACCAAATATTCAGGGGTAGTTCCGCTTCCAAAGGACCAGTTCCATTGCAGCAAAAGTACTTAGTCTCGTGCTTAGGTCCAGACTTGGGCTTCTTCACTCGAGCAACAACTTGCTTGCCGCTCCTTTTGAAGTTCCCCTTCTTCCCTTTGCCCTTTTCCTTGAGACTAGTGGTCTTGTCAATCATCAACACTTGATGCTCTTTCTTGATTTCTACCTTCGTTGATTTCAACATCACGAAGAGCTCGGGAATCGCTTTTCGTCATCCCCGCATACTATAGTTCATCACGAAGTTCTAGTAACTTAGTGATGGTGACTAGAGAATTCTGTCAATCACTATCTTATCCGGAAGATTAACTCCCACTTGATTCAAGCGATTGAAGTATTAGGACAATCTGAGCACATGCTCACTAGTTGAGCGATTCTCCTCCATCTTTTAGCTATAGAACTTGTTGGAGACTTCATATCTCTCAACTCGGGTATTTGCTTGAAATATTAACTTCAATTCCTGGAACATCTCATATGGTCCATGACGTTCAAAACGTCTTTGAAGTCCCGATTCTAAGCCGTTAAGTATGGTGCACTAAACTATCAAGTAGTCATCATATTGAGCTAGCCAAACGTTCATAACGCCCGTGCATCCGCCTCCTGCAATAGGTCCGTCACCTAGCGGTGCATTAAGGACATAATTCTTACATGCAGCATTGAGGATAAACCTCAGATCGCGGATCCAATCCGCATCATTGCTACTAACATTTTTCAACACAATTTTCTCTAGGAACATATGAAAATAAACATATGAAAGCAACAACGCGAGCTATTGATATACAACATAATTTGCAAAATACTACCAGGACTAAGTTCATGATAAATTTAAGTTCAATTAATCATATTACTTAAGAACTCCCACTTAGACAGACATCTCTCTAGTCATCTAAGTGATCACGTGATCCAAATCAACTAAACCATAACCGATCATCACGTGAGATGGAGTAGTTTTCAATGGTGAACATCACTATGTTGATCATATCTACTATATGATTCACGCTCGACCTTTCGGTCTCCGTGCTCCGAGGCCATATCTGCATATGCTAGGCTCGTCAAGTTTAACCTGAGTATTCTGCGTGTGCAAAACTGGCTTGCACCCGTTGTAGATGGACATAGAGCTTATCACACCCGATCATCACGTGGTGTCTGGGCACGACGAACTTTGGCAACGGTGCATACTCAGGGAGAACACTTCTTGATAATTAGTGAGAGATCATCTTAAAATGCTACCGACAATCAAAGCAAGAATAAGATGTATAATAGATAAACATCACATGCAATCAAAATATGTGACATGATATGGCCATGATCATCTTGCGCCTTTGATCTCCATCTCCAAAGTAATCTTGTCATGATCTCTATCGTCACCGGCACGACACCATGATCTTCATCATCTTGATCTATATCAATGTGTCATCACATGGTTGTCTCGCCAACTATTGCTCTTGCAACTATTGCTATCGCATGGCGATAAAGTAAAGCAATTATTTGGCACTTGCATCTTATGCAACAAAGAGACAACCATAGGGCTTACGCCATTGCCGATAACTTCAACAAAACATGATCATCTTATACAACAACTTATATCTCATCACGTCTTGACCATATCACATCACAACATGCCCTGCAAAAACAAGTTAGACGCCCTCTACTTTGTTGTTGCAAATTTTACGTGGCTGCTACGGGCTTAGCAAGAACCGTTCTCACCTACGCATCAAAACCACAACGATAGTTTGTCAAATAGACTCGCTTTTAACCTTCGCAAGGACCGGGCGTAGTCACACTCTGTTCAACTAAAGTGAGAGAGACAGACACCCGACAGCCACCTTTAAGCACGAGTGCTCGTATCTGTGAAACCAGTCTCGCGTAAGCGTACGCGTAATGTCGGTCCGGGCCGCTTCATCTCACAATACCGCTGAACCAAAGTATGACATGCTGGTAGGCAGTATGACTTGTATCGCCCACAACTCACTTGTGTTCTACTCGTGCAAAACTGAAGGAAATATGCCCTAGAGGCAATAATAAAGTTATTATTTATTTCCTTATATCATGATAAATGTTTATTATTCATGCTAGAATTGTATTAACCGGAAACATAATACATGTGTGAATACATAAACCTACAGAGTGTCACTAGTATGCCTCTACTTGACTAGCTCGTTAATCAAAGATGGTTGTGTTTCCTAACCATGAACAAGGAGTTGTTATTTGATTAACGGGATCACATCATTGGTTGAATGATCCGATTGACATGACCCATTCCATTAGCATAGCACCTGATCGTATAGTTTGTTGCTAGTGCTTTTCTTCATGACTTATACATGTTCCTATGACTATGAGATTATGCAACTCCCGTTTGCACGAGGAACACTTTGGGTGCTACCAAACGTCACAACGTAATCGGGTGATTATAAAGGTACATTACAGGTGTCTCCGAAGGTACATGTTGGGTTAGCATATTTCGAGATTAGGATTTGTCACTCCGATTGCTCGGAGAGGTATCTCTGGGCCCTCTCGGTAATGCACATCACATAAGCCTTGCAAGCATTGCAACTAATGTGTTAGTTGTGAGATGATGTATTACGAAACGAGTAAAGAGACTTGCCGTAACGAGATTGAACTAGGTATTGGATACCGACGATCGAATCTCGGGCAAGTAACATACCGATGACAAAGGGAACAACGTATGTTGTTATGCGGTCTGACCGATAAAGATCTTCATAGAATATGTAGGAGTCAATATGGGCATCCAGGTCCCGCTATTGGTTATTATTTGGAGAGGTGTCTCGGTCATGTCTACATTGTTCTCGAACCCGTAGGGTCCGCACGCTAACGCTTCGATGGCGGTTACTATGAGTTTTTATGATGTTAATGTACCGAAGGTTGTTCGAGTCCCGGATGAGATCACGGACGTGACGAGGAGTCTCGAAATGGTCGAGACATAAAGATTCATATATTGGAAGTCTATGTTTGGACATCGGAAGTGTTCCGGTGAAATTGGGAATTTTACCAAGTACCGGAGGTTACTGGAACCCCGAATGCTAATGGGCCAACATGGGCCTTAGTGGAAAGGAGAAAAGGGGGCCCAAGTGCTGGTCGCACCTTCCCCTTCCCTAGTCCTATTAGGACTAGGAGAAGGGGCGCCTCTCTCTCTCCTTCCCACTTGGCCAATCCTAGTTGGACTAGGATTTGGGGAATCCTACTCCTAGTAGGAGTAGGACACCCTGGCGCACCTCTCCTTGGCCGACCAGCCCCTCCCTTCCCTCCTTTATATACAGGGCAGGGGCACCCCATGACACACAAGTTGATCATTGAGATCGTTCCTTAGCCGTGTGCGGTGCCCCTTCCACCATATTACACCTCGAAAATACTGTAGCGGAGCTTAGGCGAAGCCTGCGCGGTGGAACATCATCATCGTCACCACGCCGTCAGGCCGATTTAAACTCTACCTCAACACTTTCGGCTGGATCGGAGTTCGAGGGACGCCATCGAGCTGAACGTGTGCAGAACTTCGGAGGTGCCGTCGTTCGGTACTTGGATCGGTTGGATCGTGAAGGAGTACGACTACTTCCTCTACGTCGCGTCAACGCTTCCGTTGCTGGTCTACGAGGGTACGTAGACAACACTCTCATCTCGTTGCTAAGCATCACCATGATCTTGCGTTATCGTAGGAAAATTTTTGAAATTACTACGTTTCCCAACAAAGGGCATCCGAGCCTAGGTTTTTATGGTTTGATGATATGCACGAGTAGAACACAAGTGAGTTGTGGACGATACAAGTCATACCGCCTACCAGCATGTCATACTTTGGTTCAGCGGTATTGTTGGATGAGCGATCCAGACCAACCTTACGCTGCATTTCCACGCGAGACCGGTTCCTCGACGTGCTTTGCACATAGATGGCTTGTGGAAGACTGTCTCTCCAACTTTAGTTGAACTGAGTGTGGCTACGCCCGGTCCTTGAGAAGGTTAAACGGAGTCTACTTGACGAAGTATCGTTGTGGTTTTGATGCGTAGGTGAGATTGGTTCTTGCTTAAAGCCCGTAGCAGCCACGTAAAATTTGCAACAACAATGTAGAGGACGTCTAACTTGTTTTGCAGGGCATGTTGTGATGTGATATGGTCAAGACATGATGCTGTATTTTATTGTATGAGATGATCATGTTTTGTAACCGAAGTTATCGGCAATGGCAGGAGCCATATGGTTGTCGCTTTATTGTATGCAATGCAATGCATACCTGTAATGCTTTACTTTATCACTAAGCGGTAGCGATAGTCGAGAAGCATAAGTTTGGCGAGACGACAACGATGCTACGATGGAGATCAAGGTGTCGCTACCGGTGGCGATGGTGATCATGACGGTGCTTGAGATGGAGATCACAAGCACAAGATGATGATGGCCATATCATATCACTTATATTGATTGCATGTGATGTTAATCCTTTATGCATCTTATCTTGCTTTGATTGACGGTAGCATTATAAGATGATCCCTTACTAAATTATCAAGAAGTGTTCTCCACGAGTATGCACCGTTCACGAAAGTTCTTCGTCTTTGAGACACCACGTGATGATCGGGTGTGATAGGCTCTACGTTCAAATACAACGGGTGCAAAACAGTTGCACACGGAATACTCAGGTTATACTTGACGAGCTATGCATATAAGATATGACCTCGGAACACGGAGACCGAAAGGTCGGGCGTGAATCATATAGTAGATATGATCAACATATTGATGTTCACCATTGAAACTACTCCATCACACGTGATGATCGGTCATGGTGTAGTTGATATGGATCACGCAATCACTTAGAGAATTGGAGGATATTTTCTAAGTGGGAGTTCTTAAGTAATATGATTAATTGAACTTAAATTTATCATGAACTTAGTACCGATAGTATCTTGCTTGTCTATGTTGTGTAGAAAGATGGCTCGTGCTGAAGTTCCTTTGAATTTTAATGCGTTCCTTGAGAAAGCAAAGTAGAAAGATGATGGCAGCAATTACACGGACTGGATCCGTAACTTGAGGATTATCCTTATTGCTGCATGTAAGAATTACGTCCTGGAAGCACCGTTAGGTGCCGGGCCGGTGCAAGGGCTGCGCGAGAAGTTGTGAACGTCTGGCAAAGCAAAGCCGATGACTACTCTATAGTTCAAGTGTGCCATGCTTTATGTCTTAGAACCGGGACTTCAACGTCGTTTTGAACACCATGGAGCATATGAGATGTTCCAGGAGTTGAAGTTAATATTCCAAGCGAATGCCGGATTGAGAGATATGAAGTCTCCAATAAGTTCTATAGCTGTAAGATGGAGGAGAACGGTTACAAGGAGCATATACTCGTAATGTCCGGGTATAACAATCACTTGATTCAACTGGGAGTTAATCTTCCGGATGATTGCGTCATTGATGTAATTCTCCAATCATCGCCACCAAGCTACAAGAGCTTCGTGATGAACTATAATATGCAAGGGATGACCAAAACAATGCTCGAGCTCTTCGCGATGCCGAAAGTCATGGAAGTAGAAATCAAAAAGGAGCATCAAGTGTTGATGGTTAACAAAACCACTAGTTTCAAGAAAAGGGCAAAGGAAAGAAAAGGGAAACTTCAAAAAGAACGGCAAGCAAGTTGCTAATCAAGAGAAGAAACCCAAGTCTGGTCCTAAGCCTGAAACCGAGTGCTTCTATTGCAAGCAGGCTGGTCACCGAAGCGGAACTGCCCCAAGTATTTGGCGGATAAGAAGGACGGCAAGGTTAACAAAGGTATATGTGATATACATGTTATTGATGTGTACCTTACTAATACTCGCAGTAGCACTGGGTATTTGATACTGGTTACATTGCTAATATTTGCAACTTTCGAAGCAGGGGCTACGGATTAGCGAAGATTGGCTAAGGGCGAGGTGACGATCTTGGCGTGGGAAATGGTTCCAAAGTCGATGTGATCGCGGTCGGCACGCTACCTCTACATCTACCTTCGGGATTAGTATTAGACCTAAATAATTGTTATTTAGTACCGGCGTTGAGCATGAACATTATATCTGGATCTTGTTTGATGCGAGACGGTTATTCATTTAAATCGAGAGAATAATGGTTGTTCTATTTATATGAATAATATCTTTTATGGTCATGCACCATTGAAGAATGGTTTGTTTTTACTTAATCTCGATAGTAGTGATACACATATTCATAATGTTGAAGCCAAAAGATGTAGAGTTGATAATGATAGTGCAACTTATTTGTGCCTAATTGCCGTTTAGGTCATATCGGTGTAAAGCGCATGAAGAAACTCCATCTTGATGGACTTTTTGGAGTCACTTGATTATGAATCACTTGGCACTTGCGAACCGTGCCTTATGGGCAAGATGACTAAAACGCCGTTCTCGGAACTATGGAGAGAGCAACAGATTTATTGGAAATCATACATCTTGATGTATGTGGTCCAATGAATGTTGAGGCTAAATGGCGGATATCGTTATTTTCTCACCTTCACAGATGATTTGAGCAGATATGGGTATATCTACTTAATGAAACACAAGTCTGAAACATTTGAAAAGTTCAAAGAATTTCAGAGTGAAGTGGAAAATCATCGTAACAAGAAAATAAAGTTTCTGCGATCCGATCGTGGAGGAGAATATTTGAGTTCTGAGTTTGGCCTACATTTGAAACAATGCGGAATAGTTTCGCAACTTACGCCACCCGGAACACCACAACGTAATGGTGTGTCCGAACGTCGTGTCGTACTTTATTAGATATGGTGCGATCTATGATGTCTCTTCTTGATTTACCGCTATCATTTTGGGGTTATGCTTTAGAGACGGCTACATTCACTTTAAATAGGGCACCATCTAAATCCGTTGAGACGACGCCTTATGAACTGTGGTTTGGCAAGAAACCAAAGTTGTCGCTTCTGAAAGTTTGGGGCTGCGATGCTTATGTGAAAAGCTTCAACCTGATAAGCTCGAACCCAAATCGGAGAAATGTGTCTTCATAGGATACCCAAAGGAGACTGTTGGGTACACCTTCTATCACAAATCCAAGGCAAGATTTTTGTTGCTAAATTCGGAAACTTTTTGGAGAAGGAGTTTCTCTCGAAAGAAGTGAGTGGGAGGAAAGTAGAACTTGATGAGATAAGCTGTATCTACTCCCTTATTGAGAAGTAGTACATCACGAAAACAGTTTACGTGACACCTACACCAAATAGGGAGGAAGCTAATGATGATGATCATGAAACTTCAGATCAAGTTTCTACAGAACCGTAGATCAACCAGAGCAAGATCCGCTTTTGAGTGGTACGGTAATCCTATTACGGAAGTCATATTCTTTGGAACATGATGAACCTACGAACTATGAAGAAGCGATGGTGAGCCCAGATTCCACAAAATGGCTGGAGGCCATGAAATCTGAGATGGGATCCATGTATGAGAACAAAGTGTGGACTTTGGTTGACTTGCCCGATGATCGGCAAGCAATTGAGAATAAATGGATCTTCAAGAAGAAGGCGGCCGATGGTAATGTTACTGTCTATAAAGCTCGACTTGTTGCAAAAGGTTTTCGACAAGTTCAAGGGATTGACTACGATGAGACCTTCTCACCCGTAGCGATGCTTAAGTCCGTCCGAATCATGTTAGCAATTGCCGCATTTTATGATTATGAAATTTGGCAAATGGATGTTAAAACTGCATTCCTGAATGGATTTACGGAAGAAGAGTTGTATATGATGCAACCAGAAGGTTTTGTCGATCCAAAGGGAGCTAACAAAGTGTGCAAGCTCGGCGATCCATTTATGGACTGGTGCAAGCCTCTCGGAGTTGGAATAAACGTTTTGATAGTGTGATCAAAGCATTTAGTTTTATCTGAGACTTTTGGAGAAGCCTGTATTTACAAGAAAGTGAGTGGGAGCTCTGTAGCATTTACGATATTATATGTGGATGACATATTACTGATAGGAAATGATATAGAATTTATGGATAGCATAAAAGGATACTTTAATAAGAGTTTTTCAATGAAAGACCTCGGTGAAGCTGCTTACATATTGGGCATTAAGATCTATAGAGATAGATCAAGACGCTTAATAGGACTTTCACAAAGCAAATACCTAGATAAAGTTTTGAACAAGTTCAAAATGGATCGTGCAAAGAAAGGGTTCTTGCCGGTATTACAAGGTGTGAAGTTGAGTAAGACTCAATGCCCGACCACCGCAGAAGATAGAGAAAATGAAAGATGTTCCCTATGCTTCAGCCATAGGCTCTATCATGTATGCAATGCTGTGTACCAGACCGGATGTGTGCCTTGCTGTAAGTTTAGCAGGCAGGTACCAAAGTAATCCAGGAGTGGATCACTGGACAGCGGTCAAGAACATCCTTAAGTACTTGAGAAGGACTAAGGATATGTTTCTCATTTATGGCGGTGACAAAGAACTCGTCGTAAACGGTTACGTCGACGCAAGCTTTGACAATGATACCGACGATTATAAATCGCATAAACCGGATACGTATTTACATTAAGCGGTGGAGCTGTCGGTTGGTGCAGTTCCAAACAAAGCGTCGTGGCGGGATCTACATGTGAAGCTGAGTACATAGCTACTTGAAGCAGCTAATGAAGGAGCGGATGAAGGAGTTCATAACCGATCTAGGTGTTGTACCTAGTGTATCGGGTCCAATGAAAATCTTTTGTGACAATATCGTGCAATTGCCTTGGCAAAGGAATCCAGATTTCACAAGAGAACCAAGCACATCAAAAGACGCTCAACTCCATCCGGATTTGGTCCAGGTGGGAGACATAGAGATATGCAAGATACATACGGATCTGAATGTTGCGCACCCGATTGACTAAGCCTCTTCCACGAGCAAAACATGATCAGCACCAAGACTCCATGGGTGTTAGAATCATTCTTGTGTAATCTAGATTATTGACTCTAGTGCAAGTGGGAGACTGAAGGAAATATGCCCTAGAGGCAATAATAAAGTTATTATTTATTTCCTTATATCATGATAAATGTTTATTATTCATGCTAGAATTGTATTAACCGGAAACATAATACATGTGTGAATACATAAACCTGCTGAGTGTCACTAGTATGCCTCTACTTGACTAGCTCGTTAATCAAAGATGGTTGTGTTTCCTAACCATGAACAAGGAGTTGTTATTTGATTAACGGGATCACATCATTGGTTGAATGATCGATTGACATGACCCATTCCATTAGCATAGCACCTGATCGTATAGTTTGTTGCTAGTGCTTTTCTTCATGACTTATACATGTTCCTATGACTATGAGATTATGCAACTCCCGTTTGCACGAGGAACACTTTGGGTGCTACCAAACGTCACAACGAATCGGGTGATTATAAAGGTACATTACAGGTGTCTCCGAAGGTACATGTTGGGTTAGCATATTTCGAGATTAGGATTTGTCACTCCGATTATCGGAGAGGTATCTCTGGGCCCTCTCGGTAATGCACATCACATAAGCCTTGCAAGCATTGCAACTAATGTGTTAGTTGTGAGATGATGTATTACGAAGCGAGTAAAGAGACTTGCGGTAGCGAGATTGAACTAGGTATTGGATACCGACGATCGAATCTCTGCAAGTAACATACCGATGACAAAGGGAACAACGTATGTTGTTATGCGATGCGACCGATAAAGATCTTCATAGAATATGTAGGAGTCAATATGGGCATCCAGGTCCCGCTATTGGTTATTATTTGGAGAGGTGTCTCGGTCATGTCTACATTGTTCTCGAACCCGTAGGGTCCGCACGCTTAACGCTTCGATGATGCTTACTATGAGTTTTTATGATGTTAATGTACGAAGGTTGTTCGAGTCGGGATGAGATCACGGAAGTGACGAGGAGTCTCGAAATGGTCGAGACATAAAGATTCATATATTGGAAGTCTATGTTTGGACATCGGAAGTGTTCGGGTGAAATTGGGAATTTTACCAAGTACCGGAGGTTACGGAACCCCCTGGAATGCTAATGGGCCAACATGGGCCTTAGTGGAAAGGGAGAAAAGGGGGCCCAAGTGCTGGTCGCACCTTCCCCCTTCCCTAGTCCTATTAGGACTAGGAGAAGGGGCGCCTCTCTCCCTTCCCACTTGGCCAATCCTAGTTGGACTAGGATTTGGGGGAATCCTACTCCTAGTAGGAGTAGGACACCCTGGCGCACCTCTCCTTGGCCGGCCAGCCTCCCTTCCCTCCTTTATATACAGGGCAGGGGGCACCCCATGACACACAAGTTGATCATTGAGATCGTTCCTTAGCCGTGTGCGGTGCCCCTTCCACCATATTACACCTCGAAAATACCGTGGCGGAGCTTAGGCGAAGCCCTGCGCCGTGGAACATCATCATCGCCACCACGCCGTCGTCTTGTGAAACTCTCCCTCAACACTCGGCTGGATCGGAGTTCGAGGACGCCATCGAGCTGAGCGATGTGCAGAACTTCGGAGGTGCCAGACGTTTCGTACTTGGATCGGTTGGATCGTGAAGATGCGACTACTTCCTCTACGTCGCGTCAACGCTTCCGTTGCTGGTCTACGAGGGTACGTAGACAACACTCTCATCTCGTTGCTAAGCATCACCATGATCTTGCGTTATCGTAGGAAATTTTTTGAAATTACTACGTTTCCCAACAAAAACATCAAACCATAAAAACCTAGGCTCGGATGCCACTGTTGGGTAACGCAGTAATTTCAAAAATTTTCCTACGCACACACAGGACCATGGTGATGGCATAGCAACGAGAGGGGAGAGTGTTGTCTACGCATTCGAGACCGTAAGCGAAGCGATCACAACGTAGAGGAAGTAGTCGATTTTCTCCTCACGATCCTGCCGATCCGCCGATCCAAGCATTCGGCACCTCCGAGTCGATGATGACGTAGAGGAAGTAGTCGACGTTCTCCTCACGATCCAGCCCGATCACAGCGCCCGTTACTCGGCGCCTCCGAGTTCTTGGCACACGTTCAGCTCGATGACGCTCCACGGGCTTCGATCCAGCAAAGCTCCGGGAGGGGAGTTCCGTCGACCTGACGGCGTGGGACGATCTTGATGTTTCACCGTCACGAGGCTTCGCCTAAGCACCGCTACAATATGACCGAGGTGGAATATGGTGGAGGGGGCACCGCACACGGCTAAGGAACGATCTCAAGGATCAACTTGTGTGTTCTAGGGTGCCCCCTCCCGTATATAAAGGAGGGAGGGAGGAGGTGGCCGCCCAAGGGGAGGCGCGCAGGAGGAAACCTACTCCAAGTAGGTTTCCCTCTCTTCCTTATCTTATTTGGAGGGGAAGGAAAGAGTACTAGTAGTTAGGAAGTAGTACTAGTAGTAGGAATAGGAAGAGGGGGAAGGAGAAAGGAAAGGGGGGGCCGGCCCCCTCCCCAATTCGGATTGGGCTTGGGGGGGCGCGCCCCCCTCCCTTGCTCCTTCTCCCTTCTTCCTACATGGGCCCAATAAGGCCCATATACCACCCGGGGTTCGGTAACCTCCGGAGCTCCAAACTTCTCGGAACCTTTCCGGTGTCCAAATATATCCGTCCAATATATCAATCTTTATGTCTCGACCATTTCGAGACTCCTCGTCATGTCCGTGATCATATCCGGGACTCGAACAACCTTGGTACATCAAAATACACAAACTCATAATATAACCGTCATCGAAACCTTAAGCGTGCGGACCCTACGGTTCGAGAACAATGTAGACATGACCGAGACACATCTCCGGGTCAATAACCAATAGCGGACCTGGATGCCCATATTGGTTCCTACATATTCTACGAAGATCTTTATCGGTCGGACCGCATAACAACATAGGTTGTTCCTTTTGTCATCGGTATGTTACTTGCCCGAGATTCGATCGTCGGTATCCAATACCTAGTTCAATCTCACATCGGCAAGTCTCTTTACTCGTTCGTAATACATCATCTCACAACTAACTCATTAGTTGTAATGCTTGCAAGGCTTATGTGATGTGTATTACCGAGAAGGCCCAGAGATACCTCTCCGACAATCGGAGTGACAAAACCTAATCTCAAATACGCCAACCCAACAAGTACCTTTGGAGACACTGTAGTACTCCTTTATGATCACCCAGTTACGTTGTGACGCTTTGGTAGTACCAAAGTGTTCCTCCGTAAACGGAGTTGCATAATCTCATAGTTACAGGAACATGTATAAGTCATGAAGAAAGCAATAGCAACATACTAAATGATCAAGTGCTAGGCTAACGGAATGGGTCATGTCAATCAGATCATTCTCCTAATGATGTGATCCCGTTAATCAAATGACAACTCATGTCTATGGTTAGGAAACATAACCATCTTTGATTAACGAGCTAGTCAAGTAGAGGCATACTAGTGACACTCTGTTTGTCTATGTATTCACACATGTATTATGTTTCCGGTTAATACAATTCTAGCATGAATAATAAACATTTATCATGATATAAGGAAATAAATAATAACTTTATTATTGCCTCTAGGGCATATTTCCTTCAAGCAGGCTCATGAACAATCATCCGACGCTCTTGGTTTGCAGACGGAGGGGGAACAAAAGCAAGGGGTTCAACAACAAGGGGCTCTGTGGAAGCAACCCGATCTCTCTTCTTGGTTTTTCTCTTCTGAGGGGGTGGTGCTTCATCGGTGGTGCGCTTGGTTTTCCGCTCGCTTCGGCTTCACTGCTGCCTAGGTTTTCCTCCTGCTCGAAGCCACTTGAAGGAGCCTTGGGCTTCGAGTCACAGCATGCTAAAGGTGGAAGACAATTTGTGGTTCTTCCTGCCGTGGTGCTTCAAAGGTTGGCTTCAGATGACTTCTATTTCTTGGCAGCCATTGAGGGGTCAATGCTGTATGCCAAGTGCCTTGCGCTTTTCAGCTTCATTGTAGGCTTGAACGCATTTGTCCGCGAGTGCTTTCATGCGCTCTCTTGAGCCTTTGGCTTCCTCGTGTTTCTTCTGAAACGACTCCTTGAGATCATGAAGCATCACCTTGAACTCTTGCATATCAGCCACATTCAGCTTGGCTACATGCTTCTTGAACTGTTCCTTCTCGAAGTCTATCTTTCGCTTCATTTCAACTATGCGCTGAGCCAGAGCAAGCTCAGGAGCAATGGCGCCTTGGAAAGCAACACTGACGCCAATGGGAAGCTGAAGGTCATCAAAGCTGAGATCTTGATTATCGAACCACTCATCAATGAAGTTCTTCATAATGTTTACATCAAAGAGGGGCAGATCGTTGAAGATCTCCGCCGCTTGCTTGCTCTTGATCGGCTGCTCCAGAGCATCTTCATCAAATTCTTCATCTGAAGACAAGTCAATGGTTTCAGATTCATTCCTCAGAATGGCAACAGGTGTCCGTGCATGACTCAGTTGCTGAACAGGTGTCTTCTGTGACTTCTCACGCCTCATGGAGATGCGAGAGAGATCTTCAGAGTTATTACTGGGAGCAGAAGGGGCAGTTGCCAATGGCTTCACTCTCGAAGCTTTTGGAGCAGCAGATGATTTTGAAGCTTTAGTCTTCTTTTGCTTCTGCGGCTTTGGAGTAGGAGCAGGAGCTTCATCGGTGTCAGCATCATCATCAGAATGGTCCACTTTGGCACCTTGAACAACAATGTGAGTGATGAGGCCAGCAAGGTTGTAGAAGGGACCGATCCTATTCTCATTGGCTTCACCGGTGCCATTGTCCCGAGGTGAGGAAGGACCAGGGTTGAAGTCAAGCCCTAAATCCTTCTTGTTCTTTGCAGTTGAGTCTTTGGCGAACTGGTATTTGCGCTTGAACAGATTGTCTTCACGATACCAGAGCATTGAAGAAGGATCAGCATTTTCCGGCTGTGGTCCGCGCACCATGCAAGGATAGAAGCCTTGCTAAATAGCGTCAGCCTGAGTCCTGGGTGGAAGATTTTTGTACAAAATATCACCCCAGGGTGCCTTGATGGAATTCTTCTCAGCATATTCTTCAGTGATGAAGCGATATTTAAACCATTCTTCTGCCCAATATCTTCGAATCCATTGGATTCGATTCTTGCGTTTTGTATATGTTTCTTCTGGGTCAGTTTTGTACATCTCGTACAAATCTGGAGGTAGGTCCTTGGAAGTGTTACCACGACGTTGTCTGCCTCCCTTTCTTGCTGACTTTTCAGTAGCCATGAAGTGTAAACTCAAGGGCTTCAGTACGTGCAATGGCTTCAAACGGCTGGACTGACAGGAACTCGCTTCAGGTGAGTTGATGTGACTCTGCAAGAATTCTGCAAACGAATGCAGACTATAAGAACCAAGGGATTCTCCCACAGAGATGTACCTGTGACAACATTAAAGGTGCGAGGGAAGGGGAAGAGGTCATATGCATTCTCAGAAGATTTTGACGATAAATTAGTTTGAAGACATTGACCTCATAATGCGAAGACATTCACTTATATGATGAGAGTTAGTTCCAGAGTTGTACAAATCCAAGAATAAGTACAAGTGAGGAATCTAACTTGTAAAGAAGCATAAGTGAATATACTAGGCAGAATATGAGATGCAGAAAGAGATAGATTCATGTTTGGAGATTTAGAAACCGCTTTTGGTAGGAAAGGATGAATCTATCAGATCAAAAAGACGGTAACAAGTAGACTTTTATTACCACACGAAGAACTGTTGGACGGAGCGAAGATGGATGCCGAGCAGTTCAATCTCCCGTGCCCTAACTTGGCGACGGAAAACACCTACGGCGACGGCGGAGAGGACGAGGTCCGCGGCCGGCGTGAGGACGGCGTCGATGAAGTTGCGGCAGCTAAGCGCTTCATCGTCGGTGTCGTCGAGAGCTAGCGGAGATGCTAGGGTTTGGGAGAGATGGCGGAGGAGGAAGAAGGATTTTTGACCGAGACGAGACAGGTATTTATAAGGACAGAGACAGCACAGTGCAATTACGTAGGTGCCCCTTGCGGTTCACATCTGAAGGACACGTGGCTAACATGCAACTCATTGAGAGTTGTTCCACATTCCCACGCGCGCCTGGATTATCGGGGTGGTCGTTCCGAATTCTCCGGGTTTCAGGGAAAAAGACATGTCATTAAAACTAGATATAAATGTTTGTCTCTGTATCTTCTGCTGACAAGGACGCAGAGAAGACATTTGATGCTTTCAATGTAATGCATATGATTTGGATAGATAGAGCTTGAGGTAGAAAGCATAGAGAGGTTAGGGTCCGATCACATTCACTTAGTTCAAAAGATTCAAACAAGAAGACATAGCCATAAGTGAATGTTGTAGAGGACAGAACACTATATATGTATATAACTCAGTCAAGAACAAATCAACATAGTGAAGATAATCATGAATTTAAATCAATGTTGAAGACAAATTAATTGAGAAGACTATGCAAATATGATGCCATGAGAAAACATTTCATAAGAGTTTGGTGGTGGCGTTACCCACCGTATAGGAAGTATTAGACCCAGACACGGCGCACAATTATTGTGGCGCTCTGAAGTCAATTTTCACATTAATGTATTCACACTTAGAGTGTATGTCTTCATTGATTGAAGATATACATTACTTCGTGTGTTGCACATCTAAGTCATCAAAATGCATAAGTGTTAGGATGTGTGCCTAATCACAGGACATTCGAGGATTCCAAGATATTTAGCTCACACCGCAACTTGCAAAACCTTTTCTCATCCAAGGGTTTAGTGAAGATATCAGCCAACTGCTCTTCTGTCTTGACGTGAATGATATCAATATCTTCTTTCATAACATGATCTCTAAGGAAGTGATGATGAATTTCAATGTGCTTTGTCTTCGAGTGCTGAACTGGGTTATTAGCAATCTTGATAGCGCTTTCATTATCGCGATGAGAGTGGCACATGCTTGAGATGGATGCCATAGTCCTTAAGAGTTTGCTTCATCCACAAAAGTCGAAGCGAAGAAGATCCAGAAAGAATGTATTGATTCAAAGAATGAGAGTGATACACAATTCGGCTTCTTTGAAGACCAACATGCAAACACTAAGCATGATATCTGGCCTAGATGCACATAAGTAAAGTAAAGAGCCAATCATGGAGCGGTATATCTTTTGATCGAAATCTTTACCATTGGCGTCGGGGCTTAGATGACTTTTGGTTGGCATTGGCGTCGTGTATCCTTTGCAGTCTTGCATTCCAAACTTCTTGAGCAATCTTTGAGATATTTTTCTTGAGATATGAAGATGTCGTTGCGTTGCTGACGGATTTGAAGACCGAGAAAGAACTTCAGCTCTCCCATCATGGACATTTGATATTGTTCTTGCATCATGTGACCAAATTCATCACTGTATTTCTTGTTGGTGCAGCCGAAGATAATGTCATCCACATAGATTTGGCACACAAACAGTTCACCATCACATGTCTTCATGAAGAGAGTGGGATCTAGAGAACCAGGTTTGAAGCCTTTGCTCTTCGGGAAGTCTTTGAGTGTGTCATACCAAGCACGAGGGGCTTATTTGAGGCCATACAGTGCCTTGTTGAGCTTGTATACCATATCGAGGATGTTTTGGGTCTTCAAAGCCCGTGGTTGTGCAACATACACTTCTTCTTCAAATGTTTCCATTGAGAAAGGCACTCTTCACATCCATTTTGATCTGAAGGATGTTATGATGATTTACGTAAGCTAGCGGTATGCGAATGGCTTCAAGCCTAGCCATCGGAGCAAATGTTTCATCGAAGTTAATTCCTTCAACTTGTGTGTATCCTTGAGCAACGAGCCGTGCTTTGTTTCTGACTACTTGATCATGCTCGTCTTGTTTGTTGCGATATATCCATTTCGTGCCTATTATGTTGTGCTTGCGAGGATCAGGACGCTTGACTAATTCCCACACATTGTTCAGCTCAAACTATTGAAGCTCGTCTTGCATAGCTTGAATCCATTCAGGTTCCATGAAGGCTTCAGCAACTTTCTTGGGTTCAGAGATTGAGACAAATGCAAAGAGCCCACAGAAATTTGCTAGCTGTGTTGCTCCTGAACGAGTGAGTGGACGGTGCATTGATGCTATCAATTATCTTCTCAATCTGAACTTCATTAGCAACACGAGGATGAATCGGGCGAAGATTTTGCTCCTGGCGATCATTGTCATCATTTGGAGGATTGTCTTCAGTGAGCAATGTCTTGAGTTGATCGGTGCAGAAAATGATAAGTTCCTCTTGATTTGGGCCTCACGATGGTATGATCTCTCCTGTTCCCATTAGCTTGATTGATTCACTGGCAGGTACACCATCTAGCACATTTGGCAGGTGCTCTCTTTGTGAGCCGTTAGTTTCATCGAACCGCACATCCACAGTTTCAACCACTTTGTAGTGAAAGAGGTTGAATACTCTGTAGGAGTGCGAGTCCTTTCCATAACCAAGCATAAAACCCTCATGTGCTTTCGGTGCAAATTTTGAAGTCTGATATGGATCCTTGATCCAGCACCAAATACTCTGAAGTAGCTTACGTTTGGCTTCTTACCAGTTAGAAGCTCATAGGATGTTTTCTTCAGAAGCTTGTGAAGATAAACACGGTTGATGACATGGCGTGCAGTATCAATGCCTTCAGGCCAGAATTTTCTTGGAGTCTTGTATTCGTCAAGCATCATTCGAGCCATCTCAATAAGGGTTCTGTTCTTGCGCTCCATGATGCCATTCTGCTGAGGTGCGTAAGGAGCAGAAAACTCATGAGTGATGCCTAAGGTGTCAAGATAAAGGTCGAGGCCTATTGAGGGAGTCCTGGATTAGGGGGTGTCCGGATAGCCGAACTATCACCGTTGGCCGGACTCCTGGACTATGAAGATACAATATTGAAGACTCCGTCCCGTGTCCGGATGGGACTTTCCTTGGCGTGGAAGGCAAGCTTGGCGATACGGATATGTAGATCTCCTACCATTGTAACCGACTCTGTGTAACCCTAACCCTATCCGTCTTCTATATAAACCGGAGGGTTTTAGTCCGTAGGACGAACAATAATCATACCATAGGCTAGCTTCTAGGGTTTAGCCTCTCTGATCTTGTGGTAGATCCACTCTTGTACTACCCGTGTCATCAATATTAATCAAGCAGGAGAAGGGTATTACCTCCATCGAGAGGGCCCGAACCTGGGTAAAAACATCGTGTCCCTTGTCTCCTGTTACCATCCGCCTAGACACACAGTCCCGGACCCCCTACCCGAGATCCGCGGGTTTTGACACCGACATTGGTGCTTTCATTGAGAGTTCCTCTGTGTCGTCATCTTAAGGACCGATGGCTCCTTCGATCATCAACAACGACGCGGTCCAGGGTGAGACTTTTCTCCCCGGACAGATCTTCGTATTTGGCGGCTTTGCACTGCGGGCCAATTCACTTGGCCATCTGGAGCAGATCGAAAGCTACGCCCCTGGCCATCAGGTCAGATTTGGGAGTTTGAACTACACGGCCGACATCCGTGGAGGCTTGATCTTCGACGGATTCGAGCCACAGCCAAGCGCGCCGCACTGTCTCGATGGGCACGATCTAGCTATGCCGCCGAACAGTGCCCCGGAGGCCGCACCAGCGTCCGCTCCGACCCTTAGCTCGGAGCCGACTCCGCCGATCGAGGACGAGTGGTTGGACACCGCCTCAGGGGCTACGATCTCTACGGCGATTGAGCCGAACTCCATCCCTGTCCTTTGTGAAGACCATGACTCCAAGGTGCCGGACTCCTCTCCGGACTCCGAACCCTCCGCCCACCGCCAATCGAATCCGATTGGGCGCCGGTCATGGAGTTCACTGCCGCGGACATCTTTCAGCATTTCGCCCTTTGGTGACATCCTGAATTCACTAAAGTATCTCTCTTTATCGGAGAGCCCTGGCGGACTACGGTCCGGAAGGTTGGGATGCGGACGACAAAGAAATTCAACTCCCACCCACCACCCACTTTGTAGCCCTTGCCGATGATTTAACCGACATGCTCGACTTCGACTCAAGACATCGACGGTATGTCTGACGATCTTTGCCGGAGACGACCAAGAACTAGCGCCTACAAGGCCTTTGGAAGGCCACCTCGTCATACGACATATACATGGTGGACATCCCAAAAGATGGGAACGGCGATGGAACAGCGAAGGATGACCCCTCCAAGAAACAGCCCAAGTGCCGGCATCAGCGGCGCCGCTCTAAATCCCGCCACAGCAAAAACGGTCATTCCGGCAAGGGAGATAATAACACCCCGGACAGCGCCGAAGACAACCCCCTCCAGCAGGATTCAGCACAGGAGGAGGGAGAAGCCAGCCCTCATGATAGAGCGGCAGACAGGGAGGTGGAGGACGATAATTATATGCCTCCCTCCGAAGATGAGGCAAGCCTTAATGACGACAAATTTGTCGTGCCTGAGGATCCCGCCGAACAGGAGCATTTCAAACGCAGGCTTATGGCCACGGCAAGCAGCCTCAAGAAAAAGCAGCAGCAGCTTAGAGCTGACCAAGACTTGCTAGCTGATAGATGGACTGAAGTCCTTGCAGCCGAAGAGTACGAACTCGAACGCCCCTCCAAGAGATACCCAAAATGCAGGCTCCTACCCCAATTAGAGGAAGCAGCACCCAAATCTACATCACCAACGCATGATGCGGCCGACCGTCCACCCCGTGGTCGCGACAGAGAGGCCTCTAGACCCTCCATTCAAGCCGCACCCAGGCGCCGCTCGAAAAGTACCAAGGCACGGGGAAACGATCCAGACCTGCAAGACATATTGGAGGACAAGGCAGGGCAAAAAAGATCGATCTACGGATCGTGTGGGCGCCCCACGACACGCGACGATAACCGTCACGCTGGATACAACAATTTCGGCCGGGCCCAACACAGTAGACAAAGCTCATTTGAGCTGCGTCATGATATAGCTCAATACAGAGGCGCCGCACACCCACTATTCTTCACAAACGAAGTGATGGATCATCAAACCCCCGAGGGTTTCAAACCCGTAAACATCGAATCATACGATGGCACAACAGATCCTGCGGTTTGGATCGAGGACTACCTCCTCCTTATCCACATGGCCCGCGGTGATGATCTACACGCCATCAAATACCTCCCACTCAAGCTTAAAGGACCAGCTCGGCATTGGCTTAACATCCTGCCAGCAGAATCAATTGTTGTTGGGAGGACCTAGAAGCCGCATTCCTTGATAACTTCCAGGGCACATATGTGCGACCACCAGACGCCGATGACCTCAACCACATAATTCAGCAGCCATAAGAATCGACCAGACAATTCTGGACACGGTTCCTAACCAAGAAAAATCAAATCATTGACTGTCCAGATGCAGAGGCCCTTGCAGCCTTCAAACATAACATCCGCGACGAGTGGCTTGCCCGGCACCTAGGACAGGAAAAGCCGAAATCCATGGCAGCCCTCACAACGCTCATGACCCGCTTTTGCGCGGGAGAGGACAGCTGGCTAGCTCGTAGTAACAACTTGACCAAAAACCCTGGTAGTTCGGATACCAAGGACATCAATGGCAGGTCGCGTCGCAACAAGCACAAGCGCCGCATTAACGGCGATAATGCTGAAGATACGGCAGTCAATGCTGGATTCAGAGGCTCTAAACCTGGTCAGTGGAAAAATCCGTTCAAAAGAAATACTCAGGGCCCGTCCAATCTGGACCGAATACTCGATCGCTCGTGCCAAATACATGGCACCCCCGAAAAACCAGCCAACCACACCAACAGGGATTGTTGGGTCTTAAAACAGGCACGCAAGTTAAATACCGAACTCAATGACAAGGGGCTGTATAGCGATGACGAGGAGGAGCCCCGGCCGCCGAACAATAGAGGATAGAAGGGCTTCCCCCCACAAGTGCGGATGGTGAACATGATATACGCAACCCACATACCCAAAAGGGAGCGGAAGCGTGCACTAAGGGACGTATATGCAATGGAGCCAGTCGCCCCAAAGTTCAACCCATGGTCCTCCTGCCGATCACCTTTGATCGAAGGGACCACCCCACTAGCATCCGCCACGGCAGATTCGCCGCATTGGTTCTTGACCCAATCATCGACGGATTTCACCTCACTAGAGTCCTGATGGACGGCGGTAGCAGGCTGAACCTGCTCTATCAGGATACAGTGCGCAAAATGGGCATAGACCCCTCAAGGATTAAACCCACAAAGACGACCTTTAAAGGCGTCATACCGGGTGTAGAGGCCAATTGTACTGGCTCAGTTACACTCGAAGTGGTCTTGGATACCCGGATAACTTCCGGCGAAGAGTTAATCTTTGACATAGTCCCGTTCTGCGTGGTTAGCTATCGCGCCTTTGCTTGGACGAACCGCATTTGCAAAGTTCAATGTGGTGCCGCTTTCGCATACCTCAAGCTCAAGAGGCCAGGCCCTCGAGGAGTAATCACGGTCAATGGAAACACCGAACGCTCTCTCCGAACGGAGGAGCATACGGCGGCCCTTGCGGCGGAGGTGCAAAGCAGCCTCTCACAGCAATTCTCGAGTCTGGCTACTAAACGTCTGGGTACCGTCAAGCGCGCCCGGAGTAACCTACAACAAGACCGCCTGGCATGATCCGAGCACGCGTAGCAATCCGGCCCCAACCCCAGCCCTTGCAAAATTGCGAAGCCAGTACTACGCATACATAACTACCCTCTGGAGATACCATGGGCATAAGGGGAGGGGCACGACCACGGCACGCCCAGAATGCGGCTCAACCGCACCAGGGGCTCCCGATTGTGTCATTCTTTTTCTTTCTTCTTTTCTCTTACTTTCAGGACTCCGTTTTCCAAAAGCCATGTCGGCACTAGAATTGCCGAACTCACGATGCAATAGCCGGGAAGCGAAGTTACGCCGAGTGTCGGTGGTCTCTACTACGAGCATTATACCTGTTTTACATACCATCCATGAAGCTTACCCCTGGAGGGGGACATGTTAAATAGTCCCATCCCTTGCTTATCGCACTATTTGTATCATTTTTCTTTCATTGCAGTACCTTTTTGAATAAACAGTACATAGCTTTTGCATATTATTGCACTCCTTTCTTTATCTATATATATGTTCATTCATGACATGTTGCACCCGTACACTTTGGTACGGCCAATACACCAGGGGCTTAAGTACCCCCAAAATATGGTGTGATAAGTCGGAACCCTTTCACAAGTGCGGCACCCCGAACTTATAGCATTATATGCATCAGCTCCGAATCATGTCTTGGGTCAATAGTTGGGTTTGCCCGGCTCCCATGTTTTGGTACCTTACGTTCCGTTATATCAGCTAAGGTAGCGCTGGGAGAACCACTGCGATTGTGCCCGGGTTGAGCTGGGTTGAGCACCTCAGTGGAGAAAGCTAAAACTGACCGTCATGATAGGGCGAGAGCCGGTTGCTGTTCGAGAGGTTTCTTCGGGTCCCTAAAGACTTATGCCGCTTAGAGCGAGGAGTCGGCATTGTCCGGCCAAGGCGTGGATAGCACCCCGAACTCGGTCTTCCGAATACTAGGGGCTTCGCCGAAATTTAAAATTATAGAATTCTATGACTAAGTGCGAGTGTTCAAGCACTATAGTCCGGTTGCCTTGTTACCGTTGCGTTGAGCGCCTCCTCGAAGGACCCAAGAATGGGAACAAGAGCGCTCAATTTTATCGAACACCCCAAAGACTCGTGGCATGGGGGCTGAAGCCAACGACTTGCCATCTCTCAAATTTGATAAACGGCCGCCTGAAGGTAATATTTTAAATTCACAAGTGTTGCTTAAGCGCATATGAACAAGTTTTCAGCGTACAGGGATAACAAATGCGAGTCTATTCAAAATTACATCTTTGGAGCATTCACCGCTATAAGGCGGGCACCCTTGAGACGCCCTCATAGTACATTTCGGGCTTGCGATGCTCCTTGCCCTTCGGTGGCCCGTCCGTCACAAGCTTCTCGGCACATCCAGCTTGCCCCGGTGCACTTTAGCACGGGCAAGGCCCTGACAGGCACCTTCAATGCAGACGGAGCGCTTGATGACTTCAATCCATGGACAAAGGCGTCCACCGGCCCGCACTAGCCCGAAGTAGCTCGGGCATGGCTTCCAATGGCCACGGCCGAATTATGAGGCCCTTCATGGCCTGTTCGGCGACCTTGTGGAGCTTCGACCAGCTGCTTCATTTGGTCGCTCGAGGCACCGGATGTCCGACCTCGACATCGAGACCGAACACCTTTTCCGTCGAGCTCCCCTCCTTGGCGCGGAAGAGCAGCGGCATCAGACACACTATGGGGCAGATCTGCGAATGCTCCTGGAGAGCTCCGGATTCGGGTAAGTAATAGATAATCCACTTTCACATGCTTGCTTTGCATAAAGAATGCCTTAGCCGCCGCTATCTTCTTTAATGATTCAATTTCCTGGAGGGCTTTTTGGGCTTCAGCCTTAGCGGCTTTGGCACTCTCAAGAGCCGAGGCGAGCTCGGAGTCTCGAGTCTTCGAGTCACGCTCCAAACTCTCGTGTTTTTCCACGAGAGCCCGGAGCTCTTGCTGCACCTCCGCCACTCGCGCCTCCTGCTTCTCTCGCTCGGTGCGCTCCAGCCGCTTTGCTTCGGTACGTGGACACCGCTTCCTTTAGGAGTCGCCACCTCGTTCGTGGCCCCTACAATACCCATGTTAGTCCTGTCATTTTTGCAACCAAATCCTTTCTATAAGGTATTACTTTAAGAAGGTATTACTTACCTTCCTTGTCCTCGAGCTGCTTCTTGGCAAGGACGAGCTTGTTCTCGGACCGCTCGAGGCTCTGCTTCAATGCATTGACCTCCTTGATCGGTCTGGCAGAGGTCGCAGCCAAGCCTGCATTCCCATATTGACAGACTTATGTTAGACTCCTGCGTATATCTTTTTAGATCCTTAGTCCGGCTTTTCTTTCCGAACACCGAGCTAAGCATCAGGGGCTACTGTCTATGCGGTAACATTTTTACATATTCTAAACTTACCTCAAAGCTTTGTTAGAAGGCTGGTGCAGACTTCAGTCAGCCCGCTCTTGGCGGGTGAACTTTCTGGATCACCACACTCATAACAGTGCGGTGCTCCTCGTTGATGGAGGCGCCGTTAAGCGCCTCCAGCAAGCTATCCGGTGCCTCCGGATGGACGGAGGTCACCGGCGTCGCAGTCTTGCCCTTCTTACGAAGGGGCCGCTTGCCGGACTTCAGAACCACTGAAGGTTCCGGTACGGAGTCCGGCACAGGGCCAGACTTAGAGCCCTCTGGGGTCTCGCCCCCTTTGCGCCCGGAGTCCGGGAGGTCGCCTTGCGGCGCCTCCAGGACCACCTCCTCCTGGCTGGGCCCCTTTTGGGACTCCACCGCGGTGTCGTCTGCGTCACGAGGAGAGGAGGCGGTCGGAAGTGAAGTGCTATTCACATCCGACGAATCTAGGGAGCCGCTCGACGAAGCGGCGAGCTCGTCCTTGGGCGGGCTACATGGTTATATTCGGCGTTAGAAGACACTATGCGACAAATAAAAAGTAATGAGCTATTCCGGAGTCCGGACACTTACGATCTCGCCAGGGACTTGGCCCTTGGTGGCCACTCCTCGTCATTGTCGGCGTTGGTGGAGAAGTCCGGAGGAAGGGTCCTTCCTTTCTTGGACCCTCCGGCCTCCCCAATCGGGGCGGCCTTCCTTTTATTCTCTCCCCGGCGGGGAGGCTTCTTTTTCCTCCTCCTCGTCCTCAGGGGAGGATTCCGCCTCAGAGTCGTCGGACGATGAGTCCGACAACACCTGGCGTCGGGCGCTCCTTCGAGTCCCTGTGGCCTTCTTCTCCGGCACCACGTGAGGTGCGGAGCCAACTAACCGTCAGCGGGCATCCGCTAGGTCTTACGGCAAGGGGCTGGGCGATTAATTTGTCCGGGGCGTTTTCAGCCCGATCTGTCAAGGGTTAGGGAGTTTTAGATCCCGCATAGAGTCAAACTATGAAAAAGAGTCCCATAAAGGGTAAAATAACTTACCTCGCTGGTTTGATCTGCGAGCTGAATCCATGATCTTCGATGGCGGATGCGGAGCTTCAGCGTATGAACAACACCTTCCGGGCATCTTCGCACGTAGTGTCGAAGAGCCGGTTCAAGACCGGTGCTGTGCGGATCAAACTCCCACAAATTGAAGGCCCGTTGCTAGCATGGGAGAATCCGGCGGATGAGCATCACCTGGATTACGTTGACAAGCTTGAGATTCTTGTCCACCAGGTTTCGGACGTAGGTTTGGAGTCCGGACAGCTCTTCCCAGTCACCCCATGTCAGGCCCGTCTCTTTTCATGATGTGAGCCATGTGGGGAAGCCAGATCGGAATTCGGGGGCCGCCGCCCATTGAGAGTAGCGCGGCTCGGTGATGTAGAACCACCCCGATTGCCACCCCTTTATGGTCTCCACAAAGGAGCCCTCGAGCCATAGGACTTTGGCCATCTTGCCAACCATGGCACCTCCGCACTCCGCTTGGCGGTCGCCCACTACCTTCGGCTTGACATTGAAGGTCTTCAGCCATAAGCCGAAGTGGGGCTGGATGCAGAGGAAGGCCTCGCATTACTGACGATAAACGCCGAGATGTTGAGGATGAAATTCGGGGCCAGATCATGGAAATCTAGGCCGTAGTAGAACATGATCCCCCGGACAAATGGGTGAAGTGGAAAACCTAGTCCGCGGAGGAAGTGAGTGAGGAACACCACCCTCTCATGGGGCCTGGGGGTGGGAATGGCCTGCCCCTTGTCGGGGAGCCGGTCTTGTGATGTCATTTGGACAAGTATCCGGCCTTCCGCAGCTTTTTGACTTGTCCCTCCGTGACGGAGGAGACCATCCACGTGCCTCCCGCTCCGGACATGCCTGGAGAAGGTTGAGGAGGGATGTGGGGACTTGGGCCCTAGAGCTCGAGTGTGTGGAAATGGATGAGCAAAGGAGGAAGAAGGCGTAGGTGAAAAGGTGGATCCTTATCCCCTTATATGGACGGACAAAGCTATGCGTCCCCCGCCAGCCTGGTAAAACTCGCTTATCTCCCAAGCGCGGTAATCAATGGCGCGGTTGGGTTACCCACATCCATATTGATGGGAATCCCGGAATAAGGGGGCACGATCTCCGCTCTGATAAGACGTGCCAAGGAAACCGCCTCGCTAAACGCGCTGAAGTGGAACAGTAAAAACGATTCGTATAAAGGCCTGGCCGTGGTGTGATGTTACGCCGCGGAATACGTCAGCAGATCTGTGCAAAGGTTATTCTCTCTACGGTGGTATGTGGAACTTGTTTTGCCGAGCCGGACACTATCCTTGTGTTCAAAATCTTCTATGAAGTATTCGGAGGAGTAACCGCCTTGCAATGCCGAAGACAATATGCGCGCCGGACTCGTCGTCATTGAAGCCTGGTTCAGGGGCTCTTGAGGAGTCTGGATTAGGGGTGTCTGGATAGCGAACTATCACCGTTGGCGGACTCACGGAGTATGAAGATACAAGATTGAAGACTTCGTCCGTGTGCGGATGGGACTTTCCTTGGCGTGGAAGGCAAGCTTGGCGTACTGGATATGTAGATCTCCTACCATTGTAACCGACTCTGTGTAACCCTAACCCTATCCGGTGTCTATATAAACCGAAGGGTTTTGGTCCGTAGGATGAACAACAATCATACCATAGGCTAGCTTCTAGGGTTTAGCCTCTCTGATCTCGTGGTAGATCCACTCTTGTACTACCCGTATCATCAATATTAATCAAGCAGGAGTAGGGTATTACCTCCATCGAGAGGGCCCGAACCTAGGTGAAAACATCGTGTCCCTTGTCTCCTGTTACCAACCGCCTAGACGCACAGTTCGGGACCCCCTACCCGAGATCCACCGGTTTTGACACCGACACCCGTGTTCTTGAATTCTATGCCGTTGTCACTCCTAATGTGATTGATCTTGATGCTTTGTTCATGGCGCGGGTCGCGAAGTGTCTGAAGACATCCTGCACTTCACTCTTGAAGATAATTATGTGCACCCAAGCATATCTTGAATAATCATCAACAATAATGAAACCATAGATACAAGCAGTTGCAGTTAGAGTAGAGTAGTGAGTTGTGATGTCTACTACACAACCTTCTTCTTGTAGATTTTGTTGGGCCTGCAAGTGCACAGGTTTGTAGGATAGTAGCAAATTTCCCTCAAGTGGATGACCTAAGGTTTATCAATCCGTGAGAGGCGTAGGATGAAGATGGTCTCTCTCAAACAACCCTGCAACCAAATAACAAAGAGTCTCTTGTGTCCCCAAAACACCCAATACATTGGTAAATTGTATAGGTGCACTAGTTCGACGAAGAGATGGTGATACAAGTGCAATATGGACGGTAGATAAAGGTATTTGTAATCTGAAATAATAAAAACAGCAAGGTAACTAATGATAAAAGTGAGCGTAAACGGTATTGCAATGATAGGAAACAAGGCCTAGGGTTCATACTTTCACTAGTGCAAGTTCTCTCAACAATAATAACATAGATAGATCATATAACAAGCCCTCAACATGCAACAAAAAATCACTCCAAAGCCACTAATAGCGGAGAACAAACGTAGAGATTATGGTAGGGTACGAAACCACCTCAAAGTTATTCTTTCCAACCAATTCGTTGGGCTATTCCTATAAGTGTCACAAACAGCCCTAGAGTTCGTACTAGAATAACACCTTAAGACACAAATCAACCAAAACCCTAATGTCACCTAGATACTCCATTGTCACCTCAAGTATCCATGGGTATGATTATACGATATGCATCACACAATCTCAGATTCATCTATTCAACCAACACATAGAACCTCAAAGAGCGCCCCAAAGTTTCTACCGGAGAATCACGACGAAAACGTGTGCCAACCCCTATGCATAGGTTCATGGGTGGAACCCGCAAGTTGGTCACCAAAACATACATCAAGTGGCACGTGATATCCCATTGTCACCACAGATAAACACGGCAAGACATACATCAAGTGTTCTCAAATCTTTAAAGACTCAATCAGATAAGATTACTTCAATGTGAAAACTCAATTCATTACAAGAGAGTAGAGGGGGAGAAGAAACATAGGATCCAACTATAATAGCAAATATCGCGATACATCAAGATCGTGCCAAATCAAGAACACGAGAGAGAGAGAGAGATCAAACACATAACTACTGGTACATACCCTTAGCCCCGAGGGTGAACTACGCCCTCCTCATCATGGAGAGCGCCGGGATGATGAAGATGGCCACCGGTGAGGGTTCCCCCTCCGTGAGGTGCCAAACAGGGTCCCGATTGGTTTTGGTGGCTCTGGAGGTTTTGCGGCGGAACTCCGATCTATTCTCTGTTACGGAAGTTTTAAGTGCATTGGAGTTATATAGGCGGAAGAAGCACGTCGAGGAGCCACGAGGGCCCCCACGAGGCGTGGCGCGCCCCACCCTCGTGGCTTCCTCGTTCCTTCCTTGACGTGGGGTCCAAGTCCATCCGGTAGCTTTCCTTCCAAAAATAACTTCTCCAGTTGATTTCGTTCCGTTTTGACTCCGTTTCATATTCCTTTTCTTTGAAATACTGAAATAGGCAAAAAACAGCAAATCTGGGCTGGGCCTCCGGTTAATAGGTTAGTCCCAAAAGTAATATAAAAGTGAATAATAAAGCCCAATATTGCCCAAAACAGTAGATAATATAGCATGGAGCAATCAAAAATTATAGATACGTTGGAGACGTATCAAGTGGGACCGAACAAGTCCATGTGGAGCAACTCAAAAGGTCGAGATGTAGTCATGATTGTATTTGAGGGATGCTTGGCCCTTGTCATCTTCCCACCTTCACAAGCACCACATAGATGATCTTTCTTGAACTTGATGCCTTCGATGCCTATGACGTGCTTCTTCTTGGCGAGAGTGTGTAGGTTCCTCATGCCCGGCATGCCCTAGCCTCCGATGCGAGCCAAAGATTCGAAGACTTTGCTAGAAGACATACGGCCATCTGTGGTCCCTCTTGAGAAGTCTACCATGTACAAATCATCTTTCTTGTACCCTTCAAGACTAGAGACTTGTCGATTCCATTAGTACAAGGCAACTATATTTTCCAAATAGCACAATCATGTTTAAGTCACAAAGCATTGAGACAGACATTAAGTTGAAACCAAGGGATTCAACAAGCATCACTTTGTCCATGTGCTGATCCCTTGAAATTGCAACTCTACCTAGGCCCAATAACTTTCTTTTACCAGTGTCAGCGGATGTGATGTGACTTTTATCACATGGACGTAAGGTTGAGTCCATGAGAAGACTTCGATCACCAGTCATGTGGTTAGTGCATCCGCTGTCCATAATCCATTCTGAAGCATGAGGTGTCGTATCCTACAGTGCAGTTAGGAGGATAGGCTTCACAGAGAGTATTGTGAAGCATAAACATTTGACGCACAAGAGGATTATCAAATCCCAGATCAAGGTTAGGACTGATAGTATGACTGGCAAGCGATTCGGGAACGAAATACATAGTAAGACCATTTGGGCATTTTATCTTGCGTCCCATAATGTGTTTTAGGTCCCCAGCAATAGCATCGGACGCCTTTGATTTCCGGTTGGAGACCTTTCCCTGCAAAAAAAAGTTAATTCTTCTTAACCACCCACATCTTCAGGGGTGGCTTAGAAGCAATGAGTCTAAGTGCAGCATTTGAGAATTTCGGCTTTGGAGCCCTAGCAAATAGCCTTGCAGGAGAAGAACGATACTCATATGAATAAGCAAAAAAGTTCTTAGTTATGTGAACATAGCGGTTTGAAGACACACGCTCATATTCATAAGACTGAGTATGGTTTCCCTGCAAAACATTGGCGTTAGGGTAACTCAGGTGAGTCTTGTATCTGTATGAAGCCTTTGGGCCATATGAAGCCATAGGTGCAGGGTTTGTCTTCTTCCTTGGTGGTGTCATGATGACATTCACAGGAAGATTCTCAATATACTGTTTAGGTACCCAGATCTTCTTCATAGGTGGTCCATTCCTGCAGTTAGTACCAATATAACTGGCAAACACTTCATCATTCTAATTCTTAAACAGTTTATAGTTATCATCAAAGGATTCATCAATAGCAATTGGGTTGGCACAAGTAAATCCAGATAAGGTGGATGGATCCGTTGAAGGTTCCTTTGCAATAACCCATGTGGTTTTGGGGTACTGCTCAGGCTTCCAGTAAGAACCATCAACATTCATTTTCCTCTCGAACCCAACACCCTCTTTCCTAGGGTTTCGGTTCAGGATCTGCTTTTTGAGGACATCACATAGTGTCTGATGCCCCTTGAGGCTTTTGTACATCCCTGTTTCAAGCAATGTCTTCAATCTAGCATTTTCATTAGCAACAACAGTGGCATCCTCCGCAGAGGGGTTAGTTACCACATCGATGGTTGAAGATATTGAAACAGTAGCAGCAATAGAGCACTCAGCAACATTATTAGTGTTATCACGCTCAAGACATTTTAAACATGGTGGTTCAAATCCTTCCTGAGCAGGACTGATCTGTTGAGCGCGAAGTGACTCGTTTTCCTTTTGAAGATCTTCATGAGCCGCTCTCAACTTCTCAAGTTCTTGCTTCCTTTGAAGATAATCATAGGAAAGCTTTTCATGGGTTGTTGAGAGTGATTCATGACGACCTGCAAGCTCTTGGTACTTAACATGAAGATTTTTTATATCTTCAATTAAGGACTAAGATCGAGAAATTTCAGCGTCCAACAGATCATCGCTTTTGTCTAACAGTTTTTGAATATGTTCCATAGCTTTCTGTTGTTCAGTTGAAATTTTAGCAAGTGTTTTGTAGCTGGGTTTGGAGTCACAATCAGAGTCATCTTCACTTGATGTTTGAAAGTAAGCGTCGCGTGATTTTACCTTGGCACCGCGTGCCATGAAGTAGTAAGTGGGAGCAGAGTCGTCCTTGTCAATGGCATCAGCGTTGGTGATGGACACATTGTCTTCAGTGTTGAAGATGGACTTGGCAACGTAGGCTGAAGCCAGAGCTAGACATGCAATGCTAGAGTCAGACTCCTCCTCAGACTCCACCACTTCTGCCTCCTCAGAAGTAGACTCCTCCTCTGAATCCATTTCCTTGCCAACAAAAGCACGAGCCTTGCCAGACGAACTTTTCTTGTGTGATGAAGACTTGGAAGTTGACTTAGAAGAAGATTTTGAGTATTTCTTCTTCTTCTTGTCATCAGAATCATATTCCTTGCTCTTCTTCTTTTTCTTATCATTGTCCCACTGTGGACACTCAGAGATGTAGTGACCAGGTTTCTTGCACTTGTGACAGGTTCTCTTCTTGTGGTCATGGGAAGAAGCTTCATCATTTCTTGAGCTGGATCATGAAGACTTTCTGAAGCCTTTCTTCTTAGTGAACTTCTGGAACTTCTTCACAAGCATAGCGAGCTCCTTTCCAAGGTCTTCAGCTTCACCGGAACTGCAGTCAGATTCTTCTTCAGATGAGGAAACAGCCTTTGCCTTCAAAGCGCAAGTTCGGCCATAGTTGGGACCATAGATATCTCTTTTCTCAGATAGCTGGAACTCATGTGTGTTAAGCCTCTAAAGTATGTCAGATGGATCGAGTGTCTTGAAGTCAGGGCGTTCTTGAATCATAAGAGCTAGAGTGTCAAATGAGCTGTCAAGAGATCTCAGAAGAATCTTGACGATTTCATGCTTGGTGATCTCAGTGGCGCCGAGAGCCTGAAGCTCATTTGTGATGTCAGTGAGGCGATCAAATGTGAGCTGGACATTCTCATTGTCATTTCTCTTGAAGTGGTTGAAGAGGTTGCGTAGAACACTGATTATTTGATCTCTCTGAGTTGAAACGCCTTCATTGACCTTGGAGAGCCAGTCCCAGACTAGCTTCGACGTTTCCAAAGCACTCACACGGCCATACTACCCTTTGGTCAGATGACCACAGATGATGTTCTTCGCAATGGAATCGAGTTGAATGAACTTCTTGACATCAGTAGGAGTGACACCTTCACCAGTGTTGGAAACGCCGTTCTTGACGACATACCACAGATCGACATCTATGGCTTCAAGATTCATACGCATCTTATTCTTCGATGAGGGATATTGATTGCCATCAAAGGCAGAGACGCATGGCGGAGACTTTGATTATCCCTGCAGTCGACATAGCTAAAACTCCAGGTGGTTAAACCGAATCACACAGAACAAGGGAGTACCTTGCTCTGATACCAACTGAAAGTGCTAGTTATCGACTAGAGGGGGAGGTGAATAGGCGACTTTTATGAAAGTCTTCAAAATATGAAAGTTTCGAAGACAAACATGAAAACTAGACCTATAAACATGCTGCGAAAGATGAACTACACTAGACAAGCCATAGTCAAACAAGTATGAAGCTAAAGCATGATGACTGATAGCAGCTAGGAAGTAGGATCAGGATGGAAGATAGCATGAAGCCAATCAGAAATAGTAGTCGCACAGTGAAGTCAAACAGGTAGAGCAATCAGGCAATGACTTCACAAAGACGAACTGTAAGTAAGGAGAGTAAGAGACAGAACCAGTGTGTTGTGAAGACAAGGATTTGTTCGACCAGTTCGATTCTTTGTGACAATCAGACGTCTGGGTTAGGGAGGCTGAGATTGAACTCGAAGACCGTGTCTTCACCTTATTCCCCTTGAGCTAAGGACACAGTCCCTTTACAATCACTCTGGTAAGTCTTCAAGGTAGACTTCCAAACCTTCACAGACTTCGTTCACGGCGATCCACAATTACTCTTGGATGCTCATAACGCTGACGCCTAACCGGTGGAGGATTCCACGATCCTCAAGTGTAACAAGTCTTGAGATCACGCAGACAGAAAGACTTCAGTGATGCCAAACACTCTTTGGGCTCTGGGTGGTTTGGGCTTTGTCCTCACAAGGATATCTCTCTCAAAATCTTCGGAGGTGGGTTGCTCTCAACGACAAAAGTCGTGCACTAACTCTGAGCAGCCACCAATTTATGGTGTAGGGGGTGGGCTATTTATAGCCACTAGGCAACCCGGCCTGATTTGTCCGAAATGACCCTGGGTCACTAAGGAACTGACACGTGTCACAACGGTCAGATTTCAAACACACGCGACACTTGACTTGGGCTACAAGTAAAGCTCACTTATCCAACTCTGGATAAGATTTGCTCTCATTGTCTTTGCTCGAAGACATAGGATTTTGGTTGAGCATCACTATAGTCACTCTGACTTTGTTCACTTGGACCCCACTTAACAGTGCGGTGGTTCCTATGACTCAACAAAGAAGAAAAGAAACAACGAAACAGCTAAGTCTTCGCGCTCCATAGTCTTCACTCAATGTCTTCTCCTGACATAGTCTTCAATGTGAATATCTTCACGTACCACCATTATCTTCAATGTCTTCATACATTTTTAGGGGTAATCTCCGGTAGGTAAACCGAATCAATGAGGGACTACTACCTGTGTTATCCTAACATTCTCACAAACACATTAGTACCTCAACCACGTTTGTCGTCAATACTCCAAAACCAAACTAGGGGTGGCACTAGATGCACTTACAATTGGTCCAACAAATCATGTGTCCTTCTGAAGCCACTGGTTCTATCTCTTGGGGATCGTAGCAGAAATTAAAATTTTCTACGCATCACCAAGATCAATCTATGGAGTGTTCTAGCAACGAGAGGGATAGGAGTGCATCTACACACCCTTGTAGATCGCGAGCGGAAGCGTTCAAGTGAACGGGGCTGATGGAGACGTACTCGTCGTGATCCAAATCACCGATGACCGAGCGCCGAACGGACGGCACCTCCGCGTTCAACACACATACGGTTGGGGAAGTCGTCTCCTCCTTCTTGATCCAGCAAGGGGGAAGGAGAGGTTGATGGAGATCCAGCAGCACGACGGCGTGGTGGTGGAAGCAGCGGCGATCTCGGCAGGGCTTCGCCAAGCACTACGAGAGGGAGAGGTGTCACGGGAGGGAGAGGGAGGCGCCAGGGGCTAGGGTGCAGTTGCCCTCCCTCCCCCCCACTATATATAGGCCCCCTGGGGGGCGGCGGCCCTAGGAGATGCTATCTCCAAGGGGGGGGGCGGCGGCCAAGGGGGTGGCTTGCCCCCCAAGCCAAGTGGGGCGCCCACCCACCCCTAGGGTTTCCAACCCTAGGCGCAGGGGAGGCCCAAGGGGGGCGCACCAGCCCACCAGGGGCTGGTTCCCTTCCCCACTTCAGCCCATGGGGCCCTCCGGGGTAGGTGGCCCCACCGGTGGACCCAGGACCCTTCCGGTGGTCCCGGTACAATATCGGTGACCCCCAAAACTTTCCCGATGGCCGAAACTTGACTTCCTTTATATAAATCTTTACCTCCGGACCATTCCGGAACTCCTCGTGACGTCTGGGATCTCATCCGAGACTCCGACAACTTTCGGGTTACCGCATACTAATATCTCTACAACCCTAGCGTCACCGAACCTTAAGTGTGTAGACCCTACGGGTTCGGGAGACACGCAGACATGACCGAGACGACTCTCCGGTCAATAACCAACAGCGGGATCTGGATACCCATGTTGGCTCCCACATGCTCCTCGATGATCTCATCGTATGAACCACGATGTCGAGGATTCAATCAATCCCGTATACAATTCCCTTTGTCAATCGGTACGCTACTTGCCCGAGACTCGATCGTCGGTATCCCAATACCTCGTTCAATCTAGATTACGGCAATTCACTTTACTCGTACCGTAATGCATGATCCCGTGATCAACCACTTGGTCACATTGAGCTCATTATGATGATGCATTACCGAGTGGGCCCAGAGATACCTCTCCGTCATACGGGGTGACAAATCGCAGTCTCGATTCCTGCAACCCAACAGACACTTCCGAAGATACCCGTAGTGCACCTTTATAGCCACCCAGTCATGTTGTGACGTTTGGCACACCCAAAGCACTCCTACGGTATCCGGGAGTTGCACAATCTCATGGTCTAAGGAAATGATACTTGACATTTTGAAAAGCTCTAGCAAACGAACTACACGATCTTGTGCTATGCTTAGGATTGGGTCTTGTCCATCACATCATTCTCCTAATGATGTGATCCCATTATCAATGACATCCAATGTCCATAGTCAAGAAACCATGACTATCTGTTGATCAACGAGCTAGTCAACTAGAGGCTCACTAGGGACATGTTCTGGTCTATGTATTCACACATGTATTACGATTTCGGATAACACAATTATAGCATGAATAATAGACAATTATCATGAACAAAGAAATATTATAATAACCATTTTATTATTGCCTCTAGGGCATATTTCCAACAGTCTCCCACTTGCACTAGAGTCACTAATCTAGTTACATTATGATGAATCGGACCCATAGAGTTCTGGTGTTGATCATGTTTTGCTCTAGGGAGAGGTTTAGTCAACGGATCTGCTACATTCAGGTCCGTATATACTTTACAAATACCTATGTCTCCATCTTGAACATTTTCATGAATGGAGTTGAAGCGACGCTTGATGTGCCTGGTCTTCTTGTGAAACCTGGGCTCCTTGGCAAGGGCAATAGCTCCAGTGTTGTCACAGAAGAGAGTGACCGGCCCCGACGCATTGGGTATGACTCCTAGGTCGGTGATGAACTCCTTCATCCAGATTGCTTCATGCGCTGCCTCCGAGGCTGCCATGTACTCCGCTTCACTTGTAGATCCCACCACGACGCTTTGCTTGCAACTGCACCAACTTACTGCCCCACCATTCAAAATAAACATGTATCCAGTTTGTGACTTAGAGTCATCGGATGCGTGGTCGAAGCTAGCATCGGCGTAACCCTTCTGAAGAGCTCTTCGTCACCTCCATAAACAAGAAACATGTCCTTAGTCCTTTTCGGTACTTCAGGATATTCTTGACCGCTGTCCAGTGTTCCATGCGGGATTACTTTGGTACCTTCCTACCAAACTTACGGCAAGGTTTACATCAGTGCGGTACACTGACATGGCATACATAATAGACACTATGGCTGAGGCATAGGGGCGACACTCATCTTTTCTCTACCTTACGCGTGGTCGGGCATTGAGTCGTGCTCAATTGCACACCTTGCAATCTGAGCAAGAACCCCTTCTTGGACTGATCCATATTGAACTTCTTCAATATCTTGTCAAGGTACGTACTTTGTGAAAGACCAATGAGGCGTCTCGATCTATCTCTGTAGATCTTGATGCCTAATATATAAGCAGCTTCTACAAGGTCCTTCATTTAAAAATACTTGTTCAAGTAGGCGTTTATGCTTTCCAAGAATTCTATATCATTTCCCATCAACAGTATGTCATCCACATATAATATGAGAAATGCTACAGAGCTCCCACTCACTTTCTTGTAAACACAGGCTTCTCCATAAGTGCATGTAAACCCAAACGCTTTGATCATCTCATCAAATCGAATGTTCCAACTCCGAGATGCTTGCACCAGCCCATAGATTGAGCGTTGGAGCTTGCACACCTTGTTAGCATTCTCAGGATCGACAAAACCTTCCGGCTGCATCATATACAATTCTTCCTTAAGAAAGCCATTAAGGAACGCCGCTTTGATGTCCATTTGCCATATCTCATAATCATAGAATGCGGCAATTGCTAACATGATTCGGACGGACTTCAGCTTCCCTACAGGTGAGAAAGTCTCATCGTAGTCAACCCCTTGAACTTGTCGATAACCCTTAGCGACAAGTTATAGATGGTCACATTACCATCCGCGTCTGTCTTCTTCTTAAAGATCCATTTATTTTCTATGGCTCGCCGATCATCGGGCAAGTCAGTCAAAGTCCATACTTCGTTTTCATACATGGATCCTATCTCGGATTTCATGGCTTCTAGCCATTTGTCGGAATCTGGGCCCGCCATCGCTTCTTCATAGTTCGAAGGTTCACCGTTGTCTAACAACATGATTTCCAAGACAGGGTTGCCGTACCACTCTAGTGTGGAACGTGTCCTTGTGGACCCTCTGAAGTTCGGTAGGAGCTTGATCCAAGTACCTTGATCATCATCATTAACCTCCTCTCTAGTCGGTCACGGGCACCACAGGAACATCTTCCTGAGCTGTGCTACTTACCGTTTCAAGAGGTAGTACTTCATCAAGCTCTACTTTCCTCCCACTTACTTCTTTTGAGAGAAACTCTTTCTCCAGAAAGGATCCGTTCTTAGCAACAAAGATCTTGCCTTCGGACCTGAGGTAGAAGGTATACCCAATGGTTTCCTTAGGGTATCCTATGAAGACACATTTTTCCGACTTGGCTTCGAGCTTTTCAGGTTGAAGTTTCTTGACATAAGCATCGCATCGCCAAACTTTTAGAAATGACAGCTTAAGTTTCTTCCCAAACCATAACTCATACGGTGTCGTCTCAACGTATTTCGATGGAGCCCTATTTAAAGTGAATGCGACTGTCTTTAAAGCATAGCCCCAAAATGAGAGTGGTAGATCGGTAAGAGACATCATAGACCGCACCATATCTAATAAAGTGTGATTACGACGTTCGGCACACCATTTCGCTGAGGTGTTCCAGGCGGTGTGAGTTGTGAAACAATTCCACATTTCCTTAAGTGTGTGCCAAATTCGTGACTTAAATATCCCCCTCCATGATCTGATCGTAAGAACTTTATTTTCCTGTCACGTTGATTCTCAACCTCACTCTGAAATTCCTTGAACTTTTCAAAGGTCTCGACTTGTGTTTCATTAAGTAAACATACACATATCTACTCAAGTCATCAGTGAGAGTGAGAACATAACGATAGCCACCGCGAGCCTCAACACTCATTGGACCGCTTTTACATCGGTATGTATGATTTCCAATAGGTTGGTTGCTCGCTCCATTGTTCGGAGAACGGAGTCTTGGTCATTTTACCCATGAGGCATGGTTACTTGCGTGTCAAATGATTCGTAATCAAGAGACTCCAAAAGTCCATCTGCATGGAGCTTCTTCATGCGTTTGGCACCTATGTGACCAAGGCAGCAGTGCCACAAGTATGTGGGACTATCATTATCAACCTTACATCTTTTGGTATTCACACTATGAATATGTGTAACATTACGCTCGAGATTCATTAAGAATAAACCATTCACCAGTGGGGCATGACCATAAAACATATCTCTCATATAAATAGAACAACCATTATTCTCGGATTTAAATGAGTAGCCATCTCGAATTAAACGAGATCCTAATACAATGTTCATGCTCAAAGCTGGCACTAAATAACAATTATTGAGGTTTAAAACTAATCCCGTAGGTAAATGTAGAGGTAACGCGATGCGTGGCGATCACATCGACCTTGGAACCATTCCCAACGCGCGCCGTCACCTCGTCCTTCGCCAATGTCCGCTTATTCCGCAGCTCTGTTTTGAGTTACAAATATGAGCAACGACACGGTATCAAATACCGGGAGCTACTACAGTCTTGGTAAGGTACACATCAATTACATGTATATCGCATATACCTTTGGTGTTGCCGGCCTTCTTGTCCGCTAAGTATTTGGGGCAGTTCCGCTTCCAGTGACCACTTCCCTTGCAATAAAAGCACTAAGTCTCAGGCTTGGGTCCATTCTTTGGCTTCTTCCCGGCAACTGGCTTACCGGGCGCGTCAACTCCCTTGCCGTCCTTCTTGAAGTTCTTCTTACCCTTGACTTTCTTAAACTTAGTGGTTTTATTCACCATCAACACTTGATGTTCCTTTTTGATCTCCACCTCCGCTGATTTCAGCATTGAATATACCTCAGGAATGATCTTTTCCATCCCCTGCATATTGAAGTTCATCACAAAGCTCTTGTAGCTCGGTGGAATTGACTGAAGGATCCTGTCAATGACCGCGTCATCCGGGAGATTAACTCCCAGCTGAGTCAGGCGGTTGTGCAACCCAGAAATTTTGAGTATGTGCTCACTGACAGAACTATTTTCCTCCATCTTACAACTGAAGAACTCGTCGGAGACTTCATATCTGTCGACCCGGGCATGAGCTTGAAAAACCATTTTCAGCTCTTCGAACATCTCATATGCTCCGTGTTGCTCAAAACGCTTTTGGAGCCTCGGTTCTAAGCTGTAAAGCATGCCGCACTGAACGAGGGAGTAATCATCGACGACCTTGCGCCAAGCGTTCATAAGGTCTTGGTTCTCTGGGATGGGTGCTTCACCTAGCGGTGCTTCTAGGACATAATTTTTCTTGGCAGCTATGAGGATGATCCTCAGGTTCTGGACCCAGTCAGTATAGTTGCTGCCATCATCTTTCAGCTTGATTTTCTCTAGGAACGCGTTGAAGTTGAGGACAACATTAGCGTGGGCCATTTTATCTACAAGACATATTATAAAGATTTTAGACTAAGTTCATGATAATTAAGTTCATCTAATCAAATTATTCAATGAACTCCCACTCAGATAGACATCCCTCAAGTCATCTAAGTGAAACATGATCTGAGTCAACTAGGCCGTGTTCGATCATCACGTGAGACGGACTAGTCAACGTCGGTGAACATCTTCATGTTGATCGTATCTTCTATACGACTCATGCTCGACCTTTCGGTCTTCCATGTTCCGAGGCCATGTCTGTACATGCTAGGCTCGTCAAGTCAACCTAAGTGTATTGCGTGTGTAAATCTGGCTTACACCCTTTGTATTCGAACGTTAGAATCTAACACACCCGATCATCACGTGGTGCTTCGAAACAATGAACCTTACATAGCGGTGCATAGTTAGGGGAACACTTTCTTGAAATTATTGCGAGGGATCATCTTATTTAAGCTACCGTCGTTCTAAGCAAATAAGATGTAAAACATGATAAACATCACATGCAATCAAATAGTGACATGATATGGCCAATATCATATTGCTCCTTTGATCTCCATCTTCGGGGCGCCATGATCATCTTCGTCACCGGCATGACACCATGATCTCCATCATCGTGTTTTCATGAAGTTGTCACGCCAACGATTACTTCTACTTCTATGGCTAACGTGTTTAGCAATAAAGTAAAGTAATTTACATGGTGTTATTCAATGACACGCAGGTCATACAAAAAATAAAGACAACTCCTATGGCTCCTGCCGGTTGTCATACTCATCGACATGCAAGTTGTGATTCCTATTACAAGAACATGATCAATCTCATACATCACATATATCATTCATCACATCTTTTGGCCATATCACATCACAAGGCACATGCTGCAAAAACAAGTTAGACGTCCTCTAATTGTTGTTGCATGTTTTTACGTGGCTTCTATAGGTTTCTAGCAAGAATATTTCTTACCTACGTAAAACCACAATGTGATATGCCAAATTCTATTTACCCTTCATAAGGACCCTTTTAATCGAATCCGCTCCAACTAAAGTGGGAGAGACAGACACCCGCTAGCCACCTTATGCAACTAGTGCATGTCAGTCGGTGGAACCTGTCTCACGTAAGCGTACGTGTAAGGTCGGTCTGGGCCGCTTCATCCCACGATGCTGCCGAAGCAAGATAAGACTAGTAGTGGCAAGAAAATTGACAACATCTACGCCCACAACTGCTTTGTGTTCTACTCGTGCATAGTAACTACGCATAGACCTAGGTCATAATGCCACTGTTGGGGATCGTAGCAGAAATTAAAATTTTCTACGCATCACCAAGATCAATCTATGGAGTGTTCTAGCAACGAGAGGGATAGGACTGCATCTACATACCCTTGTAGATCGCGAGCGAAAGCGTTCAAGTGAACGGGGTTGATGGAGTCGCAGTCGTCGTGATCCAAATCACCGATGACCGAGCGCCGAACGGACGACACCTCAGCGTTCAACACACGTACGGTTGGGGAAGACGTCTCCTCCTTCTTGATCCAGCAAGGGGGAAGTAGAGGTTGATGGAGATCCAGCATCACGGCGGCGTAGTGGTGGAAGCAGCGGCGATCTCGGCAGGGCTTCGCCAAGCAGTACGAGAGCGAGAGGTGTCACGAGAGGGAGAGGGAGGAGCCAGGGGCTAGGGTGCGGCTGGCCACCCCCCCCCCCCCACTATATAGGCCCTCTGGGGCGCCAGCCCTAGGAGATGCAATCTCCAAGGGGCGGCCAAGGGGTGGCTTGCCCCAAGCCAAGTGGGCGCCCCCACCCCTAGGGTTTCCAACCCTAGGCGCGAGGGAAGGCCCAAAGGCGCACCAGCCCACCAGGGGCTGGTTCCCTTCCCCACTTCAGCCCATGGGGCCCTCCGGGATAGGTGGCCCCACCCGATGGACCCCCGGGACCCTTCCGGTGGTCCCGGTACAATATCGGTGACCCCCGAAACTTTCCCGATGGCCAAAACTTGACTTCCTATATATAAATCTTTACCTCTGGACCATTTCGGGACTCCTCGTGACGTCCGGGATCTCATCTGGGACTCCGAACAACTTTCGGGTTACCGCATACTAATATCTCTACAACCCTAGCGTCACCGAACCTTAAGTGTGTAGACCCTACGGGTTCGGGAGACACGCAGACATGACCGAGACGACTCTCGGTCAATAACCAACAATGGGATCTGAATACCCATGTTGGATCCCACATGCTCCTTGATGATCTCATCGGATGAACCACGATGTTGAGGATTCAATCAATCCGTATACAATTCCCTTTGTCAATCGATGCGTTACTTGCGAGACTTCGATCGTCGGTATCCCAATACCTCGTTCAATCTCGTTACCGGCAAGTCACTTTACTAAATGCCGTAATGCATGATCCCGTGATCAACCACTTGGTCACATTGAGCTCATTATGATGATGCATTACCGAGTGGGCCCAGAGATACCTCTCCGTCATACGGGGTGACAAATCGCAGTCTCGATTCCTGCAACCCAACAGACACTTCCGAAGATACCCGTAGTGCACCTTTATAGCCACCCAGTCATGTTGTGACGTTTGGCACACCCAAAGCACTCCTACGGTATCCGGGAGTTGCACAATCTCATGGTCTAAGGAAATGATACTTGACATTTGGAAAAGCTCTAGCAAACGAACTACACGATCTTTTGCTATGCTTAGGATATGGACTTGACCATCACATCAATCTCCTAATGATTATATCCCGTTAACAATGACATCCAATGTCCATAGTCAGGAAACCATGACTATATGTTGATCAACGAGCTAGTCAACTAGAGGCTCACTAGGGACATGTTGTGTTCTATGTATTCACACATGTATTACAATTTCCGGATAACACAATTATAGCATGAATAATAGACAATTATCATGAACAAAGAAATATAATAATAACCATTTTATTATTGCCTCTAGGGCATATTTCCAACACTATCTCTTACTCCTCTGTACTTATAGTTTGTCTTAGTGAAGTCATTGCCTGCTTGTATTATCTGTTTGACTTCACTGTGTGACTATCTGTTCTGATTGGCTTCATACTATCTTCCATCCCGATCTTTACTACCTAGCTGCTATTAGTCTTCATGCTTTCACTCCATTGAATACTTGACTATGGCTTGTCTAGTGTAGTCTACCTTCTGTTGCATTAGAATAGTGTTGTTTATATCGTCTGTCTTCGAAACTCCCATGTTTTGAAGACTTTCATAAAAATCGCCTATTCACCCCCCTCTAGTCGATAACTAGCCCTTTCAGTACCCCAGTTGACAAGGCATTTTCCTCCGGCCGCCACCTCGCTGCCCCCTAGAGGAACCCACGTTGAACCTTATCAATCAGCTTAGCCAGCCAAGCCGGCAATATCAAGGCAAGCATTTGGAAGATCGGCATCGTCGAGAGCACGGTTCTGACAAGATCCAGCCATCCATCAAGGGATAGAAGGGCGAGCTTCCAGCCCTTCATCCTCGCAATGAGCTTGTCGCAGATCGGCTGTAGATCATTTTTCCTCAGTTTCTTGTCCGCCCGGTATCATGCCTGTAGGTGCAAGGGAAATCCTTGACGGGCAGCCCAAGTCTTGAATAAGCTCACGAAGGTCGATCCCGTTGCAGCAGATGGTGGAACGATGATTTTGCAAAGTTAGTGCGCAGGCATGTAGCTTCTCCGAATGGCTTGATGATTTGGATCAGAGCAAGCACCTCCTTACGGCATGGGTTGATGAAAAGGATAGTGTCTTCCGCATAGAGAGAGGTTCGGAAAGGCAGTTTTTGGCTGCCGATCGCCCTGAATCCCAGCCGCCACCGCCTTTGTCGATCGGCATAGCTAGGCAATCCATGACCAGCATGAGCAGGAGGCGGGGACAGCGGGTCTCCTGCCTTAGCCCCTTCATCGAGTCGATCATATCGGATAGATCACCATTGACAAGAATCCTTGTCGAAGAGGAGCTGAGCGGCGTTGATGACGATTGGTGAAGCCTCTCCCAAACCCTCTTGCAACCAGCAAATCTAGCAGGAACTCCCATGACACGATATCAAAGGCGCATTGGTTGTCAAGCTTGAGCATTAAGCGCGGCGTGTTTGCACGTCGGATTGCTTTGGCCAGCCCGTTGACGTAGCAGAAGTTGTCGTGGATGGCATGTCCTTTGATAAACGCGTTTTAGCATGGGCCGACGAGATCATTCATCCGATGCTGAAGCCTCGTAGCCATTATCTTGGTGATCAACTTGGCGAAGCTACAAACAAGACTGGTTGGCCTGTAATCTTTTGTGGTCAGGGCCTCTGCATTCTTTGGAAGTAGAATCATAGTTGCCATTTTGCGATGGCATGCTGCGATGACGACGTTCTGCGACGACTACGTGCTGCGAGGAGCGATGGCGTGCTGCGACGACGACGTGTGATGGCGCGTCTCCTACGCCGCCGACCTCGTGACGCGCAGGCTCACCTTCTTCGACGGGGTTCTCCTCCTCCGATGAGAGGCTCTTAAATGCGGTCTTTGGTGGACGACGCTGACGTCCACGATCCGACGCCAGCGCTTCCCTACGGGATGGTGAGTCTGTAGATATCGGAGACATCATATCATTTCCCTGCCATTTTGCGAAGATTCGAGATCAGCTACCGCCGACGAGACCGATGCCGCCGCTGACGCGGACACCGATCAACAAGGATGCGTCACACGGGCGGTACACGGCACGGCATGCAACCGCCCCGACACGGGCTGATGCGGGCCCGAGCTCCCCCACCTACCCATCCATGGCGGATGTGCGACATGTGGGGGCGCATCCGATCCTCCATTCCGAGCCAAGGGTTCGCGACGAGAGTATAAATCCTAAACTGAGCCCAGTCCTTGACCTGAATCTGCCTTCTCCCGCCACGGGCGGTGAGAGAAACCCTAGATCGAATCCCCCGATCTCCTACGGGTGGTGGAAGGGCAAGGTGGGAGGATATCTGCGTTCCTTCGCGGTGGTAGCGGCCTCCCCTCCACCTCCCACCATGGATGCGGGGCGCGGCTTCGATGGGGGCGGCACGGAGGCGCGGGTGCAGCTCGTGGAGTGGGGCGGAGCTCGGGTCGAGGAAACGGCCGGGGAGGAGAGCGGAGCAAGTACTCCTGGAAGCGCGATAACGGCGGCGACCGCACCATCTCGTCGTCGTCCAACGCGGCTTCGGGCTCAGGCGACACCTTGAAGTGGGATGCGGCGGCGGCGACCGCTCCGGTGTGCCGCGACCCCAAGGAGGGAGGCGTTTGTGTGGAGAAGAACCAGAGATCTTCAAGCTCTGGGGGCAATGGAGGAGGACAAGATCCATCCCCACCACCTCGTCGTCCCCATGGGAAAAAACCCCATCAGGTGCCTCCTTCCAATAACCTTGAACCCTGCCCTATTTGCAAATCCCATGAACATCCTCCCGTTCGATGCCCGCAAGCTTTCTGTGAACACTGTAATACCTTGGGACATCTTGCCTCTGTTTGCAATGCCTTTCTTCCTTGGGAGTGTATTGCTCCTATGTGTGGTTTTCAATCCAAAGGGCAGGGGTTCTACTATATCCATGATTCCTGTATTGCCAATCAGCTGAGAGAGAGATCTAATAGTGTGGTAGTCACCATTATTGAGGGAGAGACTTCTACTCGCCAAATGGAGATTGATCTTACTAACTACCTGGCTACCGGATGGCGCTACTCTGCCCATGCCATTGGCCCTGGGGTTTTTGTAGTTCGCTTCCCTAATCCTCTCTCGGTTGCTCAAATCTGTTATGTGGGACGGGTCACTCTCAAAACCACTGGGGTGGTGATCCATGCCTCCCCTTGGTCATCTGCTGTGGGATCAAAGGGGGTTATGGAAGTAGCGTGGGTCAGAATTAGTAATGTTCCTTTGGACAAGAGGAGTGAGAGGAACCTTGCCTACGTGGCGTCTCTTGTTGGGGTACCACTTGAGATCGATGTGGTCACTCTTCATCGTCCGACTTCTGCTAGAGTTAAATTGGGATGCCGCAATGTGGACGCAATTCCTGTGATTGTTGAAGCTGTCCTGGGTGGGCATTTCTATGACTTCCTTTATGAAGTGGATCAAGTTGTTGTGCGAGATCCAGAAAGAGAAAAAGAGGCTGTGCAGATGTCTCCTAAATCTGGAAGAGATAATCCTACAGGCCAAGGGGCACGTGTGATTCCTGGAGCTCAGATGGGCAGTTCCTCTGCTGGGCTTGGGGGGGGAAATCTTCCTCCATTCCCCGGAAAGAGGTGTCTGGCCCCATTCAGGAATCACAGGAGAGCCTGGAATCGGATGGCTCACTGCATAACTCACTCCTGATTGAGACCATGGTCTTCGATCAGATGGCATGTGATGACAAAGTAAGTGAAAAAGATCTGAATCTTGATAAGCTCTCTCTGTCTAATAATGTAAAAAAAACATACTCTGATGTGGTGAGAACATCGCAACAGGTGCAGGAGGCGAGTGACTCGCAAGATGCCGGGATTAAGAAGAACACTGACTACATTGTGGAGTCCCCGGAGTTACCTGTTGGTGTTGAGGTGATCCCTACTCCTCCTCTTGTCACCGAGGAAAATCTGCGCTTTAGCTCTCGCTATGTGCAGAGCAAGATGGAGCGAGTGGACGACAAGGAGATTGCGGTGGCCAAAAAAAGAAATATGGAAGGTACAACAAAAAGCTCCAATTCTTATGATGCTTTATCTGATAATACTCTTATCCTGAAAGCTGTCAAAATGGGGATGGACATACCAGACAATTATTTTACTTGCATTGACATTATTAGAGAACTTGAGAAAACCCGTAATGTTGAACATGTTAATGAGAAAGTAGATCAACCTGATGAGGGGGGGGGGGGATTCTCATGCTAACCAAATGAAAAGGGGACCAAATCCCATTAGATATGAGGTGGGAGGAAGAAAATGTGAATGAGGAGGAACCATTTACTGTGGTACGCTCCAGAAAAAAGAGAGACAGAAAACCTAATGTTGTTATTTCTAGACCTGTGACTAGAAGTCAAAAGGATAAAACCTCTATAGAATTAAAGGATGTGGTAAACCTACTCTGCTTCCTAGTAGGAATACCAGGCGAGGGGGAGGTAACACTATTATTAAATGAACGGGGTCTTTTGGAATTGTCGAGGAGCAGGTAAAAAAGGAATGACTACCTGCTTCTCTGACATGATCAAAGAGCATTCCCTCGATTTCATAGGAATTGCGAGGAAACCGTAAAGAAAGAGATTCCTCCTAATATCTTACGTAAGATTGACCCCTATGATAGATTTGCTTGGAACTGGGTACCTTCTATTGGTAAATCCGGTGGCATCCTTTGTGGCATCAAAAAAGAAACTCTGGAAGTTGTTTCCTGGATAGTGGGCAGATTTTGCCTGCAAGCAAACCTTTTTGATATAAAACTGAAACGTGTGTGGGCCCTTGTAGTTGTTTATGGTGCAGCTCAGGATGATAAGAAAGAGGACTTCCTTTGTGAACTTGCGGCCATGTGTTCCCATCTCCAGGTCCCCTATATTGTGGGAGGGGATTTCAATATTCTTCGTGAAAGTTGTGAGAAAAATAAGAATTTAAATCGGTCCCCTTACACGGATAAATTCAATTCCATCATCCAATCTCTGAACCTTCGGGAGATACATATGGGAGGGGGCAAATACACCTGGTCCAACCACCAGAGACACCCTACTTTAGAAAAGCTCGATAGAGTTCTTATGAGTTTTTAATGGGAGGACCTTTTTCCCCTGGTCACTGTTCGAAAGCTGGTACGAGACGTATCAGACCATAATCCTCTCCTACTGTCGTCTAACTCGGTTGTAGCAAGACCTACTAGACACCGTGAGTTCAGATTAGAACTCAGCTGGCTTAAAAATGAAGAGTTCTATCCTATAGCAAAAAAGATATGGGAGCACCCAGTTGCCTCTGGTGACCCCATTGACATCCTGAATATCAAGCTCAAAAGACTGAAAAAGTATTTCAAAGGGTGGGGCTCCCACCTGTTTGGCCATGCGAAGAAAAGAAAAAAAAGATATCCAAATAGAGTTGGAAGAGATTGAGATCTTAGAAGAAGAGGGCCCCCTTGACCCAGAAACTTATGATAATAGAACAAATCTGCGGATGGAACTCGATGATATTATGGCTAATGAGGAGCTCTTTTGGCTCCAACAGTCCAATGATAGGTGGTTGCTGAAGGGGGACCAAAACACAACCTTTTTTCACCGTGCGGCCAATGGTAGAAAACGAAAAAGCACAATTCACTCCTTTACAGATGGAGAGGCGGTGATTGAAGGCACAGACAACCTTTTGGCTCATGCCACGGCTTATTATAAAAACCTTTTTGGCCCGGCCAAAGAAACATTTTCCATTTATCCACGGATACCTGGTCGGAAGAAGAAAAACTTACGGTGGAGGATAATATACTCCTGACCAGTGAATTCACGGAGGAGGAGGTTAGAAAAGCCTTGTTCGGCATGGATAGCAATAGGGCCCCCGGCCCAGATAGCATCCCAGCTGAATTCTACAAGCACTGCTGGAACTGTGTTAAATCTGATATTATGCGTCTGTTTCATGCCTTTCACAACAACACCCTGGATGTGGAGCGCCTGAATTACGGGGTGATCACCTTGATACCTAAGACCAATGGTGCAAAGAAAATACAGCAATAGCGTCCCATCTGCTTACTTAGATGTCCATACAAGCTGATGACTAAAGTGATGGATAATAGAGTAGCTATCTTTGCTAACAAACTTTTTAGTAGACACCAAAATGCTTTCATTAAGCATAGAAATATCATGGATGGGATCCTCACTCTCCATGAGATCTTGCATCACACACACCGTAAAAAGAAAGTTGGGGTGGTCCTGAAGCTGGACTTTGAAAAGGCATATGACAAAATTAATTGGGACTTTCTCCTTGAATGTCATAGTAATAGAGGCTTTGGTGAAACCTGGTGTGGTTGGGTGAAGAAGATTCTTACCAACGGCACGGTCAGCATTAAGTGAATAATGTGACTGGGCCTTACTTCCAAAGCCACAAGGGGGTGCGCCAGGGCGACCCTCATTCCCCTTTTTTGTTTAACCTTGGGGTGCAAACCTTGTCTAAGATGATCCGTAATGCTCAAAGGGAGAAGATGATCACTGGGTTGGCCCCAGACCTCATTGAAAATGGCGTTGTTGTTCTGCAATACACTGATGATACGGTCATTTGTTTTGAACACGATGAAGAAGCCGCTGTCAACCTGAAACTTCTCTTGTACGTTTTCGAGCTTATGTCTGGCTTAAAGATTAATTTTCTTAAGGGTGAAATCCTGTGTGTGGGTGGAGAAAATAACATCCTGGCAACTTATGCGGAAATCTTTAACTGTCAAATTGGTCACTTTCCAATGAAGTACTTGGGGGTTCCTGTGAGTTACTCAACTTTGCGTAACCTGGACTGGAACTTTGTTGATGATAAATTCCTTAAATCTTTGTGAGACTTGGATTGGTAATGCTGCCTCATCGGGGGCTCATTCTCTGAACTCCTCTACATCGATATTGTTTATTACTACATGGCAATGTTTCTGCTTCCTAAGATGGTGATATACAAACTGGACAAACATCGTAAAAAAATTCTTCTAGCAAGAAACCAACGGCAGGAAACGTTATCACCTTGTCAAATGGACCAGGATTTGTAGGTCAAAAAGAAAGGGGGGTTTGGGGGTGAAAGACCTCCATAGACATAACGTAAGCTTATTAACTAAATGGTGGTGGAAGCTTGAGACTCAACAAGGACTTTGGCAGGATGTTATCCGGGCCAAGTACCTGAAGAGAGACTCTATTGCCTCGGTTCGATGTAGATTTGGTGACTCGCCTAGTTGGAAAGCCATTATGAAAGTTAAAGAACATTATTTCGCTGGGAGGGGGTGGATCTAAAATCTGGCAACCTAGCTCGGTTGTGGATGGATAGTATCGAGGGAAACCCACCCTTGCGAAACAAGTTTCCAGAGCTGTATGATATCTGTAACAATCAAGAGATTACTGTGGCCAAGGCCAGGGGCGAGGGGCCCCCAGATCTCTTTAGAAGACGTTTACACCCTCGACTTGCTAATCAATGGGAAGAGGTGAAAAAGATGGTGAATTCCTAGGCGGTCTCGATGAACGGATCAGGTCATATGGAATCTTGGTAAAAACAAGCTTTACCACCAAATCCATGTATAATCACACGGAAAGCCGTCTTCTTTGGGTGTGATTATAGGTGGATTTGGAAGGCTAAGTTTCCTCTCAAGATCCAAATTTTCCTCTGGCAATTATTTCAAGGCGGTCTTGACACGAGATGTCATGAAAAAAGCGAAATTGGGCTGGCAACCCGAAATGTTCCTTTCCGCGAGCAGAGAAACTTCCCAACATCTCTTCTTCACCTGTCCGGTTGCGAGGGTGGTTTGGAGAACGGTTGGTTGCGTGTTTGGCACAGATTTGTGCCCTAACAACCTTTGGCAGTATTTCTCTTGGTGCTATGCATATTGGCCTGATGGGGCTAGATTTTATACCTTTGGCCTGGCTGCGATCTGCTGGGCCATGTGGTTATGCTTAAATGTGAGGCCACCTTCGAGTGCAAAATTTTGAGAACTCCGTTTGATGTAGTCTTTTTTGCATGTGGTTATATGAACAACTGGGCAGGTTTGATGATGGGAGCCGATCGAGAAGCGATGGAGCGCGGTGCTAAGATGCTCAAGACTAACGCAGCTGCCATGATGAGGATTTGTGCAGCTCCAGCTGGATCAGCAATGGACTGAGGGATTGCAGCCGTCGTCTCTACCTCCACCTGCATTTTCCCTCCTCCCCTCCTGTGGTTGTTAGTGTCATGATACTTGTTTTCATTTGGTTCTTTCGCCCCTGCGTGGGTTTTGCCTGGTGCTCAAGTGTGAGCTGTTCCCCCTTATGTGTGGAGACTACCTCCGACCTCCTTGTTTTGCTCTGGTTAGGATAGGTGGTTTTAGATGGCACTGGGTTTTCGCCCCATGGTGAGCTGCTCGATGACGAGTGCTTGCAGTGGGTTTCCTAGTGGTGTCTTGAACTCGCTTTCCCCTTTCCGGTTTCCTTAAGACCTGGACTATGTATTTCCGTTATGTCATAGTAATGGAAAGGGGTAATGCCCGGTTCAAAAAAAAAGAATCATAGTTGCCTGGTTCAGCCGGTGGAGGTGTGTCGATGCGTTTGCTTGCACGGCCCTGACAGCCTTTGTCAGATCCTCTTGACATGGTTGACATGGTTTAGAGGAAAAAGCTTGCTTTATGACTAAACATGAAAAGCACTACTTTTCCCTCGCACGCAGGGGCGAGGGGACGAGGCCTCATCATGCCAAAGACAGGATGGGCAGCGGCACCAGTGAGCTTCTTGGTTGTGGGCTGCTGCTCGCCGAACTCCCAGCTGGCGTCTTTGGTGGTCAGCCTTCGCTTCTCCCTGCACGCCACCCTTCTCCATTGAGCTCGCTGCTGATCGCCGCACTCCCGATGAGCGTCTTTGGTCTTGGCCGAGCTTGCCGGGCGAGCCTTCGTCTCTCTCCTGAATGATGCCCCTTCTTCCATAGCATCATCGGCCTTCGCCCCGTGCACCACCGGAAGCCCCTCCTGCATCACCGGATGATTCCCTTCCGAGCTCCTCTGCTCCAAGATGCTATGCACCGTCGCGGCCGCCAACGAGGACGCCAGCAATCTCACGACCACATTGCCGGGATCCTCTCTACCTCTCTTCTCCCACTCGCTTTGTCGGGGTCAACGAGAAGATACGTGAAGTGGGGGGAGTGAGCGAGCGAGGAGAGGATAGATTTTTTTTTGCGGGGCGTAACCCAAACATCCGAACGACATTGCGGTGACATGGCTTTGCGCTCTGCTCTAAGATTGATGCAACGCATCTAGCGACATAGAGGTGTTCGGGCCGAGACACCGGAAATCTAACGTTCGGCCTTTATCATTTGGGAAGTGTTTAGGAACGGCGTGCCGGCCGAACCGTTCCGCCGGTCCGGCGCGGGCCACTCGATCGAAGCGAGGTGAAGCGCATCGTACGCCTCGCGCTCCTCCCGATCCCCTTCTTCCTCCTTCAGATCCCGCCCCCGGCTAGCCCTAACCCCGCGCAGGTCACCTCCATCCTTCAGATCCCCTTCTTTCCCGCTGGCCACCCTCCCCCACCCCCCGGCTGCAGGTTCCTTCCGCGCCCGGCGAGCCGGAGTTGGAAGCCGCCATGGATTATACCACCCGCGAGCTGCTGTTCGTACTCCCCTGTGCTGGAACCCTCCACCGGAGATGCTTCAACCACGGCAGTGCGAGTGCGCGACCTCCTCCCCTCACCGCTGCAACCATCTGCTTCCAGACGAACTTTGGAAGCATTTTTTTCCTCCTCCATCGATGTTGCAACCGACGACCAAAAAAGCTACAACCGTTCAATTCGAGAGCTTCAAATAGCGGTATATCAAGCTTCAGCCGGACACCATGCACTGAGAAAAGCTACAACCGTTCATACGAAAAGCTTCAACCATAGTTTGAAAAGCTACAGACGACGGAATAGAGAAGTTTCATCGGACCACCATGAAACAAAAAATCCACACCCGTCATTTTTTAAGAAAGCTTCAACCGTTGAATTGAAAAGCTTCAACCGGTTTTATAAAAAGCTTCAACCATAGTTTGAAAACTGCAAACGACGGAATAGAGAAGTTTCATCGGACCAGTATGAAACAAAAATCCACACCCGTCATTTTTTGTGAAAGCTTCAACCGTTGAATTGAAAAGCTTCAACTGGTTTTATAAAAAGCTTCAATTGGCTTTATAGGACGCTTCAACCCGCGAGTACACAACAAAAAAGTTGCAACCGTTGACGTGAAAAGCTTCAACCATATTTTTAAAAAGCTTCAACCCGGCGACAAAAAGCTGGACTGGCACCTCACCATTGATGCAATGGCTTCACGGCGGAGCTGCAGCGGCGACGAACTCGAGGGACCGGCGGTGAACTACTGGCGGCTTCGCGCGGAGACGCGGCCATCGGCGGTGAGCGGCGTTGCTACAAGCTGGACGGGACGACACTCCTTTGTCGGAGCTGCGACCTTTGCCGGCGAGGAGCTGCATGCGGCGGAGCTGGCGAAACCCGCAGCGGACCGGGCGGGCGAGCTGCAACAGTGATGCTTGGAGAGGAGCCGACGGCCTAGAGGACGCCAGCAGAGCCAAGCGGCCTTCGCGCTGCCCTTGAAGGAAAGAAGGAGATAGGAGGAAGACAACGGCCCCAGATCGGACGGCTAGGGCTCGCGCATCGGACGGTTGGTGCTGGACCGGCCCAACAGTTGGGCCGGCGCACCGGCGCAGATCAGCGCCCTTATCATTTCCGTTATTTTAAAGCATCTGTCTAAGCACTTTATTATATTGTCCATGGCCTTTGTATGGTATAATGTACATAGCCTTACGATATGATCCAGCTCTGGTCACCACCGGTTCACTGGCAGCTGGGTTCGTCACACAGCCACTTCACTCGATACATACAAAACCTGAAAAAAGGAACACACGATTTATTCGATACAGACACGTTGACTGGAGATACCGGGGCTCAGACACGTACGCCCGCGGGAACATACAGCAGCTACACAGAGCATTTCTCCTTCCTTCTATAGCTGTCGCGAGGAGCAGTCGTACTCGGGCCCGTAGAGATGCGCCGGCAGCCGCGGCCTGGCCTGCAGGCGCAACGGCTCCGCCAGCACGAGGCTCGCCTCCGCCTCACGCAGCTCGACTCCGTCCACGCCGGGCGGCAAGCTCCAAGTGAACCCCTGCAGGAGCCGCGCGAACAGCATGACGGTGAAGAGGGTGCCCAGCGCGATCCCGGGGCAGCCCCGCCGCCCGGTGCTGAAGGACACGAACCGCAGCTCCGGCTCGCTGAGCGCCACGGTGGCGTCGTCGCCGGCCAGGTGCCGCTCCGGCCGGAACTCGAGCGGGTCGGCCCACACCCTGGGGTTCCGCCCGAGGGCGACGCGGCTCAGGACGACCTGGCTGCCCCTGGGGACCGAGTAGCCGGCGACGGTGGTGTCGGCCATGGCGACGCGGGGCGGGTTGAGCGGGTGGTACGGGTGGAGGCGGAAGGCCTCCCGGATGCAGGCCTTGAGGTAGTTGAGGCTGCGGAGGTCGGGCTCCTGGACCAGCCGGTCCCGGCCGACGACGGCGTCCAGCTCCTCCATCGCCTTCCGCATCAGCTCCGGCTTGTTCATCATCTCCGCCAGCGCCCACTCCGCCGCGTTCGATGGGTTGTCCACGCTAGCAATCATGATATCCTGCATGCATGCATGCAATAAAAGTCAATCCATCGGTCGTGTGTTTATGCCGTGCAGACATGTCGGGAGTCAGCTGACCGATTAGGCACGTGAGAACAGCAAGTTTTATGACTGTGGACGTGTGCTGAACCCATGGCATATGAACCTACTTTTCATAAAATCCATATTAAACATATTTTAAAATGTTAAAAAATTCATTAAAAAACCATGCAACATCTTCGCAACATGTGTCGAGGCACAAAGTTTCGTGAACAAAAATCTCCTTTGGTTTTGCCTCTGCAAAAAAGACTAATTTTACTTTTTCTAAATAGTGTTCCACGACACATTTTTTTTGTCTTTTTTGCATAGGCAAAAAAAAAGTTGTTTTTCCATGAAACTTTTTGCACACACATATAATGTGAAGATGTAAGAGTGAGAGTTTTTTTAGTTTTTTTTGGCATTTAGAAATAAGTTTTCAAGGTGACTTCATATGTCCATGAATTCATCCATGCACTTCTCCGCAGAAGTTGCCATATTGAATGGTCTAGTTACTCTGGGTCCACCACATATGTGGTTGGGAGGACAAAGGTTAGAAATTAACCATGGGAAATGGGAATTTATTTTAGCTACCGGCAGAAAACAAGAAGGTTGGGTAGTGGCCTAAACCCGGAAAAATACCTTTAATACTACCCCCTCCGTCCGTGTTTCTTACTCTTTTCATATTTATGCCAAATTTTCATCGTAAATTTAACTAATAAAAAAATATTTATTCAAAACTTCTTTCAAATACAACTCATATGATATAATTTTTATGGTGTACAACTTATATTTTGCTAATTAAATCTATGGTCAAAATTTGTAAAAAAATACGAGGACCGGTAAAACCAGATAGAGGAAGTACCAATTTATTTTTTACTTTGTTTATTAGTTTTCTCTTAAGTCAAACTATTTAAAGTTTGATTAAATGTATATTAAATATAATTAAAAATGATGACTTTTAAAGTGACTAATAATACAATAAGAAAATATTTATGACGGAACTATTGATATTAAATTGGTATTGTGAGTGTTGATATTTTTATAACATAATCAAACACTAGGAAATTAAACTCAAGACAAAAATAATATGTGAAGTAAAAAAGTAATGGAGGTATTTTTTAAATCACAAACTGGGATATAATCGTAATGACAAATATGGAGTAAGAAAGAAAAAGAATCGCCACAAATCATGTTTACCCAGCTTCCCTTTGTACAAAATGACAAAAAACAACTTGCTAGTATACATTTGCAATTGCTTCATGTATAGTTTATGGTGCATCCACCTTCGTTTTGTACTTTTAATTTTGAGAAAACATTAGCGTATATGCCACAAAACTTCAAGTCTGAATTCAAAACATAGCTCAATTTTGTTTTGTTTTGAAAATAACAAATTTGGTATCGGTAGTGATAGAAGGCCAAATTTAAAGCCCAATTAAGGTAGGTACTTTCAAAGTCGACATGCCTTCTTTTTTTCCTGACTTTTGTTATGAATTTAGGTTTTAAAAAATTACTTGTTTTTTAGAGAAAAAATTGTAACATGTCAGGTGTACCAATATTATCTACGCCATACATTTTTCAGAAAAATGTTTTAAGGGCGGTGCTCCAGATATTCTCCCCGTACGATCACTTGATTCAAGATGAACATCTGTAAGGTCTCCTGCACATGACTTTGATCATCGTCTTTTTATATATGAATGAATGAAAGTATACTATTCATCGCGCAATGAATACTACTACTGGAATAATACTACCACATAAATGCGATGAACTTCCTTAAGAAAAAACATAAATGCAATGAACAACTTACAATGGCCTGTGCCTTGATCTCTTCCACGGTGAGGAGCGGCCGCCCGCCCGCGCCGTCAAGCGAGGCGAGCACGTCGAGGAAGTCGGCAACGTCGCGCCGCTCGCCGGCTTTCCGCAGCAGCCGCCACTCCTCCACCCGCTCCTCGATGACGGGGTCGTGCAGCCGGTTCAGCGTCCTCATCACGCCCCTGATGACCTTCTCGTGGCCGTCCAGGTCGAGGCCGACCAGCGCCGGGAAGTAGTCGGAGACGGCGAACGCGTCCAGGTAGCCGAGCACCGCGAACAGCGCGCCCACGTGCTCCTCTTCGTCGGGTCCCGGCGCCCCGACGGCGTCCGGCTGCTGGTCGCGGAAATGCCGTCGCCCCAGGGTGAGCCTCCGGATGAGGTTGCCGCAGAAGTGCCTGGCAACGTGGCGCACGTCGATAATGCCGCCGGCATTGCACTGGGCGTGCACCCACCGCAGCATGTGGTCGGCCTCTTCCTCACGGGCGCCGCGGAGGCGGCGCTCGGTGGCCGGGGAGAGGACCTCGGCGGTGAGGACGCGCCGCATCTTCCTCCACTGGTCGCCGTAGGGGGAGATGCTGGCGCTGCGGTAGCCCACACTGAAGGACTCGGCCGCGAACGTGGTCGGCCGGTCCGCGAACACGGCGTCGTTCTTGCGCAGCACTTCGCGGGCCATCGCGGGGCACGCCACGACGACGACGTGCACGGGGCCGAGGCGCACGCGCACAATCTCCCCGCCGGCGTCCTCCAGCAGGCGGTGCAGCCACCGGAAGACGGGCTTGTTCGCGACCATCTGGTGCATGTTGCCCAGCACCGGCAGCCCCGCGGGCCCCGGCGGCAGCCCGCCGCGCTTGGACAGGGTGGTCTTGCTGCTCTGTCGCCTCAGGAATGCAAGAAGGAGCACGATGGTCGCAGCCGTTGCGGCTAGCATTGCAAGCGCCGGTGCGCCGGCGTTCACTAGTGGCATGGTGGTAGTGGCGTTGGACGAGCACTTCTCCATGTTGTGGCCGTGGGTTGAAGTTTAGCTCAATATAAAGGTGGAGATCGCACCTTAGGGCCTTAGGGTATTGGTCTTTGCGTACCGATTTGGATTAGTAAATGTAAATGCTGGTGGAGATCGCGCCTTGAAGACAGGAATTTGGTCCGATTTGTTTTGGAATATCGCAACTTGAAAATATGTACTGTATTAATTAGGTTGCTATCATAACTATTATCATGCATGCGAACTAATAGACAATTTTAAGATGACATAAAATTAAATAAACAAAATTAAGTATCAAATTATGATACCATAAAATAATAAATAGTACTCGCACAATTTTCTTGAATACACAGCAACAAACAGACTATCACGGCCCCTTCCATCTATCTAAACATGCCCGCCAAGAGGAGCGGATCGATTTGGCATGGCACTTCCTCTGGTCATTTTTACTTTTTAGTTCACATAGAAGATTTGCTTGAAGTCGAGCCTCGTAAAATTTGATCAACTTTATAAAAAAAATACCAACATTCAGAATGTGAAATCAATTCAATAGATGTGTCATGACTTAAATTTTGATATTGTATAGCTTTGGCATGGTAGATGTTGATATTTTTTTATATAAATATGATCAAACTTTATGAAGTTTAACTTTAGAAAATTCTTATATGGAGAGTAAAAAGGACCGGAGGGAGTAACTATAAACGCAGATGGAGATTGCATAGGTGGTTGAATTGATTTTGAACATTAAATGTCTGAGCCAAATCCAGGGCAGAGCAATCTACTACTGTAGATAGAGAGACAGGGGAAGAGCGACGATAAATGAAAATTTGACAGATGGAAGCAGAGCAGCGTGTGAGCTCGTGATTCATGCAGCAGGCAGCGCACAGTCAGCACTCGGCAGTGCAATTCAAGACGGCCCATGGTGCCAGCACGCACGCATACGCAGCACAGCGTGCATGAGGACTTCACTGCCGCCATATATAGTGCCGGACGTCAGGACGTGCACTGCCAATGTGATGTGCCATATATACTACTACATCGACATCTACTATAACCTGCTGATATTAGTGTATAGTTGACGAGAAGACTTGACCAGTGATGGAGAGAAGATGTGACCTTCAACTCAAGGAAGTTGACGAGGATGGTGCAGATCTTTGATCGATTAAGCATGTAAAATGCACCGGCTACACGCATGCATATGTTGGGGTAGAAGGATTAAGGTGGTCGTGAGTCGTGGCGCCGTGACGGTGAGATGGCCGGAGCTTCGAGAAGCGCACGGCGGCCAAAGATCGAGGCCGCGATGGGTCGGTGACGCGGAGGGAATGGGGATGCTGCGAGAACCGCTGCGTGTGCACTGCTTTTCTACAGTTGAAGTACGTGGCAGCAGGAAGGCACGGGCGTACGGCTATTTGTCGGCCAATGGGACTTCAATTCTTTCTCCGTTTTCTTGTTATTTTTTGGTAGAATGGGGCCTTGCAAATTTAGTTACTGCTCTGGCTCGTCAGGTTGGGAACTTCAATGGCGACGCCGCCCAACGGCCACCCGATCGATCTCACGCTTCTCTCTGCCGCCGCGTGCACCACGTCTAGGATGGCCTCCCAACATGCATGCTGGCGCATGTTACCTCGGACCCCTAAGCAAGTCCTGTATTCCTTGTTATTACGGTGGCGCATCGTGGACATAGTTCGATGCGTTTTCAGGCCTTTGTTTTGGTGGATCTAACATTTCGAAACACAGAAACTTATAAAAGCAGCGGCCGAGAAGTCGTCAATGCAGAGCATGAGACGTCACGTTCACGATCTACGAAGCTGTCCGAATCTAAATGGATCCACTGAAAACCTAAACTGGGTGGATCCCGCAAGACCCGTCGGAGGCACAAAAACTCACATCCCCCGCTGGTGATAAGAACACCGGTGGAACAGAGAAAAGGACGGAAAAGAGATTATTCCTAAATTTGGAAAACGTCACTGCCACATCAACCCAAACCAAATATGGAGACTCCTTAAAGAAAATCTGACACAAATTACTCACGTCATTGTCCGCCAAGTCTGGATCCGAGATCGAACTTACCGTCGTCAAGGGCCATAAACCGACGCCGTCTTCTCCGGTGTCCTAACCAGGCTGGTCCACCATCGAAGCTCGCGGCGTTGGATTTGTTCGGCCGCTGCCAGCTTCACCAACGCCGCCATCAAGCATCACCTGGAGAAGGCCTCCACTTGAGCCCGCATCTCCTTCTCCGACCGCAGCAGCCCTCTAAGACCCCCAAGACATTCCCAGGAAAGCCGCCCCTGAACCGGACCTCCCACCCATCATCGACACCATGTGGGCTTTGACCGACAACGTGCCCTCACCACGAGAGTGGAAGGCGGCTAAGGTTAGGAGCATCGCCTTAGCCTCTCTCTCTCATGAAGCGTTATAATATTGAGCGATGAAATATATAAAAGGTTATCCCGAAACCACGGGTGATGGCAAAAAACTTACCAAAGGGGGATGGTTCCAGTCGCAACAAAGCATGTGACGAACGCTCCTCCACCTGAAGTGTAGCTGACCGCTTAAGCTCATCTCTAATCGAATCCTTAACAATCTTGAAACTCTCATATTGAGACCTTTTGGAGAGTTAAACTCTAGCTAACAGAATTCTCAAACCTATAATTTCTCAAAAAATTATGGAATTAAACCTCAAAAGATTCATTTCCTACTCAAATTTTGGCAGGAAACGCTAATTCTCTCCAAATCTCATATGTGCTCCTCCCATAGAAAAATGTCATAGCCACCGATGCCGCCCAATTGACCTACATGCCGCTCCCACCGACGCAACCCCTCCCCCCCCTTCCCCTGACCAAACCATAGCTTTCCATGCCGCCCTCAAACCCCACCTTTAATTAAGCTCGTCTTAGCCTTAATTTATCTCTAATAAATGGTATCTACTTCAATTGTGTACTAAGATGTTGTGTTATGGAATACAATGTATAATTGTGCACTATGTGGTCTTAATCTAGTTCTGAATTTAGTTTCAAATGAGATGTTTGTCCACAATATGGATTTTTCATGAGTTAAATTTGAGGGTTCGCTTAGCTCCATACATTTTTTAACTCATCGTATTTGAGGAGGAGTGTGAGGAGGAACCTTTTGGAGGTTTTGTTAGAGATGCCCTAAGGCACACATTCCATTTGATGAACCATGGTACTTTTGGATCTGGTGGCTAAAAGGGATACAGTCTCGTGCTAGTTGCCACAACAAAGTCTTGATCTTTAGGGTATTACGGAATGCACTTCATCTATATCTGGAAATGGGACATTGTGGCTACCAAGAGAGTATTGAATATGAGGACTTCGCTGAGTAGGAAGTACATGGCTCCACGGATGAGGACACAACGGGACATGCATCTCATCTCACATCATTACAATATTGGTATCGCCATGCGACCTCCCATTACACTAACTCCTCAATCCTCATGCCAGAAGGTACATCATGTGGTAAGTGAATGGGCCATCTATCACCCTGGAAAACTTGTTCGGCCAAATTCATAGAATTCAAGTGCATGTTAAAGTAAAAGAGGGAAAATGGTCTTTTAAGGAGCGCCACCCACCACACCATTTCTAATTTGTTGCCTAACCCGTCGGAGGCACAAAACCTCACATCCCCGCCAGTGATAAGAACACCAATGGAACGGGGAAAAGGACGGAAAAGAGATTATTCCTAAATTTGGAAAACATCGCTGCCACGTCAACCCAAACCAAATATGGAGACTCCCTAAAAAAATCTGACACAAATTGCACATGTCGTTGTCCGCCAAGTCCGGATCCGAGATCGAACTTACCATCGTCAAGGGCCATGCACCGACGTCGTCTTCTCTGGTGTCCAAGCCAGGCTGGTCCACCATCAAAGCTCGCGGCGTTGGATTGGTCCGGCCGCTACCAGCTTCACCAACCGCATATCCTTCTCCGACCGCAGCAACCCTCTAAGACCTCCAAGACATTCCCAGGAGAGCCGCCCCTAAACCGGACCTCCCACCCATTGTCGACACCATGTGGGCTTTGACCGACACCGCGCCGTCACGACGAGAGGGGAAGGCGGCTAAGGTTAGGAGCATCGCCTTAGCTTCTCTTTCTCTCTCTCTCTCTCTCTCTCTCTCTCTCTCTCTCTCTCTCCCCCTCTCCCTCTCCCTCTCTCTCGTGAAGCGTTATAGGGAAACGGTTTCAAAGGTTAGGGTATGGCTTAATATCTCCGAGAGCATATATAATATGGAGCGATGAAATACATATAAAGGTTATCCCGAAACCATGGATGATGGCAAAAAACTTACCAAAGGGGGATGGTTCCAATCGCAACAAAGCATATGACGAACGCCACTCCACGTGAAGCGCAGCTGACAGCTTAAGATCATCTCTAATTTGAATCCTTAAAAATCCTGAAACTCTCATATTGAGACCTTCTAGGGAGTTAAACTCTAGCTAACAGAATTCTCAAACCTATAGTTTCTCAAAAAATTGTGGAGTTAAACCTCAAAAGATTCATTTCCTACTCAAATTTGGGTAGGAAACACTCATTCTCTCCCAATCTCATATGTGCTCCTCTCGTAAAAAATGGCACAGCCGCCGATGCCGCCCAATTGACCTACATGCCGCTCCCTCAAGGAAATATGCCCTAGAGGCAATAATAAAGTTATTATTTATTTCCTTATTTCATGATAAATGTTTATTATTCATGATAGAATTGTATTAACCGGAAACATAATACATGTGTGAATACATAGACAAACAAAGTGTCACTAGTATGCCTCTACTTGACTAGCTCGTTGATCAAAGATGGTTAAGTTTCCTAACCATAGACATGAGTTGTCATTTGATAAACGGGATCACATCATTAGGAGAATGATGTGATTGACTTGACCCATTCCGTTAGCTTATCACTTGATCGTTTTAGTTTACTGCTATTGCTTTCTTCATAACTTATACATGTTCCTATGACTGTGAGATTATGCAACTCCCGATTACCGGAGGAACACTTTGTGTGCTACCAAACGTCACAATGTAACTGGGTGATTATAAAGGTTCTCTACAGGTGTCTCTGATGGTACTTGTTGAGTTGGCATAGATCGAGATTAGGATTTGTCACTCTGATTGTCGGAGAGGTATCTCTGGGCCCTCTCGGTAATGCACATCACTATAAGCCTTGCAAGCAATACAACTAATGAGTTAGTTGCGGGATGATGCATTACGGAACGAGTCAAGAGACTTGCCGGTAACGAGATTGATCTAGGTATTGAGATACCGACGATCGAATCTCGGGCAAGTAACATACCGATGACAAAGGGAACAACCTATGTTCTTATGCGGTTTGACCGATAAAGTTCTTCGAAGAATATGTAGGAATCAATATGAGCATCCAGGTTCCGCTATTGGCTATTGACCGGAGATGTGTCTCGGTCATGTCTACATAGTTGTCGAACCCGTAGGCACCGCATGCTTAAAGTTCGATGACGATCGGTATTATGAGTTTTTGTGTTTTGATGAACCGAAGGTAGTTCGGAGTCCCGGATATGATCACGGACATGACGAGGAGTCTCGAAATGATCGAGACGTAAAGATCGATATATTGGAAGCCTATATTTGTACATCGGAATGGTTTCGGGTGAAATCGGGATTTTACCGGAGTACCAGGAGGTTGCCGGAACAACCCGGTAATTGTACGGGCCTTAATGTGCCATAGTGGAGAGAGAGAGAGGAGGCCAGGGCAGGCCGCGCGCCCCCTCCCCCTCTGGTCCGAATTGGACTAGGAGGGGGGGCGGCGCCCCCCTTTCCTTCCTCCCTCTCTCCCCCTTCCTTCTCTCCTAGTCCAACTAGGGAGGGGGGGGGGGAATCCTACTCCCGGTGGGAGTAGGACTCCTCCAGGGCGCGCCATAGATGCCGTCCCTCTCCTCCTCCTCTACTCCTTTATATACGTGGCCAGGGGGCACCCCATAGACACACAAGTTGATCATTGATCTCTCTTAGCCGTGTGAGGTGCCCCCCTCCACCACAATCCACCTCGGTCATATCGTAGCAGTGCTTAGGCGAAGCCCTGCATCGGTAAATTCATCAACACCGTCACCACGCCGTCGTGCTGACGAAGCTCCTCCCAGAAGCTCTACTGGATCATGAGTTCGCGGGACGTCACCGAGCTGAATGTGTGCTGAACGCAGAGGCGTACGTTCGGTACTGAGGATCGGTCAATCATGAAGACGTACGACTACATCAACCACATTGTCATAACGCTTCCGCTTTCGGTCTACGAGGGTACGTAGACAACACTCTCCCCTCTCGTTGCTATGCATCACCATGATCTTGCATGTGCGTAGGAATTTTTCTGAAATTACTACATTCCCCAACAGTGGCATCCGAGCCAGGTTTATGCGTAGATGTTATATGCACGAGTAGAACACAAGTGAGTTGTGGGCGATACAAGTCATACTGCTTACCAGCATGTCATACTTTGGTTCGGCGAGATTGTTGGATGAAGCGGCCTGGATCGACATTACGCGACGCTTACGTGAGACTGGTTCTACCGGCGTGCTTCGCATGTGTGGCTGGCGGGTGTCAGTTTCCCCAACTTTATTTGAACCGAGTGTGACTATGCCCGGTCCTTGTTGAAGGTTAAAACAACACTAACTTGACGAAATATCGTTGTGGTTTTGATGCGTAGGTAAGAACGGTTCTTGCTCAGCCCGTAGCATCCATGTAAAACTTGCAACAACAAAGTAGAGAATGTCTAACTTGTTTTTGCAGGGCATGTTGTGATGTGATATGGTCAAGGCATGATGCTATATTTTATTGTATGAGATGATCATGTTCTGTAACGGAGTTATCGGCAACTGGCAGGAGCCATATGGTTTCCGCTTTATTGTATGCAATGCAATCACCCTGTAATTGCTTTACTTTATCACTAAGCGGTAGCGGTAGTCGTAGAAGCAATAGTTGGCGAGACGACAACGATGCTACGATGGAGGTCAAGGTGTCGCGCCGATGACGATGGTGCGGTGCTTTGGAGATGGAGATCAAAAGGACAAGATGATGATGGCCATATCATATCACTTATATTGATTACATGTGATGTTTATCGTTTATGCATCTTATTCTGCTTGATTGACGGTAGCATTATAAGATGATCTCGCACTAAATTTCAAGGTATAAGTGTTCTCCCTGAGTATGCACCGTTGCCAAAGTTCATCGTGCTGAGACGCCACGTGATGATCGGGTGTGATAAGCTCTACGTTCATATACAACGAGTGCAAGCCAGTTTTGCACACGCAGAAATACTCGGATTAAACTTGACGAGCCTAGCATATGCAGATATGGCCTCGAAACACTGAGACCGAAAGGTTGAGCGTGAATCATATGGTAGATATGATCAACATAGTGATGTTCACCATTGAAAACTACTCCATCTCACGTGATGATCGGACATGGTTTAGTTGATATGGATCACGTGGTCACTTAGATGATTAGAGGGATGTCTATCTAAGTGGGAGTTCTTAAATATGATTAATTGAACCTTAATTTATCATGAACTTAGTACCTGATAGTATTTTGCTTGTCTATGTTGTTGTAGATAGATGGCCCGTGTTGTTGTTCCGTTGAATTTTAATGCGTTCCTTGAGAAAGCAAAGTTGAAAGATGATGGTAGCAATTACACGTACTAGGTCCGTTACTTGAGGATTATCCTCATTGCTGCACAAAAGAATTACGTCCTGGAAGCACCGCTAGGTGCCAAACCCGCTACAGGAGCAACGCCAGATGTTATGAACATCTGGCAGAGCAAAGCTGGTCACTACTCGATAGTTCAGTGTGCCATGCTTTACGGCTTAGAACCGGGACTTCATCGATGTTTTGAACATCATGGAGCATATGAGATGTTCCAGGAGTTGAAGTTAATATTTCAAGCAAATTCCCGGACTGAGAGATATGAAGTCTCCCATAAGTTCTACAGCTGCAAAATGGAGGAGAATAGTTCTGTCAGTGAGCATACACTCAAAATGTCTGGGTATAACAATCACTTGATTCAACTGGGAGTTAATCTTACGGATGATAGTGTCATTGATGTAATTCTTCAATCATCGCCACCAAGCTACAAGAGCTTCGTGATGAACTATAATATGCAAGGGATGGATAAGACAATTCCCGAGCTCTTCGCAATGCTAAAGGCTGCGGAGGTAGAAATCAAGAAGGAGCATCAAGTGTTGATGGTCAACAAGACCACCAGTTTCAAGAAAAAGGGTAAAGGTAAGAAGAAGGGGAACTTAAAGAAGAATAACAAACAAGTTGTTGCTCAGGAGAAGAAACCCAAGTCTGGACCTAAGCCTGAGACTGAGTGCTTCTACTACAAAGGGACCGCCACTTTGGAAGCGGAACTGCCCCAAGTATTTGGCGGATAAGAAGGATGGCAAGGTGAATAAAGGTATATGTGATATACATGTTATTGATGTGTACCTTACTAAAGCTCGCAGTAGCACTGGGTATTTGATAATCGGTTACATTGCTAATAATATTTGCAACTCAAACAGGGACTTCTGATTAAGCGAAGATTGTCTAAGGACGAGATGACGATGCGCGTGGGAAATGGTTCCAAAGTCGATGTGATCGCGGTCGGCACGCTACCTCTACATCTACCTTCGGGATTAGTTTTAGACCTGAGTAATTATTATTTGCTACCAACGTTGAGCATGAACATTATATCTGGATCTTGTTTGATGCGAGACGGTTATTCATTTAAATATGAGAATAATGGTTGTTCTGTTTATATGAGTAATATCTTTTATGGTCATGCACCCTTGAATAGTGGTCTATTTTTAATGAATCTCTATAGTAGTGATACACATATTCATAATATTGAAGCCAAAAGATGCAGTTGATAATGATAGTGCAACTTATTTGTGGCACTGCCGTTTAGGTCATATTGGTGTAAAGCGCATGAAGAAAGTCCATTTTGATGGACTTTTGGATTCACTTGGTACTTCGTAACCATGCCTCATGGGCAAGATGACTAAAACGCCGTTCTCCAGAACAATGGAGCGAGCAACAGATTTGTTGGAAATCATACATACTGATGTATGTGGTCCGATGAATATTGAGGCTCGCGGTGGATATCGTTATTTTCTCACTTTCACAGATGATTTGAGCAGATATGGGTATATCTACTTAATGAAACATAAGTCTGAAACATTTGAAAAGTTCAAAGAATTTCAGAGTGAAGTGGAAAATCATCTTAACAAGAAAATAAAATTTCTACGATCTGATCGTGGAGGAGAATGTTTGAGTTACAAGTTTGGTCTTCATTTGAAACAATGCGGAATAGTTTCGCAACTCACGCCACCCGGAACATCACAGCGTAATGGTGTGTCCGAACATTGTAATCGTACTTTACTGGATATGGTGCGATCTATGATGTCTCTTACCGTTTTACCGCTGCCATTTTGGGGTTATGCTTTAGAGACAGCTGCATTCACGTTAAATAGGGCATCATCATCCGTTGAGACGACGCCTTATGAACTATGGTTTGCAAGAAACTAAAGTTGTCGTTTCTCAAAGTTTGGGGTTGTGATGCTTATGTGAAAATGCTTCAACCTGATAAGCTCGAACCCAAATCGGAGAAATGTGTCTTCATAGGATACCCAAAGGAGACTGTTGGGTACACCTTCTATCACAGATCCGAAGGCAAAACATTTGTTGCTAAGAATGGATCCTTTCTAGAGAGGGATTTTCTCTCGAAAGAAGTGAGTGGGAGGAAAGTAGAACTTGATGAGGTAACTGTACCTGCTCCCTTATTGGAGAGTAGTTCATCATAGAAACCGGTTCCTGTGACACCTACACCAATTAGTGAGGAAGCTAATGCTGATGATCATGAAACTTCAGATCAAGTTACTACCGAACCTCGTAGGTCAACCAGAGTAAGATCCGCACCAGAGTGGTACGGTAATCCTGTTCTTGAGGTCATGTTACTTGACCATGATGAACCTACGAACTATGAGGAAGCGATGATGATCCCAGATTCTGCAAAATGGCTTGAGGCCATGAAATCTGAGATGGGATCCATGTATGAGAACAAAGTGTGGACTTTAGTTGACTTGCCCGATGATCGGCAAGCCATCGAGAATAAATGGATCTTCAAGAAGAAGACTGACGCTGACGGTAATGTTACTGTCTACAAAGCTCGACTTGTTGCAAAAGGTTTTCGACAAGTTCAAGGGGTTGACTATGATGAGACTTTCTTACCTATAGCGATGTTTAAGTCTGTTCGAATCATGTTAGCAATTGCCGCATTTTATAATTATGAAATTTGGCAAATGGATGTCAAACTGCATTCCTGAATGGATTTCTAGAAGAAGAGTTGTATATGATGCAACCAGAAGGTTTTGTCAATCCAAAAGGTGCTAACAAAGTATGCAAGCTGTAGAGATCCATTTATGGACTGGCGCAAGCCTCTCGGAGTTGGAATAAACGTTTTGATAGTGTGATCAAAGCATATGGTTTTATACAGACTTTTGGAGAAGCCTGTATTTACAAGAAAATGAGTGGGAGCTCTGTAGCATTTCTAATATTATATGTGGATGACATATTGTTGATTGGAAATGATATAGAATTTCTGGATAGCATAAAAGGATACTTGAATAAGAGTTTTTCAATGAAAGACCTCGGTGAAGCTGCTTATATATTGGGCATCAAGATCTATAGAGATAGATCAAGACGCTTAATTGGACTTTCACAAAGCACATACCTTCATAAAGTTTTGAAGAAGTTCAAAATGGATCAAGAAAAGAAAGGGTTCTTTCCTGTGTTACAAGGTGTGAAGTTGAGTAAGACTCAACGCCCAACCATTGCATAAGATAGAGAAAAAAATGAAAAGTGTTCCCTATGCTTCAACCATAGGATCTATCATGTATGCAATGTTGCGACCAGATCTGATGTGTGCCTTGCTATTAGTTTGGTAGGGAGGTACCAAAGCAATCCAGGAGTGGATCACTGGACAGCGGTCAAGAACATCCTAAAATACCTGAAAAGGACTAAGGATATGTTTCTCGTTTATGGAGGTGACAAAGAGCTCGTCGTAAATGGTTACGTCGATGCAAACTTTGACACTGATCCGGACGATTCTAAATCGCAAACCGGATATGTGTTTATATTGAATGGTGGAGCTGTCAGTTGGAGCAGTTCTAAACAAAGCGTCGTGGCGGGATCTACATGTGGAGCGGAGTACATAGCTCCTTCGGAAGCAGCAAATGAAGGAGTCTGGATGAAGGAGTTCATATCCGATCTAGGTGTCATACCTAGTGCATCGGGTCCGATGAAAATCTTTTGTGACAATACTGCTGCAATTGCCTTGGCAAAGGAATCCATATTTCACAAGAGAACCAAACACATCAAGAGACACTTCAATTCCATCCGCGATCAAGTCCATGTGGGAGACATAGAGATTTGCAAGATACATACGGATCTAAATGTTGTAGACCCGTTGACTAAGCCTCTCTCACGAGCAAAACATGATCAGCACCAAGGCTCCATGGGTGTTAGAATCATTACTATATAGTCTAGAACATTGACTCTAGTGCAAGTGGGAGACTGAAGGAAATATGCCCTAGAGACAATAATAAAGTTATTATTTATTTCCTTATTTCATGATAAATGTTTTTTATTCATGCTAGAAATACAACTAATGAGTCAGTTGTGGGATGATGCATTACGGAACGAGTAAAGAGACTTGCCGGTAACGAGATTGAGCTAGGTATTGAGATACCGACGATCGAATCTCGGGCAAGTAACATACCGATGACAAAGGGAACAATGTATGTTGTTATGCGGTTTGACCGATAAAGATCTTTGAAGAATATGTAGGAACCTATATGAGCATCCAGGTTCCGCTATTGGTTATTGACCGGAGACGTGTCTCGGTCATGTCTACATAGTTCTCGAACCCGTAGGGTCCGCACGCTTAAAGTTCTGTGATGATCAGTATTATGAGTTTTTGTGTTTTGATGAACCGAAGGTAGTTCGGAGTCCAGGATATGATCACGGACATGACGAGGAGTCTCGAAATGGTCGAGACGTAAACACCGATATATTGGAAGCCTATATTTGGACATCGGAATGGTTCCGGGTGAAATCGGGATTTTACCGGAGCACCAGGAGGTTACCGGAACCCCCCGGTAAGTGTATGGGCCTTAATGGGCCATAGTGGAGAGAGAGAGGAGGCCAGGGCAGGCCGCGCGCCCCCTCCCCCTCTGGCCCGAATTGTACTAGGAGGGGGGGCGCCCCCCCTTTCCTTCCTCCCTCTCTCCCCCTTCCTTCTCTCCTAGTCCAACTAGGGAGGGGGGCGGGGTTGGGAGTAGGACTCCTCCAGGGCGCGCCATAGGGGCCGGCCCTCTCCCCTCCTCCACTCCTTTATATACGTGGCCAGGGGGCACCCCATATACACACAAGTTGATCATTGATCTCTCTTAGCCGTGTGCGGTGCCCCCTGATCCCCTATACTTGTGGGTTATCAAGACCTTTTTCTAGCCTCTTTCGATAAGTAAGAGTGTCGAACCCAACGAGGAGCTAAAGGTAGAACAAATATTCCCTCAAGTTCTATCGACCACCGATACAACTCTACGCATGCTTGATGTTCGCTTTACCTAGAACAAGTAGGAAACTAGAAGTACTTTGTAGGTGTTTTTGGGTAAGCTTGCAAGAAAGTAAAGAACACGTAAATATATACTAGGGGCTGTTTAGATAAAGACACAACTAAAGTAAATATGGCGAGTGTGGAAAAGTGGTGGTAGGAGTTGTGGAATTGTCCCTAGGCAACTGACTATGTTACTAGACCGATAATCGTTATTGCAATTCTATTTGAGCGAGAGGCATAAGCTAACATACTTTCTCTACTTGGATCATATGCACTTATGATTGGAACTCTAGCAAGCATCCGCAACTACTAAAGATTCATTAAGGTAAAACCCAACCATAGCATTAAAGTATCAAGTCCCCTTTATCCCATATGTAAATAACCTACTTACTCGGGACTGTGCTTCTGTCACTCACGCCACCCACTATAAGCAAATCATAAAAATATTGCAAACCCTACAGCGGGGATCCCTCACGCTTGCGCGACATGGAGGGCACAATATGACAACACCAATAATAAAACATGCAATTCAAACCAATCATATCAACTCATCAATCACCGATAGGACAATGAAAATCTACTCAGACATCATACGATGGCAACACATCATCGGAAAATAATATGAAGCATAAAGCACCATGTTCAAGTAGAGGGTACAGCGGGTTGCGGGAGAGTGGACCACTGTAGATAGAGGGGGGAAGGTGATGGAGATGTTGGTGAAGATGACAGTGGTGTTGGTGTAGATCGCCGTGATGATGATGGCCCCCGGTGGCGTTCCGGCGCCACCGGAAGCAAGGGGGAGAGAGCCCCCTTCTTCTCCTTCTTCCTTGACCTCCTCCCTAGATGGGAGGAGGGTTTCCCCTCTGTTCCTTGGCTACCATGGCTTGGGAGGGGCAAGAGCCCCTCCGAGATTGGATCTATCTCTGCATTTACGCGTTACATCTGGCTGTGTTTCACCGTTCGGCGTATATATGGAGATCCGTAACTCCGATTGGCCTGAAACCTTTTCTGTGATTTTTTTCCGAATATTATCTTTCTTATGCAAAAGAAGAGCATCAACCGCCTACTGATGGGCTCACGAGGGTAGGCGGCGCGCCTGGGGAGGGCGCGCCCCCCTGCCTCGTGACCACCTCGGGCACCGTCTCGCGTGGATTTTTCTTCTGGAATTTTCCATATTTTCCAAAAATAAGCTCCGTCCATTTTTATCCCGTTGGATTCCGTTTGATATGGATATTCTGCGAAACATAAAACATGCAATGCAGGTGAACCGGCCTTTGAGCCTTTGGATCAATATGTTAGTCCCAAAAATAATATGAAAAGTTGCCAAAAAGTATATGAAAGTGAATAATATTGGCATGGAACAATCAAAAATTATAGATACGACGGAGACGTATCACCCCCCTCCACCATAATCCACCTCGGTCATATCGTAGTGGTGCTTAGGTGAAGCCCTGCATCGGTAACTTCATCGACACCGTCACCACACCGCCATGCTGACGAAGCTCCTCCCCGAAGCTCTACTGGATCATGAGTTCGCGGGACGTCACTGAGCTGAACGTGTGCTGAACGCGGATGTGTCGTACGTTCGGTACCGAGGATCGGTTGATCGTGAAGACGTACGATTACATCAACCGCGTTTTATAACACTTCCACTGTCGGTCTATGAGGGTACATAGACAACACTCTCCCATCTCTTTGCTATGCATCACCATGATCTTGTGTGTGTGTAGGAACTTTTTTGAAATTACTACGTTCCCCAACACTCCAACCGATGCAGTTCTTCCCTCCCCCTCCCCCTTCCCCGACCAAACCCTAGCTCTCCATGCCGCCCTCAAACCCTACATTTAATTTAGCTCGTCTTAGCCTTAATTTTTCTCTAATAAATGTTATCTACTTTAATTGTGTACTAAGATGTTGTGTTATGGAATACAATGTATAATTGTGCACTGTGTGGTCCTAATCTAGTTTTAAATTTGAGTTTCAAATGAGATGTTTGTGCACGATATGAATTTTCAGGAGTTAAATTTGAGGGTTCGGTTAGTTCCATACATTTTTTAACTCCTCGTATTTGAGGAGGAGGGTGAGGACCGAGGAGCAATCTTTTGGAGGTTTGGTTAGAGATGCCCTAAGCCACATGTTCCATTTGAAGGGCCATGGTACTTTTGTATCTAGTCACTAAAAGGGATACAGTCTCGTGCCAGTTGCCACTACAAAGTCTTGATCTTTAGGGTATTGCAGAATGCACTTCACATGTATCTGGAAATGGGGCACTATGGCTACCAAGAGAGTATTGAATATAAGGACTTCGCTGTGTAGTTAGTACATGGCTCCATGGATGTGGACACAACGGGACATGCATCTTGTCTCACATCATTACATTATTGGTATCGTCGTGCAACCTCCCATTACACTAACTCCTATATCCTCATGCCCAAAGGTACAACATGTGGTAAGTGAATGGGACATCTATCACCCTGGAAAACTTGTCATGCCCAATTCATGGAATTCGGGTGCATGTTAAAGTAAAAGAGGGAAAATGGGCTTTTAAGGAGCGCTACACCATTCCTAATTTCCAGCCTGACCCCAGACTTAAATAAATGCTTTATCAGATGCAAACTTTTGCATAATTGGGAACCACCTTGCACTGAGCAGGATAAGATGTCAAGGGTGCCATATTTGGGCACTATGGTAGATTTGATCCTTCAGTAGTCACATCACGAACCAGTTGACCAAGCAGTCTTAACTCTATGTTCCAACTCATTCCCAAAATTAGTTGGAGATATGCGTTTGTCAAAGGCGGTATAGATATTATTCACCAAGAAAGTACAAATGCATGTCATGCAAGGGCAAACTGAACGTATATGAGTCTGTGAGGATAAGCATGCTGATGGAATAGAACAACTTTCCTTGTCGCGACTCCAATAACGGGTTGGACACTTGCTCGGCGAGGTTCCCACTCGACGATGTAGACTTTTTTTATTGACTAGATAATTTTCTCTGCGTTGCAACAAGAGAATATATGTCCTAATATATTAGCATGTGACGGTACGCCTATCACTTGTAGATTGATGAGCTAAAAAACTTAGTTTTTTATACAATCACCTTGATTTACTTGTCATCTTATTGTTAAGTACTTATTTCATAATAGTTTATTGTCTTACCAAAAAAACATTATTTTATTTGATAAATCAATGAGACATGGGCAGTTGATGAGGATTTAGGGAAAACCATGTAGGATATAAACAAGATATGGGACGAAAAATGGGAAGGAGGTAGGGGTTATGTACTTTGGGAGGTTGGGCGAAAGAAAGAGTGAAACGGGAATCTTACAGTTCTTTTTGATATATATAGATAGATAGATAGATAGACAGATGGATAGATGGATGGATGGATCGATGGATGGATGTATAGATAGATATAGATAGAGATAGAGATATAGATATAGATATAAATATAGATATATATATAGATAGAGAGAGAGATGGAGATAGATATAGAGATGGAGATAGAAATAGATATAGGCATGACAAGGTAGGAGTACCAATCTTGCATTTAATGGCATTAACAACTCGGATATGGTCGTGAGGTGATGTCCCATGACATCACCTAGCTTTGAGCAGGTCAACTTTAACACTCGGCATTTTCTCTGAGGACATGAGCATAAATTTGAGATTTGCAATTTATGTATCTTCATTTTGGATGAGGTTTTAAGTGGCATTCGCGTATTGTATATGTATGATTCACCTAGAAGTAGACGAGAGGAGGCATCGTGGATGTGGCCAAGAGATAGTGGCACCAATAGGATGCCCGCCAGGGCTTTGACCACCTGATAAAACAACAGGGAAGTGACTGGATTGCGATGTCTCAACCTTAAACATTTTACGAAGGGACCCATTGATGAGGTTACCTACCAAGGGATCACTAGTGTAGATGTGGCCTATACAACGGTTTTTACCACCTTTGGGTGAGACAATTTTAAACCATCGTTGTTGTGGTTTTGTCACGGCAGATGTCCTAGTGTGAGGACTTAGTCATGAGGCCATTGCTACTAGCAGTACAAAAAAGACACATCTGTGACATTTTGGGTCGAACGAAAAAAAATTGTCATGCTTATGACACTTCTATGACGATAATTGTGACAAAATCCGTTATCATCATAGATGTGGTGGGCTCCTACTTCTATGACAAAAAATCATGATAGAACATGGGCTTTTCGTCCTGGGCGGGCCGGAGACGCACTTGCATGACATTCTTTGGGCCGTCCATTACGGAAAAAATCGTGCTAGAAGCGAGGGCGAGGAAAATATTGGGAAGTTCCCGGTTACGATGGGTCGTGGGCGCCAAGCGATGCATGGAGGGATTGCGCATTTCTCTCGTACACGTACGCGCGTGTGTGCGAGGCGTTGGGCTCTAACTGAATCCGAGCGAGGCGTTCGCTTACGAAACCCGAGCGATTGCACTAGCTACGTTACTGAACCCCAGCGATCGATTTCTTGGCTATTAACTGAACCCGAGCGAGTCCTTTGCTACTGCTGCTAACTGAACCTGAGCAATCGATGGCTGCTGCTGCTGCTTTCTGAAGCTGATCGAACCTGCTGCCTCTTGATGAACAGTGAATGTGGGGGTTGGTTGAACGAGTCGAGACGTACGTGGTTTTGGTTGGATGAACAGTTCTCGGTGGGGGTTGGATGAACAGGACCCCATGGTAGTAGTAGTAGTCCATTGTCGCTGGATGAACACGACCTAGAGAGGAGGCCGCCACAGCCGAGCTGGTTGGGATGGATGAACAGGGCCCCGTGGAGGGCTGGTTGAACAGTTGTGGAGGGCTGGATGAACTGTAGCCCGTGGATGAACAGTAGTTGGTGGAGGCAGGTGGAAGGCGCGGTGGATGAATAGTGCAGGTGAAGGCTGAAGGAAGTCGACGGTGGGTGAACAGTAGCCCGTGGAGTCCTATTTTGCGGTGCGCCACACCCCTCTGATGAACAGGACCCCATTTGGACCGTAGCGCTCCAACACAAGTCTGTTTCCTCCATTTTGCAGTATGCCACACCCCTCCCGATGAACAGGACCCCCATTTCAACTGTAGCCGGTCGAACAGAAGGCCGTTTCCTCCATACTGCGGTATGCCAGACCCTGTTTTGGCTGTTCCGTCCAAGCCAGTTGGCTCCCGTTGAATAGGACACATTCCGACCCAGTCTGTTGCCTCCCGATGAATAGGATGTTGTTTCTCTGTTTCGACCCAGCCGGTTGGCTGCCCAATGAACAGGACGCCATTGCTGACGGCCGTTGCCTCACCATGTACATGAGCCGCCTGGCCGTACGTATGCGCGAGTATGCGTTTGAGACCCCGCCCGTATGTACGTACGTGGTTGTATTTTTTGGCATGTGGTTGTACGTACGTGTACACAGTTTAGAAGGGATTGCCTGAACTGCTACGTCGGGCGCTCTACTACTACACATGCCGCTACTTGCTCGGCCATGGATCATCATTGCGGAGAGACCGATCAACCTGTATGACATACACGTTTGCGACAACGCTACTATGCTTCAACCAGGTGGTTCCCGGCTGTCAGGGAGGATAAGGAGGCACTTCCTTGCGTGCGAAGTTATTGATGGTGGGTCCGAGCTGTCAGGGGGAGGATTCATTTTTTCTCACCAAATATGAAGGCACTTTCCTTGCGTCCGAAGATATAGCTGGTGGGTCCCACACTACAAAAAAATACACTTCCGTGATGATACGTGTTTGTCACGATGAGTCGCGTTTTTGTCATGCATGTACATCCATGGCGATTTTATGGCGAGAATCAAGATAGTCATACATGTCTTTGTCGTAGAAGTGTTCCATGACATTACCAAAATTATCATCACGGAAGTGTCCACTTCCATGATGATAAATCGCGCGTCACAGAAGTGCTTTCGTCAAGGGTGACCGACACGTGGCATCCACCATAACGGAATGCCGTTAAACTATCGAGTCGGTTTTGGATCCGATAACCCGTTAACAACCCCGACCAATGGGGATTTTCCACGTGTAAAATCATCATTGGCTGGAGGAAACACGTGTCGGCTCACCGTTGGGACAGATGTCATCCGCTCATTGGACGAAGGCGCCTATGATACGGTGACACGTGTACGGTCCGCGAGAGGCCCATTCTCGTGAAAAGGCCGGCTCATTTGACTTGGTCAAAAGGTGGCGGGCCGGCCTACGGAAAGCCTGTTAACGGCCTGTTCGCATATAGCCCATTTACAGCCCGCTAACCAAGGGCCCGTTACGCCCTATCCGAATTAGGCCCAGTAGCGTCATCTGGGCTGTCCAATATGATTCAGCCCGTTTTAACTTTCGGCCAATGTGTGGCCCATGACTTCTTTCGGCCCATATGAGGATCTTTGTAACTCTTGGCCCATTAACGGCCCGTGGTGATCGGCCCGTAATGAATAAAGGCATCACTTTATACCCATTAACGGCCCGTTATTTCATTGGGCGTTCCATTAAGTTATCTTCGGCCTTCTCGGGGCCCATTGATTCTTAGGCTCATTTAAACATTCGGTTACATACGACCCGTTACTGTCATTTTATGCTTGTAGGCCAAATTCAGCCCGTCGTTACAGTCGGCCCGTTTGTGGACCGTTAATACGTTGGGCCGTTTTCATGTAAAAAAAACGTTGGGCTGTTTTCATAGAGTTATCAAATACGGCCTATTAACGGCCCATTATGGTCCATGAATAGTACGACCCATGATTGGCAAAATGATGATACGCCCCGTAGAAGGCCCATGGATCCTACGGCCCGTATGAGGCCCATGGATAGTGTCGGTGTCAAAACCGGCGGATCTCGGGTAGGGGGTCCCAAGCAGTGCGTCTTAGGATCAATGGTAACAGGAGACAAGGGACACGATGTTTTACCCAGGTTCGGGCCCTCTTGATGGAGGTAAAACCCTACGTCCTGCTTGATTGATATTGATATTGTGGATGTTTACAAGAGTGGATCTACCATGAGATCAAGGAGGCTAAACCCTAGAAGCTAGCCTATGGTATGATTGTAATGGTTGTTGTCTCTCTATCGACTAGCCTGGCCTCGGTTTATATAATGCACCAGAGGCCTAGGATAACAAGAGTCCTAGCCGAATACGCCGGTGGGGGAGGAGTCCTTGTCTTGATCGCCAAGTCTTGTGGAATCTTCCTAGTATCACGACAAGCTGTCCGGACTGGCCCATGAGTATCTGACCATGGGGATCCTCGGCCCAATCCAAGCGATAGGGAGACGACATGGTGAGTACCCCTAGTCCAGGACACCGTCGATCAGCCCTCTGAACCGGTCTTCAAGTTGGGGACGCTCCTTGATTCTTCCGAACTGTTCTTCATCTTCGGTCGTCGGTCTTGAAAACTGGTTCAACATATCTTCTCATCTTCGATCTTGAGGATCGTCGAAATGCATTCGACGAGTTCACACGTCGGGTATCCGAGGATCCCCTTTAAGTTTCCGGCCTTTATCAATGCCTTGTTATTTTTATGCCACACCTTAGGTTTGAAGTTGTTCCCGAGCGGCAATGTCCTCTTGCGTCCGAGCTCCAACGCCGGACTGCATTCGAGGTATCTTTGCAGCCGAGCACAAATCTTGGATCGCTTCCAGCTCTAACGCCGGACTATGTATCCGAGCTCCAACGCCGGACTGTATCCGAGCTCCAACGCCGGACTATGTATCCGAGCTCCAAAGCCGGACTTTATCCGAGGTGTTGTAAATCACCTTGGTTCAAAGAAGTTTGAAGGAGTTTAACCGAGCTTAATGCCGGAAATGCCCTCTAAGGAGCCAGCCACTTGCATCCGAGCTATATGTCGAACTGCTTCGAGGTGGTTAAGCACCTCGGTCATGGGCTGATTTTTGGTCAATGTTTTTATTGATGTAATTTATTCTCTGACGAGATATATAGCCAGTAGCCCTCAAGGTATGTATCAGTCTAAAACCGAGATGCACTGAAGGATGACATAAGACCGCCGATCCTCAGAGTCAGCCGAGACTCGGGTTGATTTGCAAAAATCGATGCGAGGATCAAGTCCTAACTTCGGCGAGAATACTTGGGACACAAAAATCGGCATGCTCAGTCCTCGAGACTCGGGTTGGGTGCGGCCGACCAACCCGAGGATCAAAATCTCCTCGAAGCTGTATTGCACTTAAGATTTTACGCATATAACAAGCAATGCAGTAGCCCCGAGACCTTGGTCGGGTGGCAACACCAGATCGAGGATCAATGTGCCCCTTTAATATTTGTAAATAATAAGCCCCAAGCCCAGTAGCCCCCGAGCCTTAATGCGGGCACGGGAGGCCGAATTAAGGATCGACATCCATAGTAAAATCACAAATTATGTAATGACTCTATGTATCCAAGTACTTTACGTCATTAATGCTCGGATCCGCATTGTACAAAACTTTGTTGACCGACCATTGGCTTCCACCTCCTCGGCCAATAGCCGAGGAGTGTTTGTCCTACTTTATAAAGCCTTTATAAGGGCAAAGATTTACAACAAACAAGGCAATCTGGCCATACGGTTTTATAAACAAAGGTGCAGCGGAGAGACATGTTATATTCTTGTTTAACGGAAGAAATGTCTTCCAAAGAAAATAGTCCCGCTTATCGGTTCCTTTCTTTGGGTTGTCATGCCAAGCATGATCATGAAACCTCTGCTCCAAAGAGCAAAATATCGAGGATTTAGTTTGGGAGGCCGATTAATAGCCCCGATAGTGTTCAGTGACGATCGAGGTCAAGCGGAAACACTTGACCAATGAATGGCCCGTCATTTAATGTAGTCATCGGATCGTGACCAGTTTACACCTATTGTGATAGTCGGTTCGGCTTTCTCCATCGAGGTGCTTGACCATGCGAGCTGGAAGCACAATCATGCATGGTTCTCCCTTTGCACACCTAGCCGAACAAAGCGGAACGTAGGAGGCAAGCGAGCCGGGCAACCCAACTATTGACCGAAGACACAATTTGAAACTGATGCATATATAGCAATATCCGAGAATGTTTTGCGAATCCCAAAAGGTGTCCGACGTTGCCTTTGCAAGACTTGTGCTGAAAACACACAAATAGTTTAAAAAGTGCCATGGGCTCGAAAAGCCAAAAACTTATTCAAAAGATTAATGTCCGAACTAGATCAAGTGTTCAGTGCCAATCCAAAAATTGGAATTTAGAAAAAAAAAGGTGCTTCTGCCGTGCTTTAACTTTGCAACGACTAAGAAAAAAAACACTTAGTATGAAACGGCTCAAATAAACATAAGAGCCCCAAGCGACTTGGGTAAAAGTTGACTATAAAATGTAAGGTGACATGTAGAATGCCTTCTAGCCGGATTGTAGATCGTTTGTCGTAGCGGACCTTTTCGCTTCGACCTCCCGACCCAATAGTCCGTAGTGTGTCCGAATACCTTCGTGGTTATATAAGAACCGTGGTATGCATGGAGACAAGGCGTAGGGGTCATTAGTCTTTATGTCGGACAAGTGCCCAACTAGTTATGTTATATTACATGGGTAGTAAGAAACTTCTTCCGGGGAGAATAGTTCCGTTAAGGGTTCCTTTCATTTGGGATGCATGCCCTAAAGTGCATGTCAAACCTGCTATGAAAGCAGAAAATCATCCGGGGCAGATGGGTAAATAATTAAAAATCATCTTTTAGTTCAGCGACCGAGTATTCCCTTAAGAACGCTTAGCTTCGGCTTCACCGGTCGAGGTACACGTCCGGCTGACCCGACAGTAACAATCGCAGAGGTGCTCCCTTTACCACCTAGCCGAACAATCGGGAACGTAGGGGTAAGCACAGGAGCCAGGCAACCCAGCTTGGCCCAAACTTAAGTCATATCGATGCATATAATGGTGAATAAAAGGTACATGCGGAAGTGTGACACATGTATTGGGCATAAAGCCCGTATTAATAAGCTTCTGTTAAAGAAGCCCCAGTATAATGAGCGGGTAGCGCGTCAAGTGTCTTGAACAAAGTTTCGACAAGGAAAATTTGTACAAGCAACTTTTACAAAAAGTATAATTCTTGGTCGAACCGAACACAAGTTAGAAATTTAAAACTTTGAGCATGAAGGCAACTTAGCTGGTTAATGTGTTCGGTATTGACGACGGTCCGAGCTTGATGCGGGACAAGGTTCCATCCCCAAGCCGGTCCCGAGGTGGCGGAGCAAGGAGCTCGGCACTCAAGTGGCGGCATAGCACGGTCAATGCAGGACTGACAGTGATGCGAAGTCCCGGCATGGGGTAATGAAGTGTTGACGAAGCCCCCGTCCGGCCGAGGTGACGTCAAAGGGTATAGTCCGGCTGGATCATTTTCCTGTGCACAAAAAATAGTGCAGACCGGTGATAATAGTAATAATAGGAATTAAAAAAATGTTGCATAATAAATAATTAATGCAGAGTGAGTAGTAAAAGAAATATGGCCTGGCGCCGAAGTCGATGTCGATGCAGGTCATCGGCATAATGCAATAAAGGCGTGGCAAAGCCTGGATTCACAGGTCGGTCCGAGTTCCGGATGCGGCGTTCGCCGAACTGTGTACGGAAACTGTCCGAACCATCATGCGACCGTCGATAATGCGGCCACCATTTGATAGACCTGTGTACATATGCTGGACTAACAAGAGTAATACTTCCTTGGGAAAAATTTAACCCAAACAAGCAAAAAGAAATACTAGGATTAATAGCACCTGGTTTATTTGTTGTAGCAATCCGAAGGAAGGTGATTCCCAAAATTGGGACTCGATCCGCGCACCCATGCCTGGTCGGCTAGTGACGCCGAAGTGTCCGGAGTAGGTTGATGAAGAGATGGCGAAGCCCCCGGTCCAGCCGAGATGTCGAAGTAGGTCGGCGTGATGGACACCGGCTTGAAGAAGCAGTAGTGCGGGCGCTGCGATGCAGGTCGTGATGTGGTCGATGCGGCTTGATAAAGCGACCGTCTTGGCGATCTGGTATGCCCGCTCCGTGTAATCCGTGGGCGGCGATGTTGGTGATGATTTATCGCTGCGATGCGGACTCTTGTTCGGCTTGCCAAGATGATGATCCGAAGAAGTTGAGCTTGGCTCAACAAAGTGACGACGTGTCTAGCAGGTCGGCCGCCGTGGAGCAATATTGCCGGACTGGTTTGACACCAGCATGATGTTGAAGATCATGTTCAAATGATCTTAAAGTTAGTGGGATGTGTTCGGGAACGAAACACAATACCCCATACAAAACTTCCTTCAAAAAGGGTGTCCGAAATCCCGTTCATAAAAAAGACGAACTCGGGTCGGATTCGTTTTCGCGCAGAAAACAGATCCAAAAAGTGATGCACTAATCGGAAGTTTCCCGGAGTTTGGACGGTCGGATCGAGCTGAATTTTTTGCAGGTGGTAGATAAGGGAATTCCGCAGCAAATCAACGGTTGGATCCTCCAAAGGACATCCGAGCTAGACGCTGCGTACCACGCCCTAAACTCGTCCGGATTCTCGTCCAGATTCAACAGGGCTCCGGTATATCGGAGATTGCCGGAGATTCCTCCATCGGAACTCGACGAAATTTTTGCAGGGTTGTTGTAGACTTAATTACGCATAATTCCACCAAAGTAATCGTTTAGGCGACACTCGAGGAGGCGGTGGCGGCGGATACAAGTTTGTTGTCGGAAAAACAGCACGGTCGCCTGAGGGCAATGTTGACGTTGAGCCCCGAGCTCCATGGATGACTCCTCCATGATCTTGATAAAGATCGGAGTTGGTGTTGATGAAGGCCTTCATCCGAACATGACGATCGGAGGTAGGCGCGATCCTCGGTCAAGCCAAGGTGACCCGGTCAGTGGTGACGAAGAAGCCGACGTCGCAGATTGACTGCGGTCGAGCCATTGATCCTTTTGCCGATCACAGCGGAACTCTCAATGAAAGCACCAATGTCGATTGTCAAAACCGGCGGATCTCGGGTAGGGGGTCCCAAGCAGTGGGTCTTAGGATCAATGGTAACAGGAGACAAGGGACACGGTGTTTTACCCAGGTTCGGGCCCTCTTGATGGAGGTAAAACCCTACATCCTGCTTGATTGATATTGATATTGTGGATGTTTACAAGAGTGGATCTACCATGAGATCAAGGAGGCTAAACCCTAGAAGCTAGCCTATGGTATGATTGTAATGGTTGTTGTCTCTCTAACGACTAGACAGGCCTCGGTTTATATAATGCACCAGAGGCCTAGGATAACAAGAGTCCTAACCCGAATACGCCGGTGGGGAGGAGTCCTTGTCTTGATCGCCAAGTCTTGTGGAATCTTCCTAGTATGCGGCAACTGTCCGGACTGGCCCATGAGTATACGGCCATGGGGATCCTCGGCCCAATCCAACTGATCGGGAGACGACGTGGTGAGTACCCCCTAGTCCAGGACACCGTCAGATAGTATGGCCCATAGAAGGCCCATGGATCGAACGGCCCATAGAAGGCCCATGGACCCTACGGCCCGCAGAAGGAAATAAGTAAGCAAGCAAACAACTAAACAAGACAATAAGGAAATAAATAAGCAAGCAATTAACGCTAGCCTATTACCGCTATTACACATATTACATCCACTGGGCATTAAAGTTCGCCACCAGTGCAAATATAGGGAACAAAGCAGCACATTACGTACACTAGCCGTCAAAATTGGCCACCAGTGCAAATAAACGCGGCAGCAAAACAAGAGCATAACTGAAACAACTTCAGAAGAGCTCAAGAAACGTTATCTTGGGTATCCACCATGCTGGCAATAAGCTTAGCAAGCTGTTTAGCTTTGTCTGTTTGGCGCTAAAATCCTCCAACGCTTGTTGTTGCACGGAAAGTATGCATATGAATGCTCCAGGGACTTCCATGATCCTTCCGCTTCTTGTCGCAAAGACACGGTGATCGATGTCTTTCGACTTGTAGTTGAGACTCAAGAAACCGAACTGATTCAGACGGTGAGTTTGAATAGCTTGTGCAAGCGGTAGTAGCGATAACTCGAACACTAAACCAAGACAGGACTTTGGGGTTGTCTCTTTGTCTTCAAGATAGTCTTCCTTAGATGTTTTATCAGCTTTGTTGGAGACCAACAAGGATGTGTCACTATCCTGAACCTTATCTGCATTACTTCCTTTACCATTGCTTAATAATGCACTCTTCCCCAATATCCTGTCAGCATTCTAAAAGAAGAAACAAGCAGACACATAACAAGTTTAGCATGTACTAGTATATGAAACTCATTTCGGTGAACCAGTTCATTATTAAAGTGGACAGGATTAAACTACCAAGTCTTCTATTGCCAAGTACTAGTACATAATAAAAGCATCAAACAAACATATATCTGTGTCCTATGGTCACTGCATTGTCTTGCCAAATCAAAATAGAGACACGGTTCAAATCATATCAGTTCAAGACAAGGCAGCAGTGAAAGAATACAAAGTGTGGGAAACTACACGGCACAACAAGATTTCAGATGGGTACCACGGGTCTACATGTACAACAACACTATTGGCTCTGTTGTGATGCTAGTAATGTGCATGATATGAAAGTCAACTCTATGCACAATTGAAATTGAAATCAACAGAGCTATTGATAAGAGCAAACCTATTAAAGAAACATGCGTGAACATACCTGCTGTGCCATTGGAGTTTCGTTTGGATCCTTCAATTTAAAAATAAGTTTGTATGAGTAAATATAGTGATACAAGAGCAAAGCAATCATAGTTAAAAAAGGCGCGCCTAAGCGAGCGCTTAAGCGCGCCTAGGCTCTAGGCGTTGGCAAAACGCATTGCGCATAACTACACATAATCTGTGCATAAGTGCGCATAAGCATGCGCTTTGGTCAGTAAAGCGCAAGGCAGTGAAAAAACGCGCAATTAACGCCTAGCGCTTTTTTGAACTATGATAGCAATGTAATCTTAAATTAGAATAGTTGTTCTTCAGGTTTAGGAACTTGTTCTACATGAACAGAGTGCAGTAAGACGCAAGAATATAATACTTAAAAATAGAAAATGAGCTCATAGACCTTACCACATTCTTGGTTCGGGACGATGAGAACAAGGCATTCGATCATCGTCCAAAGAAATGTGTCTCGGGAGAACGTAAGGGAATTTGATGAGTTTCTTTTGCCGGTGAAGTACGTTTTCTTCGAGTAATTCCGATCGCCACCAAGCATTCTTGAAGATAGCAGAGGTATTAGCACGTTACCTCATCCTCGAAGTTTCCAAATCGGTCCTTCTCTATAGAGAAAATGGGAAAATTTGCTGTATTATAACCATCATGGAGGTAGGATGTATGGGACAAAGCAAAGTAATTTCCATGAATAACATTACTTACACATAACTCTGGACAAACACTGCGGTGGCATTTTCCTTCATCTTGATATAATATTTCCAAGATGGGAAGATACGCACATACGATTTAACAACATCAAATGCGATAGATGCTAAACTACGACTAGCTGGTTGTGCTTCCTCCACAGGAATAGGTGTACTAACTGGTGGAGTTGGGGTTCGACGTGATAGTACTGGCCCTTTGGGCACTGGAGCTGCCTTACTAACTGCTCTAGTTTGGGAGCTCTCTGGTGGAGATGGTGCTGTGTTAACAGGAACTGGGTTACCATCGGCTGGGGTTGGAGTTAGATTGGGTGAAGCTAGTTCTCTGTCCATCGCAGTTGGGGTACAATCTGCGAGAGATTGGGTTATGTGTGGTAGGGTTGGTTCTTGTGCATGTACAACTGAGGTGCTATCTCCACCAAGAGGTAGCACTGTTTTATTTGAAGACCGTGTTTTTAGTCCACTAGATACTGGCATCACCCGCTCCAATTCAAATGGCTGATAAATGAAAAAAATAGTTGAATGTCTGAGACATTGTATGAGAGACAGATGCAATAGATAGTGTGAAAAAAGAGGGCATGAAATAGTTGACATGTATATTGTTTAACTAAAACGGATAGCATGACATAATTTGACATATATGATGTCTATCTAAACTGGATAACATGGCATAACATAATTCAAAGATATGATGAATAACTAAACAGGATCACATGACATAATTCACCTACATGTTACCTAAGTAATCAGGATCGCATCATTTAATTCACATATGTGATTTATATGCTAAACAGAGGGCATTCGATATGATTTCTGAACTAAGAATATGGTGTTGAATATTGTGTATATGATGTCTAAACAATGCAATGCAAGACACTGTATGCATGATATGAGTAGTATAACCATGCCAAGTTAGAGTATACACCTCAGTGGGGGAATAGGACTGCTCATCTGTCTCTGAGTCCATCTCTGAGGAGCTATCAGGACCCAACAAGAGATCTGCTTGACGGTGTAGCACTGCTCGCTCAAGGCCTTGTTTTCACTCCAGATTTTTCCATTTCCCACCCAAATGGCTGATTCACAGGAAGAGTAGTTTAATGTACAAACATTGTCGACAAATGGAAATGTAATGAAGAAAAGGATGGGCAAGATATCATTCAAATATATGATGCCTTGTTAAACAGGATGGCATTGCACATTTCACATATATTACGGCTGGCTAAAAGACATGAGACTGCATAATTCCCATATATGATATAGAAACTAAACATGTGGCATTCTGAACATGTCTAAACTAAGCAGATGACATATATGATGTCAAAAGTAGGCACCTTTGAAGGCAACATATGCATGATATGACTAACATCATCATGCCAAGGTAGAGCAAACACCTTGGGGGTAAATAGGAGTGGTCGTGGCGTGCGAATCCGCCTCGAGCAGATATCTTCCTCTGGATTACAATGGAGAGGGGTGGGGAGTGTTTGCCATTGAACCCACCATGGAGCGATGTCTGCATGACATTGTATTGCCGCGCAAAACTCTTCTCTTTTTCTCTACATGTTCAGCATGACTATGTACAATATCTGACATCCATACGAAAAAAAATATGGTGAGATTATGTAAGGAGAGCATGCAGATATTTAGAGTGATGGTAACAACCAGTGGATCGAAGTTTTTCCGTTGAACCAAAATAGCCCTAATGGATCGATGTGAATGTATAGTAATAAGTGATGCAACAAGTGTACAACCTGTTTGCCGTAGCCGTGTCAACCTCAGCATCATTGGGTTGGTCGCTGAAGTAGTTGAGGCAGAGGTGGCTGTCGGAGGCGTGGAGGAAGATCTGAGGAATCTGTAGATGGCGTCCAAGGCACTGCTCTGTTGTGATGGATCGTTCTGTCGTTGAAGCAGCTCCGGTGAGCTGTAAGACGTCAAGGATGAAGCAGCACAAGACAGGCATCGTCAATCTCAAGTGGGATTCTAATAGCATCTCCAATAGATGATGTAAAATGGATGTAAAATTAACATCACCAAAACCCACCTGACTACAACAGATGAGGTAAAAACTGTTGACTCTGAACTTAACTGTCGAAACTGAAATTTCTTGTGGAATAAAAGCTATCGGCCGAACTGAACGCAATGGTAGCGAGAGAGGCACTTGACATGTAGTTTAGGGAGGGCCTGCAGTTCATCTTCAACTTTGCACCCCGAGCCACTTGACCACCACCGGCCGAACAGCCCCAGGCGCCGCCTGTGCCAAACAACTCTTCGCCCCCACGCCTCGGCCAGCCCTCTAGGCCCCCCGCCCCCACCCAGAACCCTAAGATAGATAGTGGGGTACCTCCCGGCGAGACCCCGTCCCCGCTGCAGGTGGTTCTTCCTTAACTCCGGTGAGCCCCCCCAACCCCTAAAAATCGACTAACCCAAAAGTCGATTCAGTCGACTGAAGTGTGGCTTAATCGGAGCAGAGCAGTAGCACGAGCGAGGGGGAGAGCAAAGAAGCAATGGGCGAGCGAAAGCGATCGAAAGCGAGAGCCGAGCAAGAAAGAAGCGAAGCGAACGAGCGAGAGCCGGAGCAGCAGCAACAGATTCGGCTAGTATGGACGCCGCAGCCGAAGGGGCCTCGCACTGGAGGAGAGCCGCCGTGGAGATGTCACCCGCGGCGCCGGCTTCAAGGTAGCCGCTCCATGGGGGTGCGGTATGGAGCATTGTCGGCGCCGGGAGGTCGAGTTAAGGAGAAGGTGCGATGCGATAAGTATGCAACCTCTTTGGTGGCACCGAGTAGGCCTCGGCTTTGTCCGAGGAGTCGGTGAGGATGTTGCGGTTCCGGTGGAGCAGGTTAAGGCGGCGCTGTGGGGATGGAGCAGCCGCGATAGACGAGGCGATCGTCGGAGCAGCTCCTTGGAGGTGGAGGACGGGGCGGCTGAACCGGCGGGACGGCGAGATGGAAGACGTATCCTAATCCGGGGAGGTAGACGAGGGACGTCGAGCTGTTGCGGTGGACGACGTCATTCGGGAAGAGGCTCCGGCTGGGTAGCGGTGATTTGGCTGACGGAGGAGGGTGGGGTTTCGCGGCTGGAGCGGAGAGATTATGGCGGCCTGGGATTTCGAATGGCGAAAAGGGGGCGATGGGTGGGGGTGCAGCATGACTTAGGGACGCGCTTGTCCAAAATGTAGGGTGTGTTACAAAAGTACCCCCCACCGATTTGAACTAGCGGCCCTTTCGGCTCAGGGTTAGAAGGGGGATTTCACGTGTCGGGATTTGGCAGCTGGAGGGAGTTTTCGCGCGCGTTGTAATTTCGGGATAGCAAGGCGCGGGTTGTGAAGGCGCCAGTTTTGGGAGCACGATATCTGAATTTTCGGGATATAACAAGACGCGGGTTGAATTTTAGGGACAAGCCTAACGTGTAGTAATATGGTACTTGTACGTACCAAATCAATTCGCACTTCCCTCAACCAAAAAGAAAACAAAAAAAACTATTCACACCACACAAAGAGAGAGTCCTTCCCCATTTTACTATACAAATGCTATTCAAAGCTAATCCCTCCTTCCATCTATATAGGGCCTAATGTGTTTTTCGATGCTAACTTTGACCAAATATTAGAGCAATGATATATGACATGTAACTTACACAAAGCACACCGTTAAATTAAATGCGTGAAAGTTTCTTTCAAAGATATAATTTTCACATTGTGCATGTCATGTACTATTAATCTTGTCAATAGTCAAAGGCGGTCTTAAAAATCTCATTACGCCTATATAGATGGAAGGAGGAGTATGAATCCATGTTATGTCCGATTAAATTTTTTCGCTTGCTGTACAATGCATGTAACCTACTCATACCAACATTTTAGTGCATTCCAAATGTCTATACTACCGCTGCAATTCGAACTAAATTTGAATTCGTTTCTCTATTTCAATAAGAATCTACAATCATGATTGTTGCCAACTTCAACCATCATAGTTTCCTTGCTATCCGCCAGATATAAATCGGACGGCTTATAATGCAGGATGGCACGCACACCATCATCAACAACTCCGTTTTTTATAAGAGTAGAGATAAATTATATTAAATGTAGTATAACATGTTCATAACCACACCATGTGTATCACCGTTATATATATTCACACATGCGTCGGTTTAAAACACTATGATAAATTCTTCAAATATCCGAATTCCTCTCTATTCGTCTTTCACACCCACACAACCCTCTTATCTTTGTAGCTAGCTCTAACTTTCTCTTGTGCATGCACACACCCGCATCCCTCTCACCCTCCCTCAGCATTCTCTAGCTCCATCGCGCAAATTCGTCTTTTCACTTTAGGTCGTTCACCCATGGTGTGTGTAGGCCCCCCAGCTCCTTCGTTACCCACGATGTCTTTTCACTAAATTACTACAGGATTCTATGAAAATAACATTTGTCTGAAAACAAATAGGCCAGTCCATTTTTTCTGCACCGTCCGATGTACAAAGAACGAGCAGGTCACCTTCATCTACCTCCAGCCAGTCAGTGTTGACGATCTTCCTCGAAACGGCAGCGACCACCGGCCCATTCCCCTGACTGCGCCCTCCCCTAGACCTCACCGCACCGCCGTGCTTGGCACCGCCCCCCGGCCATCCATTCAAGCCCCACCGACCTCCAGATCGGGCGCAAGCAGCTCCTGCGCCCCACACCCCTATGATAGACACCGATGTGCCGCTTCCCCGGCGAACAGGCGGACTAGGTGCTCCGCGCGCCTAAGCGGGTGCTGCTTCTTTTAATTGCGGTTCGACTAACCCTGAATTGAAAACCAGGCGGGCTACTGACCTCTAGCAAAGGTGAAATAGTAAAGGGAGGAAACCTTGTGCATTTAGTATCATGAAGAAGATGCAGTCAGAAGCGCTCAACTAGTTTCTTTCATGGGATGAATACGCTGTGATCAGAGACGTAAGGTTTGCACAAATAAGGGAAGAGGAGTACCTCTTTCTGCTAGCAGTGTTGTGTCCTCCTTCTGTTTTTCCAACGATCTTCTTGTGGTTATTTGAAGCGAGAAGTTGTGGAGGACGGTGCAGCCTTGGACGAACCCATGGCCAAGTTGTTGAGTGTGGTGCGGTGGCCATCTATCGGTGGCGGGGAACCAGATCCGAGGCGGCGAACGACGGCGTAGCGGGAACAGCTCCGGTGCGGTGGACGGTTGCGACAGTGGAACAGCAACAGTGAGGCGCAGGACAGCGTGGTCGGAGTGGTTCTGGTACGGCGCACGTCGGCGTCTTCGTCATGGAGGAAGCTCTACCTCGGCTTCAACTGCTAAGTCCTTGAGGGCGTTGCGGTTGCGGTTGCGTTGGACGATGACGTCGGGGTACTGGCTCCAACGGGATGGAGGAGGGCGGCGGTGGATTGGGTGCTATGGGGTGGAGGACGGAGGAGGCAATGGGGAAACAGAGGGAGGCGGGGAACTAAGGGGGAACAATGTTTCGGTTTGGGACGCGCTTGTTTGAAATTTGGGGAAAGTTACAAACTTTGCCCCCATCTAAAATTTCGGACATATTGCGGGTTGGGGGTAGGACAGTAATCTCAGGTGTCCCAAATGTGGGCGGGATAGATTTCGGCGCCCACGGCGTATGAATGCCTCTTCGAGGCGGTTGAGACTGGCGTCTTGGTGAAGTTACAAACCTACCCCGGTTTAGACCTTTGGACATCGGGCCGATAGGCTACACGGGCCAGAGTCGGGACAATAATTTCCTACCACCAAACATAAGTCTCGCGCGGTTTCGGGTGACCTGAGGCCTATTTGGCGCTTCGTTCAATATTTGGGAGTAGAAGCATTAACGTTTTTGGTTCTCTTGAATTGAACTTTTAGGATTTATCAAACTTCACAAATTTTTACTCTTGAACATCCTAAAGCTACGATTATTTTGGAATGGAGGGGGTACATTTGAATATACATTGTACACGAATATATATTAAAAAATATGCAACTTACCTCAGATCATTGCATGGTTCCAGATATAATCTCCTTGGTTGCAAAAAAAAAAGTTAGACATGCGTATGAATATATATAGCATGTTCAAACGCACAACAAAGATTGATGCCCCCTTTTACATCTGATTTACAAATGCCATTATCTCCGGTTCAAATAGATGAATGCACTTCCTATGAATTCAAATCTTCGAAACCCCCTTTATGTTGAATTCGACATGTATTCTATTTCGTAGCTAGCAATTTGGAATGTATCCATGCAAGTGACAAATGTATAAAGTGCTTCACACTAACAACATGGAGTGCACTAATTAATGTTTATATATGAATTGCAAAAGCATCCATTGCATATATTTCAAACCGCTCTCACTCTATGGATCGATAATATGAAATAAACACATGCACATGCTAGAATTTAATAGAGTATGGGTGTCTGATAGACCGATTTTCGTCCATACGCAATTTGCGAAATTCACGATCTCATCCAAAAATAATAATGCCATTTATATTTTAATTTAATGCGTAGAACTGCCTTTTACACGTAGATGCACTATGCCTCGGCCCGTTCTCACAAACGCGCTATATATCTCTCTATCTACCGCATAAGTGCACACACTTTATATGCATCGACATTTCTCTTTCACACATGCTCACAATCTCTCTCGGGGTGTCGGGGAGTCTCACGCACATGCTCTCTCTGTATCACTCTCTCTCTCTCTCTTTCTGACTACTATGTACCACTCTTTTCACTAATCTCAGTTGGAAAACACTATTTCTCTCACATGCATATATACACACGCACGATCTCTACTAGCCCTCTATACGCACATATATGTGCCTACGTGTCTCCCGCACACACATTATCTTTAGGCCTCTCTCGCACACATTGCCCGCCCAGACACACCTCTCTCTTAGTAGTTGGCAGATATGATTCCATCATATCATTCAGTAGGATATCCCTGGCTGTTAGGCTGGATGGTAATACGAGGCAAAGTTTTACCCTAGTTTGGACCCTTGCAGTTGAGGAAAAAGCCTACTCCTGGTGCTGTATATTAGTGATAGGGGTGTCTACAAAGTACACGTGAATACCAGGCATTGTGTGTGTGTATACTATCGACGAACTAGCCCCCAAGCTTCTATAACATACTGGGGGCTTAGGGTTACAAATCATATATAGTCAGCTTATCACCAGTGGGGATAGAGTCCTCCGCGACTCTGGTAGCTAGCTTCGTGTTGTACGTCGAGTCCTCCACATGGGTCTTCGTATAACGCGTCCCCATCCAACCTATGTGGCGCATGATGGAACCGACCCATGAGTCCTCATGTTGACCCACCACAACTAGAAATGATGTGCCCACCACACCACACACGCAATCGGCCACTAAGAAAATAAGCATATACAATAGTACAATGTTATACATGAAAGTTAAATGCATGGTGCAACCAAAAATAATTGTTCAGCATTGTGAATTTTTATATATTCTCCTAAAATATTAGTCACGGGAAATAGAAACGAAGGGCATATCTCTCCTTGTCTCCACCGGACATCCCCTCTTTCTACACCACTTTCACGTACGCACATAAACTATCTCTCGGCCCTCTAAAAGTATGCATGCCCACGACATATTCACGCGTGACGGTCACTGTATTTCAAGCTAAAGCACTATATGGTCACTGGACTTCAGAATATGCTCATTACGGTCACCGTATACATTCTCGTGGTGATCATACGATATCTAGCTCACGATACGTCTCCGTATTTTCTTGATGACACTGATGGACTTTGCATTTGATGCGTGCTCCGTATTTTGTTGACGACACTTACGGTCATTGTATTTGAAGCGACAGCACGATATGGTCACTGGACTTCAGAATAAGCTCATCACAGTCACCACATACATTTTGTCATGCTAACCAACATGTGGTTGGATGGTTAGGAGGACAGTGGTTTCTCGAGCCCACCAGGGTTAAAGTCCCGGTGCTCGCATTTATCCTTGGTTAATTTCAGTATTTTTCGGCGATGTGCATTCAATTGGGAGAGGCGTTCCACTCGACCACGAGGCACCTATGGTGACTTCGTAAAATCTCAAGATCATATGCCGGATCACTCTCGAAGGTGCTCACGGGGTAGGGATGCGAATGTGTGCGCTTTAGCGGTGAGTGCTTGCGCGTATATATGAGCCCTTGCGTCTGACCGTGTTAAAAAATACATGTCATGATTATACGGTCACTGGCTCACTCGTACAACTCCGTATTTTGTTGATGACACAATCAATTGACCAGTCAAACGTTCCACATGGCGCAACTAGTGTTGCACCATCGGGGCGCGTAACTGTGGGGCCCACCTGTCAGCCCCTATATGAAAGAAAGAAATGGTAGTTAGAGTACATTTTAGGGTGATCATATGGTCACTGGCTCACCATACAGCTCCGTAATTTGTTGATGACACGATCAATTGACGGTCAAATGGTCCACATTCAGCAACAAGACATTACCATTGGGCCCACCCATCGGTAGCGTATATGAAGGACAGAAATGGTAATAAATTAGTGGTTGGTGGGTACTCGAAGTCGTGAGACTTACGGTTGTGATCGCCGGTGGGGTGTTGATTGGGCGGTGGGGTGGGGATCGCGGAGAAAAAGCTTCGGCGGCGGGGTAGAGGATGGCGGTGCGGTGGCGGACCGGCGGTGGGAGTGGTTTTGGGGTGGGCGGGCAGCGTGGCGGCGGGGCGCTGGCGGCGGTGGCCGGCGGTTCGGCCGGTGGTGGCTGGCGGCTCAGCGGGGTGGAGTTTGATGATAAACTGCAGGCCCTTGATTTCGTATCCAATGGCTGGAAAATCTAATGACCAGAGATGAAAAAGTGAGTCGACTGACGTGTAGCCTCACCCCGCAAGTACACATGCACGCACGCAAGACACGCACGCATGCAGGCATGCAATACTGACACGTACACATAACGAACACACGCACGCATGCAGGCATGCAACACTGACACGTACACATGCACTCACGAACACACGCACGTATGCACACATGCATGCAACACTAAAATGTACCCTTGCACGCACGCCGCACTCGCACGCCTGCATGCACACAACACACGACGCAAGACACATGCTCAACCTATACGTGCATGCACCTTTTGTTAAGGACATGGATTGTTACGGGTATTAATCAATCCTATCTGTCATAAGCAGAACATTGATGTTTGCAGCGATCTTTACGAATCACAACGTATCGAACGGGCTACCAACATAGTAGGCTTATCTACATGAAAAGGATGACGTCACACTCAATGAACAATCATCGGTTTATGAAATGCCCGCTTCTGACCGCCCTGGCCCATCAAAGGTTCCTCTGCTGTGCGCTGCCTACGTTGGGTCACTGACATCCAGGCCATGTACCCAAAGAACCCACACGTCAGTGGAAGAACGGCACGGTGTCCTACATCAGAGTCGAGGGCACCACTTGTTGCACGCCCGACTGAACACGCCTCCTTGCCACATTCAAACGCCTCCATGAAACCCGCCCATGTGGAAGCCGAGAAACCCACTCTGGACACACGTCCGTTCATGACCGGGCCGACATTAAACGCAACGCCAGCCGAGCTCCTCCCGTCCGCCGGCTATTTAATCTCCTATTTAAATGAGGCCAAACACCGGCCAAGAATCACACACCTCCGCCGCTCCCCTATTTCCTCCTTCACCATTTTGTCCACTCTTACAATGGCTTACGAAGAGTAGTTATTCCGCACAAGCCATTTGTCTAGGTTTGTATCTCTCACACACATCCATGTAGGTGGGGGACGTGCACAAAGAGAAGAGGTGCACACACGGCGCACGTACTCCCGTCTCTTTCCCAACCACACCCGCGCGGGTACACGGTGGAGCTCATTTCTGTACGAAAAGGCAGCCCACGTGGTAATTTGACCGTGTACTGGTTGTCCACTTGGTGGAGGGAGGATCGTCTACCACGGGTGAACAAAAAAATTGCGACTTGACATGTTATGTTAAAAAAGAGGCAAACCATGTGGGGCCTACCTTAGAGGCAAGGCTCTATACTCTGGAGTACTTTTGATGTGTCCCGTCAACTTGCAGAACGAGGAGAAGCTTGCTTAGTACGCTGTCTCCCCCGCCCACGGGCGCGGTGGCTCACATGATGAGGTGAAGCTCGCTTACTAGTAGTAGTATTGTACGCCTTACGCCCACTCCCTCGCCCACGCGTGCGGTGGCTCGCAGGACGAGGAGCAAAAGTTACTACTCCCTGCGTTTACTCCTCGTCCCTACTACCTTGGTTAGAGAGATTATCATATTGTTTGGAATATATATGTCCTTTAGTACTCCCTCCATTTACTTATACAAGGCCACTATAAAAAATACATTTTGCATCTATACAAGGCCATGAATAGTAATCGAGACAAAAGTTACTACTCCCTCCTTTCAAGTTTATGGCTCGATTTCAAAATCTCTCCAACCAAGGTAGACGGTTAGTGGTCGAATTAATTTCGTACTCCTAGTTTGCACAAGTAATTAGTACGCTCGTTTTTCTCAAGAAGTTATGTTTACCGAGGCATTAATTAGAACGAATGCATGAATGACCACTAAATTTCCATGAACTTCTACATGCATTGGTGAGTTTTCTCTTGACACTGCTTGCATCGGGTGATCTAACGCACCTCGAAATCCAACATGTGATGGTACTACTACTACTACTAGTAGAATTGAGACTTATAAAACGGAAAAACGAATGTTTTTTAGATGAGCCCTATAAACCCTAGTGGGTACGTACTCCGTAAAATCAGATTTTCCCAAAACTAAGTCGCTCAACCTTTATTTGCTTGTTTCCCTTCGCGCGTCCTTTCCTCAAACAGACTATGCCAAACTCCCCTGCTTGCCGCGCGGGAAAATACCCGCCCTCGCCTTTTTTTAGTCCGGGTTTGTATCGATGGATCGCGTGAAGCAGAAAAAACCCAAGCCGTGTCTTGTACTCCTCCGTCGACGCTCGCTTTCATGAATTATGTACTTCCTGTCACCGACATGTGGGACATATAGCAACCGGGTCGATGTGTCAAGCACCAAATAACAGTGCAGAACAGCAGGGGGGATGCACCCCAGTCATACCGCCCCAGTAGTAGTAGTAAAGAGCAATGAGACGTCAAATCACAATGCCGCACCTTCCCAGACGGACGAAGCAACCATTATTTCACACTTCAGTTCGACATCATCTCAAACCACGTAGTATTTCTTCTGCCTCAAGAGGGACACGCGCATCACCTTGGTACATCATGACACGTGGGACCGCATGACAGGCCATGCTCCCCCGCCGATCGCTCGGTAAAATCACCTCATTTTTACTACTATACTTCCTCCGTATCGGTTTACATGGCATGCATGTTGTTCTAGGTTGAGAATTTAACTGGCTATATATGTGTAGAAACTACATCCGCTTAATAATCCAATGATATACATTTTGTGACATAGTAACTCATATTTAGTTAGTCAAATGGATGACCTAGAACTACGTGCATGCCCTATAAACCGAGACGCCTAAAAAAACGAGATGGAGAGGGTAGTTCAGTACGTATCTTTTTAGATCAATATAGTCGGGATTCACCAAGGAGCAAAACCAAGTGGTAGGCTGCACCTGTCGTGTTGGCGTAGCGACTCAAGCAGTGTCAGTCCGCACACGAAATGGCGACACACTTAACAGGGCCCCTTTGGCCGACATGAGGCTCATCCACCGTCTTGTTCCACATGTGATGCACCAAACTATAGTTCGGAGCAGCGATTGGAATTGGAGGCACCCTGATCGTAGCGCCGCAGTAGTAGAAAATGAGTGATGAGGGGTCAAATCACAAAGCCCCACCTTTCCCGCATTAAGCTGGACGAACGAAGCAACCATCATTTCACTCTAGGGCGCAAGAGCATAAAGAAAAGAGAAAACCAATGATGCGTGCAACAGCTACCTAGGGCACCCTAGGGTAGGGGTCTCCACTACAAATCGTTTTTTAAAGCGCCTCGACTACAAATCGGCTTCTCCCTCGTCCTCTTGAAGAGAACCGATGATGCGTGCGGCGGTAGGGTTTGTAGGAGTACTACTACGGCGTGAGGGGCCACGTCATAGTAAACGGGAGAGGGATTGAGTTCGAGTCGATGCCTTAAATATGTGTGGGCCGCTTGGTTTTAGGGGAACGAGGCAGCATTTTGGGTTTGGGGACCAGTGGAGATATAGTACGTACAAAAAATTGTGGACATAGGTTCGACCGAAAGGCAATGATGCATGGGCCCTGCATTTCGATATACCCGGGCCGCGTGAAATTTGCTACTCTACTCAAAACTAGTAAGGTACACATGAATTGAACGCATGAGATTTCGAAACCAAATTATGAATAAATACACACTATAGCATGTAAAGCTTTGAGTCATATATGCATGATGTAGATGTTCGTTTAGTTCTTATAGTTCATCTCATTCAAAATCAATTATTTTTATAAAAATATTAAGATTCATGGGGTTGTGCATTGTAAAGCATAAAGTAAAAAACAAATAATGGCAATTCATTTAGAAAAAAAAATCAATTATGATACGAAAGATTCGAGAACAAAGGAGAAGTGCTTGTGTTTTGAGGTTTGTGCATATGCTTAAGTTCAACCATGGAGTCTTCTAAATTGTACTTGTGGAAAATCTGGTGGAATGTTGATGATATCCAACGGTCAGTAGTGCTCGGATTTGCCATCTCTGCACTGTCGGATTAGCTTCATCCAGCGACCATCTTTCAAGTTATTCGCACACTATATAGTTCTTCTGCCATAGTTGCATGTCTTGGAAAAATGCTACTAGTGGGTTGTAATAGCTATTTAGGAATAAAAGATTTATACATGGAAGTTGTAGGGAAAGAGATCACATGGAGTATCTCAATTCCTATGAGTAGGGATTGGAAAAGAGATGTCATTTGGTTCACATCATAGGAACTTTTCTATTGAATCTAGAGATGACATGTATCTCAATTCCTATGAGGAGGGATTAGAAAAGAGATGTAGTTTGGTTCATATCATAGGAACTTTTCTATTGAATATACGCTAATGTTTATTTTCCTTTGAAATTATGGGAGTATAGGGATCCATTCATATGAACCAAGTGGCTCTAAAGCTATAGAAATGATATCATGTTTATTTCCTTTGAAATGTGGAGTATATGAATCTATTCCTATGAACCAATTGGCTCTAAAGGAAAAATCCTATCAAAATCATATCATATAGAGTTCCTATGATATTCCTCCACACGAAAGGATGGTTGAAATTGCTGCAGGTGATACGATGGTCTTTATTTGTAGACTCCTCCCCCATCTTTATACTTACCTCTCGAAGATGAATGAAATGATATATACAGGGTATTCTACATGTGCAATTTGGTACACGATAACTTGGTAAAAGTTTGTGAGGTTTGAATTTTCAATAAAGCTATATGCACTGCATTTTGGAACGGAGGGAGCATACGGCAGTTGCTAACACTCACATGGAAGATTTGTGTGTAGGAGGAGTGGCTGTTCTGTCAAATGACATGGAAAACCGACACCGCTTGGATGCCGATCTAACGGTTCTTACGGCGTTCGTCAGGAAAAGGCTTGTGGCAAACGTTTGTCGGATAATGATTTACGGACACATGCATTGCATTGATACGTGCCCCCTCTCTCACGCACACACACCCTCCCGAGTCCTCTCGCACCCACCGTCAATCTGCAGGTAGACGTCACACACATATGTGCTCTTCACACCCTACCCTCAGAATTTCTAAAAACAAAAGACGTCGCGCCCATTTTATTTTAGCTCACACGTCACACAATTATACTATTACTCTTGTGGCGAATGTTCTTTGGGCATAGTATATTGTACTCTCACGAAGAGAAGCAGTGCACACACGCACTGGTTCTCTCACACCCACTCGCGGGTACACGTAGGAGCGCATTTTTTTAAGCTGGTACAACAAAATCACTCCACTATATATATAAGCAGGAGCCTTAGCGCTTGATTTACTAGGGTTCCTCTCGTTCACTCTCTCATGCTCTGCAGATCTAAGCAAGACATAGGTGGCCACACTCTCTCTCAGCTCACGGTTGGTCACAAATCCGGTCGGACAACCTCGATCGGGGCAGGGATGTAGGTGCATCGTTCACGCTGTCGTCGACGGCGAGGGAGGAGACCAACGGTTGCTCGTGCGTCCCGATCGGAGGTCGTGCCGTTCTCTCCGAGAGAGCGCCGGCTCCGGAGGGCCTCCGACCCCTTCTTCCTCCCTGCAGTATAGTGGCCAAGATGCGGCCTCCCGATGCCGTCTTTGCCACATGCCGACGACCCTCAGGTATATATTCCTTCGAAATCTGCCTTGCTCTACTGCCCCAGCTCCCCACTTGGCTTTGTGTGGATCTTTTTCTACTTCCGTCTGCTGTTCCAAAGCCACCTAGACTTTTACTATTATTAGAGGTAAAGCTAGTTCATACAGTCGACTCTAAGAGTTGGTTCAAACAGGGAAGAAAGTGGGAAAGCTGTAGCATGAATCTAGGACTTGGTTCTAAGAGAAAACGGGGGAAAGTAGTAGATACTGGCTACCCAACCGGTCTCTTGGTTGAAAAGACAAAGAAAGCATGGTGGATGGCGAAGGGTGGGGAAGTGGACCTATCTCTTGGTTGAAAAAGGAAAGAAAGTGACGGTGTTGGGGACAACGCAAATGAGAATGAGCAGGTCAAGATTTCTGTGCTCACATAGGGGAGATAAAATGGGAAAATGCGACATCTTTGCTCGAGTGTTTGCCGCTCTCGGCAACCACATCTGCCTCAACACTTTATGCCCCTGCTGTCCCTATGCCCATATCGCTACCGTTAATGTAAAATCAAATGAAGCATTAAGCAATGCCACCTAATGTCACTATAAGTAATGGTCTTGTGCCGTTGATAAATTGAAGCAATGCCACCACCATTTTATGAAGTGCTTCCATCTTGCTTTATTTCCCATGAATTGTGTTTTTGCAGTTACACTTAAATCTCACACCGCTAACATTGCTTCATCCCAGTGGAACTGCCCAAATTTGATTGCACATTTACTGACCATGTGCTACTCTCATGACAGTAATACTAGTGCTATTGTTCTGCATGTTAATGTGATGTGATGTGATGCTACTTACTTAAGGACACTTTCATACTGTCAATCTAGTGCCAATTATAACACAACAGATGCTGCTGTTAATCATACGCCACTACAAATATCTGTCACTGTTTAAATAACTATATTTCGTATTTGCGCAAACAGGGATGTCTGTCTCCATATCATTTCGGGATGTCTGCATCTCGTATCGTTTCTATCCGCTGCAATCAAAAGCACACACCTCGGTTTTAGTAGAAGCTGCAAAATGAGATGGCTATCCCTCGTTGTCGTCGTCTAACCACCCGTCTTCCAGGTATTCCTACATTGGTAGTTACTAGGTAGAATGACCAACACAATATAAAATAAGTTGATTCATACGTTTTACTTCCTGATTGCAGTGTAGAGACGAGCGAAAACAACTGCATCCTAGTCCGGAATGCACTTTCTACCAGTTCATCCATGGACCGAGGACTAGCTGGAACGGCTACGCTGCGGTTTTTTGGATAGGTGCACGAACAAGAGGCATTGTGGTCTACTTATTTCTGCAAATAGCGGTGCTTAAATTTAGTGGAATGCACAAGAATTTCAATTTGGTCAAGATTACCTTTGCATGGTTCATTTCAGCATTCGGTGAGAACACAATTATAATTGGTTATTACGGAATGAGAGAACCTAACCTGGATGGTGGCAACAAGAAAAACTAGAGTGAACTCCAGGAAATTTAAGCATGTCGGGAGGCCCTTTGCTCGGAGAAGCCTTGCTTGTTTTTTCCTGATTTGTAAACCATATCACAACTTTGTCTTTTCTTTGTGAACTAGTATATGTTTGTTATGTTCTATGAATCATTGAGATGTATAAAATTGCTTAACTTATGCTTTTAAAGTTTTTTTGAAGCCGAGTTTAATGTGAGTGTTCCACATGAACGCTGGACTAGCGTGTGAACGTTTGGAATTTACATTGTGGCCTCAGTTAACTGCATGAACCACTGTAACAAGATACATGGTTGCTTATATGTCAGACAGCAGATTGTTGATTGTTAGTTGGTCGATAGCCTAGTGTTGAAGCGAGCTGAGCCAATGTGTCGTGTTTTGCACAACTGCTTACAAGTGGGGTAGCACCAACAGTGTTTACAAGTACTTATGTATACATCGGCGCACATTTCTCGAACGAGTACTCTATTTCATCAAAAGACACACTGCTCATATGATAAACCGTGACAACTTATGTCTTACCATGCCATATTCATGAAAAAAACTAGTGATGACGCATCTGTTTCGGCAACAATTACGATGGTTCTCACATGATTCACGGGCACACAAAAGTAGCAGCAGTTCCCATAGACGGATTCAAACAAAGTACTAGCCTCAGAGGGCTCGATAACAGGCAAGGTTCGGATAATTAGACACAATACAAACTACTATTAAACACTAGCTGGGCAACTATTTCATGCCTCAATCTAATTTGGGCTGGACATAAGACGAACCTTGCCATGAACATCATCGAGGACGTCCGGCAGCAGCTCAATCCTGTGAACCTTCATGAAGACAACCTTGTGGTCTCGCCACTCATAAACATGTTTGTGGAGGCATGCCACGTCATCTTCCTGCATAAGCTTGACAAGAACAGTATGCCTCACAAACGAAGGAGTAGCTTTGAACTTCTTGTGCTTCAGTACAACCTGGACAACACACCTGACAATAGTGAGGCTGGAATACAACTCTTCATTGGTATAAGCGCAAATGGCTTCCAGGATCCAACAGCCTAAAAACTCTATTTTCCCAAAGGCGTATATTCAGGTCATCCGCCTCATAGCGAAAGTGACATGTACAACCACACAATCCTTGTTTGCATCAGGGCTCTAATTGAAAGCGAAACAAATTCTGAATTACTTTCAAAGATAAGAAACACAAGTTATTTAAACCACTATGTATAGCATGGCATCGAAGCTAATAAATTTTTTCATTATTCATCACCACATACTTAGATGAAAAACCACAATCGAGATCGGCAAAGAAGAAAAACACCTTGGGAAGCTCGGGGGGACATCCTCGAAGGGGAAAACTGCTCCTGCAGTGCCACGGGCTGTAACCTCAAGCAGGCGTTGACCATCTCAAGAGTGGCCGTGGCGTATCTGGGTCGGCTCGGTGGCTGCCTCCATGTTCTTGGAGCTCTGTCTCATGGGGATCAGCCTCCGCGTCTGCTCCAATATCGGCAGATCTTTGCACAGTTCTCCTTGGTCCATCATGCCCAGCGAATACTAGGAGACCACTGAAAGGAAAATACAATCACAATGACAATGAAACAAAAAAGAGAGTGATGATCGGTTACTGCTTTGCAAAAGTTCTTTTTTTCTCTGAACGAAAATATACCAACATCACGATTCCGTTTACCTCCCCTTCGTTGGGAGAGAAGAACAGTGGAAGATGCGAGTGTTGCCTTTCTTGAAGACAGTGAGGGAGAAGGGGATTCAGCAAAGAGTGAAATGATGGTTGCTTCGTCCGTCAAAATTAGACTGCGGGGAGGTGGGGTTTTGTGATACGACGGCTCGTTATTGCCGCGCTACGACCGGGGTGACTCTCCGGCTGCATACTGCCTTCTAATTTGATGGATGGCATTTGGGCCCGCGCGCTGCATGGCCCGCATGTCGGTGAAAAAAAGTATAACGACATTCAGTAGAGGGAGACGTTTTGATGACCTAGGAGGAGCCACAAGCGGTATTGTATCCACTGTACTAGTAGTAATTGTTTTTATGGATAGCTGTAGAGTGTCTCCATTGCACTAGTAGGAATTGTTTCTCTAGGCCCAAGACAAAACAACCCATCCACCATAGTAAATAGTAAAATCAATTCAAAAGTCCATATATTTACTGAATGAGAGGCGCTACCCACACCCAGCACACTGCCCCCCAAAAAAACCTGGGTGTTCTTCTTCCTCCTCACTCCCACCCACCTCACGTTAGCTCGCTCCACTCGTACCCCCAAATTCCTCACCTCACTCCTACAGAAAACCCCAGCTCCCCTTCTTCCTCACTACTATAGAAAAACCCGAGCTCCCCTTCTTCTTCACTTGCACTACAACTAGGCTCGTCATTCTTTACTCTACTCAAATCCGTGAGCGCGACGCGACACCCTCGAGGAAAATGGAGTCGGCTGACCCCAACGCCAAGAAGATGAGGCTCCCGCTAGCGACGGGCCTGTTGTAGATCCTGCACCCGGCAGCGCGGGGAGAAGCGGCGACCACGCCCCCACCGGATCCAAGGAACCCGTAGAATCTCGGGTGGACCGCATCAGTGATCTCCCGGACGCCGTCCTTGGGGAGATCATCTCGCTTCTCCCCACCAAGGATTGCTGCCGCACCCAAGTCCTCTCAATTTGGTGGTGCCCTCTATGGCGCGCCGTGCCCCTTAATCTCGACTGTCGCAGCTATCTCTCTTCAATGATTTTGAAATCCCCAGAGCCATCATATCCTCCCACCAGGGCTCTGTTCAAAGCCTCTGCATCCCGTCATGCGACCTGAGCAAGCATACCATGCCCTGCACGGTGGATGCCTAGCTGAAATCCCCTGAATTCACAGAACTACAGCTGCTTGAGTTCTACTATTCCCCTGGAAATCACCTACCAGATACCAAAAGCCATCTACATGTGCCCTCAGCACCGATGTCCATCTCGCGATTTTCCTCCTCTCTCCACACCGCCACCTTTGCGCTGTGCGACCTGCCAGACAATCTGGTACTAAACCTTCGACTCCCATTTCTCAAGAAACTTTCACTTGTGTGGGTTCGTATATCGGAGGCCTCATTGCACAGCATCATCCACTCCAGTTGCCCTGCCCTGGAGTGCTTGGTGCTTGTTTTCACAGTTAGAATCGGTTGTCTCCAAATAAAGTCGCCTAACCTTGTAAGAATTGGAATTTGTTTTGTCAGAAGGCAGCTCATCATCCAAGATGCCCCTTCACTTCAAAGGTTGATCCTTGATTCTAGTTATTCACCGTTGCAAATAATCGTCCTCTCTGAGCCTAAACTGGAGACCTTGGGTGTAATACATGATCTCTGTGCTCATCTCAATATGGTGTTTGGCTCCACAGTTCTTCAGGTACTTTCCATTATCATCTACACTTGTAACCATAAGCTGCACTTTAAATTTTTGCGCATAAGTTATATGTCATCTTGGAGTACACATTTTGTACTAATATTATGTTCTATGCTCAATGAAGAGTTTCTCCGTGGATGGCCTATCAATGGTGCTGGATTACATCAAGATCTTATATATCCAAATGAATAGTTTTGATCTGAACAAGATTATTGGCTTGCTTCAATGCTTTCCATGTCTGGAGAAGTTGTATATAAAGGTGATAATTTCACGCACATTGGAAGCCTGCATATAGTGTACTAGAATTAACTGTTCAGCTGTTGCTCTTTCGACACTCTTTTTTTAGACCTTAACTGTTTTCAATCTTCATGTCTATTTAGGGAACAGGACGGGGTAAGAAAGTTATAACCAATCGGTGGATTCGTAAGCATCGAGATTTTCTCACTTCTCATGAGATTCGATTGAAGACAATAACGCTAGAACGATATGTAGCCAACCGTGCAAACACTAGATTTGTCACGTTCTTCCTGCTGAATGCGAGGTTACCATTGTCCATCAGGCTTAAGTTTATCAGCAGCATGGTTTTGACGGATGGGTATGTGGAAGAGCAAAAAAAGGAGTTTCAGGTGGGCAAAAGAGCTTCTGAACGTGTCGGGCTTCTATTTACAACATATTGTGGTCACAATCCAGTAAATTTTACGACCCAGGATGTTCATTCTATGGACCTGCCGATCCATTTGACTATGACTGCCTAAAATAGTGCTAGAGTTAGATGTTGTTGCCCTTTTCAACCTGGGTTTTTTTGTAAACCTGATGAACAATTAACCCTCGTGCTTTTGTACAGTTTGTAAGCTGGAGTTAGATGTTCTTGCCCTTTTCAAATCGGCTGTGACTGTCATATTTTCTTTGAAGCAAGTAAAATGGCTTGCCTGTCGTTTAATTTAGAGTGAAATATTGTAACAACTAACAAACCCCAACCAAGGGAAATAACATCACTCTCGCCGGCTGCTTGAGCTCACTGTGCATTACAGAAGCCAAGTGATTAGCCCCCACCAGCACCCACAAACCTATTTCAAACTAGCTCATCATATGGGCTGTAAATTTTCATAGGAAAGGTTGCATGACCGTGACAGATTTGGATTCTGACATTTGGGACCCGCAAGGAAATAGCCTATCCAAGGTGGTGTCGACTTACTAGCCAGTCAACAAACGATTCTGCCTACCAGCCGTTGGATCGACATCCAACATCTGTCGTGTATCTTCTATCTCTTGTCTTCTTCTTCCTCCAGCCACCAAAACCAAACCACCCCGTCGGCTCCGCCTGCTCCCGCCTCCCATGGCTGGCTGCGCCTGCATCGCCCTACCGTACATACCCTCCAATGTTGGCCAGTCCCTCCCTCTATTCCCCCACACGTCGTGTTATTCTCCGGCGACGTCAGCCCCAACCCGCACCCGCACCCGCACCCGAACCAGTCAACCCTCGTACTCCCCTCCACCTGCGACTAGACCGGCGTATCTTCCACGGCTCTTGTTCGTTCCGTCTGAGGCCTCGCCGTCGTCCTCCGTCTTGCGGCCTTGGTTCGTTCGCCGTGCGTGGTGGGCTGCCCTCTTGCATTGTCAACGTCGTCAACAACCGAGAGGAACAAGGAGATGGCTGTACGTGGAGAGGATGACAGTAGGGACCCACCAACGTCATGGCAGTACGCAAGCAAGTGCCTCTATATTACAAGCCCAAAAGTATGGTTCCTCCTAATGGTTGGACATCTGGGGCTCACGCCATTGTCAACATAGTCAATAAACAAGAGAATTACACTACGAGCGGCTGACACCAGGGACCCAGCAGGTCGCGCAACTTTTTTTTAGGAACAAGCAGTTGTTATTTATACTAGTTTTAGCGACGGATCAGGGTAACAACGGGGGGCTGTCTTGAGGGGCTCTGGCCCATCTAGCTGAGGTTTTATTTATGTTTACCACATCATGAGCCCAGTTGTGTTTTCTTGCTGAAAATGGCTAGCCCAGTTCTATTTTTAAGAAATACCCAAGCGAGGCATGCTTACTTTATCAGCCTATTTGGCTGCAAATCTTTCAAGACGAGGAGAGTTTCATTCGGTTTGCCCAGAAATGGGTTGTACATTTTTAAAACACATCAAACCGGGAATTAGTTTCAATTTTTTGCATTACAACATTTTAAATTCCATTGATTTTTATGTGTGGACAATTATTTGGATTTCATATTTATATAAATTATTTTTCAAAATAGTTTGAATGTGAATCGACATTTCGGGATTAAAAACAGTTGACCACACCGAAATATGCAAAAATTCGTATACTTTTTAATCGTGGCCACAATATGGGGTGTAATGCTAACAAAAAGAAGATGGGCTCCAAAAAAATTCTTAAGAATTAGCAAATGGGCTGTACATTATTAGAAATAATGCACGCGAGAGCAGTGACTGTTGGATGTCCATCCAACAGCTGTCGTGCTTCTTCAATCTCTGCTCTTCCTGCTCCAGCCGCTCAAAAAAGCGCCGGCGGGACTACCTGCTCCCTCCTCCCGCGGTTGGCTATGCTGCCATGCAGGCCACCGCCCCACCGTACTCTCATCGCTGGCCTAGCCATCCCTCTACTCACCCACACCTATTGTTATTCTCCAGGGATGGCAGACGAAACAGTAAACCCTCGTACTCCTCCGCGTGGGAAACAACTGCCGAGTCTTCCCTGGCTCCGTGTCGTTCCCGTCCTAGGCCTCGCCGTCGTCCACCGCCCTGGTGCTCTCGGCGCGGCCTGGTCAACGTGTCAATGAACGACATCCGTCGGAAGTGGACTATACGTGGAGAGACCGACAGATGGGTCCATGGTCGCACGCAAGGAAATGCCTCCTTATTACGCGCAAAATAATGATTCCTCCACCTGACAGCTAGGAACCACGGGAAGGGCTTCTATATTTCACGAAGAAACATTCCCCTTGCTGACAGTCGGACCCACCAGCAATATCTTTGCACCCAAGGAAGTGCCTCCTTATTACGCACAAAAAAAAATGAATACCCCCTGCTAGCTAGGACCCACCATAGCGGGTGGCTGACTTGTGGGCCTACTAACTTGACGGGGATGAAGGGCTTTGTCAACTTAGTCAATATGAATGATTCTAGCTCCAGTGACCGTACGATGTCCATCCAACGGCCATAGTGCGTCTTCAACCTCTGGTCTTCTTGCTCGAGCCGCCCAAAGCAGCGCCGGTCGTGCCGCCTGCTCCTGCCTCTCATGGCCGGCTGTGCTGCCACAGAGGCCTCACCGCCCCCATACTACCCCCACCGCTGTTCAGGCCATCCCTCCACTCACCCACACCCCTTGTTATTTTGTGGCGACGGCAGCCTCACACCGTAGCCGAACCAGTGAACCCTCGTACTCCTCTCCGCGTGGGCATCCACTGCCACATCTTCCCAGGCTCCGCGTCGTCCCCTTCCTAGGCCTCCCGTCGTCCACCGCCTTGGTGCTCTCGGTGCGGCATGGTCAATGTGGTCAACGGCCGACTTCCATCGGAAGAGTAGTGTACAAGGAGAGGCTGACAGCTGGGTCCACGGCCGCAGTTGGGTCCACAGCCACATCCCAGATTTTTGTGATTTGCCTAGTAAGTCGCTTTGTCAAGCCTGTTGGGCTGCAAATCTTTCAAGTCGAGGAGAGATTCATTCGGCTGGCCGAGAAAATGGCCTATCAGTAATGAGAAATGGGCTATACATTTTTAAAACACATCAAACCGGCAATTAGTTTCAAATTTCTTTTTTTCATTTCGAGATTTTAAATTGCATTGATTTTTATGCATGGACAATTTGTTGGATTTTATATTGATATACATTTATTTTTAAAATCAGTTTGAACGTGACTCGAAATTTCGGGATTAAAAACAGTTCGGACACTTTTGAAATATGCAAAATTTCGTATAATTTTTTAACCGTGGCCACAATATGGGCTGTAATGCTAACAAAAAAATATGGGTTCCAAAAAAACTTAAGAATTAGCAAATGGGCTATAAATTATTAGAAATAATGGCAGATGGATTGTATGCTATTTTCCACGGATTTGAGGCTTTCCTAAAAAAAGTTTGACGCACAAGCAGTGACTGTTGGATGTCCATCCAACGACCGTCATGCTTCTCCAATCTCTGCTCTTCCTGCTCCAGCCGCTCAAACAAGCGCTGGCAGGAGTTCCTGCTCCCTCCTCCCCGCGGCCGGTTGTGCTGTCGCGCAGGCCTCACCGCCCCATCGTACTCCCATGGCAGGCCTAGGCATCCCTCTACTCACCCACACCTGCCATTATTCTCCGGCGACGGCAGACGAACCAGTAAACCCTTGTATAGTTGTACTCCCCTCCACATGGGAAACAACTGCCGAGTCTTCCCTGGCTTCGTTTCATTCCCTTCCTAGGCCTCGCCGTCGTCCACCGCCCTGGTGCTCTGCTACCTCTTGAGCACTGCGTTGGATTTCCTTGAAAAGGAAAGGGTGATGCAGCAGAGTAGAGTAAGTATTTCCCTCAGTTTTTTAGAACCAAGGTATCAATCCAGTAGGAGGCTACACACGAGTCCCTCGTACCTACACAAAACAAATAGCTCCACGCAACCAACGCGATTAGGGGTTGTCAATCCCTTCAAGGTCACTTACGAGAGTGAGATCTGATAGAGATGATAGATAATATTTTTGGTATTTTCGGTATAAAGATGCAAAGTAAAATAAAAGGCAAAGTAAAAAAGCAAAGCAATAATAAATTGATGGAAGATTGATATGATGAGAATAGACCCGTGGGCCATAGATTTCACTAGTGGCTTCTCTCAAGAGCATAAGTATTCTACGGTGGGTGAACAAATTACTGTTGAGCAATTGACAGAATTGAGCATAGTTATGAGAATATCTAGGTATGATCATGTATATAGGCATCATGTCCAAGACAAGTAGACCGACTCCTGCCTGCATCTACTACTATTACTCCACTCATCGACCGCTATCCAGAATGCATCTAGAGTATTAAGTTAAAAACAGAGTAACGCCTTAAGCAAGATGACATGATGTAGAGGGATAAATTCATGCAATATGATAGAAAACCCATCTTGTTATCCTCAATGGCAACAATACAATACGTGCCTTGCTGCCCCTCATCATCCTTTGGGAAAGGACACCACAAGATTGAACCCAAAGCTAAGCACTTCTCCCATTGCAAGAAAAACCAATCTAGTAGGCCAAACCAAACTGATAATTCGAAGAGATTTGCAAAGATAACCAATCATACAAAAAATATTCAGAGAAGATTCAAATATTGTTCATACATAAACTTGATCATAAACCCACAATTCATCGGTCTCAACAAACACACCGCAAAAAGAAGATTACATCAAATAGATCTCCACGAGAGAGGGGGAGAACATTGTCTTGAGATCCAAAAAGAGAGAAGAAGCCATCTAGCTACTAACTATGGACCTGAAGGTTTGAGGTAAACTACTCACACTTCATCGGAGGGGCTATGGTGATGATGTAGAAGCCCTCCATGGTGGATTCCCCTTCCAGCGGAGCTCCGGAACAGGCCCCACGATGGGATCTCGTGGAGTGAGAAGGTTGCTTGGCGGTGGAATTAGGTTTTGGCTCCGTATCTAATCGTTTGGGGTGCGAGGTATATATAGGAGGAAGAATGCGTCGGTGGAGCAAAGGGGGGCCCACGAGGCAGGGGCGCGCCCTAGGGGGCGCCCTCCACCCTCGTGGCCGCCTCCTTTCTTTCTTGACGGGGGGTCCAAGTCTCCTGGATCATATTCGGTGAGAAAATCACGTTCCCGAAGGTTTCATTCCGTTTGGACTCCGTTTGATATTCCATTTCTTCGAAACACTAAAATAGGCAAAAACCAGCAATTCTGGGCTGGGCCTCCGGTTAATAGGTTAGTCCCAAAAATAATATAAAAGTGGAAAATAAAGGCCAATATGGTCCAAAACAGTAGATAATATAGCATGGAGCAACCAAAAATTATAGATACGTTGGAGACGTATCAGGCATCCCCAAGCTTAATTCCTGCTCGTCCTCGAGTAGGTAAATGATAAAAAAGAATTTTTGATGTGTTGTGCTACTTGGCATAATTTCAATGTAATTCTTCTTAATTGTGGTATGAATATTCAGATCCGAAAGATTCAAGACAGAAGTTCATATTGAAATAAAAATGATAATACTTCAGGCATACTAACTAAGCAATTATGTCTTCTCAAAATAACATGGCCGAAGAAAGTTCATCCCTACAAAATCATATAGTTTAGTCATGCTCCATTTTCGTCACATAAGAATGCTCTCATCATGCACAACCCCGATGACAAGCCAAGAAATTGTTTCATACTTTAGTAATCTCAAACCTCTAAACTTTCACGCAATATATGAGCGCGAGCCATGGACATAGCACTATGGTGGAATAGAATATGATGATGGGGGTTATGTGGAGAAGACAAAAAAGGAGAAGGTCTCACATCAACGAGTCTAATCAACGGGCTATGGAGATGCCCATCGATTGATGTTAATGCAAGGAGTAGGGATTGCCCATCGATTGATGCCCATCACTAGAGCTATGAATATATGAAAGCTCAACAAAAGAAAACTAAGTGGGTGTGCATCCAACTTGCTTACTCACGAAGACCTAGGGCACTTGTGGAGGCCCATCGTTGGAATATACATGCCAAGTTCTATAATGAAAAATTCCCACTAGTATATGAAAGTGACAAAACAAGAGACTTTCTATCATGAAGATTATGGTGCTACTTCGAAGCACAAGTGTGGAAAAGGATAGTAACATTGTCCCTTCTCTCATTTTTTTAGTGGGCTCTTTGGCCTCTTTTTTTTATTTTTTTATTTGGGCTTCTTTGGCCTCTTTTTTTACCTCACATGGGACAATGTTCTAATAATGATGATCATCACACTTCTATTTATTTACAAATCAATATTACAACTCGATACTAGAACAAAGGTATGACTCTATATGAATGCCTCCGGCGGTATATACTGGGATATGCAATGAATCAATGAGTGACATGTATGAAAGAATTATGAACAGTGGCTTTGCCACAAATACTATGTCAACTACATGATCATGCTAGCAATATGACAATGATGAATGTGTCATGATAAATGGAATGGTGGAAAGTTGCATGGCAATATATCTCGGAATGGCTATGGAAATGCCATAATAGGTAGGTATGGTGGCTGTTTTGAGGAAGATATAAGGAGGTTTATGTGTGAAAGAGCGTACCATATGACGGGGTTTGGATGCACCGTGAAGTTTGCACCAACTCTCAATGTGAGAAAGGGCAATGCACGGTACCAAAGAGGCTAGCAATGATGGAAGGGTGAGAGTGCGTATAATCCATGGACTCAACATTAGTCATAAAGAACTCACATACTTATTGAAAAAATCTACATGCCATCAAAAATCAAAGCACTACGCGCGTGCTCCTAGGGTGATAGATTGGTAGGAAAAGACCATCGCTCATCCCCGACCGCCACTCATAAGGAGGACAATCAAAGAACACCTCATGTTTCAAATTTGTTACATAACGTTTACCATACGTGCATGCTATGGGACTTGCAAACTTCAACACAAGCATTTCTCAAATTCACAACTACTCAACTAGCCCAACTTTAATATTATTACCTCCATATCTCAAAACAATCATCAAGCATCAAACTTCTCTTAGTATTCAACACACTCATAAGAAGGTTTTTACTATTTTTGTATACCTAGCATATTAGGATTGTTTAAGAAAATTAGCATGCTATTTAAGACTCTCAAAATAATCTAAGTGAAGCATGAGAGATCAAAAGTTTCTTTAAAACAAATCCACCACCGTGCTCTAAAAGATATAAGTGAAGTACTAGAGCAAAACTATATAACTCAAAAGATATAAGTGAAGCACAGAGTGTTCTAATAATTTCCAAATCATGTATGGATCTCTCAAAAGGTGTGTACAGCAAGGATGATTATGGCAAACTAAAAATCCAAGACTCAAATCATACAAGACGCTCCAAGCAAAACACATATCATGTGGTGAATAAAAATATAGCTCCAAGTAAAGTTACCGATGGAAGTAGACGAAAGAGGGGATGCCTTCAGGGGCATACCCAAGCTTTGACTTTTTGGTGTCCTCGGGTTATCTTGGGGGTGCCACGGGCATCCCCAAGCTTAGGTTCTTGCCACTCCTTGTTCCATAATCCATCAAAAAAATTCACCCAAAACTTGGAAACTTCACAACACAAAACTCAATAGAAATCTCGTGAGCTCCGTTAGCGAAAGAAAACAAAAGACCACTTTAAGGTACTGTAATGAACCCATTCTTTATTTATATTTGTGTTAAACCTACTGTATTCCAACTTCGCTATGGTTTATAAACTATTTTACTAGCCATAGATTCATCAAAATAAGCAAACAACACACGAAAAACAGAATCTGTCAAAAACAGAACAGTCTGTAGTAATCTGTAACTAACGCAAACTTCTGGAACTCAAAAAAATCAGCCAAATAGGAAGACCTAGGCAATTTGTTTATTTATCAGAAGCAATTGGAATCACTATTTTATCACGTTCTGGTGATTTTTAATAATTGTTTTCGTGAACAGAAAGTTTCTGGAAATTACAGCAAGATCAAATAACTATCATCCAAGAAGATCCTATAGGTTTAACTTGGCACAAACACTAATTAAAACATAAAAACAAATCTAACCAGAGGCTAGATGGATTATTTATTCCTAAACATAAGCAAAAGCAAAAAAACTAAAAACAAAATTGGGTTGCCTCCCAACAGGCGCTATCGTTTAACGCCCCTAGCTAGGCATAAAAGCAAGGATAGATCTAGGTATTGCCATCTTTGGTAGGCAATCCATAAGTGGCCCTCATAATAGATTCGTATGGTAGTTTTATTTTCTTCCTAGGGAAGTGTTCCATGCCATTTTTTAATGGAAATTGGAATAATATTCCCTTCCTTCATATCAATAATTGCACCAATCATTCTAAGGAAAGGTCTACCAAGAATAATAGGGCAAGACGGATTGCAATCTATATCAAGAACGATAAAATCTACGGGCACATAATTCCTATTTGCAACAATAAGAACATCATTAATTCTTCCCATAGGTTTCTTAATAGTGGAATCCGCATGGTGCATGTTTAGAGAGCAATCATCAAAATCGCGGAAATCTTGCAAATCACACAAAGTTTTGGGAATAGTGGAAAGACTAGCACCCAAATCACATAAGGCATAAAATTCATGATCCTTAATCTTTATTTTAATAGTTGGTTCCCACTTATCATAAAGTTTTCTAGGGATAGAAACTTCCAACTCAAGTTTTTCTTCATAAGATTGCATCAAGGCATCAATGATATGTTTAGTAAACACTTTATTTTGACTATAAGCATGAGGAGAATTTAGCACAGATTGCAACAAGGAAATACAATCAATTAAAGAACAACTTTCATAATTATATTCCTTGAAATCCAAAATAGTGGGTTTAGCAACATCTAGGGTTTTATTCTTTTCAATCCCACTTTTATCAATTTCATCATCAAGATCTAAAAACTCCGAATTTTTAGAACGCCTTCTTGGTAAAGGTGGATCATACTCAGTCTCATCAAGATTCATATTACAAAACAAAGATTTAATAGGGGACACATCAATAAATTTTAGATCTTCATCTTGATTTTCATAGGAATTCGGTTTAGCGGCCATCTTATTGACTAAGGTAGCCTGCTTATCCGAAATTTCAGCAGTCAACTTGTCAAGACGAGCAATTTGAGATCTTATACCATCAAATTCTTTAGACATATCATCGAGCTCTTTATTCATATAACTCATAATTTTTTTTTGTTCTTTAAGCTCGTTTCTGAAGAAATTATTATGCTCAAATTGTAAAACCATAAAACTCCTGACGTTACTTTCTATCTCTTCTAAACTTTTAAGGTGAAGATCACCAAATCTCGGAATAGCCATCGCGACAAACAAGCAATCCAACACACAAGCAAACAAAAGGCAAGCGAGAAAAAGGCAAACGGAAAAGAGAGGGCGAATAAACCGGCAAGGGTGAAGTGGGGGAGAGGAAAACGAGAGGCAAATGGCAAATAATGTAATGCGAGAGATAAGGGATTGTGATGGGTACTTGGTATGTTGAATTTTGCGTAAGCCTCCCCGGCAACGGCGCCAAAAATATTCCTGCTACCTCTTGAGCACTGCGTTGGATTTCCTTGAAGAGGAAAGGGTGATGCAGCAGAGTAGAGTAAGTATTTCCCTCAGTTTTTGAGAACCAAGGTATCAATCCAGTAGGAGGCTACGCGCGAGTCCCTCATACCTACACAAAACAAATAGCTCCACGCAACCAACGCGATTAGGGGTGATCAATCCCTTCACGGTCACTTACGAGAATGAGATCTGATAGAGATGATAGATAATATTTTTGGTATAAATATGCAAAGTAAAATAAAAGGAAAAGTAAAAAAGCAAAGCAATAATAAAGTGATGGAAGATTGATATGCTGAGAATAAACCCGGGGGCCATAGATTTCACTAGTGGCTTCTCTCAAGAGCATAAGTATTCTACGGTGGGTGAACAAATTAATGTTGAGCAACTGACAGAATTGAGCATAGTTATGAGAATATGTAGGTATGATCATGTATATAGGCATCACGTCCGAGACAAGTAGACCGACTCACCTGCATCTACTACTATTACTCCACTCATCGACCGCTATCCAGCATGCATCTAGAGTATTAAGTTAAAGAAAACAGAGTAACGCCTTAAGCAAGATGACATGATATAGAGGGATAAATTCATGCAATATGATAAAAACCCCATCTTGTTATCCTCGATGGCAACAATACAATACTTGCCTTGCTGCCCCTCATCCTTTGGGAAAGGACACCGCAAGATTGAACCCAAAGCTAAGCACTTCTCCCATTGCAAGAAAAACCAATCTAGTAGGCCAAACCAAACTGATAATTCAAGAGACTTGCAAAGATAACCAATCATACATAAAAGAATTCAGAGAAGATTCAAATATTGTTCATAGATAAACTTGATCATAAACCCGCAATTCATCGGTCTCAACAAACACACCGCAAAAAGAAGATTACATCGAATAGATCTCCACGAGAGAGGGGGAGAACATTGTATTGAGATCCAAAAAGAGAGAAGAAGCCATCTAGCTACTAACTATGGACAGGAAGGTCTGAGGTAAACTACTCACACTTCATCGGAGGGGCTATGGTGATGATGTAGAAGCCCTCCGTGGTGGATTCCCCTTCCAGGGGAGCTCCAGAACAGGCCCCAAGATGGGATCTCGTGGGTACAGAAGGTTGCGGCGGTGGAATTAGGTTTTTGGCTCCGTATCTGATCGTTTGGGGGTACGTAGGTATATATAGGAGGACGGAGTATGTCGGTGGAGCACAGGGGCCCCCACGAGGCGGCGCGCCCTCCACCCTCGTGGCCGCCTCCTTTCTTTCTTGACGGAGGGTCCAAGTCTCTGGATCATATTCGTGAGAAAATCACGTTCCGAAGGTTTCATTCCGTTTGGACTCCGTTTGATATTCCGCTTTCTTGAAACACTAAAATAGGCAAAAACAACAATTTCGGGCTGGGCCTCCGGTTAATAGGTTAGTCCCAAAAATAATATAAAAGTGGAAAATAAAGCCCAATATGGTCCAAAACAGTAGATAATATTGCATGGAGCAATCAAAAATTATAGATACGTTGGAGACGTATCATGCTCTCAGTGGGGCCTGGTCAACGTGGTCAACGACCGACATGCATCTGAAGTGGACTGTACGTGGAGAGGCAGACAGCTGGGTCCATGGCCGCACGCAAGGAAATGCCTCCGTATTATGCGCAAAATAATGATTCCTCCACCTGACATCTGGGACCCACCGAAAGGGCCTCTGTATTTCATGAAAAAAACGTTACCGCCGCTCAGAGGTTGGACCCACCAGCTATGTCTTTGCACGCAAGGAAGTGCCTCCTTATTACGCACACAAAAATGAATACTCCCCATCCTAGCTGGGACCCAGTATAGTGACAGGCTAACTTGTGGGCCTACTAAGTTGACAGGGACGGAGGGCTTTGTCAACTTAGTCAATATGCACGATTCTAGCTCCAGTGACTGTACGATGTCCATCCAACGACCGTAGTGCTTCTTCAACCTTTGGTCTTCTTTCTCCAGCTGCCCAAACCAGTGCCAGTCGTGCCTCGTGCTCCTCCCTCCCGTGGACGGCTATGATGCCGCGGAGGCCTCACCGCCCCCTACTACTCCCATCGCTGGCCGGGCCATCCCTCTACTCACCCAGACCCCATGTTATTCTGCGGCGACGGCAGCCTCACACCGCAGCGAGCCACTGAACCCTCATACTCCTCTACGCGTGGGCATCCACTGTCGCGTCTTACTCGGCTTCGCATCGTCCCGTTCCTAGGCCTCGCCGTCGTCCACTGCCCTGGTGCTCTTGGCGCGGCGTGGTCAACCTGGTCAACAAATGGCTTCCATCGGACGAGGACTGTACATGGAGAGGCTGACAGCTGGGTCCACGGCCGTAGCAAGGAAGTGCCTCCTTATTACGCAGAAAATAATGATTCCTCCACCTGACAGCAGGGATCCACCGGACGGGCCATCGTATTTTGCGAAAAAAACGTTTACTCCTGACTGCTGGGACCTACCAGCTACATCTTCGTACGCAAGGAAGTGTGTCCGGGCAAAAAAAAAAACGATTCGCCCCCTGACTGCTGGAACCCACCAGCAACATCTTCGCACGCAAGGAAGTGCCTGACAGTCGGGACCCACCTGGTCGAAGCGTAAGTAGCGTTGTCATTCTGGTCGCGAACGTTATGCGTACATACCGGTCGATGTAGAGGCGCCGCGTGTCATAATAGAGGCACGACGTAGCATGTACACGCGTCGTCTGCCGTGGTGCAAGAAAGTAAATCTGCCACGCGTCGTACATACGGGTGGGGTCTCAAACGCCTACTCGCATGTACGTACGACCAGGGCTCATGTACATGGCTGGGTCGGAACGGAGAAATTGCATCGTCGTCGTGTTCATGGGGAGCCAACCGGCTGGGTCGGAACGGAATGCGTCGCTGTGTTCATCGGGAGGGCTTGGACGGAACAGCCGATGGAAACGAGGCCTGGCGTACCGCAGAGCGGAGGAAACGGCCTTGTGTTCGATCGGCCACGGTCGAAACGGGATCATGTTAATCAGGAGGGGTCTGGCGTACCGCAAAACGGAGAAAACGGACCTCCTACGGTTGAAACGGGGGTCCTGTTGATCGGGAGGGGTGTGGCGTACCGCGAAACGGAGGAAACAGACTTGTGTTGGAGCGCTACGGTCGAAACAGGGGTCCTTTTCATCGGGAGGGGTGTGGCGTACCGCAAAACGGGACTCCACGGGATATTGTTCATCTCCACCGTTGACCCCCTCCAGCCTACACGGGCTACTGTTCATCCACCGTTAACCTCCTCCAGCTTCCACCTGCGACTGTTCATCCACGGGCTCCTGTTCATCCAGCCTCCACCGCGCGCTAAGAAAAAACCTAGACTATGCAATAAAGAAATTACGGCATATTACATCCACTGGGCATCAAAGTTCGCCACTATGATAATAAAGCACAAGCAAACAACAGATTACATACACTGGGCATCAAAGATCGCCACCAGTGCAAATAAACACGTCGACAATATAATATACAAAACCGACAACACTTCAATAGAGTTGAAGAAAGGTTAGCCCTCTTTGGGAGCTGCATAAGCGGTGAGCAAGATGATGAGACTGCGCTTGTTCAACACTTATATCTTCCTTACTCTAAAAGATAAACAAGCAGACAGATGACAAGTTTTTCACATAAAAGTATCAATGCTGACAATTCATAACATTTCTTACTGACGAATAAAGTGTCACAGTTTAAAATTGCATTAACACAATATGGTATTGTTCAGGTCAAGACATGGCAGGAAATGACATTGTGAAGGAGTTGGCAGCTTCACGACACCAATCGGATTACGGATCAAGAACTCATAAGTATCAATGGTTATTGTGTTGTCAATTTATCCCATTTCAGATTGGCAAATAAAGAGACGGTTTAAATAATAGTAGAATGATATGACATTGTTCATAGTTAAGACATTGCAGAATATGACATTGTGCTGTAGTGGGTAGGTTCACCACACCACTGGATTACGGGTGAAGAACAGAAGCACACATGTAGTGCAAAAGAAGTTCACTTGCTCTGTATAGTTTAGTTTACATGGTATGAAGAAGGAACTTGGTTGTACAACTGAAAACTTAAATTGAGAAGGACAAACTTTTGTTTATGAACTACATAATAAACTTTAAACAAGCAATTTGATGCAAACACAAAAAATAAACAGCTGTTGCAGTCATGCCTAACCAAATATATACAATAAAGTTTGAATGCTTGAGAAGGACAAACTTACATTATTGGTGAAGACATGCTCTATAAAGGCCTTGTCCATGCTGATGAGGGGGGGGGGGGGCAATTCAACAAGTTTACCACAGAATCTTCTTCATAAGCATTACCTTTATTCTACATTTTGTTAAGAGTAAATATAGATGTGATAATATACGAAAAAATGGATAATAATTAAGATAAGATGAAGAGTGATGCTACATAACCAAGTAGCTATAAATGTAAGTGCAGCGATACAGGCAAAAGGTACAGCCAAGAGCAATGCACAGCTAACCTTCTTCAGTACCAACCTTATGGTAAGAGTAAATATAGATCTGATGTGTAGAAAATGGAAGGCAAAGGAAAATAAGTTGCAGAGTGATGGTACATGAACAACTACCTGTCATTATAAATACACCGATAAAGAATAGCATGGACAAGGCAGAGCTAAAAAAATCATTGGCATTGGATATATTCTACACTAATGTAATTCATACAGATCAGATAATTTGGAGCGAACAATTGATAAACAAGCTATCATGCATACTGGTGTCACATAATGAACCAGGTATGTATGCAAATCTGATGATCTGAGACAACATGTACTAACAAGAGCAAAGCAGGGGGCAGCATATTTGCGATATCATGTAGTTCTTTTCAAACCGGAATTCTTCTTCGAGCAGATTTCCTGCAAAAAAGATCCGTAAGGCACATGCGGAAAAGTAGAAGTTCAAATTGTCATGTGATTTCATAGGCGATTACCTCATCACAGGAACGAGACCAGTGCATAACAAGGTTTTTCCATTCAATGTCTTCTAAATTTAGCACAGGAGACTTCACCGGAAATTCGTTTATAGACTTGCCATCAAAGTGTGATTTCCTCAGGTAACACCGATACTGCTGCAATGCTTCCTTGAAAAGCACAAGCAAGCTTTGCTCGTCATGACTATCCAGATTGACCGTCGGCTAGTTACAACAATGTAATGTAAATCATTCATGTGTTCAATCAGCAGAAAACAGGAAAATAATAACCATGAATAACAGCACTTAGATGTGAAAATGGTGTTTGTCTTCACAATAATCTTCCCATGATGGGAATATATGCACGTAGTCCCTAACAACATTGAAAGCACTGCCTTTTAAACTGGGAATAAATGGAATAGGGTTCCAATCTGCAGGAATTGGCCGTCTCTGCAGTTGGAATAGGTCTTTGGCCGGTGGACTTGCTATACTTTTTGCTAGAGTGGGATTTTTCTGTGGTACAGCTGGTGCTATGGCAAATGAAATCTATATACCTTTTGCTGGAGTGCAGGTCCTGTGTGGTGGGGGTGGTGTGGCCAGTGAAGTATGGGTACAGTCTGCTGGAGTCGGTCCTACGTTTTGTGTCACTGGTTGTACAACCAATATAAGTGGGGTGCTGTCTGATTTCTCCAGCACCACCACATTTTTCAAGGACTATGCTGGTGCTCCTTCAGGTTCGGCAATCACCCTCTTCCTTTTTGATGTCTGATGCACAAGAACAACATTTGAGTGAAAAAACATGGTATGATGACATATGAATATGTATTGATAATGGATGGGCATGGCATCTCGACATATATGATGAGCAAACAAAGTAGATGGCGGTGCAACAAAGTAGAAGAAATGCAAGACAACATATGCAAGATACCAGCAATCAATAAAACCTTGCCAAATTAGAACATGCACCTTGATGGGTGAACAGGACAGGCCATCTGCCTTTGACTCCTCGAGGTTAGAATAGTCATTAGGATCATATTCTAAACAAGAATCAATAGGTGGGGAGCGTATGAGTTTCATTGCATCCAGAATGGCACTCAATGCCTTGGTGCCAATTTTGTAAGTCATTGCAGTGTTTAGCTTTAAGAGTGGACTGCTGCTAGTGCGACACAAAGCAGCTACAGAGATCATAGTGTAGATATAACGGGGAAAACAGTAAGCATCAGAGTAAAATCAGCAAAGTGGAACTTGCTGGAATATATGTGCTAGTACTGCCGGTACGGCTAGAAAGGCTTTGGATACCAGCTCTCTTTAGCGAAGGTGATGCTTGTTAATATCAGTGTAACTCTCAAAGGCGACACAACTCCCCACATTTCCTTGCTATTCTTATAGGATTCAAGTAGGCAGGTCACTACAAATCCTATTCCCATGTTTACAAAATCCTACGAATCAAAGAGGCTCAAAGGGTCCATCACAACCGACCTATAGACCTCTACACTGCAAATGTCCCTGCTCATCTTCACTACAAGGAACATACTGTACTACTATCATACTCCCTCCATTCCAAAATATAAGTCTTGGTAGAGATTTCCACTATGGATCACATACAGATGTATCCAGATACATTTTAGAGTGTAGATTCACTCATTTTGCTCCATATGTAGTCCATGGTGAATCTATACAAAGACTTGTATTTAGGAACGGAGAGAGTACATATTAAAGAAGAACGGAAGAGGAACATGGTAAAGAAGAGCAAGCAGATTTTGGATAATAAAATGTTGGTTGCGCAGTGCCCACACATGGTGAACCAGAGCACATTAAGAACCAAATGCAACTCCCAGCTGTCTCTCGACCATTTCAGGCGGTTGGATGAAGATCCTACGTCTCCTAACCCTTCTTCTTCCCCGTCTCTGATTCTTCCCATACAGAACACTGCACGGGCCGCCGGCCCCCACCGCCTGTGTTCCTCCGCCACCCCCACCCCCACCCCCTCCCCAACCCCCACCCGCGTCGAGTTTTCTTCGTTCGGCGAGGCCCCACAACCACCCGAGCCCATTCGTTCACACCGGTGAACTCCGTGAGCTCTGAAAAATCGGTGACCCAATTTTGAAATTTAGCCTCTGTGATTTAACTAGTGTGGAATATAAAAGGGAAAACCATAAGCATTGGGAGTATAGTGTTGAGCGTGCCATGGCGGATCTGAAGGTGCAAACCGGACAAAGGCAACCATAACCAAGACAAGAAATCAGAGTAAAGCGGTGGTGATCTATTTTCTTGCTGCGATAAATAAGTTGAGCAGAATCTGAAAGAGTACCCTCTCGGTGCGGCGCCGTATGCGCATTCTTTGAGAATTTGATGGTGCTGCGGTAGCGATGGCTGTCGGCGGCGTGGTAGCAGATCTAGGAGGGTAGACGGTGGCGGCAGGGCGCGGTGGACGAGACGGTCATAGGAGCGGCGCCGACAAGGTGGACGACGGCGGGGATGAAGCGAGAGGACGGGATGCAAGGATCCCGGTCCGAAGCCGTGGATGAGAGAGGTCGATCTCTTGTAATGGACCGCGGCATCGGGGTATCAGCTCCTGCATGGTGGAGGAGGACGGCGGTGCATGGGGTGGCGGACGGCGGGACGGAGGGTGGGGTGGAGAGGGTGTTTTGGCGCCCATGGAGTACGAATGGGGAAAAGGGAGGTAGAGAGGAAGGGGGGAACCATGTATTTAGGGCGCGCTTGTCTCAAATGCAAGGAAATTTACAAACTTAGCCCCCGTTTCAAATTTCTACTACATCACAGCAATATTAGTCGGTTGGGTATAGGACGATAATCTCACATACACCGAATATTTGCCGACGAGAGTTTGTTTTTGGCGCCCACCGTGTATGAATATGAATCGGGGAGGGAGTCGATTTCGGACGAGGACACACTGTGTTTTGGCGCCCACCGTGTATGAATCCGGGTGAGAGACGGTCACGTCATGTTTGGGTGAAATTACAAACCTACCCCTATCGAAACCTATAGAAATCCAGCAGATAGGCTTTGCGTGGCAGGGATAGGCAGTAGTAATTTCCATCTCGCAGATTTTGGTTTCAGGCGGTTACTGCGACTTTCCCCGCTTTGTTCAAATTTTGCAAAGTGCACAATTACCGTGCCAACTCAATTCGAATCTCGTTTGTATTCTAATTCTTTTCGGGCAGGATCCATTTTCAATTGGAATTACATTCTATATACATCATTTTTTATATATACTTTCAAAAGCACAACAAAGAATTCTGCTCCTTTATATGTATAATATCATTTACAAATACAACGATCTCAAAATCGTAAGGTTGAATTCAAAAAAAATTAACCAAATTATGTTCTATTAAAATGTATGGATCAGTAATATCTACATATTAAATAACATAGATGTGCATGAATTCATATGAGTGTGCATGTTTAATAGATCAATTTTGGTTCGAGTATGGATTACATGTATCATCATCTCGAATTCAAATATTTGAATCCCTTTTTTGTTCACTCCTTTCACGGCCATCTCTCTCGCATGCATGCTCCTTCAGGTAGCTATCACTCTCTTTTCTCCAGCTCACCCGCACGCTCACTTCATGTTTCTCCTATCCTCGCAAACATGGTCTCTCGATGTCTCCCTTGAGAAGTGTCACACTCTCCCTATCATTATACATTACAAAGTTTTCATTATCTCTCACGTCTCTACTGTTCTCTGGCATCACTCGGTACCTAAGCTTTCTTTTTCACCGCCACACACACAGTCTCCACTCGTCTTTCACTTTGTGTTTCTCTCTATGGGATTCTCTCACACACCCTATATGTCTCTACATACGACTTATACCACTAAAATTACTCTCTCTCTCTCCTGTAGACACAACATTTGTTGCGGTCTCCTTTTCATCTCCATCCTGCATCGACATTATTCATTTGTTTACCGATCAGACAACCCCGACTACCGTCTCCTCTCTCTCACAGACACACACACAACTCCTGCTTCCACTCCCCTTCCCGACTACCATCTCTCTTTCACACACACAAAACTCTCGCTTTCGCACCCCGACTCGTATTTCTCTCACAAACATTTATTGACTAGCTAGCCTCTAGATAGGTTTATACACCCGCACACTCATGCTTCCACTATCGCATACATGTCTCTATCCCGCTCCTTGTATATATGTAGATTTTTCTTCCCTTCTTGAGACACACCCTCTTGATCGTGCACACACACACTATCGCCTCATTTTAAGCTGCTACCTATCGCACACACACTCCTTATGTCTTTGTCACACATGCACTCCGTCCTCCTCCACTCCCCCTCTCTCTCACACACACATGGGCTTTTTGCAACAACTAGCAAGATGCCCATGCGTTGCACAGAACATCAAGATGCATTTGTATAAGTAGTTTATCTTGTGGGGGAAAAGGATGAACGAGGGAAGGCCTTATTTGCAAATGTGGAGAGGGGTGTGGGTATCTTTTTGCAAAATTGCCATAGTTTCCTTCCTATCCGTAGATATAGATCGGACGACCTATATTGCAGGATGGCAGGCACATGATCATCACCGACAATGCGGGATAAAAAATAGAGTTGGTGATGATGGTGGGCCTGCCATCCTGCAATGTAGGTCGTCCGATTTATATCTGACGGATAGGAAGGAAAATATGGCAATTTACCCGCACTCTTCACCACATTTGCAGATAAGGCCTTCCCTCGTTCATCCTTTTCTCCCACAAGATCTTGATGTTCCGTGTAACGCACGGGCATCTTGCTAGTAAGAGTAGAAATTAGACATATACCACTTCTGGAATCTTGAAACGAACAACATTCCTCCCTTATCTCATCAAAACGCCAAAGCAATATATTTTGAGTGAAACATAACATATTTTTAGTGATATACGTATTTCAAAACTAGACTTTTTTTCTATCAAATCGGTGAATATGTATTAATCTACTTTGATCGTGTGGCAACGCATTGGCACATTGCTAGTAGTTATTATAATTTTCTGGACACTAGACAAGCGGTGGAGTACATATACGAAGAGAAGAGGCGCACGCACGCAGTCGGCCTCTCGCTGTCTCGCACACATGAGTGTTACGTAAAGGCGACGTTAACAAATAAACCCTAAAACCCTAGGTGCACGATTGCTGCATTCGCGGGTACCGACTACGTGGTGGGGCACCTTTGTAGGAATAGTTAGCTCGCGTGATAATTTGATACGTAGGAGTTGATGGTCGGGACCACAGGTGAACGACTTGGAGCGCGGTGGCTCGCCAGTTGCCACAGATCGAGTAGCCACGTTTAAAATATCATTTTTTAGCGGGGTTAAGAGTCCCGATTTTCAATGGTGCGTTATAAGTAGTACCTAGTTTTTAGAACGATTGGTATGGAGCGAAAATGGAATTCATAGTACTACGTACCTCCTCTACGTATGGTTGTATGGGTTTATTGTGGGGACCCCGACTCATAACTCGTGATCACCGAATGCACGTGTACAGTGGCCCCAGAGATCAATGCTCACTGAACACACAGAAGCTGAATAACAAGAGTCTTACATCCATACATACCGTCTTACACAAATTATGACCATTATGGTCAAGTCTTACATAGATAAAGCCACAAGGGCTGAATACCGAATAAACTTAAGCAGCGGAAATCTTCGTCGATAAGTAGAACCATGCCATCTGCCTTAACCCTACAGGGCATTCTCGACCGGGAAGCGTCCTAGTTTGCATGTTCGTCTCCAAAGAACTCTTCTTGAATTCCTGTTCTTCCACGCTTTGGCCAATTAAATAACCAGTGGCAAGCCAATGAGTACTTTGAATGTACTACTTAAGCAACCCATGTTTTGGTCCAAGATGTAACAATGCATGATATAGGTAAATTTTTGCAGAAAGCTAGTTTTGAGTGCAATGGCATGTTCAACAACTTGTAAGACATGCATCAGGAGAATGCAAGTAACCATGAGGACAGGTTGCAGATATCAACATAAATAGAGTGGGCATCAACCCAACTCAATCATGTCAAGTCCCTTGACTTGACCCAAGTAGTTCTCCCCAATTATCCAAACACACACTGGTTTGTGAAGCTTTGGACGTAGTTTATGCAGCACCGCCCAACTTTCCTTGACTGTGGACACGGCTATTCGAATAGTTTTACACTCTGCAGAGCTTGCACACTTTACCCACAAGATCCGGGGAACTTCCGTGTCATCCACGACCCGCGATACCTCTAGTACCCGGGGTAAGCACCCAATCACTATCTTTCCCTAGACGACACTAACAAGGAGTCCACTCGTTGTTCCGTATCCTCATGATGTACATAATACGAGAATCACTCGAGATCGTAACATCCGAGAGGGGACACAACGGTGTATCCGGTGCCCTGTGAAAATAGTCATGGCCGCCCTACCTGGCACGACCCCGTCCCGAGAGAGAGCACCAACTCTCCACCGTCACTAGTAATGCGGGCTCCAAGCTAGTATCGGCCTAGGTAATCAATAATGCCCTTTCCCATACAAGGGTAGAGTGGTTGCGCATGTAAGGTTGGGACAGTCGACAAATCTTAAATCTAATCCGTTTTTGAAAACAACACACACTTGCCTCAGTACACCACTTCGTCATCAAGTGGTTACCCATCTCATCATCTCCCTCGGGCATAAGTGGCACCCGACGGGGTTTTCGTAAAGTCCTTTGAAAATGCTTTGCCTCCATCACCATGCATATTCCCGTCCCTTTTTGTGTAGCACTACTTTAGCATCCTATCTACCCCCACCGGCATAACCCTCATAAGAAGGTAGGGGCATGCACAATGCAAGTATCAACGAGGAAGTACGGTGGCAAACCATCAAAGTGGTTACCACCTCATCATGATTCCGTTGCAACAACAATATGGTGCTATATGACATGCATAAAAAGGGTTTCATAGACATGGTCAAAGGGCTGCTTGCCTGGCTCAACAAAGTCTTCTGGGTCTTCAAAGCCTTCTGGTCCAACTCCTTCGTCAGCAACGCAATCTATCGTCGCAAAACAATAACGAGAAAAATAAGGCAATAATTAAACAGAAAAAGCAAAGTGCTCAGAAAAATGTCAACTCATTTTTGTTAAATAGTAGGATGAAAACTAAGAAGGGGAAAATTCCTAGTTTTGGATTTGGAGTAGCAGAATAGGAGAAATGCATTTTCAGAGGGGTTTAAATATATTCAAATTTGAATTTGAATATGAACAGTACATAAAAGTTGGTTGGTCATGAATGAAAGTTATACCATTAAATAGGTGGGATTTTTACAAGAATTTAGGAACTGGAATTATTTCATTTGGATTAATATTTAATCCTGTGGAATTTTTGCAAGTTTGACAGAAAAGAAAAAGGAAAAGGAGCATTCTGCTCACTGGGCTGTAACAAATTGTAAGACAGCAGCCCAAATTTAGAGAGGCGGCCCAACGATCGGGTGCACGCTGCTGGCCAGTTTAAACCCGACGGGCGGGGTCCAGCGAGAGAGAGAGGGGCGATGGAGGGGAGAGGCTGACAGGCGGTGCCCGCCTGTCATCCCTAACCCCGAGTCCAGGCGGCTGGCGAGCTCACCGGTGATGATGCAGGGCACGGCGAGGTCGGGCGAGGGCACGGCTGGGCTCAGCGTCATGTCGCCGTTCGGGTGGTGCCGGAGTTGGCCGGAGGGAAGCAGTGGTTCACCGGCGACGAGGTTCGCAGCGGAGGAGCGTCGGGCGTTGATGGCTCCGGCCGTTTCCGACTGCAAAACGAGTGGGAAAGAGGGGGGAATCGATCGGTGAGCTATGGGCGTTCCAGAGAAGCAATAAAGAGGGCCGGGGTGGCCTGTACAGTGGGATCGACGGTGTCCCGAGGCGGCGGAGCTCGAGCTTGATGTCGAGCTCGGGTGCTCCTGGACGAGAGTGGAGGGCACAAGGGGCCGATTTGGAGTGGGTATGAGCGAGTGGTGGTAAGGGAGAGGCTCGGGGAGGCCTTTAAGTAGGCGAGCTACGGCTCACCGTAGACTAGTGCGTCGGCGAGGTCGTTGCCGTTGCTGTGGATCACGGGGGCGCGCGTGGGCGTGTCTGGGGTGCTCGTGGGGTTGGTCTAGGGCGAGGGAAGAGAAGAGAGGGAAAGCAGGGGGGCCAGGGCACCACGCGTGTGAGCGCGCTCACTGGTGCACTCGGGCGGCTGGCGCGCGTGCGAGCTAGGGAGACAGGAGGAAGAGGGAGGAGGGGACCAGGCTGTGGCGTGTTGCAAACGCCGAGGAGCATCATCGGGCGCGTTGGGGAGGCCCGAGGTGGCCGGAGGTGGTTGGCAGGGGGCGGCTACAGTGCGGGGGCACACTGTAGCGCACTCCAGAGCGTGCAGATGGCCGGCATGCCATTTTTTATGCAATGTGGGCACGGCCAAAGGTGTCTGGTAGCTCTAGGGGGGAGTAAAGAAGTAGGAGATGGCCTTGGATGCCCTGGGTGGCCACTGGAGTGAGGAGGGAGGTGAGAAAGGAGAAGAATGCTGCTGTCCAGAAGGGTAAATGGGGATGTTTCACCCTTCAATCATGGAGTTGAGGCTAGGGAAGAGTTACTGGAGGTGCAAGGGGACTTTGAGGGGCTGTGGTAAAAAGTGGAACTCATGGAGATTAGTGGAAGAGCCCAAAACAGGGTTTTTAGTTATCAAGCAGAAGGTTATTGATAATGGTTTGGGCCAGCAGATGATTTCCAACTGCCATGAGGCTCCACAGGGTTAAATGTCACATAAAATTAGGTCCTTCCACCAAGTTGGAGCTTATTTGGGCAAAGTGGCCAATGCAACTTCCGTAAACCCTAGAAATTGGCAGAAATGAACTTGTGTAGATCTAGTTGAGCAAATCACTTCTCCTTGATGAACCACTTGGTGTAGAGGCCTCATTTGGTCATGTGAACATGCTCACCAAAGTTGGGGTCAAGGAGAGAAAGTTGGTAGTACAAAGTTGTTCAAATTTGATTACGGTCGGGAGAGGGTTTTGGGGAATTTTGGTGAACCAAAATGACTTTAATTGACATGAGGCTTTGCAAGGTGATCACAATATGCATTAGTGACTTGCTGGATTTTCCTTGGATTTTTATGAAAATATTTCCTGTAGAAATATTTCAAATGCTTGAAATGGGCAGAAATGGTTTTGGGAGGTTTTGTCCAATATTTTGAACATGACCATGTGTTGAAACTCTTATATATGGGAAATATATGCCCACTGAGTTTCCCTGATTTTTGTCAAATATTTTTAAAACAATAAAATAATTTTTCCCTATTAAAGACCACCTTAAGAAAAAGCTTTTAAACAAAATAGGAAAAATAACTTTTAAAATTGTATTTTGTGGTTTATGGGAATCCTATATCTAATAGGTTTCAAATATACCTTTAGAAATATTTTTCATACCCCAAATGAAGTACTTGCAGTGCAAACCTCAATTCAGGGGTTTTGGATAACTAATTTTTGGAAATACTTTTTGGCCAAATTATTTTTGTAAAAAAATACTTTATTGCACTATACACATGGCATGATCATTGGGCAGAAGTTTGGGGCAAAGAGATGAAGTACAGAAGGTGGAGTTGTGTTGACTTTAAAGAGCACTTGAAAAAAAACACAGAGAGAAAACCAACTCCAAATAAAAAGTCAAATAATGCAAAAGTTTTTGTCAAACCACATTTTATCATGATTTATCATCTTTTAAGTGTTGTGCCATGAAAATAAGGGTGTGACATTTATGTTGTGAGATGTTGAACCTCGTAGTTCTAGGGCAAATACTATGGTTTAGATTTAGATGCTGGTTTTCAGTAATGAAAATCGGAAGGGGAAACCCTTCTTTGATTAAAAAAACTACTACCTACATTCTGGTTTACTAGTCCCCATCATACTTTGGGTCAAAGTTTGTCCACGAATGTTACTTGTAAAATGTGAATGGAAAACGAGATTTTGTTATACCCAAACAAAAAAGGACTGGAGGGAGTGATTGCTCTGACACGGACGCGACCTCTCATAGCGCAGGCATTGAACCGACGTGCAACCAGCTTAAGACTGCCCCGCCTACCTTCATTGAATCCGCGCGTGTGCCGGCAACACATCCTTCCGCGAGCCGACGGGCATTTTAGAACACAAAAGTGACTAAAATATAATTAATTTACGCATGGTCTTGACTTGTTGTGCTCGCACTAGTAGCAGGAACTAGTAGAGGTTTTTCTTTATTTATAACTCTCCTCACATTTTTTTGGCTTTCAAGTGAATCATGGTTGTGGACATTATGTATGAATGTGCAGATATCTATGAACATGAGTTTGATGTAGAAGTTGAACTTGGAATGTTGGGCTTGCGGGTGAACTATACCATGTCATCTGTTATTGTTTGGAAAGTAATTGCTGTTATTACATGACCCGAAAAAACATTTTGTGCCACATTAGTAGATGCACGGACATCACAACAGGCATGCTGACTGGATAAACATTTGAGCCTAGCTATTGTGAATGAAATTTTGTATTGACAATTGTCGGTGTCAAAACCGGCGGATCTCGGGTAGGGGGTCCCGAACTGTGCGTCTAGGCGGATGGTAACAGGAGACAAGGGACACGATGTTTTTACCCAGGTTCGGGCCCTCTCGATGGAGGTAATACCCTACTCCTGCTTGATTAATATTGATGATATGGGTAGTACAAGAGTAGATCTACCACGAGATCAAGGAGGCTAAACCCTGGAAGCTAGCCTATGGTATGACTGTTGTTCGTCCTACGGACTAAAAGCCTCCGGTTTATATAGACAGCGGATAGGTTAGGGTTACACAGAGTCGTTTACAAGGGTAGGAGCTCTACATATCCGTATCGCCAAGCTTGCCTTCCACGCCAAGGAAAGTCCCATCCGGACACGGGACGAAGTCTTCAATCTTGTATCTTCATAGTCTTGGAGTCCGGCCGTGATGATAGTTCGGCTATCCGGACACCCCTAGTCCGGGACTCCTCGGTAGCCCCTGAACCAGGCTTCAATGACGATGAGTCCGCGCGTTGATTGTCTTGACATTGCGGCGGGTTCCTCCTTGAATACTTCATACAAGGATAGTGTCGGCTCTTCAAAACAAGTTCCACATACCATCGTAGAGAGAATAACTTTTGCAGATCTGCTGGCGTATTCATGGGCGTGACATCACACCACGGCCAGGCCTTTATATGAATCGTTTTTACCGTTCCACCTTAGCGCGTTTAGCGAGGCGGTTTCCTTGGCACGTCTTATCAAAGCATAGATCGTGCCCCCTTATTCCGGGATTCTCATCAATACAGACGTGGGTAACCCAACCGTGCCCGTTGGCACGCCTCCTCTATCAAAGGAGAGTCCTGGTCGACCACGGGGTGGGCTCTTGGTATTCAACCTCTTTATCATGAGACCAAGGCCCTCTTCTTTTTACACCCTCCATCGAGTTCGCCTCGCGCTTCGAGTTCCAACACCCAAAGCTTCAGATTTAGGCGCTTCGGACTTTCGACGATGTCGGCTCCGACCAAAGACGGTCGATGGATGTCTTCCTCCGTCACGAGAAGAAGATGTGTTAAAGCTGCGAGACGCCGGTATCTAACGGCGAGATCTCGCATAGGCTGCCTGCTCGGGGCAGGTCATTCCCACTCCCGAGCTGGCGAGAACGTGGTGTTCGTGTCCCACTTCCTTGGGGTTTAGGCTTCCCGACGGATCCCTTTGTGCGAGGGCTCATGTTTTATTATGGGCTTGATTTCCATGACTTGAATCCGAGTCCATCCTCCATATCTCGTCATTCATTGTCATATGTGAGGCCTTCCTCCATATTACCCCTCACTTTGGATTGTGGCTCAAGACCTTCAAGGTGGAGCCAAAGATGATCGAGGGCAGCAAGCAGAGTGAGGGGCGCCCATAAGCAAATGTGCTGATGCTCCATGGCCCGAGGGCTCTTTTCAAGAGGAGCTTGGTTTGTGGCAACGGAGTGGTTTTATATCACCGCTCAAGGGGCACCAAATGGGTGGCGCCCCGCCTTCGCTCAGTCCACCACAGCGGCTGGCGTCATGGGTCAACAAGGGGGCTCGACTGGGGACCGTCCAAGGACGTTCCTTTGCTGCAGGGCCGTATTCGAGACCTCCAAGGAAGAGAGATCAATTTGGTTGCAGTGGCGCATGTTATGTTGATCCGACGCCTTCTGCCCTGCAATGTCGCCCCCTCTGCCCGTGGGAATTTAATCCGGAGGGACCACGAGCTCTCCAAAATTTTATGGGTACGACGCCCGTGGAGATGTATAAACTGTTCTTCGGATCACAAGAAAAGTGTCCGGACCTGACTGAGGACGCAGGACTAAGCTGCAATCGCCAGATACTCAAGTAAGTAGTCCCAGAACGGACAAGCTGTTCATTAATTTATCATATATATATATATGCCCTTTAAAGGAGCCGTTTCTTGAACATGAGTGGATAGCCAAGGCAAAGTTAATAAGGTGTCGGCTCCCCTCCCGGAGACCACGCCGGATCCCATGCTGACCAAGATGTTGAAGGCCGCGCCTTTTGAAGAAGGCGAAGGGGGGAGCGGGGAAGCAACTGCCTCTACGAAGGAGGCTATCAAGGAAGGAGGGATTAAAAGTCCCACCTTGCGAGGAGAAAAGAGGACCGCTTCGGAAGATCCGGAGGTCAAGGACTCAAAGAGGGGAAAGGAATCTTCGCCAGAGAGTCCGGCGCTAGGAAGTAACCCAGCCGCACTATTTCCCCAAGGGGACCAGCCCTCCAGCGAGCCGTAAGTAATAAGTAGGGGTTTTGTAAATAAGGAACATCCCTGTATTTATTTCTAAAGATAACCGAAATTGTACCTTGTAGTTCGGATCTCAGCCCTTCTCAGCAGAGCTCGTCTTCGGGGGATCTTCTTAGGAGATGATGGAGAGCGAAACGCCTCCACTGTCGCACCCTCATGCGAGGCGACGACCCTGAGGTGTCGTCGCGGAGGGTTCCCCCAAGTCCGGCGGGGCCGGAAGGTCCGGCGCCAAGTGGCATGCGGTCGGAGGAGCTGAAGGATCTGCTCGTGCGAGCGGCTATCTCAGAAGAACACCGTGCTCTAATGGGTACGGTGATTGAAAGGATTGCATCCGCGGAGAGCGGATTGCATGAAGCCGTCAGAAGCTTACTGAAGGGGTTCGAGGTATGCACAAATGATGTACCTTCTTAACAGTTATGCATATAGAATGCGCCCTGTATTAGCCCCTGAGACTCGGTATGTTGTCAAAATTGACAGCGTGCCGAGGATCAAAATCTCAGTTATAACATATCGCCGCTCCTAAACAGGTGGCGGGCGTCCGTGGCGGCGGACTGATGAATATGCCGAACTAAAGCGGCAACTTGACGAGGCGGATGCGGACATCGCGCTGGTCAATAAACAGTTTGACGAGTCGCAAGGTATTCGACTTCTGCACGGACACCTGGTAAGGGAGCTTAACGCCCATGTCTTACTATTTGTATGCTTAATGCAGATGGTGCCGCTGCCGTGGAGGAGCTGCGGGCGGAACTCGCCCGAACGAAAGAGCAAGCCAGAATTAGTAATGCGGCCGCTTTAAGGGCGGCCGAAGAGCTAAAAGCCGAACGGGCTACTCACTGCCGAAGCAAGGAGGAAATGGCCGATATGGCCAGAAAGTTGAAGAATACTACCGATCGCTGCGAGGTTCTTGAAAAAGAACTTCAAGCGGAGCAAGAGGGCCTGAAAAAGGCCGCCGCCGAATCCAAGAATGCCCATTCGGCTTTGAGAACTGCCAAGGAGGAGCTGAGTCAGGCCGGGGCAATTGCGGCTGGAAAACCGTTTCTGCTGCAGAGGAAATATACGGATCCAAAGTATGCTCAGTTGGATAAGTTGTGGAGTTCGGAGGATGCTTATCTGGGCTTGGCGGCGAGCGCTGCAGACGCGGTTGAGCACTTCCGGGGCCAGAAGGGGCACAGAAGGGAAGAGCTATACTGGTCGCAATTCCATAGTCCGGAGCATCCTCTTCCGTTAACCGATCGGTTGGCCGAATGGGCCGAGCTGAATCGATTATCCGGATTTGCCATGAAGCATGTCTTGACTCATTTGTGGCCGGGCGGACCCGGTAGAAGAGCTATTTTGGTTTAGTGCAGCAGTTCCTTGGTGCGGTGCCGCGTGTCGGCGCAATGAAGCGGTCGGCGTGTATTGAGGAAGCGCGGATGGCTGCGCCCGATGTCAAGACATCTTGGCAGAGATGAAGGCCACCGACGTTGCCTCCCAAGATTCGGACAGAAGCAGTACCGGCCGAGCACTACTTTGAAGAAGTCCCAGCCGGGCGCTTCGTTTAATAGTGACGCGATGCTCGAAGGATATTATGTTTAAATGACATGTATGATTTGTGAAAACAATGTTTCAATATAATATAAGAGCTTTTTATACTTGTGCGTTCAAGTAGTAAACTACTCCCTGCGGCCCGTTTATGTATATGTATATATAACACGAAAGATGGCAGTCCTTATTTCAGCCCCACGCACATAGTGCGGGGGTGTTCGCAAAGAAAGTGCTTTTTCACACTTAATCCAACGTCTTGGTCTTGTTAAGGAGGTGATAGCGTAGCAAACTAGGCAACCGGACTATAATGCTTTATCACTTTCACTTAGCCATAGGAGTTCGAGGGTGGGGCTACTATATAGCCCACAGGGCACCGCACTCTTCCAAATTAAAGTGCGTATGTGCGACCGAAAATCGGTCCTTCGTTAATGCGGAGGAATCCTAAACATTCCGGTGAGTCATCGAGTGGTTGACGGTCTCTCGCTATATCATGACAGTCGGTTTTGACTTTCTCTCTTGAGGTGCTCGCCCGACCGAAGGGCACAATCGCGATAGTTCTCCTGGTGCCGTTAGCCGATAATTGAACGTAAGGCAGCAAAACACAGAGCAGGCAAACCCAACACTTGACCAAAGGCATGATTCGAGCTGATGCATATAAGGCCTAACTTTCGAGACGCGAACACTCCCTAAGGTATTCGGTCTTTATAAAAGCGGCAGAATAACGCCCTAAGCCCTGGTGTCCAGTGCGTGCAAAAAATTCTGGTGCGGCCAATGCCAAAACGCCAGCCTCCTCCTCGGTTATATTAAGAAACCGGGGGATGTATATCAACAAGAGACAGTAAAAAAGGTTTACGCAGGGTCTTAATCTGAAAAGAATCCTTGCAACGGGTCCCTACTGCACGTCTGCGTCTGTGTCTCCGTTGTGCCGTATCCTGGACGGGTGTAGCACGTTGTTCATCTGTAAAAGAGAGGAACTTAGTTTAAAAGAAAAGGATCGTGCGAAAGATGTACTTAATATTAAATAAACAGAGTACGATTCGAAGAAGTGAATAATTGAGCTTTATTGTCTCTTGTTATACATGCACGCAGCCCCTCGTATGGGGGTGTGCTGCTACCAGGCGCCGGACTCGTCTAACCGTGTCCGGGATTCGAATTACCTATTCAGGTTCTTTGGTTAGCGGAGCCGGATTGGTGTGGGGCTGTCAAGGCAGCCTCGCATTCTTCCGTGCTCGAGTGACACTTAATACTCCCTTTTAATGAGATGATGCCGCGTGGACCGGGCATTTTAAGTGTAAGAGATGCATAGTGCGGTATTTCGATAAAGCGGGCGAAAGCTTCGCGTCCCAATAGTGCTTGATGGCTACTTTTAAATGGGGCGACATGGAAGATTAACCTTTCGCGACGGAAGTTGTCGGATGAACCGAACACAACTTCAAGCAGTATGGAGCCCGCACAATGGGCATATGGGCTGGCATTACCCTTTAAAGGAGGTGTTGCTAGGGCAAATTTTTGTTGGGTCTATCCCCATCCGGCGGATTGTGTCTGATATATCAGGTTTATGTCCTTGCCGCCATCCATGAGGACTTGTGTAAATTGGAATCATCGATTATAGGATCCAATATCAAGGCAGTCCATCCTGCGTTCCGGATATTTTTGGAATAGTCCTGATGGTCGAAGGTGATTGATTTTGACAACCAGTGTGCGGCGCGCCTTTTAGTGGGCGCCGCTATGTTTTTCCCTTTGATCACGTGAAGTGAGTTTACTGTTTTAACCTCTTGTGGGAAATTCTTTTGTTTTCCGGGGCTCTGCTTGTGGTGCTCGTCATCATCTTCACTTGGTGTGTCGAGCCCCTTATGTTCGGTGTTGAGTCTGTCGGACTGTTTGAAGACCCAACAATTTCTGTGGGTATGGTTTGCAGGCCTCCCAGGAGTACTGTGGATTTGACATATCTTGTCCAAGATTTTGTTGAAGTTGGATAGCCCATCGCTATTGTCCTTAAGGGGCAGTTTTTTGTTGTTCTGCCGTGAGCTTTTGAATCCGGCGTTGACCGCCGCGCTCTTTGGACCATTCCCTTTGATCCGGCGTTGGTCCTTGTGGCGCCATGGTTTCCCGTTTCCATCCCTGACTTCGGATGTACTTGGATCGCTGGTGCTGCATCTTGCTAGCCAGTTGTCCTCTCCCGCGCAAAAGCGGGTCATGAGGCTTGTTAATGCGGCCATTGTTCTTTGCTTTTCTTGGCCGAGGTGTCTGGCGAGCCATTCGTCTCGGACGTTGTGTTTGAAGGCTGCTAAGGCTTCGGCGTCCGGACAGTCGACTATTTGGTTCTTTTTAGTAAGTAACCTGTTCCAGAATTTCCGGGCTGACTCTCCGGGCTGTTGAGTTATGTGACTTAAATCATCTGCACCGGAGGGCGGACATAGGTCCCCTGAAAATTTGCCCGAAACGCATTCTCGAGCTCTTCCCAGCTTCCAATGGCATTTTCGGGAAGGCTTTTGAGCCAATGCCGAGCTGGCCCTTTGAGTTTGAGGGGTAAGTATTTTATGGCGTGGAGATCATCCCCTCTAGCCAAGTGTATGTGGAGGATGTAATCCTTGATACAGACTCCAGTGTCTGTTGTTCAGTCGTATGACTCTATGTTTAAGGGTTTGAATCAAGCTTGAAATTCATGATCCAGCACCTCATCGGTGAAACATAGGGGATGTGCGGCACCCCTATATTTGGGTGTGCTTTGTGATGTTCGGATTTTGGCGTGTTGCATTGCTTTGAAGAGCTTGCTTTCTTGGCCCATAGATGGACCTAACTGGGCCATCCTTTTGATGTGAATCCTTATGCGGATCGCATACTAGCTTGTGTGCGGTGCCATTTGCCGCTTTCCTTTTGTCATGGGGTCGTCCATCCGACCGGGTGGCCTTCTTATTTTTTGATTGCGGGGGCTCTAAGGCCTCCTCGTCAAATTCGGGCAGTAGCTTTCTTTTTGGGTAGCTCTTTGTTCGGCGATCGTCGCCAGATTTGTCTCATGTGTTGAATACTTTGCTCCATCTGATTCTCGAGTCGTCTTCCGTTGTTTTGAGCTTCCGCTTCGCTTTTTCAGGCTACGCGAAGCGGCATTTAGCCTTTTCTGGAGTTTATTTTGCTCCAACAATTTGTCCGGCGTGAGATCGTCCGGACTGTTGTCTTCACCGGGGACGGGTTGTTTATCCAAGTTGTCTTCTTCGGACGATTGCTCGATAGCATGTTCGTCGTCCACCGGTTCGCCCTGCTCTATGGATGGGTCTCTGTTGAGGCTGGACTTGGTCCGGCGTTTACGTTGCCGTTTTGACTGCTTTTCGAGGGATTTATCCTTCGTAGCGTCCCGTTGTTCCTCGTCTTCATTTCCTTTAGGTGTATCCACCATGTATACGTCATGAGATGAGGTGGTTGTCCAGCATCCTATAGGTGCTGGTTCATTGTTGTCTCCTACATCGTCGTCCATACCGTCGATGTCTTCGGAGTCGAAATCGAGCACGTCGTGTAAGCTTTCGACGGCTGACTCTGAAAGTGGGTGGTGGGTGGGCGTTGAATTTCTTCGTCGTCCGCATCCCAACCTTCCCCGATCGTAGTCCGGCCAGGGCTCTCTAGATAAAGAGAGAGACTTTAGTGAATTCAGGATGTCGCCAAAGGGCGAGTGTTGAAAGATGTTCGTGGTCGTGAACTCCATGACCGGCGCCCAATCGGATTCGATTAGGGCGCTGGAGGGTTCGGAGTCCGGAGAGGAGTCCGGCACCACGAGTCGAGGTCTTCGCAGCGACAGGGATGGAGTTCGCCTCGATCGCCGTAGAGATTGTAGCCCCGAGGCGGTGTCCAACCACTCGCCCTCGATCGGGGAATCCGCCCGGATTAGGGGTCGGAGCGGATCTTTGGTGCGGCCTCCGTGGCAATCGCCTTTGTCGCAGAGCTAAATCATGGCCATCGAGACGGTGCGGCACGCTTTGGCTGCGTTCGAATCCATCAAGATCAAGTCTCCGTGGATATCGGGCCGTATAATTCAAACTTCCCAATCTGATTCGATGGCGGGGCGAAGCTTCGATCCGCTCCATGTGGCTGCCGAATTGGCCCGTAGTGCAAAGCCACGGATACGAAGATCTGTCCGGGAGAAAAGTCTCACCTGGACCGCGTCGTTGTTGATGATCGAAGGAGCCATCGGGCCTATCGGTGACGGCATACGGAGGAACTCTCAATGAAAGCACCAATGTCGGTGTCAAACCGGCGGATCTCGGGTAGGGGGTCCCGAGCGTGCGTCTAGGCGGATGGTAACAGGAGACAAGGGACACGATGTTTTTACCCAGTTTCGGGCCCTCTCGATGGAGGTAAAACCCAGAGTAGATCTACCACGAGATCAAGGAGGCTAAACCCTAGAAGCTAGCCTATGGTATGATTGTTGTTCGTCCTACGGACTAAAACCCTCCGGTTTATATAGACACCGGATAGGTTAGGGTTACACAGAGTCGGTTACAAGGGTAGGAGATCTACATATCCGTATCGCCAAGCTTGCCTTCCACGCCAAGTAAAGTCCCATCCGGACACGGGACGAAGTCTACAATCTTGTATCTTCATAGTCTTGGAGTCCGGCCGTGATGATAGTCTGGCTATCCGGACACCCCCTAGTCCGGGACTCCCTCAACAACAGTTTTAGATAGCAGGAGACGCCTAGCCTGCTTTGCCTCTGCTAGCTTATTTCTGGCTTCTTCCATCTCTTCTTTGGCTTGGGTGAAGAGAGCATCTGATTGCTCTTTTCGCTTCTTCTGGAACTCAGCTACATTCTCAAGGGCTGCTACACGCTTTCTTTCAGCCTTTACTAATTCCACGAGGACACGAACAACTGACGACTCCACCTGGCTTGTGTGTAATCCAGCATCATTTGGGAATTTGCACCTTGTGCCTAATCCAGCACGATTAGGGAACTGGCACCTTGTGTGTAATCCAGCCTCATTTTGGAAACATGATCTCGAGGTTGACCATACTTCCCTCCTCGCAGGAACTGCATCCTGACATGAAGTTACTTCCTTTTTAGATCAATACTCAGAGCAACCTCGATCCATTTAGTAGAAGCCAGATAAATAGAACTCGGAGAAGTGAATTCAAAAGGAAAAAATATATATAAACAGACTACAAGGTGAGGACACCCACTTCCTACATCACTAAAAACTAAAGCATTAGGATGATTAAGACTCTTCTTATTACACATCGAAGAACACCACGCTTAACAGAAACAGAAACTACAACATATACACATCGAAGACCACGAGGCTAAACGAAAGTAATTGAAAGGGTTTTACTTACCAAAGCTCGTTTTACATGTTCGGTGCAGCTCCTCTTTAACTTGCCACGCTCCTTGAAGATGTCCCCAACACTACAAAAAAATACACTTCCGTGATGCTATGTGTCTGTCACACTAGGTCGCGTTTTTTGTCATGCATGTACATCCATGACGATTTTATGATAGAATCAAGATAGTCATACATGTGATGTCGTAGAAGTGTTCCATGACATTACCAAAATTATCGTCACGGAAGTGTGCACTTCCATGACGATAAATCGTCGTCCGCAAGTGCTTTTCGTCAAGGGTGACCGACACATGGCATCCAATCGTGAACGGAACGTCGTTAAGCTATCGGGTCAGGTTTTGGATCCGATAACCCATTAACAACCCCGACCAATGGGGATTTTCCACGTGTAAAATCATCATTGGCTGGAGGAAACACGTGTCGGCTCATCGCTGGGACAGATGTCATCCACTCATTGGACAGAAGGCACCTATGATACGTCGACACGTGGCACGGCCCAACAGAGGCCCATTCCTGTGAAAAGGCCGTCACGTTTGACTTGGTCAAAAGGTGGCGGGTCGGCCCATGGAAAGCCTGTTAACGGCCTGTTCGCATATAACCCATTTAAAGCCCACTAACCCAAGGCCCGTTATGCCCTATCCGAATTAGGCCCAGCGGCGTCATCTGGGCCATCCAATATGATTCCAGCCCTTTTTCACTTCTGGCCCATGTATGGCTCATGACGTCTTTCGGCCCATATGAGGCCCTATGTAACTCTTGGCCTATTAACGGCCCGTGGTGAAACTGGCCCGTAATGAACAGTGTATCACTTTACTCCCATTAATGGCCTGTGATGAAACTAGCCCGTAATGAACAGTGTATCACTTTATACCCATTAACGGCCTGTTATTCCGTTGGGTCGTTTCCAGCCCATGTTATCTTCCGGCCTTCTCAGAGCCCATTTATTCTTGGGCTCATTTCAGATTCGTTTACTTACGCTCGTTATCGTTATTTTACGCTTGTGGGCCAAATCCAGCCCGTGGTTACAGTCGGCCCGTTTGTGGTCCGTTAATACGTTGGGCCATTCTCATAGCGTCATCAAATACGGCCTATTAACGATGGCCCGTTATGGTCGGCCCATGAACGAACGATTCCAACTCTAGCCCGTTTACGGGCATAATGCGTCCTGTTATTGGCCCATGTTTGGCCAATCGATCATACGGCCCGTATAAGGCCCATTGATGATACGGCCCGTAGAAGGCCCAATGTTTCTACGGCCCGTAGAAGGCCCACTGTTTCTACGGCCCGTAGTAGGCCCTCTCGTTTCTACGGTCCGTAGAAGGCCCATCGCTTCACGGCCCATAGGAGGCCCGGTGTCACTACAAGAAATATTAGCCCATGGTTATTGTGGCCTAGTTATAAAAATAGGTTATTGCAGCCACTAGCAAACCGCGGAAAAGAAGCGCATCGACTACAAGCAAACAAATAAACAAGACAACAAGGAAATAAATAAGCAAGCAACTTATGCTAGGCTATCACGGCTATTACACATATTACATCCACTGGGCATCAAAGTTCGCCACCAGTGCAAATATAGGGAACAAAGCAGCATATAAACGCCACAGCAAAACAAGTCCAGAACTGAAACCACTTTAGAAGAGTTCAAGAAACAATATCCTGGGTACCCATAATGCTGGCAAGATGCTTAGCAAGCTTATTAACTTTCTCTTGTTTGGCGCTTAAATCCTCCAGTAGCTTCTTGTTGCACAAGAAAGCACGCATCGAATTCTGCGGGGACTTCCTCGGTCCTTGGCTTCTTGCCATAGCATAGCCGATCGATGCCTTTCAGCTTGTAGCTGAGACCGAAGAAGTCAAGTGATTCAGCAATGAAGTTCGAAGAGCTTGTGCCAGTGATCGCCAATAACTCGAACACTACATCAACGCAAGACTGTGGGGTTTTCTCACTGTCTACAAGATCGTTTTTATCACCTTTCTTGGAGACCAACAGGGTTGTCTCACTATCTTGAACCTTATCTGCATTACTTTCTCTACCATTGCATAGTGGGGTGCTCTTCTCCAATATTTTGTTTGCATACTACAAGAGAAACAAGCGAGACACATCACGAGTTTAGCTTGTAGTATCTGAAACTCATTTTGGTAAACCGGTTCAGTAGTAAGGTGGACAGGATAATAGCATGAAACAAACATATATCTATGTACTATGGTCACTGTATTGTCCATATCATTCTAGTTTATGTTCCCTAGACACAGTTCAACTCATATATTTTTAAGACGCAGCAGCATAGACATAATATAAGTGTGAGAAACTATACAACATTGGCAGCACTTGTAATGTGCATCACATGAGAACATAACTGTTTATACAACTTAAACTGAAATCAACATAGAGCAAGAAGTTAGAACATCAATCCAGTTAAAGAAATAGGTTTAAAACATACCTGTTGCGCCATTGGAGTTTCAATTGGATCCTTCAAATTCGAAAGTAGTTGGTATGAGCAAAATACAGTGATGCAACAACAAAGGAGTATGGACCATAGCTACGGAATCTGACCTGAGAACAGTTGCTCTTCTGCTTTAAACATGGAGTTTGGGTTAGCTGTGGTGGTCTTCGTGCTTTGGCGCCGCAAAGACTTTACAAACTGCTCATGTGGGGGTACTCTATGGTGGACATGGTGCTTTGTCAACTATAAGTGGGTTACTATCCGCTGGGGTTGCGGTTAGATGGGTTGTAGTGTAAGTGTGCAATCTGGAAGAGTCTCGATTATGCATGGTGGGGCTAGTTTGTGGGCCAGTACAACCATGGTTCTATCTGCATCGACGGGTAGCACTGTCTTTTGTGAAGAACGGGTTTTTGCTCCCTTAGATACTGCCATCACCCCCTCCAATTCAAATGGTTGATAAACAAGAAAAGAAATTGAACGTACAGACATTGTATGATAGACAGATAAGATAATTCACATATATGTTGTCTAACCAAACAGGACAGCATGACACAATTTCACATATATGATGCCTAACTAAACATGATAGCATGACACAGTTTCAGATATATGATGGATAACTTAACAGGATATAATGGCATAATTCAACATATGATGAGTACCTAAACAGGATGACATGACAAAACTATATGATGTCTTTCTAAAATAGGTTGGGATGAAATAATTCACATACATGTTGTCTAAGTATACAGGATGGCATGATATAATTGACACAATTGATTCATATACTAAGAAGCTGGCACTCGCATGTATGATCTCTAAACTAAGCAGATAGAATTCAATATTGTGCATATGATGTCTAAACTAAGCAATGCAAGACACCATATGCATCATATGAGAAATATAAACATTGCAACTTAGAGCATACACCTCGGTGGGATATATGGATCGGTCATCTGTCTGCGAATCCTCCTCTCGAGGAGCCCTCAGAACCATCGAGATATATGCTTCAACAGTACCATTGCCTGCTCTGAAGACCTTGTTTTCACTCCAGATTTTTCCATAACCGGCTCAAATGGCTGATACACATGAAGAGTAGTTCAATATACATGATTGTCGCATTTAATGGAATACATAATTAAAAAAAAGATGGCATTAGATAATTTACATATATGATGCCCGGCTCCATGGCGGTGCATAATTCACATATATGATAACTGGCTGAAAAACATGGCGCTGCATAATTCACATATCTGATATAGAAAGTAAACAGGAGGCATTCACACAAAGCATGCCTAATCTAAGCAGATGGCATGGCAATGCAAGACACCATATGCATGATAGGAGCAATATAACCCAGCCAAGTTAGAGCATGCACCTCGGGGATACGACCGGTCATCTCTCTGAATCCTCCTCGAGGAGCTATTCAGAATCAAAGAAGAAATCTGAACGAGCGGTGTAGCAATCGACTGCTCGTAATACCTTGTTTTCACTCCAGATTTTCCCATGACCGACTCAAATGGCTGATGCACGGAAGAGTAGATGAATGTATAAACATTGTTGACAAATGGAATACATTATGGAAAAAAAATATGGCACGATACAATTCACATATACGATGGTGGCTAAACAGGATGGCATTGCATGATTCACGTATATGATGCCTGGCTAAAGAAGATGGCATTGCATAATTCCCATATACTCCTTCCGTTCCTAAATATTTGTCTTTTTAGAGATTTCAAATGGACTACCACATACGGATGTATATAGACATATTTTAGAGTGTGGATTCACTCATTTTGTTCCATATGTAGTCACTTGTTGAAATCTCTAAAAAGACAAATATTTAGGAATGGTGGGAGTATGATATAGAAACCAAACAGGTGGCATTCACACAAAGCAAATCTAAACTAAGCTGATGACATATAAGATGTATAATGTAAGCAATACAAGGCGCCATAACCATGATATGACCAACATCAAGATGCGAGTTAGAGCAAACACCTCGGTGGTAAAGTAAAGGCGTGGTCGGCTCCTACGAATCTCCATCTGAACAGTTATCTTCCTCTGGAATACAACTGGAAATGCAGGAGGGGGGCACTTAGCCCACCATGGAGAGGCATCTGCATGACATTATATTCAAGACGCAACGGTCTTCTCTTTTTCTCTACATGTTCAAGACGATTGTGTACAATATCTGACATGCATAATAAAAAAATAGTTATATTTTGTAAGGCCTAAGGGGTGCATGCAAAAATCAAGATTGATGGTAGCAAACGAGTGGATGGATCCAAAACTAATGATAGCACGTAGATTCTAGCTTCAGTTTAAAAAGATAGACAATGGATCATCTATTGTGTGTTGCCCACCCAACATGAACCACATAGAAGACCCTAGATGAACCATATAGTAGACAGATACTATTCGTTGCTGGCTCGATATGAGACCCATGGGCAATTCAAAACTCAAGATTGAACGATAAAGTAGCAGGTAATAATAACCGATGTATAACATAAGCAAACACGAAAGACTGCGACCTCTCTTGCGGAACTGTGTAGTCCTCGGGTTCATCTGCTCAGTCGATGATGGTAATGCAGTTGGCGTGGCTGCCGGCAATGGGGAAGATGATCTGAGGTGGCGAAAGGAAGTCTGCAGGGGGGATCTCTGCTGTAGTGAACGCTTCTGTCGATGGTGCACCTCAGGTGGGGTGGATGACGGCACGGCAGGAGCAGGACATAACACACAGAGTTTTCTTTGACGCCTATCTGAAAATGAAGTAAATCTGTAATGGCTACTTAGAATTGGAGGATTCTATAAACGCAGGGATAGGAAAAACACAGGAATAGGATAGGAATGCACGTGCAAAACAGAGAATTTGGAAACATAGGATTTCAGTCAACCTGGGTGTTTGGCTCACATGAATTGGAAGAACACAAAAATGGAGAAACAAAGTGATGCGACGAGTGTACAACCTCTTTGGCATAGCCTTGTGGACCTCAGCATCATTGGGTTGGACGTGGAGGATGGTGATGATCTTTGGTGTATTTGTCGAGGCAGGGAAGAAGACCCGAGGCCTCTGGAAATGGCGCCGAGGGTACTGCTCCGCTGTGATGGACGGTTCCGTCGTTGGAGCAGCTCCGCTAAGGTGTACAGCAACGAGGCTGAAGCATGACAAGAGAGACAACGTTAATTTGAAGTGGGACCCTAATATCATCTGCAATAGATGATGTAAAATACATCACCAAAAAGTGCTAGATGTAAAACGCATCAGCCGTGCCACGGCCGCTCCAACAGATGCTGTAAGTACTGTTCACTCTGAACTTAACTGAAGAAAATGAACTTCACAGTTGAAACTGAATTTTACTGTTGAAACTGATTGAACTAGTAACAGAGCATTGCAATAGATGTTTAGGGCGTTCGAGCACTAGTAGCAGAGAAGCAGTGATATAAATCCGCAGATGCTCGAGCAGGGAACGCACTAGCAGAGAGCAAGTCGTGCAGTAGGACCGCGAGCGAGTGCTAAAGTAGCAACTCATGTAGCTGCCGGAGGTCGTGCAGCAGCAGCGCAACCGAGAGCAAGAGCAGAGCAGCAGCACGAACGAAAGCAGGAGAAGTGCAGCAGCGCGACCGACAGCAAGAACAGAGCCGCAGCGCGAGCGAGAGCCGGAGCAGCTGCAGCTAGTGCCGCCGAGGAAGCAACGACATGGGGGAGAGACACCATGGGTGATGTGGCCGACAACGGCGCCGTCGATGGAGACACGCCATGTCTTCTCGGTATCAAGCACCGGCAGCCCCGTGAGATCGAATAAAAGATAAAATGCAGCAGTGAGTGCAGAACCTCCTTGGTGGCGCCGAGTTGGCCTCGGCTTCATCGTAGGAATTGGTGAGGGTGATGCGGTTCCGGTGGGGCAGGTCAAGACAGCGCTGTGGGGATTGAGGTGGCGCGATAGACGAGGCGAACGTCGGGGCAACTCCTTGGAGGTGAAGGACGAGGCGGCTGATCCGGCGGGACGACGAGATCGAAAACGGATCCTCATCCGGTGCGGTGGATGAGGGACGGCGAGCTATTGCGGTGGACGACGTAGTCGGGGACGAGTCTCCGGCTCGGCGATGGTCGGGAGGCCGACGGAGGAGCGTGGGGTTTCACGGGTTTTGGCGGCCTCGGTGTACGAATGGGGGGGCGAAGGGGGAGGGGGGAGCCAAGCTTAGGGACGCGCTTGTCAAAAATGTAGGGTAATTTACCAGCGTACCCCCACCGGTTTTGACACCGCGACGTGGAGCTTCATTTCCGGCTGAGGGGTAGAAGGCGGAATTTTTGTGTCTGGGCTGCGGGAGCGATTTTGGATGAGGAGGGAGTTCTCGCGCGCGTCTAAGTTTCGGGATAACAAGGCGCGGCGCAGGTTGAATAAGCGGGAGTTTCAAAGCAGGTGAGACAAAAGATACTCGAGCTTGAAAATTTCTGGATAACAAGGTGTGGATTCCTTGTTCGGCAGAACAAATTTAACGTGTAAAAAACAATTCATACAAGACACAAGAGAGTCATGTCCCTTTTACTATATTGCTATCGATGCCATTGAAAAACTACAAGAAAAATGTAAAAAATCGGGAGAACGAGATTACCCTGCATAGTACCAAATCGATTCGCACTTCCCTCAACAACAAGAAAAAACAAATCAATTCCCACCAAAGAAAGAGTAATGTCCCTTTTTATATGATTACAGATGCCATGATATCGAATTTCAATTTTTGAATCCACGTTATGTTGAATTCGAATATATCGTTAGGTGACCTGGCGGTTTATAATTGATGTAGTCGTACATTTTGACCTTCCATCATATATGAACATTTTATTCCACCGTGTGAACATATATATTGTCGTCTACCATATGGACTAAATTTGAATCAATTTTCCTTATTTGAATACAATTGTTGTCAAGTTATACAATAATTTAAATATTATCTTGATAACAAAAAACATACATATAGCAGTAATCGTATTTCACTATGAACTACATGTACCATACGCTCTCCAATTCAAATATTTGTATCCTTTTTATGTTGAATTCAAATCATAGCACATTATTGGTCTAGGTAGCGAGATGTTTGGGATAATCTAAACCCTGTTTTCATACGTATAATTTTTGGCTGAATTGGGACAAGTTTTGGTATAAGCCTCTTGCAAAACCGGAGATTCTCTCAACAAGCCTCGTGGTTCCGAGAGGGAACATGTCACTTGTGTGCGAAACGATATACGCTGCCCCCCCTGATTTTATTTACAGAGGCAACATAGAACTATATGAGTGCCCTGTTAAATTTTGGAATTATTTCGGGTTCATTTGGCCTTTTTATACATTAATTGAGTTTCTGGACTTTTAATGTGCATAATCTAAATATGAATTGCATGCACATGCTCCGGTGCACCAAAGTGGGTTGAAAATCACATGTGTGTCCTTGGTTGAATTTCTAGGTCCCATGGAAGAAATGAGAATGAAATTCAAACATCTGGGCGTCATGACTCGGCCGAGAACATTGAGAAACTTTGATTTTAAATTCATGTAAATCCAAAACCTGGAAATCATGAAACTTGGCATGGTGTCATGTCATGGCACTAACATGTTGTGGTAAAAAATTGGGCCGATTTGGAACCTCGTGGTTCTAAGAGGGAACGTGCCTCCTTTGAGTGTGAAATGATATACACTTCCCCCCCCCCTTGAGTTTCTTAACAAAGGCAACATAGAACTACATTAGTGCCCTGTTAAATTTTGGAATTATTCCGGGTTCGTTTGTCGTTTTTTATACATTAATTGAGTTTCTGGTCATTTAATGTGCATAAGTCAAATTTGAACTACAAGCACATGCTCTCGTGCACCAAAGTTGCTTGAAAAATCACATTTGTGTCCTCGGGTGAATTTCTAGGTCACATGCAAGAAATGAGAATAAAATTAAAACATATGGGCATCGTGGCTTGGCCGAGAACATTGAGAAACTTCGTTTTAAAATTCTTGTAAATCCAAAACACGTCTGAAAATCATGAAACTTGGCATGGATGTCATGTCATGGTACTACCATGGTGTGGAAAAAAATTGGCGAATAGGAACAGATTTTGGTATAAGCTTCTTGCAAACCGAAGCTTCTCCCGAGAAGGCTCGTGGTTCTGAGAGGGAACGTGCCACCTTTGAGTGTGAAACGATATACGTTGTCCCCCTTGAGTTTATTTACAAAGGCAACATAGAAATACATGAGTACCCTGCTAAATTTTGGAATTATTCCGGCTTCGTTTGGCCTTATTTACACATTAATTGAGTTTTTGGTCATTTAATGTGCACAATTCAAATTTGAACTACAAGCACATGCTCCCGTGCACCAAAGTTGGTTGAAAAATCACATTTGTGTCCTCGGGTGAATTTCTACTCCCTCCTTCCATCTATATAGGTCCTACTACATTTTTCGAGGCTAACTTTGACCAAACGTTAGAGCAATAATATATGGCATGCAACTTACACAAAGCATACCTTCAAATTTGTATGTCAAAGGAGCTTCCAATAATATAATTTTCATAGTATACATCTCATGTGCTATTAATCTTGTCAATAGTCAAAGGCTATCTTGAAAAACACATTCGACCCTATATAGATGGAAGGAGGGAGTTGGTCCCATGCAAAAAATGAGAATAAAATTCAAACATCTGGGCATCGTGGCTCGGTCGAGAACATTGAGAAAATTGGTTTTAAAATCATGAAACTTGGCATGGTGTCATGTCATGGTAGTACCATGCCGTGGTAAAAAAATTGGCCGAATAGGAACAATTTTGGTATAAGCTTCTTACAAATCGGAGCTTCTCTCAAGAAGACTCGTGGTTCTGGGAGGGAATGTGTCACCTTTGTGTGCATAATTCAAATTTGAAATACAAGCACATGTTCCAGTGCACCAAAGTTGGTTGAAAAATCACATGTGTGTACTCGGGTAAATTTCTAGGTTCCATGCAAGAAATGGGAATGAAATTCAAAATTCTGGGCGTCATGGTTGGGTTGGAAACATTGAGAAACTTAGTTTTTTAATTCCTGTAAATCCAAAACACGCATGAAAATAATGAAACTTGGCTTGGTGCCATGACATGGCACCAACATGTTGTGTAAATTTGCAGTCCGATTTGCGAAGGCGCACACATTAACAATCAACAATGTCATTTTGGAACAAGTGATGTCACGTTACAATCGGAAACACAAGTATTATTGAAACCGTGGGCGTTCTACTTACTAGTACCATTTACGTGCCGCCATGCGTCCCCATTTTTTATTAGCTAGGAGGCGCCGTGCAGGGTAGCTATTTGAGTACGAGAGGCGTGCGATCAGACCCCTGCGTGTGCTTATCGGGAGGAGAGCCCTTTGACCTCCATCTGCCGTCCACCTCTCTCCCAAGGTCTCCATTAATGGTGCCCAAGCCTCTGTTTAATGGCGTGGCTATCTCTCACACGACTGAGATTTAAGAGAGAAAAAAGAAAATCTGAAAGCACGGATCTTGATGTAAGATGCGACGGACCTATATAGCATCTACTGCGACTTATAGCAAGACTGATGAATATATAAGGACGACTAATGTAAAATTGACCAATGCATGTACTTTATGCATGCATGCATTGCAATTAATGCATTGATAAACATAATTTTTTGAGAAAAAACAAGAGCATTAATTAGGTGCTTTTGCAAACTACAAAAAATATTCCACCACTCACCATCTTGGTTGGTGAGATTTTTGAATTAAGCCCTATAAACCGGAAAGGAGGGAGTACTGCTGTGTACGTGCAATAACTGGCACCGTCGTATACATATCTTACGGTTAATGGGGCGTTCGACAGGAATAGCCGCGTGGCGAGCTCTAGGCTTGTCTTTTTTCCAGACGCATTAAACCTATCTCTCGGGACTTCTCGCACGCACCATCGTGCCACCCACAAAAACTTGTACTCTGAGTTTAGTACTCCCGCCGTCCAGAAATACTTGTCATCAAAATGAATAAAATGGGATGTATCTAGACGTATTTTAGTTTGAGATACATATCTTTTTATTGAAATATATCGAGTACAGTGCTTTGATGTGTCGCATCAACTCGTACATCAACGAGAAGTTTGATTATCCTCTCCCTCGCGGACTTAACTGCACCTGCCTTTGGCTGTTTGACAGGTTGGCCACACACCTGTCGGGCCCACCTATCATACACGCAAAGGCAGGAGCGTCCCTCCCTCGCCCATGAGCGTGGTGGCTGGCAAGATTAGGAGAAGCTTTCGCTACACGCTCTCCCTCCCGCACGCGGTGGGCATGCAGCAGTTCAATCGGTGTCAGATGGCCAGAAGCGTACAGTAGTACTCCTCCAGTGCAGTAGTACTCCATCATTGTTCGACTTCCTGAAGAGGCGAAGATCCAAGCGCATCCCGGACGCTCGTGTGGCAGTTTCATGTGTAGAGTAGTCTAGGATAGCGTGTATCATGCCTGTAAGCTTAAAATCTTGGGGTCGGCTCCATGCTATGTGGCCGTCCCGAAGTTTTTTAAAAATATATTAAAATAGTCTTCTGGCCCTACGTGACACCCTGGTGATTGTAGTCTGCACGCTCATCTGGTCAAGGCAGGAATGTATATTTTAATTTGTTTTTTTCGAAAAGGGGGGACTCCCCGGCCTCTGCATCAGAATGATGCATACGGCCACATATATTTTAATTTGTGGTGGGTAAATGTTAGAGGTTGCAGCAAATATATTGTACACTACGGGTCTTTCAGCCAAGTTTAGAGGCAAGCATGTGGGGCCAGTGCTATGATGTGCGCGTCAACTCGTACAACGAGGAGAAGCTTGATTTTACTACACGCCTTCTCCCTCACCCATGCGCGTGGTTGCTCGCAAACGAGGACAGGCTTTTGCTTAGTAGTACTTCTACAACAAGTTATCCGTCTCGCTCGCGGTGGACGGACATGCAGCAGTGGATTCGACACTGTAGAAGTAGTAGTAGTAACATCATTGTTCATCTTCTCGAAGAGGCGAAGAGCCAAGCACAAACCGAACGTTGCAGCTGTGAACATTGGAGCACGCATATAGCCAGGCTCTTGCATGAGACAAAATTGCTATGTGAGCCCACTATTGTACTAGTACGTACAACTACTTGCTAGTATAGCCTTGTAAACCAGAAAGGAGTATTTGCCCTTCTAGAGATTTCAACAAGTGACTAGACTACACCGAGACGGAGTACATATGGAGCAAAATGAGTGAATCTGCACTGTAAATAAATACGTACTAGTTCTATCGTTTTCCTCTCCGAGGTGCACAATATTGAGTATACTGACTAGTCTCTTTTTGACACGCATTTACGTTTTTTTATACAGTACAGACGCAAGCGCTCATATACACGCGCATACACTCACCCCTATGAACGCACACACGCACGGCACTATCATCTTGAAATTTATGAAGTCACCATAGGCACCTCATCGTCGACGGGTCCATAGGTGCTTGAATGCCAAGGAGGGAGAGGGTAGCGGTTCCCGAGACGTTGAACGGTCAATGATGCATCCTCAATCACATGCAGAGGGAATTAATTGGAGAAGCAGAATAGAGCCAGCACGATGTGAATGCAACAGAATTTGGACTCTCATATAATAAAGGCGCCCCACCACTCCAATCCATCTACTCCCAAGTCTCTGCGCAACACTGCTCACTCCAATCCAAGACCAAGTGACCAAAAGCCACAAGCACCTATGGAGGCGATGGACGCGAGCGGCAGTCGGCTGTGCCAAATCATCCAAGGCGCCGCCTGCGTCTACACCGCAAGCGTTCAGACAAGATCTTTGGCGACCGCAGGCATCGTAGCCCTCGCCGATGCCGGCTTCGCCTCGCATGGACGACATGATGGTCAACTCCATCCGCAAGTTCATCGCCACAAGAAGCGCGGACGACCTTGCCGCACTGCTCCCGCCCGCGCGCCCAGGCTCCTAAATGCCTGCCACCCTCATCGGCCTCCATGGTGACGAACTCTTTCAAGCCCTGGTGGCCCTGCAGGTGCCGGAGGTCTTGACAAAGAATGTGCACCTCGAGGCCGCGCTCGCCGCGCAGCGCCTCGCCATGCAAGAAACCATCGACCTGCACATCCATGTCTACGAGGAAATCATCTACATAGGCCACTACAAGGCAAGCAAGGACAAAAGACGTTGGCCTTCTTCCGGGCTGGAATCTTTGGAGGCCATTGTTGAAGCACGCCGACCGGCCACGAAAGCCGCTGCTACTTAGGCGTTGCTCGGTGGGCCGGGCGCCTGAGTCGAGGAGGTGGACGTCGCCGATGGATGCATCTCTTCTTCTTGCCTCCTGTAACCAGCCTTTGCATCGCCTCGTGGCCTTAATGTTTTATTAGTATAGTACTCCCTCCGTTCCCAAATATAAGTCTTCCTAAAGATTCCAGCAAGTGACTACTACATACGGAGCAAAATGAGTGAATCTACACTCTAAACTATGTCTACATACATCTGTATGATGTATTCCATTTGAAATAGTATCTAAAAAGGCTTATATTTATGAACGGAGGGAGTATATGGCATTTTTATTCCAAATAACGCTTTCACCGTGAGGTGGGGTCAAGAATTGAGCAAACCCACCCCACCCACCCCAAGCGCACGAGTTTAGAATTAGAAGAGAGAAACGAGGGAGGAGAGCTAGCTGTAGCACGGATCTTTGTTGGCGAGATGGGACTCGTGTTTATAGAATAGGAGTACCGAGCACTCGTGCCTCTTTTTTTGAGGGAAAAATTAGTCGTATGTCTAGTACCACTAGTTGGGTGCGTCGACCTATAGCTGTCATCACTTTAGGTCTCCTTTTCGAACCCATGCTACGCTTCACAAGACATATTACTTCACGCATTTATCCTCCTATATGTACTCCTAGGCTATTTCCACGTTCTCCCATTCACGACATGTGGGACATAGAGCATCTGGGTCAGATCGCATGCATGACTCGGAGCATATCTTTGGGGTACTTTACATTTCAGACCTCACGAATTACATGCAAACCCCCCGCAGAAGAATAAATAAATGAATGAATTACTACATGAAACCGGATTATTTTCATGGAAACGGGAGCACGTTCATTAAATTTTGGACATAACAAGTTTATAAAAATTGACCGGACCGAAACTAGTCTAAGGGCCTCTTTGATTTTTCCTGCAAAAAAAAGGGCCTCTTTGATTCGCAGGATACTGAAAACACAGGAATGGGGAAAGTATGATGGCGATGAACCGAGACGAGGAGAACTCTAACTCAGTTAGAGGTTAGAGTTAGATTATAACCCTGAACTAACTCTAAACCAAAGAGGTGTATGGATGGCAGGGTTAGATTGACAATAAATGCCCTATCTCAATCATTTGACTACTTTGGACCCTATTTCCTGCCGGATTTGGTGGGTGCTTGGATACGTTTTAGTTCCATGACTAAAAGTAGTGGGACTAAACCTTGCTAGCCTCACCCATGCTTGGATCCAAATACTAAATAGACTAAAATAAAGTTAATGAGCATTTATTATCCTCCAAACCCTCCAATCCAGAATTCGCATGTGTTAAAGGAGAGGAGTTAAATGAGGAGAGAGAGGACTAATCCACATTTTAGTAGGGGTACCCCTGACTAAAAATTTTTAGTCTCAAGACTAGTTTTAGCCCCTCTTTAGTCAGGGGTGCTTGGAACTTTAGCCTCTTAAAGAGACTATTTCACTGTGGACCACATACGGATGTATATAGATGCATTTTATGTGTAGATTCACTTATTTTCTCCGTATGTGGTCCATAGTGAAATCTGTCCAAACACTTATATTTAGGAACGGAGGGAGTAGTATAGTACTAGTATATGCCGCATCATTCTTTTCTCCTTCTTACTACTCCGACATGTGGGAGAGCCAGCATCCGGGTCGACGTGTCATGCACCAGATTAGAGCACGGAACGGAAGGGGGGTGACGGTGTCCTGGACTAGGGGGTACTCACCACGTCGTCCCCCAATCGGTTAGATTGGGCCGAGGACCCCCAGGGCCGCATACTCATGGGCCAGTCCGGACAGGTGCCGCATACAAGGAAGATTCCACAAGACTTGGTGATCAAGACAAGGACTCCTCCCCCACCGGCGTATTCGGCTAGGACTCTTGTTATCCTAGGCCTCTGGTGCATTATATAAACCAGGGCCAGGCTAGTCGACATATATACAATATACAATATACAACAATCATACCATAGGCTAGCTTCTAGGGTTTAGCCTCTACGATCTCGTGGTAGATCAACTCTTGTAATACTCATATCATCAAGATCAATCAAGGTGAAGTAGGGTATTACCTCCATAGAGAGGGCCCGAACCTGGGTAAACATCGTGTCCCCTGTCTCCTGTTACGATCCGCCTTAGACGCACAGTTCGGTACCCCCTACCCGAGATCCGCCGGTTCTGACACCGACATTGGTGCTTTCATTGAGAGTTCCGCTGTGTGTTCGGCAAAAGGTCGATGGCTCGCCTGTAGATCAACTGCGACTTCGGCATCTTTGTCACCAGCTCGACTGGTCACCTTGGTTCGACCAAGGACTTCGCCCTACCGCCGATCGTCATGTTCGGATGAGGGCCTTCATCAACATCAACTCCGATCTCTATCAAGATCATGGAGGAATCATCCAGGGAGCCCGGGGGCTCAACGTCAACATTGCCCTCGAGGCATCAGATTGCTTTTTTCTGGACAGCGGACTTGTGTCCGCCGCCACCGCCTCCTCAAGCGTTGTTTTAACGATTGCTTCGGTGGAATTGTGCGGAATTGAGTCTACAACAACCCTGGAAAATTTCGTCGAGTTCCGATGGAGGAATCTCTGGCAATCTCCGATATACCGGAGCCGAATTGAATCTGGACGAGAATCCGGACGAGTTTAGGGCGTTGTGTCCAGCTTCTAGCTCAGACTTCCTTTGGAAGATCCAACCGTTGATCAGCTGCGGAATTCCTATATCTACCACCCCTCAAAATTTCAGCTCGATCCGACCGTCCAAACTCCGGGAACCTTCCGATTAGTGCATCACTTTTTGGATCTATTTTCTGCGCGAGAACGAATCCGACCCGAGTTCGTCTTTTTTATGAACGGGATTTTGGACATCCTTTTTGAAGGAAGTTTTGTATGGGGTGTTGTGTTTTGTTTCCAAACACATCCCACTATCTTCAATATCATGCTGGTGTCAAACCAGTCCGGCAATATTGCTCCACGACTGCCGACCTATGCTAGACACGTCGTCACTTTATTGAGCTGAGCTCAACTTCTTCGGATCATCATCTCGGCAAGCCGAACAAGAGTTCGGCATCGCGAAGGATAAATCATTACCAACATCACCGCCCCACGGATTACACGGAGCGGGCATACCGGCATCGCCGCACGGTCGCTTCATCAAGCCGGCATCGACCACGTCACGACCTGCATCGGCATGGCCGCACTATTGCTTCTTCAAGCTGGTGTCCATCACGCCGACCTACTTCGACATCTCGGCTGGACCGAGGGCTTCGCCATCTCTTCATCAACCTACTCCGGACACTTGGCGTCACTAGCCGACCAGCTCCACACGTTAGCTGGGCCGAGGGCTTTGCCTCGGCGAGCCAACCTTGCCAAAGATTACCATGCCGTCGTTTTATCGCCCATCAGGCAATGGGTGCGCGGATCAAGTCCCGATTCTGGGAATCACCTTTCTTCAGATTGCTACAACAAATAAACCAGGTGCTATTAATCCTAGTATTTTTTGCTTGTTTGGGTTCATTTTTTCCAATGAATTATTACTCTAGTTTGTCCATCTTATGTACGCAGGTCTGTCAAATGGTAGCCGCATTAACGACGGTTGCATGGTGGTTCGGTCAGTTTCCGTACATAGTCCGGCGAACGCCGCATTCGGAACTCGAACCGACCTGTGAATTCAGGCCTTGCCATGCCTTTACCGCATCACGCCACCGCCCTGCATCGATATTGACTTCGGCGCGAGGCCATATTTCTTTTATTACTCACTTTGCATAAATTATTAATTATGCAACAATTTTTTTATTACTATTATCTCTGGTTTGCACTATTTTTTGTGCACAGGAAAATGATCCAGCCGGACTTTATCTTTTGATGTCACCTCGGCTGGACGGGGGGCTTCGTCAACACTTCATTACCCCATGCCACTTCGGCATCACTCTGCCGTCCTGCATTGACCGTGCTATGTCACCACTTCGGAGTGCCGAGCTCTTTGCTCCGCCACCTCGGGACCGGCTTGGGGGATGGAACCTTGTCCCGCATCAAGCTCGGACTGCGTCGTCAATACCGAACACATTAACCAGCTAAGTTGCCTTCATGCTCAAAGTTTTAAATTTCTAACTTGTGTTCGGTTCGACCAAGCATTATACTTTTTTGGAAAAAAAGTTGCTTGTAAAATTTTTCCTTGTCCAAACTTTGTTCGCACATACTTGACGCGCTACCCGCGCTCATTATACCTGGGGGCTTCTTTAACAGAAGCTTATTAATACGGGCTTTATGCCCAACACATGTGTCACACTTCCGCATGTTCCTTATATTCACCATTATATGCATCGATTTGACTTAAGTTTTGGCCAAGCTGGGTTGCTGGCTCGTGCTTACCCCTACATTCCCGATTGTTCGGCTAGGTGGTAAAGGGAGCACCTCTGCGATTATTCTTGCTGGTCGGTCGGATGTGTACCTCAGACTGGGTGAAGCCGAAAGATAGCGTTCTTAAGGGAATACTCGGACGGTGAAATAAAAAATGATATATTACATATTAATTTACCTGACACCAGATGTTTTTCTCGCTCTTTTCGTAGTCGGACATGCACTTTAGGGCATGCCTCCCGAGAAAGGAACCCCTAATGGAACTATTCTCCCGGAAGATGTTTCTTACTAACCATGTAATATAACATAACTAGTTGGGCACTTGTCCGATAAAGCACTAATGACCCCTATGCTGGTCTCCACGCATGCCCTGGTTTTTATAACCGCGAGGGTATTCGGACACACCTGCATAATTGGGTCCAGAGGTTGAAGCGAAAAGGTCCGCTACGACAAACGATCTACAATCCGGCTAGAAGGCATTCTACATGTCACCTTACAAAGATATAGTCAACTTTTACCCAAGTCACTTGGGGGCTCTTATGTTTATTTGAGCCGTTTCATACTAAGTGTTTTTCTTCTTAGTCGTTGCAAAGTTTTTATTATTTATCACTCCTTTTTTTTCGTCACGAGTGTGCGGTCACTAGCCCGGGAGCCTAATTTCTCTCTCAAAACCGCTAGAGTTTAGTTTTCTAAACTGGCCTAATGAGAAGTACTCCGCCTTCGGGATGGGAGACTGAAGCCGTAGGCTGGCCCGCTTGAAGTCTTGAGATATGGTGTGTCATGTTAAAGCACGGCAGAAGCACTTTTTTTTCTAAACTCCAATTTTCGGATTGGCGTCGAACACTTGATCTTGTTCGGACGTCATGTTTTTACTGAAGTTTTTTGGTTTTCCAAGCTTTTGGCACTTTTAAACTATTTGTGTGTTCTCAGCACAAGTCTCGCGGTGCAATGCCAGACACCTTTAGAGATTCGGCAAAAACATTCTCGAATATTGCTATATATGCATCCGTTTAAAATTGCGTCTTCGGTCAATAGTTGGGTTGCCCGGCTCCCGCGCTTGTCTCCTACGTTCCGCTTTGTTCGGCTAGGTGTGCAAAGGGAGAACCACTGCGATTGTGCTTCCAACTCGCATGGTCAAGCACCTCAGTGGAGAAAGCCGAAAACCGATCGTCACAATAGGTGTAAACCGGTGAGCGATCCGATGACTATATTAAATGAGGGGCCATTCATAACATTGGCGAAGTGTTTACGGCTTGACCCCTCATCGCCGAACACTACCGGGGCTAGTAATCGCCTCCCAAACTAAATCCTCAATATTTTGCTCTTACATTGCAGCTGAGGTTTCATGACCATGCTTAGCATGACAACCAAAGAAAGGAACCGATAGCGGGACTATTTTCTTTGGAAGACATTTCTTCTGTTAAACGGTAATATAACATATCTCTCTGCGTACCTTTGTTTATAAAACCGTATGGCCAGATTGCCTTGTTTGTTGTAAATCTTTGCCCTCATAAAGGCTTTATAAAGTAGGGCAAACACTTCTCGGCTACTGGCCGAGGAGGTTGAAGCCGATGGTCGGTCAACAAAGTTTTGTACAATGCAGATCCGAGCATTAATGACGTAAAGTACTTGGATACATAGAGTCATTACACATAATTTGTGATTTTACTATGGATATCAATCCTTAATTCGGCCACCCGTGCCCGCATTAAGGCTCGGGGGCTACTGGGCTTCGGGCTTATTATTTACAAATATTAAAGGGCACATTGATCCTCGATCTGGTGTTGCCACCCGACCAAGATCTCGGGGCTCTTGCATTGCTTGTTCTATGCGTAAAATCTTAAGTGCAATACAGGTTTCCGAGGAGATTTTGATCCTCGGGTTGGTCGGCCGCACCCAACCTAAGTCTCGAGGTGCGAGCACGCCGCTTTTGCGTCCAAGTATTCGCCGAAGTTAGGACTTGATCCTCGTGCCGATTTGGCAAATCAACCTCGAGTCTCGGGCCGTTACTGGGATCAGCGGTCTTATGTCATCCTTCAGGTGCATCTCAGGTTTTAGACCGATACACACCTTGAGGGCTACTGGCTATATATCTCGTCAGAGAATAAATTGCGTCAATAAAAAAGATTGACCAAAAATTAGCCCACATTCGGGGTGGTGCACCACCTCGGAAGCAATTCGGCATATAGTTCGGATGCAAGTGGCTGGCTCCTTAGAGGGCATTTCCGGCATTAAGCTCGGCTAAACTCCTTCAAACTTCTTTGAACCAAGGTGATCTACGACACCTCGGATACATAGTCCAGCGTTGCAGCTCGGACACATAGTCCGGGGTTGGAGCTCGAATATAGTCCGGCGTTGGAGCTCGGATACATAGTCCGGCGTTGGAGCTCAGATATAGTCTGGCGTTGGAGCTCGGATACATTCCGGTGTTAGAGCTGGGGAGCGGTCCGGCGTTGGAGCTCGGACGCAAGAGTACGCTGCCGCCCGGGAACAACTTCAAACCCGAGGTGTGGCGTAAAAATAACAAGGCATTGATAAAGGTCGGAAACTTAAAGGGGCTCCTCGGATACCCGACGTATAAACTCGCTGAATGCATTTCGGCGATCCTCAAGATCGAAGATGAGAAGATTTGTTGAACCAGTTTTCAAGACCGGCAACCGAAGATGAAGAACAGTTCGGAAGAATCAAGGAGCGTCCCTAACTTGAAGACCGGTTCAGGGGGCTACTGACGGTGTCCTGGACTAGGGGGTACTCACCACGTCGTCCCCCAATCGGTTAGATTGGGCCGAGGACCCACAGGGCCGCATACTCATGGGCCAGTCCGGACAGGTGCCGCGTACAAGGAAGATTCCACAAGACTTGGTGATCAAGACAAGGACTCCTCCCCACCGGCGATTCGGCTAGGACTCTTGTTATCCTAGGCCTCTGGTGCATTATATAAACCAGGGCCATGCTAGTCGACATATATACAATATACAATATACAACAATCATACCATAGGCTAGCTTCTAGGGTTTAGCCTCTACGATCTCGTGGTAGATCAACTCTTGTAATACTCATATCATCAAGATCAATCAAGCAGGAAGTAGGGTATTACCTCCATAGAGAGGGCCGAACCTGGGTAAACATCGTGTCCCCTGTCTCCTGTTACCATCCGCCTTAGACGCACAGTTCGGGACCCCCTACCCGAGATCCGCCGGTTTTGACACCGACAGGGGGCATCACCCCGGTCGGAGCGCCAGTAATTCATGACTATAGTGAGTGGTCATATCACAAGTCTTTCCAGCAGTAATGTGCCGTCAAATCGCACAGCCCCACTCGCTCACCCTCCTTGCCTCTCTGTCAAACCACCTACCCGAAAACTGCCGCCACAGACGCCTGAGAAAAGCCCCAAGACTCAACTTTTAACTACGCGAAAATAGTTCGAGCTTGTTCGTTCTATATAAATACAATACTTACTGTATGTTTATTCACCCGTGGGGTTGTTCAATGAATGGAGGGGCGGGGAACACAAGTGAACAATACTGTAGTACTACTAGTAGTAAGTAGGAGTCGTACAGTAGTCACCTTAAATAGAGAGTTTCTTTTCTTTAATGCCACGTACACAAATTGAAACGCTTGTTGTGGAGAGAAAAAAAGATAATCACTCCACTATATATGGACGCAGGGGCTTGAGCTCTTTCTTTACTAGGGTTGCTCTTTTCATTCTCTCATCCTCTCCAGATATAAAGAAGACAGCGGTAGCGACATTTTCTCTCTGATCACAGCTGTTCACAGATCCGGCCGGATCCCTTCAGCCGGTGTGTGTAGAGGACTAAAAGGTGCATCATTCACGCGGTCATCACCGCCGAGGGAGGAAACCCACAGCTGCCAGAGGGGCCCGATCCTCTGCCCGTGCCGTTCTCTCCGATACAGCGCCGGCTCGGGAGGTCTCTGACCCTTCTTCCTCCGTGTCGTATTGTCCGCAGATCTGACCTGCCGCCGCCGACATCCCGGAGACCCTCAGGTATAAGTTCTTCGAAAGCAGCCTTGCTCTACTGCCCCAGCTCCCCACGTGTCTGCATGTGCATCTTTTTCTACTCCCATCAGCTCTTCCAAAGCCACCTAAATTTTTAGTATTATTAGAGGTAAAGCTACTTCATGCATTCGAATCTAGGGCTTTGTTCAAACAATGAAGAAAGGGGGCAAAGTTGTAGCATGAATCTAGGACTTGATTCAAAGAGTAAATAATATGGTGAAAGTAGTAGAGACCGGATACCCAACCGGTCTCTTGGTTGAAAAGGGAAATAATGGGAAAACGCAGTACAAACTGGATAAGGAACAGATCTATTATTGGTTGAAAAAAGGATAGAAAGTGGCGGTGGTGGACAAGTCAATGAGTATGTCCAGGATTAGATTTGCTGCCATCACATAGTAAAAGGTCTCGAGGATTAGATTTGCTGCCCTCACATAGTAAAAGGTCTCAGGATTAGATTTGCTGCCCTCACATAGTAAAAGGTCTCAGGATTAGATTTGCTGCCCTCACATAGTAAAAGGTCTCCAGGATTAGATTTGCTGCCCTCACATAGTAAAAGGTCTCCAGGATTTGGTTTGCTGCCCTCACATAGTAAAAGGTCTCTAGGATTAGATTTGCTGCCCTCACATAGTACAAGGTCTCCATGATTAGGTTTGCTGCCCTCACATAGCATGAACAAACTCGGCATCACCACTTTATGCCTCCTTGTAGGTACATTGTGCTGATGCGTCCACTGTCGCATGTCCTTATACCAACCTTTTGCCATTGTTAATGTAAGGGCACATGTAAAATGAAGCGATCACATTGTTACCTTAGGGACATGTCTAACAAGTGTTATTGTTAATCTAATGCCTCCAGTGATAAGATGCAATTAAACTGTGTTACAAATGGCACTCCTGCTGTTTTCCCCAGTATGATAAGTAAGTTGCTCCTTTGGCCTGCTGAGTGTCCTGGTGTCCCCACGGTCCCATGCCCTTAAACCAACTCTTTAGCTGCTGTTGATTTACTATCTGGTAAACAAGCAATGCCACCATTAAAGTAATCCCATATTTGAGGAATCTCATTGTTGATCATAATGCTTCTGGTAACATGAAGCATTGCTGACGTTTTAAAATTTCTATAGTCCTTGCGTGATTTCCATGAACATAATTAAGATGCTTATTTTCATTTTGTATATGTTTCGTATATTCTTATTGACCAGCAACTGTTTACTTTCTATCTTTCTGTGCAGATAGGGATATCCATTTCACCTTGTTGCTATTGTGACCTTTTGGTGAACTGCACAAAACACTTTTTTTGGAAGGAGTGTCTTGTGCAGTTCAACTAAAATGTCACGTGGGCAACATCTCTCAATTTTGGTGGAACTGCACAAAATGGTGATAGGAGTTTCCAAAATCTCCGTCAAGTTCTCACGGGTAATCTCAGCAACATTTTATTAGCCTTTGCAAGATGGAGCCGTCACTGTCACCACAATGGCACTTTATTTTAGTGGAACTGCACAAAAGGATAAGAAAATTATAGTTGCACCTTACATGAGCCGGACAGCCAACCTTAATGTTCCTCAATTTTAGTGCAACTACTAAAGAAGAACCTGCCAACTCACAAGAGCAAGTACTTCTTGCTAGCTGAATGATGCAATCTTTGCTTCATTTCAGGTGAATCAGAGAAAAAGGCGCATGAATTGAATCATGGAACTCGAGGCAGACTTCATCCAAGTAGAGCTGGAGGTTGAGTTCAAGGAGGCCGCTATTAAAGCGAAATCATGCTCTCCTGTCTCCTTGTTTGTGTTGTGCAAACATGCTGTGCAAACAGGAATACTCAACTACAGATGTTGTGACGGTCAAGAGCATTCGCCAAGTTCTTCGATTGAATGACATGGCTAGCAGAGATGGATTTAATCCCGATATTCACTTTATCAAAAGGCTCTAATGGGTTGGTTCTGAATCTTGCAAGCTGGGAATCAGTGAGATGTGTAGGCATCTTTGTTGTACTTATTATTTGAATCTTATTTGTTGGTTCTGAATCTTGCAAGTCGGGAATCAATGAGATGTGTAGGCATCTTTGTTGTACTTATTATTTGGATCTTATTTGTTGGTTTTGAATCTTGCAAGCTGGGAATCAATGAGATGTGTAGGCATCTTTGTTGTACTTATTATTTGGATCTTATTTGTTGGTTCTGAATCTTGCAAGCTGGGAAACACGGCATGATGATGCAGAGGACAACAACCATAACAAAAAGTTCAAACTTGGTAGTATTATCTTTGTGAAAGTGCGACAAATGTCTGATCGTAAAGGCCCCGAGAATAGTAATTCTAATTGTTGTGCATGTTGATCCTGTGGCACTGATAGAACGAGCGAATGCATTGCTTGTTTTAAGTATAAATTTCTATTAAAGCTAATTAAATTTAAGTAAAGTGACCACTAACTCCTGTTATTATAGTACCAATACAGACCCGCTCGTGAACCGATGTGTGGCCAAGAGTGCATCTTCTGTCGGGCGTGCAGTGGACGAGGGAGGGGTAGTAACTGTTGTCGCTTGTACACACTCAGCTTACTATTGAATCCAGTTCCCCAAGAGCTGAAAAACGAACTGCTGCCGCCGCCTACACACTCGTTCACTCGAAGAGACTCCAATGGCGATCCGAGGGTGAGCTCGCTTGGATATGGACTTCAGCAAGGAGTTCCCCTTTGAGTTCGCCGTTCAGTCCTATGGCTGCACCAAGTTGAATGTGATGTACACCAACGATACGTACTCGGTGAAGCTACGCCTGCGCCTCGGTCCTATGGTTGCACCAGGTTACGGAGCATTCGCCCGTTTCATCGGCAGCGCCGATTGCACCTTCGCTACGGTGGAGAGAAGGAAGAACGCGACGATTCGCCATCTGGTGCAACAAGCTTGTCGACATCCGGAAGCAATACAAGATCATCGAACGGGCAGAGAAGGACTCCGTGGTTGACCTTGCCGAGACCATCATCGACCCACGACACGCCAACATGAAAGAAGACGACCTAAAAACGTGGGAGGTACCTCTCAATCTAGCCTACATAACCTACGCGGCCAAGGACGACACGCATGCTACGACATGTACAGGCAGATCTTGGACATGAGGGCGCGGTTCCGCTTCTCAGTAACCGGATTTAGTACACGGACAGCCGCAGCATCATGATCAAGCGTGCCAGGAAGGTCTAGATGTTGTACTTTATCTGTTTATAAGCACCTTTATCATCTGAGTGTTTCATGCATTAGCCTATGTGTTCTAATTAACTGTTTTGTCCGAAATATTTCTTTTAAGAACCCATTAACCTGATTGCTTTTTTAGTGGCTATTTGCTTATGTATGTAAACTAGTTCACTTGTCCGTAAAAAAAACTAGTTCACTCGCCTGCCATGCTTTGAATCTCCTTCCTCCCAACATATTCCCTCCTCGTGGACCCAAAGAGGTCTGAATTTTCTCCCACTTTCTTTTTTGATGTAAACTGAGTTTTCTCCCAAGATTTTCCCTAGAACCAACTCAACTGTCCCACGTCTAGCCTAAAAAATAATAATACCCCACGTACTATTAACTCATCAAATTAAAATGATATTTTATTTTGTAAGTTGAATACAAAATAATAATAATAATTGTTTATATATAACTTGGCAAGTTAACTCCTAGTGATTGCGTACATAAGCTTGCAAAGATTTTACTGACGTGCAATCATGTGTTTATGTTTTTATAACATTTCTCCGTCTAGCCCAACATGATATTTTCACCCAGCCCAGCAAGTCCGCGGATTTCAGGAAAAATGCAAATGGGATTTAAACGGGCTGCATAGATGCTACATCATTGTTTCACCCAGCCCACCTAATGGACTAAAAAACAAATGGACTGGCTGGCATGTGGGCCAGTAGGTCGAAGCCTAAGAAGGCGTTGGATTTACATCCAATGGCCGACATTCTTCTTCAATCTCTCGTCTTCTTCCCCCAGCCATGCCTGAACCGCCTGCTCCAGCCTTTGGCGTCCAGCGGCATTATTTTGCGCTCCTCGGCGAAACGCTACCCCGCCGACGGCCAGGCCATCCCTCCACTCCGTACCTCCTGTTATTCTCTACCGAGTGTAGGCCCACCCTGCACCCGAACCAGTCAAGTTTCCCACTCCTATCCGTCTGCGACTCCACTGCGCGTCAACCCCATCTCCGGGTCGTTCCAGTATGGGGCCTCGCCGACGTCCACAGCCTCGGTGCGCTTTCGGGCGTGGCGTGGTCAACATATCTGAGAGTCATCGGAAGAGGATTGTACGTGGAGAGCTCGACGGCTGGGACCCACGAGGTCCATGGTCGCGCAGGAAAGTTCCTCCTTATTACGCCTTTGACGTTACCTTTATGCGTGGGAAGGGCTTCTGTATTTTGCAAAAAAAACGTTCTCCCTATGACAGGTCGGACCCACCAGCTATATCTTTGCACGCAAAGTGCCTCCTTATTACGCACAAAAAAATGAATACCCCCTGCTAGCTGGGACCCACCATAGTGGGTGGCTGACTTGTGGGCCTACTAAGTTGACGAGGATGGAGGGCATTGTCAACTTAGTCAATATGAGCGATTCTAGCTCCAGTGACCGTACGATGTCCATCCAACGGCCATAGTGCTTCTTCAACCTCTGGTCCTCTTGCTCCAGCCGCCCGAAGCAAAGACCGGTCGTGCCGCGTGCTCCTGCCTCTCGTGGCGGCTGTGATGCATGGATGCCTCACCGCCCCTACTACTCCCACCGCTGGCCTAGGATATCCCTTTACTCACCCACACCCTGTTATTCTGGCGGCGACGGCGGCCTCACGCCGCATGACAACCAAAGGAACCCTCGTACTCCTCTCCCCGTGGGCATCCACTGCTGCATCTTCCCCGGCTCCGCATCATCCCCTTCCTAGGCCTCGCCGTCGTCCACCGCCTTGGTGCTCTCGGGACGGCGAGGTCAATGTGGTCCACAACCGACTTCCATCGGAAGAGTACTGTACGTGGAGAGGCTGACAGCTGGGTCCACGGCCACAGCCCAATTTTTTCTGATTTGCCAAGTAAGTCGCTTTGTCAGGCCTGTTGGGCTGCAAATCTTTCAAGACGAGGAGAGCTTCATTCGACTGGCCGAGAAAATGTCCTATCAGTAATGAGAAATGGGATGTACATTATTAAAACACATCAAACCGGCAATTAGTTTCAAATATCTTTTTTTCATTTCGAGATTTTAAATTACATTAATTTTTATGCGTGGAGAATTTGTTGGATTTTATATTGATATACATTTATTTTTAATATCAGTTTGAATGTGAGTCGAAATTTCAGGATTAAAAACAGTTCGGACCGCACCGAAATGTGCAAAATTTCGTATAATTTTTTAACCATGGCCACAATATGGGCTGTAATGCTAACAAAAAGAATATGGGCTCCAAAAAAACCTTAAGAATTAGCAAATGGGCTATAAATTATTAGAAATAATGGCAGATGGGTTGTATGCTATTTTCCACAGATTTGAGGCTTTCCTAAAAAAAGGTTGACGCACAAGCAGTGACTATTGGATGTCCATCGAACGCCCGTCGTGCTTCTTCAATCTCTGCTCTTCCTGCTCCAGCCGCTCAAACAAGTGCCGGTGGGACTGCCTGCTCCCTCCTCCCCGCGGGGTTGTAAGCCTTGTGAGCCTCACCGCCCCATCGTACTCCCATCGCTGGCCTAGCCATTCCTCTACTCACCCACACCTGCTGTTATTCCCCGGCGACGGCAGACAAACCAGTAAACCCTCGTACAGTCGTACTCCCCTCCGCGTGGGAAACAACTGTCGAGTCTTCCCTGCCTCCGTGTCGTTCCATTCCTAGGCCTCGTTGTCGTCCACCGCCCTGGTGCTCTCTGCGCGGCCTGGTCAACATGGTCAACGACTGACATGCATCTGAAGTGGACTGTACGTGGAGAGGCTGACAGCTGGGTCCACGGCCGCATGCAAGGAAATGCCTCCTTATTACGTGCAAAATAATGATTCCTCCACCTGACATCAGGGACCCATCGAAAGGGCCTCTGTATTTCATGAAAAAACGCTATCGCCCGACAGCTCGGACCCACCGGCTATCTCTTCGCACGCAAGGAAGTGCCTCCTTATTACGCACAAAAATGAATATTCCCCACGCCATTTGGGACCCGGTATAGTGGCAGGCTGACTTGTGGGCCTACTAAGTTGACAGGGACGGAGGGCTTTGTCAACTTAGTCAATATGCACGATTCTATCTCCAGTGACCGTACGATGTCCATCCAACGGCCGTAGTGCTTCTTCAACCTTTGGTCTTCTTGCTCCAACCGCCCAAACCAGCGCCGGTCGTACCTCGTGCTCCTGCCTCCCGTGGCCGGCTACGATGCGGCGGAGGCCTCACCGCCCCCTACTACTCCCACCGCTGGCCAGGCCATCGCTCTACTCACCCACACCCCCTGTTATTCTGCAGCGACGGCAGCCTCACACCACAGCGAACCAGTGAACCCTCGTACTCCTCTACGCGTGGGCATCCACTGCGGCGTCTTCCCCCGCTCCGCATCGCCCCCTTCCTAGGCCTCACCGTCGTCCACCGCCCTGGTGCTCTCGGCGCGGGATGGTCAACGTGGTCAAGGAACGGCTTCCATCAGACGATGGATCAGACGTGGAGAGGTCGATACCGGGGTCCACGGCCGCAGCAAGGAAGTGCCTCCTTATTACGTGCATAATAATTATTACTCCACCTGACAGCGGGGACCCATCGGACGGGCCATCTTATTTCGCTAAAAAAATGTTTGCCCCTGACTGCTGGGACCCACCAGCTACATCTTCGCACACAAGGAAGTGCATCCGGGAAAAAAAACAATTCGCCCCCCAGATTGATGGGACCCACCAGCTACATTTTATCAGGCAAGGAAGTGCCTGACAGTCGGAACCCACCTGGTCGAAGCGTACGTAGCGTTGTCATTCTGGTCAGGAACGCGTATGTACATATATACTCGTGGATGTAGAGGCACGCACGTAGCATGTACACGTACGTACAACGGCCAGGGTGCAAGAAAGAAAATACGGCCACGTATGTGTACATACGAGCGGGGTCTCGAACGACTACTCGCGCATACGTACTGTTGGGGAACGTAGTAATTTCAAAAAATTTCCTATGCACACGCAAGACCATGGTGATGGCATAGCAACGAGAGGGGAGAGTGTCTGTCCACGTACCCTCGTAGACCGAAAGCGGAAGCGTTATAACAACGCGGTTGATGTAGTCAGACGTCTTCACGATCCGACCGATCCAAGCACCGAACGTACGGCACCTCCGAGTTACGCACACGTTCAGCTCGATGGCGATCCCGGACTCCGAAACAGCAAAGAGTAGTGGATGAGTTACGTCAGCACGACGGCGATGTGACGATGATGATGATCCACCGAAGCAGGGATTCGCCTAAGCTCCGAGACGATATTACTTCTCAGGCGCAGGGCTTCGCCTTAAGCTCATGACGATATGACCAAGTGGAATATGGTGGAGGGGCACCGCAAACGGCTAAGGAATGATCCGTAGATCAACTTGTGTGTCATGGGGTGCCCCCGCCTCAGATATATAAAGGAGCAAGGGGGGGTGCGGCCAGCCCAAGGGGGGCGCGCCTGGAGGAGTCCTACTCCCACCGGGAGTAGGACTCCCCCCGCTTTCCTAGTTGGATTAGGAGTGGAGGAGGGGGAAGAGGGAAGGCGCCGCCTCTCTCCTAGTCCTATTCGGACTAGAGGGGAGGGCGCGGCCTGCCCTGGCCGGCCCTTCCTCTTCTCCCTATGGCCCATCAAGGCCCATAGACCCCCGGGGGGGTTCCGGTAACCCCCCGGTGTTCCGGTAACCCCCCGGTGTTCCGGTAACTTCCTGTTTTCATTCGGAACCTTTCCGAAGTCCAAACATAGGCTTCCAATATATCAATCTTTATGTCTCGACCATTTCGAGACTCCTCGTCATGTCCGTGATCACATCCGGGACTCGAACAACCTTCGGTACATCAAAACTTATAAACTCATAATGAATCACATCGAAAAGTTTAAGCGTGCGGACCCTACGGGTTCGAGAACTATGTAGACATGACCTAGAACCATTCTCGGTCAATAACCAATAGCGGAACCTGGATGCCCATATTGGTTCCTACATATTCTACGAAGATCTTTATCGGTCAAACCGCATAACGACATACGTTGTTCCCTTTGTCATCGGTATGTTACTTACCCGAGATTCGATCCTCGGTATCCAATACCTAGTTCAATCTCGTTACCGGTAAGTCGCTTTACTCGTTCCATAATACATCATCTCACAACTAACTCATTAGTTGCAATGCTTGCAAGGCTTATGTGATGTGTATTACCGAGAAGGCCCAGAGATACCTATCCGACAATCGGAGTGACAAAACCTAATCTCGAAATACGCCAACCCAACAAGTACCTTTGGAGACACCTGTAGTACTCCTTTATAATCACCCGATTACGTTGTGACGTTTGATAGTACCCAAAGTGTTCCTCCGGTAAACGGGAGTTGCATAATCTCATAGTTACAGGAACATGTATAGGTCATGAAGAAAGCAATAGCAATATACTAAACGATCAAGTACTAAGCTAACGGAATGGGTCATGTCAATCACATCATTCTCCTAATGATGTGATCCCATTAATCAAATGACAACACATGTCTATGGTTAGGAAACATAACCATCTTTGATCAATGAGCTAGTCTAGTAGAGGCATACTAGTGACTATCTGTTTGTCTATGTATTCACACATGTATTATGTTTCCGGTTAATACAATTCTAGCATGAATAATAAACATTTATCATGATATAAGGAAATAAATAATAACTTTATTATTGCCTCTAGGGCATATTTCCTTGATCTCCGACTTGCACTAGAGTCAATAATCTAGATTACACAAGAATGATTCTAACACCCATGGAGTCTTGGTGCAGATCATGTTTTGCTCGTGGAAGAGGCTTAGTCAACGGGTCCGCAACATTCAGATCCGTATGTATTTTGCAAATCTCTATGTCTCCCACTTGGACTTGGTCCGAATGGAATTGAAGCGTCTCTTGATATGCTTGGTCCTCTTGTGAAATCTAGATTCCTTTGCCAAGGCAATTGCACCATATTATCACGAGAAGATCTTCATTGGTCCCGATGCACTAGGTATGACACCTAGATCGGAAATGAACTCTTTCATCCAGACTCCTTCATTTGCTGCTTCAAGCAGCTATGTACTCCGCTTCACATGTAGATCCCGACCACGACGCTTTGTTTAGAACTGCACCAACCGACAGCTCCACCGCTTAATAAAACACGATCCGGGTTTGCGATTTAGAATCGTCGGTATCTGTGTCAAAGCTTGCATCGACGTAACCATTTACGACTAGCTCTTTGTCACCTCCTTATACGAGAAACATATCCTTAGTCCTTTTCAGGTATTTCAGGATGTTCTTGACCATGTCGATGATCCACCTGGATTACTTTGGTACCTTCCTGCCAAGCTTATCGCTAAGCATACGCCGTGTCCGGTACACAAGATTGAATACATGATAGAGCCTATGGCTGAGGCATAGGAACATCTTTCATTTTCTCTCTATCTTCTGCCGTGGTCGGGCATTGAGTCCGACTCAATCTTACACCTTGTAATACAGGTAAAAAACCTTTCTTTGCTGATCCATTTTGAACTTCTTCAAAACTTTATCAAGGTATGTGCTTTGTGAAAGTCCAATTAAGCGTCTTGATCTATCTCTATAGATCTTGATGCCCAATATGTAAGCAGCTTCACCGAGGTCTTTCATTGAAAAACTTTTATTCAAGTATCCTTTTATGCTATCCAGAAATTCTATATCATTTCCAATCAATAATATGTCGTCCACATATAATATCAGAAAAGCTACAGAGCTCCCACTCACTTTCTTGTAAATACAGGGCTTCTCCAAAAGTCCGTATAAAACCATATGCTTTGATCACACTATCAAAGCGTTTATTCCAACTCCGAGAGGCTTGCAGGACCATAAATTGATCGCTGGAGCTTGCACACTTTGTTAGCACCCTTTGGATCAACAAAACCTTCTGGTTGCATCATATACAACTCTTCTTCTAGAAATCCATTCAAGAATGCAGTTTTTTACATCCATTTGCCAAATTTCATAATCATAAAATGCGGCAATTGCTAACATGATTCGGACAGACTTAAGCATCGCTACGGGTGAGAAAGTCTCATCGTAGTCAACCCCTTGAACTTGGCGATCACCTTTCGCAACAAGTCGAGCTGTGTCGACAGTTATATTACCATCCGCGTCAGTCTTCTTCTTAAAGATCCATTTATTCTCAATGGCTTGCCGATCATCGGGCAAGTCAACCAAAGTCCATACTTTGTTCTCATACATGGATCCCATCTCAGATTTCATGGCTTCCAGCCATTTCATGAATCTGGGCTCACCATCGCTTCTTCATAGTTTGTAGGTTCGCCATGGTCAAGTAACATGACTTCCGAATAGGATTACCGTACCACTGCAGTGCGTATTTTATTCTGGTTGACCTCTGGTTCAAGAGCAACTTGATCTGAAGTTTCATGATCAACATCATTAGTTTCCTCACTAATTGGTGTAGTTGTCACAGGAACCGTTTCTTGTGATGAACTACCTTCCAATAAGGGAGCAGATATAGTTATCTCATCAAGTTCTACTTTCCTCCCACTCACTTCTTTCGAGAGAAACTCCTTCTCTAGAAAGGATCCAAATTTAGCAACGAAAATCTTGCCTTCAGATCTGTGATAGAAGGTGTACCCAACAGTCTCCTTTGGGTATCCTATTAAGACACATTTCTCCGATTTGGGTTCTAGCTTATCAGGTTGAAGTTTCTTCACATAAGCATCGCAGCCCCAAACTTTAAGAAACGACAACTTTGGTTTCTTGCCAAACCACAGTTCATATGGTGTCGTCTCAACGGACTTAGATGGTGCCCTATTTAACGTGAATGCGGCCGTCTCTAAAGCATATCCCAAAACGATAGCGGTAATTCAAGAAGAGACATCATAGATCGCACCATATCAAGTAAAGTACGACACTGACGTTCGGACACACCATTTCTCCGTGGTGTTCTGTGGCGTGAGTTGCGTAAACTATTCCACATTGTTTCAAATGTAAACCAAACTCGTAACTCAAATATTCTCCTCCACGATCAGATCGTAGAAACTTTATTTTCTTGTTACGATGATTTTCCACTTCACTCTGAAATTCTTTGAACTTTTCAAATGTTTCAGATTTGTGTTTCATTAAGTAGATATACCCATATCTGCTCAAATCATCTGTGAAGGTGAGAAAATAACGATACCCGCCAAGGCGTGCCTCAACATTCATTGGACCACAAACATCGGTATGTATGATTTCCAACAAATCAGTTGCTCGCTCCATAGTTCCGAGAACGCGGCGTTTTGGTCATCTTGCCCATGAGGCATGGTTCGCAAGTACCAAGTGATTCATAATCAAGTGATTCCGAAGCCCATCAAGATGGAGTTTCTTCATGCGTTTACATCGATATGACCTAAACGGCAATTACCACAAATAAGTTGCATTATCATTATCAACTCTGCATCTTTTGGTTTCAACACTATGAATATGTGTATTACTACTATCGAGATTCAATAAAATAGACCATTCTTCAAGGGTGCGTGACCATAAAAGATATTACTCATATAAATAGAACAACCATTATTCTCTCGATTTAAATGAATAACCGTCTCGCATCAAACAAGATCCAGATATAATGTTCATGCTCAACGCTGGCACCAAATAACAATTATTTAGGTCTAAAACTAATCCCGAAGGTAGATGTAGAGGTAGCGTGCCGACCGCGATCACATTGACTTTGGAACCGCTTCCCACGCCAAGATCGTCACCTCGTCCTTTGCGGTTGCTCGTCTATTCCGTCGTTCCCCTGTTTCGAGTTGCAAATATTAGCAATGTAACCGGTATCAAATACCTGTGTGCTACTACGAGCTCTAGTAAGGTACACATCAATAACATGTATATCACATATACCTTTGTTCACCTTGCCATCCTTCTTATCCGCCAAAATACTTGGGGCAGTTCCGCTTCCAAAGGTGTCCAAATTGCTTGCGGTAAAACACTCGATTCGTGCTTAGGTCCAGACTTGGGTTTCTTCTCTTGAGCAGCAACTTTCTTGCTGTTCTTTTGAAGTTTCACTTCTTCTTTCCTTTGCCCTTTTTCTTGAAACTAGTGGTCTTGTTGACCATCAACACTTGATGCTCTTTCTTGATTTCTACCTCCGCAGCTTTTAGCATTGCGAAGAGCTCGGGAATTGTTTTGGTCATCCCTTGCATGTTATAGTTCATCACGAAGCTCTTGTAGCTTGGTGGCAGTGATTGGAGAATTCTGTCAATGACACTATCATCCGGAAGTGTAAATCCCAGTTGAATCAAGTGATTATTATACCCAGACATTTTGAGTATATGTTCACTGACAGAACTATTCTCCTCCATCTTGCAGCTATAGAACTTATTGGAGACTTCATATCTCTCAATCCGTGCATTTGCTTGAAATATTAACTTCAACTCCTGGAACATCTCATATGCTCCATGACGTTCAAAACATCGTTGAAGACCCGGTTCTAAGACGTAAAGCATGGCACACTGAACTATCGAGTAGTCATCAGCTTTGATCTGCCAGACGTTCACAACTTCCGCATAGCTCCTGCAAGAGCCTGGCACCCAGCGGTGCTTCCAGGACGTAATTCTTACGTGCAGCAATGAGGATAATCCTCGTTACGGACCCAGTCCGTGTAATTGCTACCATCATCTTTCAACTTTGCTTTCTCAAGGAACGCATTAAAATTCAACGGAACAACAAAGACGAGCCATCTATCTACAAAGAAACATAGACAAGCAAAAAATACTATCGGTACTAAGTTCATGATATTTTGAAGTTTAATTAATCATATTAAAACCTCCCACTTAGACAGACATCTCTCTAGTCATCTAAGTGATTACGTGATCCAAATCAACTAAACCATGTCCGATCATCACGTGAGATGGAGTAGTTTAATTGGTGAACATCACTATGTTGATCATATATTCTATATGATTCACGCTCGACCTTTCGGTCTCCGTGTTCCGAGGCCATATCTGTTATATGCTAGGCTCGTCAAGTTTAACCTGAGTATTCTGCGTGTGCAACTGTTTTGCACTCGTTGTAGATGGACGTAGAACTTATCACACCCGATCATCACGTGGTGTCTGGGTACTACGAACTTTTAGCAACGTTGCATACTCAGGGAGAACACTTCTTGATAATTTTAGTGAGAGATCACCTTATAATGCTACCGTCAATCAAAGCAAGATAAGATGCATAAAGGATAAACATCACATGCAATCAATATAAGTGATATGATATGGTCATCATCATCTTGTGCTTGTGATCTCCATTGTCAAGCACCGCCATGATCACCATCGCCACCGGGCGCCGACACCTTCATCTCCATCGTAGCATCGTTGTCGCCTCGCCAACTATTGCTTCTACGACTATCGCTACCACTTAGTGATAAAGTAAAGCAATTACATGGCGCTTGCATTTCATACAATAAAGCGACAACCATATGGCTTCGCCAGTTGCCGATAACTCGGTTACAAAACATGATCATCTCATACAATAAAATATAGCATCACGCCTTGACCACATCACATCACAACATGCCCTGCAAAAAACAAGTTAGACGTCCTCTACTTTGTTGTTGCAAGTTTTACGTGGCTGCTACGGGCTGAGCAAGAACCGTTCTTACCTACGCATCAAAACCACAACGATAGTTTGTCAAGTTGGTGCTGTTTTAACCTTCGCAAGGACCGGGCGTAGCCACACCTCGGTTCAACTAAAGTGAGAGAAACCGACACCCGCCGTCACCTTTAAGCAACTAGTGCTCAAGCGGTGAAACCAGTCTCGCGTCAACAGACGCGTAATGTCGGTCCGGCCGCTTCATCTCACAATACCGCCGAACCAAAGTATGACATGCTGGTAAGCGGTATGACTTATATCGCCCACAACTCACTTGTGTTCTACTCGCACATGACATCAACGCATAAAACCAGGCTCGGATGCCATTGTTGGGGAACGTAGTAATTTCAAAAAATTCCCACGCACACGCAAGACCATGGTGATGGCATAGCAACGAGAGGGAGAGTGTCCGTCCACGCACTCGTGAGACCGAAAGCGGAAGCGTTATAACAACGCGGTTGATGTAGTCGACGCCTTCACGATCCGACCGATCCAAGCACCGAACGCGTGCGGCACCTCCGGAAGTTCTGCACACGCTCAGCTCGATGACGATCCCGGACTTCGATCCAGCAAAGTGTCGGGATGAGTTCCGTCAAGACGACGGGCGTGGTGACGATGATGATGCTCCACCGACGCAGGGCTTCGCCTTAAGCTCCGCAACGATATGACTTCTCCGCGCAGGCTTCGCTTAAGCTCCGCGACGATATGACCGAAGTGGAATATGGTGGAGGGGGCACCGCACACGGCTAAGGAACGCCTCCGTAGATCAACTTGTGTGTGTCATGGGGTGCCCCTACCCCGTATATAAAGGAGCAAGGGGGGGTGTGGCCAGCCCAAGGGGGGCGCGCCTGGAGGAGTCCTACTCCCACCGGGAGTAGGACTCCCCCCCTTTCCTAGTTGGATTAGGATTGGAGGAGGGGGAAGAGGGAATGGGGGTGCCGCCTCTCTCCTTGTCCTATTCGGACTAGAGGGGAGGGGCACGCGCCTGCCCTGGCCGGCCCTTCCTCTTCTCCCTATGGCCCATCAAGGCCCATAGACCCCGGGGGTTCCGTAACCCCCAGTGCTCCAGAACTTCCTGTTTTCATTCGAACCTTTCCAAGTCCAAACATAGGCTTCCAATATATCAATCTTTATGTCTCGACCATTTCGAGACTCCTCGTCATGTCCGTGATCACATCCGGGACTCCGAACAACCTTCGGTACATCAAAACTTATAAACTCATAATGAACTGTCATCGAAAAGTTTAAGCGTGCGGACCCTACGGGTTCAAGAACTATGTAGACATGACCTAGAACCATTCTCGGTCAATAACCAATAGCGGAACCTGGATGCCCATATTGGTTCCTACATATTCTACGAAGATCTTTATCGGTCAAACCGCATAACGACATACGTTGTTCCCTTTGTCATCGGTATGTTACTTACCCGAGATTCGATCGTCGGTATCCAATACCTAGTTCAATCTCGCTATCGTAAGTCTCTTTACTCGCTCCATAATACATCATCTCACCACTAACTCATTAGTTGCAATGCTTGCAAGGCTTATGTGATGTGTATTACCGAGAAGGCCCAGAGATACCTATCCGACAATCGGAGTGACAAAACCTAATCTCGAAATACGCCAACCCAACAAGTACCTTTGGAGACACCTGTAGTACTCCTTTATAATCACCCGATTACGTTGTGACGCTTTGGTAGTACCCAAAGTGTTTCTCCGTAAACGGAGTTGCATAATCTCATAGTTACAGGAACATGTATAGGTCATGAAGAAAGCAATAGCAATATACTAAACGATCAAGTGCTAAGCTAACGGAATGGGTCATGTCAATCACATCATTATCCTAATGATATGATCCCATTAATCAAATGACAACACATGTCTATGGTTAGGAAACATAACCATCTTTGATCAATGAGCTAGTCTAGTAGAGGCATACTAGTGACTATCTGTTTGTCTATGTATTCACACAAGTATTATGTTTCCGGTTAATACAATTCTAGCATGAATAATAAACATTTATCATGATATAAGGAAATAAATAATAACTTTATTATTGCCTCTAGGGCATATTTCCTTCACGTACGGCCAGGGCTCGTGTACATGGCTGGGTCGGAATGGAGAAACAGCGTTGTCGTCGTGTTCATGGGGTGGCAATGGAATGCGTCGAGTTCATGGGGAGGCAACGGAATGTGTCGTGTTCATCGGAGGCAACGGAACGCATGGGAGCCACCGGCTGGGTCGGAATGGAATGTGTGGTTGTGTTCATCGGGAGGGCTTGGACGGAACAGGCGATGGAAATGAGGACTAGCGTACCGCACAACGGAGGAAACGGACCTCCTATGTTCGGAACGGGGTCCTATTGATCGGAGGGTCCGGCGCATCGCAAAAGCGGAGGAAACGGACCTCCTACGGTCAAAACAGGGGTCATGTTGATCGGGAGGGTGTGGCATCGCCAAAACGGATTTAAACGGACCTCCTACGGTCGAAACGGGGGTCCTGTTGATCGAGAGGGGTGTGGTGTACCGCAAACGGACGAAACAGACTTGTGTTGGAGCGCTACGGTCGAAATGGGGGTCCTATTCATCGGGAGGGGTGTGGCGTACCGCAAAACGGGACTCCACGGGATATTGTTCATCCCCACCGTCTACCTCCTCCAGCCTCCACGGGCTACCGTCGACCTCCTCGGGCCTCCACGGGCTCCTGTTTATCCAGCCTCCACCGCGCTACTCCGCCGGCCATCGCTCAACCACCCTCCACCGCTTCACTGCTCATCCGCCCTCCACACCACGGGTCCTGTTCAACCACCCTCCACGGGCACCCCTCCACCGCTTATCGCTCATCCACCCTCCACCACACCACGGGTCCTGTTCATCCAGAGGAAACGCCACCGCCAATCGCTCATCCAAAACCCCCGCAACGCCATCGCTCATCCAAGAGGCAGGATCGATCGGCTTTAGTTAGCAGCAGAGCGGCGAATCGCTTGATCGGGTTCAATTAACAGCCATCGATCGATCGCCGGGTTCAAGAACGCCAGCGTAGCCTGCAGTGCAATCGCTCGGGTTCAGTTAGATCCCAACGCCTCGCTCGGGTTCAGTTAGAGCCAACGCCTTGCACACACGCGCGTACGTGTATGAGAGAAACGCGCATCGCTCGGCCCCGACCTCCCATCGTAACCGGGAACTCCCCAAAATTTTCCTCGCCCTCGCTTCTACCATAGTTTTTTTCCGTCATGGATGGCCGAAAGAATGTCATGCAGCTGCGTCTCTGGCCTGCCCAGGACGAAAAGCCCATTTTGTGTCATGATTTTTTGTCATAGAAGTAGGAGCCCACCACATCTATGATGATATCGGGTTTTGTCACAATTATCGTCATAGAAGTGTTATATGTATGACAGAAAAAAATTTCGTTCGGCCCAAAATGTCACGGATGTGTCTTTTTTTTGTACTGCAATATCCCGTGTTTGGTCATCATTGCTCCTCTCCATGTTCGCACTCATGGTTTTAAAATCTCAACATGGCAAGAAAAATATACTACTAGTAATACTCGCGCATCTTGTGGGCAACATTAAAGCACTCTGCCCGCCATGTTAGAGCATCTCCAACAGAATCAAGAACGCCGGGCGCTTTAAAAAGCGCCATAAAGGCCGAGATCGAGAAGTAGAGACTAGAGAGTAGAGGATAGTTCTCCGGCATAGATAGATAAAAAATAATTCAACTACTCTCGCCGACTCGACTCGATGATGTCCTCCTCCGACGTCTGACTGTAGGCGTGAAGATACCGATCGTCGTCGGATTCCCACGGCGACACTGCTCCTAGCCTCATGTTGAATTGAGCGTCCGCTTTTCGCCTATGCTTGTCCTCGTGATAAGCGGCTCGCTCCGCCCTCCTCTTATCCTTCTCCGCCCTCCTTTGCGGGAAGTGTTGATGTCCTGCGGGAAGTGTTGGTTCCACAGCGCCATGGCTTCCTCGTCCATCTCGGCGATGCCAAGACGGTGCTCCCGCCTCCGGTTGTCGCGACGATCCTCGTCGATGCTAAGCCGCGGCAGAGGCACGAGCTCCTGCACCCGCTCCCGCGTCGGCACGTTGGGGAAGTTCAATGTTCTATGAGGCCACCGGAGGCGCCACGTCGCCGTGTTGTACGCGCGGGCGACCTCATTGGCGGTGTCGAAATTGCCGAGGCCGAGGCGCATCCCGCGGAACAGGATCTCGGCGGAGAAGCCGCCGGACGGGTGCGCGCGGACGCCACGGTATCCCGAAGTTTCCCGGTGATGCGGCGGCATGGTGGCGCGGCGGCGGCGAGGCGAGAAAGAGCGGGGAGAGAGCGGTGGTGAGGCACAACAAGGGGAGAGAGCGGTGGCAAGGCATATAGTGGTGGGAGGGCGTTGGATTTTATAAACGCGCCGGACACCGCGCGCCAAAACTAGCGCACGCCCGACCACTTTTTCCCGCGCGTGCGCGATTCTTTCCTGACGTCTCTGCTATCCCTATTCTCTTCTCTACTGTTGTATTTATTTTATATTTAATATTTAATATTTATCTCTACTTCTCTACTGTCTACTTTTTTCTCCATACTTTTTTTGCTTGCAATATAGGTCGTCCGATTTATATCTGACAGATAGGAAGGAAACAAATGGGAATTTTGCAAAAAGATACCCATACCCCTCTCCAGATTTGGTAAATAAGGCCTTCCCTCGTTCATCCTTTTCTCCCACAGGATAAACTACTCATACAAATGCATCTTGATGCGTGCAACGCATGGGCATCTTGCTAGTTCTAAAAACTTTCCATCATTTGCCACACCATCTGGTTGCGGATGAAAAACCTACCCAAGCACAACGCGATACAGGGAGCGAGCACAATTACAAGCTGATATTTTGTTGGACAATGGAGGCTATAACCAATTGCTTTTACGAGAACAATAGCACCTGTGAAATTTGAAGGGTAGGTATGAACAAAATTGGAACTGCACATGTACTGCTAAGTGATTCAATACACACATTACCAATCGAGGAGGAGAACGATGGTCACGGTGGCCTCTGTGAGTCATGGTCGGCAACGGGAGTCAGTTCATTGTCCATGACGGTGGTACTTCGGCGCTTGGCGTCAGCTTCCGGGAAGCAGATCTGAGACCGTGGAAGATGATGTTGGGAAAGAGGCGCCGTGTACGACGATGACGGTGGACCGGCTCCAGTGCGTCATACGAGGTCGTCGATGAGGCAAATGCGCTGCGGTGGACGAGTGCGCCGATGTAAAGGGGAGGAGCACGATGGATAAGTCTATTTTGCGGTGGGGATAGAAAATGGGGAGTATTCAGGTGTACTACTCTGGGTGCCGGTGTGGGGTTGGCTGGGTAGGGTGAACCTGAAGTTATGAAAACAGCCCCCTACCAAGCGTCATCCATAGGCCTGTTCCGAAGGCTATGATCCACTGCTCGAATCAGGGTCGCGGGAGATTTTCCCGCCGACCTCAAAATTTTGTGACACTGAACTCCCCGTGTGGCGTGTCGAGTGATTTGGCTAAGCAACTAGCGAGTAGTAGTAGTAAACTCTGCAAATTAGGTTTGACCGAAGTCAAACTTCCCAAAGTTTTACCATGTTTATAGAAATATATAAACATTTACCATAACAAATATGTATGATGTGAAAGTACATTCAATAATGAATCTAATGGTATTTATTTGTTATTGTATATGTTAATATTTTTTGTTATAAGCTTTCTGAGAGTTTACAAAACTTGACTTTGACCAATGCTAATACGCGGACTAAAACAAAAAACGGAGGGAGTACACATTTGTTTTCTTAGTTTGTAGTGAACTAATCATTTTTTGAAATTTTGAAATAAATATATTAGGCTATTGACTTCAAATGTAATGGTCTATACAATTCAATAGTTACAATCATTGTCGAATCCCAAGATGTATACAAGGTCTATAGTACTTCACAACATGCTCAAACTCACATAATCCCACCAAATGAGAATCTAAATGCATTTCATAGTTATTACTTTGTAGGATGCAACAAAACCAACCATAACTCTACATCAGCCATTATAGAAGCAACATTTTGACATATCCCAATGTGTGAATGAAACGTGCAGAGAGAGATTTTGAAGATGGAGCAGATAGGGCGGGAAAGATTGTATGCATGTGGACGAGAGAGTAGGAGACAAACCTAACGAGACAGAGAGAGAGAGATAGAGAGAGAAAGAGAGAGGAAGAAGTTAGGTCTGTGAGAAAGATGGAGACATGTAATATACGTTAGATGCGTGTGCATCCGGATTCTGTAAACGTGGAAGGAGAAGAGACAACATGTTTGATGAGAGAGCTGGAAAAACATGGACGAGAGGGGAAGGATCTCGTGGGTTGAGGGATTGATAATTTTGTGCGGGGGAGAGAGGGATTGGTATTTTTGTGTGTGAGAGTGAGAGAGAGGGTGGGGGGAGGAGTCAGTCAGCCGTCGTCACATCACCCTGATTCCAAATGGCCCCGCATTCTCTAGCGGTATGGTCGCTGCCTTTGATCCGCTCGATGCCCTCTTTGAAGATTGAGGTGTTGTGCATGTTGGGGTGCAAAGAAGCACAAGCGAGAGTGGTCGCCGTATAACCTTGGATGGGGATGAATTGTGTGCTCGGGGGATGGTGTGTGTTTGTTATGTTGTGTGTGTGTGTCAGATATGGGTATTCACGAAGTGATTGTGCGGGCCTTGAGGTGGGAAGGGGCCGGGTGAGGGTCAAAATGTGCGCGTTGATGCATGTGTTGCATGCGATCGTGCGAGGGACGGACGAATCGAGAGAGATGGTTGTTGTGTTACGAATGCTCCTCTCTCTCTCTGTCTCTCTCTCTCTGTCTCACACACACACACACAGACAAGTAAACTAGAAGACCGTTCTCTAATGTATACACAACGTATCGGAATCTGTCTATGTCTCACTCATGCATGATCGTTTGCACATTCACACCTCTCTATGTATGTATCACACGCACACCGTCTTCACATTGCCCTTCCGCCACAACACACATATGGACACATACACACGTTCTCTCTCAGTCACACACACAAAATCAGTATTAAAAAAACTAGGGCTCACCTAAAATGTCCAAATCCAAATAAACACGAACTAGAGCTAAATTCAAATATAGGAAATATTGCAGCGTCAAGAACTTTCCCAGGAAAAAAAGTTGAGTAATATTCGGGGATTGTTTTCACACACACAAAAAGGTTCGGTGGATATCCTTCGAGCGCGACACGGTGACGCACCGTTCGATCGACCGCGCGGCCGCGGTTCACGCGCTTGCATAGGATTCCGTATAGTGGCTGTGGTACTAACTAATAAAAGCGCTGCCTAAGTCTAATGTTTACGTGTACTAGTACGGTTTTCTTTTAAGTTTGACCAACCTTATATAAAACTAAAGTAAGCTCCCACACGCACACTCATCAATATGCCACCGCCGCTGTTACGCATGCCGGCGCCCGCCTGCTCCTGCCAACAATTTCTCACCCATCACCGCCGTGTCGCCGCCAACCCTGTGACATGAAGCCAAAGGCTCGCCCGCTCACATCGTCTGCAGTCCCTCCTCGCGATGCCGCCGTGCTGCCAAGCACGTGAGCATCCGGTGGAGCCGCGTCTATGCACGCAGCGTACGAAGAGGAGGACGAGCGCGTGCTCCAGCACGCCGGCGAGGAGGAACTAGCGTGTCATTGTCGTCTCCGCCCGCGCGGAGGAGGCGCGCATGGTGGCTGTCACGGCGGAAGCCGGTCGCGCGCGCGCCAAGCCCGTAAACCGGGTGCGGACGCGGAATATACCTTCGAGACCTTGAATGCCACGTGGATCCTTCAATCTGAAGGAGCAATTTGGGTCAGTCGACTCTTGTGAACCGTTTGATGCAACATGGATGGCTAGAAGGGCTTCTTCCACCTCTTTTGCCGTCTTATTCCTTCGCTCCGTCGAACTTCTTTCACAAATCGGCTAACCCAAATTATACTACTAGTACGAACGTATTAAGTACAAGAGGGAACATCGAAGATACGCAGCAAGAGTACCAACTGCAAGAAGAACAGTAGTAAGACATAGTACTAGTACTACTGCATTTACTAAAGAGTTCAAATAACGACAAAGAACATAAACATAGTTCTGCTGGGGCCTCAAAGACAACACACCCTTGAGAATAAACTAAGCAACTTCCGCTTGACACCGCAGTAGAACCAGCATGAGCGACGGCATCGCCACCTACTCGAGTCCGAGTCCACGTCCTTGACTTCGTCCTCGTCCCTCTTCCTCTTCCTCTTCGCCGATGCTTCTTTGCTTGAACCAGACACTGGGCTCTGCTTCTTCATCCAACCCTTGTAGATATTTAAACAAAGGTAGGCATCCATTGCTGCATATAGGATGTGATCTTCATTTAATGTCTTTGGCTACCATGCATGATGAAACTCGTGATGAGATTTCTTCAGTTTAGCGTACGAGGGATCAATCATGGCTGCTGCCAGGGTCAACATTGAAGGTTGAGAGGAGGACACCAGGCTTGCCTTCTGGATCGAAGGGCCGGCCTACAACGAGACCTATCCGATGCAGGACATCCCTGTCGTTCTTAAAGCCTATAGTAACGAATTTCACTCTTTTGTCCTTAAGGAAGTTCTTAAAATCCTGGCACTCAACGCCGGCATGGCATATGTGGTAGACCAAGCAAACGTTATTTACGCAAACCTGGATCACGGCGGGCTTCTTACTCTCTTCGTCCTTTAGATCCTTCTCTCATCCCAGGACTGTGGTATACTCAACATCTGGCCCAGCGACCCACTCATCCGTTGAACTGTTGAACATGTGTAGGAAGCGAGCAAGCCATGCTTTCACCGTCACGGATCCACGTGTGTAGATGACGATGAACTGATCGCCAGTGATGGCTCTAACCTGGTACTCAGCGGCGACCATGGAGATTTGGGAGGCCATGGATTTTGGAGGAGGGTTAGGAGAAGTTGAACTGTTCTACCCTACAAAAACTGGGAGCGAACTAATGTGAAAGGACGGGACGATCGGGAGCGAACTGTTGTAAGGTAGAAGACGGGACGAGTAGAGGCGTCTGCGAATGGCGTGGGGTTGCTGGCTTGCCCGGTGGATAAACGGCTGCAAGCCCCCAAAGAGTTCTCGAGAACTATGCGGGACCCACTAGATGTCATGTCTACTAGACACATATCGTAGGCCTGACGGTATAGCTTCTGCATGTTCGCACGCCATGCCGGCGCATGGATGTAACTTCACTTAATTTTGTCAACCGTGGCGCCTCCCACGACCTTCGCCTCCCTCGCGCGGTCGCGCCCTTTGAGACTTGGACCGGCTATAAATGAGAATTTTTTTTGCCTACTCCGCATGCATGATACTCCCTCTGGTCCTTTTTACTCCCGTCAATCATTTGCAAAGTGTTTGACCAAATTTATACTAAAAATATCAATATCTACAATACTGATTATAATGAGTATAAGAACTATGTTTTATAATGATCGTAAAAATATTGATTTGACATTGTGAATGGTGATACATTTTTCTGTAAGTCTGGTGAAAGTAGAGGTACATTGACTTCATACAAAACTTAAATGCACAATGCAGACTAGTTCCTTCGTCCAGGTGCGTGCCATGTCCTATCTTGTCATCACAACAAGGTTAGCTATTAGAGTACTACTACCTCCCTTCCAGTTTAAAGGGCTCAATTAAAAAATTTCACCTACTCTCAGCAAGATAGTAGAGGCGATGGAATAGTTTTTGAAGTCTGCAAAAGTACTCAACTAATGCTGTCGTTCTTCACAAAAAATGTGTTTACCAATGCATGCATGAACACTAGTTACTCTAACCCCCTCTCTTCTTTAATTCTTTGCCACATCACATGTTTGCTATTCCCGTGTGCATGATACCAGCTAAGATACCACCATTATGGCCAGCCTTAATCATCGCATGCAATAATTTAGTGCACCTTGAAATATGAACATGTGTGGGCGTGTATGTTTTTAATGACTTGAGACTATACCTAGCCCGACATGCAAGATGACTTATTATGCACCGTTCCCCATACCTGCGGGAAGCCCGTTTGTCTCCAAATCTTTTCCTCTCCATGTGTGGAAACAATATGCCTGCCAAACTCTCCTTCTCCCTCCGGCGTTCCCACCACTCCACCCCGTGTGAAAAAATCAGCATGCATGACTCTCCTCCCCCCACGCTCGTCCAATCCGTTGTGACCAGCAATATTTGCACCCCTTCCCTCCCCCGTAATATACTCCAACAAATATGCCTGACGTCATCATTACTTAACTGCAGGTGCATTGGGTCACTGACATATGGGCCCAACAGGGGTCTGGCCCACATGTCAGTGACACAACTGGACCTGCAGTTAAGTCAGTGTAGCTCAGTCCACATCTTACGTAGGTGTGCCATTGATCGCTATAAATACTGCGCCTCCCACGATCTCGCTATCTCCTCCCCCTCACGTTCACGTTCATCGCTATCTCCTCCCCCTCCCTCTCACGTCGACCACCATGGCATCGCCCCTCCCAAGCCCTAGGAGCCCCTCGCTGCACCGTGCGGACGGTCACGCGTCGCCGTTCCGTTCCTCGCCACCACTAGTCGAGGAGGACGCGTTGGTGTTCCGCTCCTCTCCACTACGAGACGCGTCACCGTTCCGTTCCTCACCGCCACTAGTCGAGGAGGACACGTCGGTGTTCCGCTCCTCGCCGCGATGCGATGCGTCGCCGTTCCATTCCTCGCCACCACTAGTCGAGGAGGACGCGTCAGTGTTCCGCTCCTCGCCGCGACGCATCGAGGTGGACGCGTCGGTGTTCCCAATCTCGCCAGCACGCGCGTCGGAGGACGCATCGGATCCCCGCTACGAGGAGAACGCCGCGCCACCCACCGAGCCCCCCAGCCTTGAGGAGCATTCGAAAGAAATGGATGTCGCCTTGTGGGAGGCTTTGCCTCCAGCAAAGCGCGCCAAAATAGAGGCAGAGAAGAAGGCCGAGGAAGAGAAGCGCACCGCAGAACAAGCTGCATGGGAGGCCTATGTCGCGTCCAAGAGAGTCAGGCAATTGGCTCTTTGGCAGAAGGCTCGTGCGAGGGCCGTGAGGGTGGCGGAGGACGCCCATGCCGACGCCCTGAGTGCAGTCGGGCCCAAGCGCCTCATCTACGATTGGCGGTACATGGACCGGGTGCACGCTTCCAGTGAGGAGGAGTACCTGTTGGCGCCGGATCACCACACCGGTGAGATCGCGCTCGCCCGCCGGCAAGCCGCCAATCAGCACGTCGCTAGTTGCGAGGCTGAGGAAGAGGTGTTGTGCCGGCGCGCTGCAAAACGGCCGCGCACCAGGGCACTCGTGGCGCGCTGCAAGCGCTCCTGCGGGCGCCGTGGCTTTTAGGAGGAGTATAATTTTTTTTCGTAAGGCAATCTCATTAGTTTTGGGACGCAAATGATAAATCCCGAACGTTCAGGAATTTTTTGCGTCCTTAATTAAGAATGTAAAGGGAAAGTTTGGAAACATTGTGTATTCGTACGCATTTTGCAAGTACGTGCATATAGCACAAACTTTACTATATACTATCGCACTACACGTCTCTCTCGATATATGCTTGCAGACTGTGCTACTCCCTCCGTCCAGGTCCATAAGTCATCTTTGGTTCTGCACCGTGACCAAGAAGGAGGGAAGACTTATACACCTAGACGGAGGGAGTACTACTATTACTTATGTACGTGCAAATGCACGTTTTAACATTACGATGCGGTTTTTGTAAAAGTAGAAAAACAGCACTAGTCAAGCTTGTGAAACGATTCAATGCAAAACAAATGCAAAAATGCTCATTTGATTGTTTACTTTTAGCTTCCTTCTCTGTGGTTATTTCTCTGTCATACTTTGTACGTAGTATCTCACTGGTTGGTTGTCCGTTTATTTTACCAGGCCACTTATTACTAGGAGTGGTTGGGTTTTGTGATATGACGGCTTTACTGCCGCGCCACGAGCGGGGAGAGAGGCGAGACTCTCATGCAGCGCCGCCCTCTACACTTGTAGTACATCGGTCGTGGTTTATTAGTCCCCCATTGAATTTGACTGAAGATTTAACTGACACAATGTTAGTGCATGTCAACAAAAAATATATCGTTGGATTCGTATTTGAACATAGTTTTGAATGATATAATTTTAGGTGACATGCATCAGCATTTATCGTACTATATATAATGTTAGTTCAATTTTTGGTCATACTAATCTATAGTAGTAAGGTGCCCGTGCATTGCACTGATAACCCACAAGTGTAGGGGATCGCCACAGCTTTCGAGGGTAGAGTATTCAACCCAAATTTATTGATTCGACACAAGGGGATCCAAAGAATATTCTCAAGTATTAGCAACTGAGTTGTCAATTCAGCCACACCTGGATAACTTAATATATGCAGCAAGGTATTTAGTAGCAAAGTAATATGATAGTAGTGGTAACGGTAACAAAAGAGTAACGGAAGCAAAAGTAATATTTTTTGTATTTTGTAGTGATTGTAACAGTAGCAACGGGAAAGTAAAATAAGCGTAAACCAGTAGATGGAAAACTCGTAGGCATTGGATCGGTGATGGATAATTATGCCGGATGCGGTTCATCATGTAACAGTCATAACATAGGGTGACATAGAACTAGGCATGTATTCCGAATATAGTCATACGTGCTTATGGAAAAGAACTTGCATGACATCTTTTGTCCTACCCTCCCGTGGCAGCGGGGTCTTAATGGAAACTAAGGGATATTAAGGCCTCCTTTTAATAGAGAACCGGAACAAAGCATTATCACATAGTGAATACATGAACTCCTCAAACTATGGTCATCACTGGGAGTGGTCCCGATTATTGTCACTTCGGTGTTGCCGGATCATAACACATAGTAGGTGACTATAGACTTGCAAGATAGGATCAAGAACTCACATATATTCATGAAAACATAATAGGTTCAGATTTGAAATCATGGCACTCGGGCCCTAGTGACAAGCATTAAGCATAGCAAAGTCATAGCAACATCAATCTCAGAACATAGTGGATACTAGGGATCAAACCCTAACAAAACTAACTCGATTACATGATAGATCTCATCCAACCCATCACCGTCCAGCAAGCCTACGATGGAATTACTCACGCACGGCGGTGAGCATCATGGAATTGGTGATGGAAGATGGTTGATGATGACGACAGCGACGAAGCCCCATCTCCGGAGCCCCGAACGGACTCCAGATCAGCCCTCCCGAGAGGTTTTAGGGCTTGGTGGCGGCTCCGTATCGTAAAACGCGATGATTTCTTCTCCTCTATTTTTTTCTCCCCGAAAGCAAATATATAGAGTTGGAGTTGGCGTCGGAAGGTCTCCAGGAGGCCCATGAAGTAGGGGGGGGGGCGCCCTAGGGGGGCAGGCGCGCCCCCACCCTCGTGGACAGGTGGTGGGCCCCCTGGCCTTCATCTTTGGCGAGGATTTTTTATTATTTTTAATTAGACGATCCGTGGAGTTTCAGGTCGTTTCGAGAACTTTTGTTTTCTGCACATAAAACAACATCATGGCAATTCTGCTGAAAACAGCGTCAGTCCGGGTTAGTTCCATTCAAATCATGCAAGTTAGAGTCAAAAACAAGGGCAAAAGTGTTTGGAAAAGTAGATACGACGGGGACGTATCAACTCCCCCAAGCTTAAACCTTTGCTTGTCCTCAAGCAATTCAGTTGACAAACTGAAAGAGATAAAGTAAAACTTTTACAAACTCTGTTTTCTCTTGTTGTTGTAAATATGTAAAGCCAACATTCAGGTTTTCAGCAAAGATCATGACTAACCACATTTGCAATAACTCCTAGGTCTCATGTTTACTCATATCAATAGCATAAGCAACTAGCGAGTAATAATAATAAATCTCGGATGACAACACTTTCTCAAAACAATCATGATATAATATAACAAGATGGTATCTCGCTAGCCCTTTCTGAGACCGCAAAACATAAATGCAGAGCACCTTTAAAGATCAAGGACTGACTAGATTTTGTAATTCATGGTAAAAGAGATCCAATCATAGTCATACCCAATATAAATTAACAGTAATGAAGGAAATTGCAGCTGTGCTCTCCAGCTAGTGCTTTTTAATAAGAGGGTGATGACTCAACATAAAAGTAAATAGATAGGCCCTTCGCAGAGAGAAGCAGGGATTTGTAGAGGTGCCAGAGCTCGGTTTTGAAATAGAGATAAATAATATTTTGAGCAGTATACTTTCATTGTCAACATAACAACTAAGAGATGGCGATATCTTCCATGCTACACACATTATAGGCAGTTCCCAAACAGAATGGTAAAGTTTATACTCCCCCTCCACCAATAAGCATCAATCCATGGCTTGCTCGAAATAACGAGTGCCTCCAACAAACAAAAGGTCCCAGGGGGAGTTTTGTTTGCAATTATTTTTATTTAGTTTGTATAAAGCATGGGACTGGGCATCCCGGTGACTAGCCATTTTCTCGTGAGTGAGGAGCAAAGTCCACTCCTCTTGAGAATAACCCGCCTAACATGGAAGATAAGAGCAGCCCTAGTTGATACATGAGCTATTCGAGCATACAAAACAGAATGTTTATTTGAAGGTTTAGAGATTGGCACATACAAATTTACTTGGAACGGCAGGTAGATACCGCATATAGGAAGGTACGGTGGACTCATATGGAATAACTTTGGGGTTTAAGGGATTGGATGCACAAGCAGTATTCCCGCTTAGTACAAGTGAAGGCTAGCAAAAGACTGGGAAGCGACCGACTAGAGAGCGACAACAGCCATGAACATGCATTAAAATTAATAAACATTGGATGCAAGCATGAGTAGGATATAATCCACCATGAACATGAATATCATGAAGGCTATGTTGATTTGTTTCAACTACATGCGTGAACATGTATCAAGTCAAGCCACTTAAATCATTCAAAGGAGGATACCACCTCATCATACCACATCACAACCATTTTAATAGCATGTTGGCACGCAAGGTAAACCATTATAACTCACAGCTAATCAAGCATGGCACGAGCAACTATGATCTCTAATTATCATTGCAAACATGTTTATTCATAATAAGCTGAATCAAGAACGATGAACTCATCATATTTACAAAAACAAGAGAGGTCGAGTTCATACCAGCTTTTCTCATCTCCGTCAGTCCATCATATATCATCATAATTGCCTTTCACTTGCACGACCGAATGATGTGAACAATAATAAAGTGCACGTGCATTGGACTAAGCTGGAATCTGCGAGCATTCAATAAACAGGAGAAGACAAGGCAATATGGGCTCCTGGTTAAATCAACAATAATGCATATAAGAGCCCCTTAAACAATTTAATTATGGTCTTGTCCTATCGACCCCCAAAGTAAAGAAAAGAAATAAAACTATTTACACGGGAAAGCTCCAAACAAGTAAAAGAAGAAAGGGAAATATTTTTTGGGTTTTCTTTTAACTATTACTACTACAGCAAGAAAAGTAAACTACTACTGATTTTTTTCGTTTTTCTTAAGGTTTAACAAACACACAAGAAGAAAGCAGGAAAAAGAAAATAAACTAGCATGGATATTACAGTGAAAAAGTATGAGCACCGACATCTAGCAATGAGTGTGTGTGAACATAAATGTAATGTCGATGGGAAATACGTACTCCCCCAAGCTTAGGCTTTTGGCCTAAGTTGGTTCATTGCCAGGGATGGCCTGGCGGATACCCGTAGGTGTAGCTGGGGTTGTACTGTGATGGAGAAGACTGTGACTGCCATTGACTAGCAGCCACCTCCGGATCCCGAGAGTAGACAGACTGTCTTGGAGGCTCATATTGTGGTTCCGGTTCTGGGGCTGGTGCAGGATTCCGGTATGCTTGGAGGGCAGCCCACGTAATGAGATACGGTCTGATGGCGTTGGTCGCGGAGGAAGTCGGTGAGGCCAGCATTCTCAGCCAATGAATAGAAATCATCATAAATCAGGGCTGCTCTCAAGAAATCATCGGAAGGCCATTCACACGGCCGGACCTCCGCGGTACGAGGCAAATTATATTTGGGCCTCTGTGCTTCTTCATTTTGTTTTTCCTTCGAGCTTCGGCTAGACGAGCCCCTCAAAATTCTCTTCATCATTTTCTGAAATATTCTGAAATTTTTAGTAACTTCAAACAAAAGTGAACCAAACTCAATAAAATTGATAGCAACTACTCCTACAAGTGCCTAGAATCTATATAATGCATTACAACTACTTGGAACCATATAAATTTGACATGCAAGCTCAAGAACATGGTCACCTATGCAGCACAAATTTGCAATGAATAAAGCACTAGAGCAAAAACTAATTGGACCAATGGAGGAGTCACATACCAAGGAACAATCTCCCCAAGCAGTTTTGTGAGAGGTGCTTTGAGCAAGGAGATCGAAAATCGCAGCAAAGTGAGCTAGAACTCATGCATGAACCAGATATTCGTGTTTGTGGGAGGAAGAAGAAGAGGATGGGTGCAGGAATAAGTGGAGGAGGGCCACCGTGGGCCCACGAGGCAGGGGGGCGCGCCCTCCACCCTCGTGGCCAGGTGGCAGCTCCCCCCTGGTGTTTTCAGTACCATAAATCCTCAAATATTCCCGAAAAAATCATATTAAATTGGCATGGCATTTGGAGGACTTTTATTTTCGGGGTATTTTTATATTGCACGGATAAATCAGAAAACAGACAGAAAAATACTATTTTTACTTTATTTCAACTAAATAACAGAAAGTATAAAGAGGGTACAGAAGTTTGTGCTTCTAGTTTCATCCATCTCATGCTCATCAAAAGGAATCCACTAACAAGGTTGATCAGGTCTTGTTAACAAACTCATTCCGATTAACATGGAATCGGAGAAATTTCGAATAACACTATGTTACCTCAACGGGGATATGCACATCCCCTATAATAAGAATGTCATATTTCTTCTTGACAGTAGGAAGAGGAAATTCAAAACCTCCAAATATAATTGTTGGAATTTTTCCAATAGAATCGATACTATGAACTTGAGGTTGTTTCCTCGGAAAGTGTACCATATGCTCAATACCATTAACATGAAAAGTGACATTGCCTTTGTTGCAATCAATAACAGCCCCTGCGGTATTCAAAAAAGGTCTTCCAAGAATAATAGACATACTATCGTCCTCGGGAATATCAAGAATAACAAAGTCCGTTAAAATAGTAACGTTTGCAACCACAACAGGCACATCCTCACAAATACCGGCTGTATAGCAGTTGATTTATCGGCCATTTGCAAAGATATTTCAGTAGGTGTCAACTTATTCAAATCAAGTCTACGATATAAAGAGAGAGGCATAACACTAACACCGGCTCCAAGATCACATAAAGCAGTTTTAACATAGTTTCTTTTAATGGAGCATGGTATAGTAGGTACTCCTGGATCCCCAAGTTTCTTTGGTATTCCACCCTTAAAAGTATAATTAGCAAGCATGGTGGAAATTTCAGCTTCCGGTATCTTTCTTTTATTAGTAACAATATCTTTCATATATTTAGCATAAGGATTCATTTTGAGCATATCAGTTAATCGCATATGCAAAAAGACAGGTCTAATCATTTCAGCAAAGCGCTCAAAATCCTCATCAACCTTTTTCTTGGATGGTCTGGGAGGAAAAGGCATGGTTCTGAACCCATGGCTCTCTTTCTTTACCATGTATCCTAGCAACAAAGTATCTTTTATCATAACGTTGATTCTTTGATTGTGGGTTGTCAAGATCAACAGCAGGTTCAACTTCTACATCATTATCATTACTAGGTTGAGCATCATCATGAACATCATCATTAACATTTTCATTAGGTTCATGTTCATTACCACATTGTGTTTCAGCATCAAGCATAGAGATATCATTTGGATTCTCAGGTGGTTCAGCAATAGGTTCACTAGAAGTTTGCAAAGTCCTATCATTTTTCTTTTTCTTCCTTTTAGAAGAACTAGGTACATCAATATTATTTTTCTGAGAATCTTGTTCAATTCTCTTAGGGTGGCCTTCAGGATACAAAGGTTCCTGAGTATTTCTACCAGTTCTAGTAGCCACTCTAACAGCATGACCATTTTTCTTACTCTTCATTTCATTGGGCAAATCATTTTGAACTTTAAGTACTTGTTCTACTTGAATGGTAACCATAGAAGCATGCTTGCTAACAAGTTTAAGTTCACCTCTAATATTAGCCATATAATCACCCAAGTGTTTAATCATATCGGAATCGTATTTCAATTGTCTACCGAAATAAGCATTGAAGTTTTCTTGTTTAACAATAAAATTATCAAACTCATCAAAGCATTGTCTAGCAGACTTATAATGAGGAATATCACCTTCATCAAATCTATAGAGAGAATGTAACTTTACTACCTGTGTTGGGTTATCAAGATCAGGAGGTTCTTCAATCGGTAATGGATTAAGATCATATGTTTCTTCAACAGGCGGTAGATTAAGACCATGTATTTCTTCAATAGGAGGTAAATTCTTAACATCTTCAGCTTTAATACGTTTTTCTTTCATAGATTTCTTTGCCTCTTGCATATCTTCAGGATTGAGAAATAGAACACCTCTCTTCTCCAGAGTTGGTTTAGGAATAGGCTCAGTAATTGGAGAAGGAGTTGGCTCAGGAGCTGGCTCAGGAGGTGCCCAATTATTTTCACTTGTCAACATATTATTCAATAGAATTTCAGCTTCATCCGGTGTTCTTTCCCTGAAAAGAGAACCAGCACAACTATCCAGGTAATCTATGGAAGCATCGCTTAGTCCATTATAAAAGATATCAAGTATTTCATTTTTCTTAAGAGGATGATCAGGCAAAGCATTAAGTAACTTGAGAAGCCTCCCCCAAGCTTGTGGGAGACTCTGTTCTTCAATTTGCACAAAGTTCTATATTTCCTTTAAGGCAACTTGTTTCTTATGAGCATGGAAATATTTAGCAGAGAAGTAATAAATCATATCCTGGGGACTACGCACACAACCAGGATCAAGAGAATTAAACCATAACTTAGCATCACCCTTTAATGAGAACGGAAATATTTTAAGGATATAAAAGTAGCGAGATCTCTCATCATTAGTGAACAGGTGGCTATATCATTTAATTTAGTAAGATGTGCCACAACAGTTTCAGATTCATAACCATGAAAAGGATCAGATTCAACCAAAGTAATTATATCAGGATCAACAGAGAATTCATAATCCTTATCGGCAACACAAATAGGTGAAGTAGCAAAAGCAGGGCCGGGCCTCATTTTATCATTAAGAGATTGCTTATTCCATTTAGCTAATAGCCTTCTAAGCTCATCATTATCTTTGCAAGCTAAAATAGCCAGAGAAGATTCTTTATAAAAAATATAACCCTCAGGAATAACAGGCATGTTTTCATCATCACTTTCATCATTATAATCAGATTCAATAATTTCTTTCTCTCTAGCCCTAGCAATTTGTTCATCAAGAAATTCACTAAGAGGCACAGTAGTATGAAGCATAGAAGTAGTTTCATCATAAGTATCATGCATAGCAGAAGTGGCATCATCAATAACATGCGACATATCAGAATGAATGGCAGAAGCAGGTTTAGGTGTCGCAAGCTTACTCAAAACAGAAGGTGAATCAAGTGCAGAGCTAGATGGCAGTTCCTTACCTCCCCTCGTAGTTGAGGGATAAATTTTTGTCTTAGCATCTTTCAAGTTCTTCACAGTGTCCAGCAGATATAAATCCCGAGTGACTCAAAGAATAGAGCTATGCTCCCCGGCAACGGCGCCAGAAATTAGTCTTGATAACCCACAAGTGTAGGGGATCGCAACAGCTTTCGAGGGTAGAGTATTCAACCCAAATTTATTGATTCGACACAAGGGGAGCCAAAGAATATTCTCAAGTATTAGCAACTCGAGTTGTCAATTCAGCCACACCTGGATAACTTAATATCTGCAGCAAGGTATTTAGTAGCAAAGTAATATGATAGTAGTGGTAACGGTAACAAAAGAGTAACGGAAGCAAAAGTAATATTTTTGGTATTTGTAGCGATTGTAACAGTAGCAACGGGAAAGTAAAATAAGCGTAAACCAGTAGATGGAAAACTCATAGGCATTGGATCGGTGATGGATAATTATGCCGGAAGCGGTTCATCATGTAACAGTCATAACATAGGGTGACATAGAACTAGCTCCAATTCATCAATGTAATGTAGGCATGTATTCCGAATATAGTCATACGTGCTTATGGAAAAGAACTTGCATGACATCTTTTGTCCTACCCTCCCGTGGCAGCGGGGTCCTAATGGAAACTAAGGGATATTAAGGCCTCCTTTTAATAGAGAACCAGAACAAAGCATTAGCACATAGTGAATACATGAACTCCTCAAACTATTGTCATCACCGGGTGTGGTCCCGATTATTGTCACTTCGGGGTTGCCGGATCATAACACATAGTAGGTGACTATAGACTTGCAAGATAGGATCAAGAACTCACATATATTCATGAAAACATAATGGTTCAGATCTAAAATCATGGCACTCGGGCCCTAGTGACAAGCATTAAGCATAGCAAAGTCATAGCAACATCAATCTCAGAACATAGTGGATACTAGGGATCAAACCCAAACAAAACTAACTCGATTACATGATAGATCTCATCCAACCCATCACCGTCCAGCAAGCCTACGATGGAATTACTCACGCACGGCGGTGAGCATCATGAAATTGGTGATGGAAGATGGTTGATGATGACGACGGCCATTTAATCCCCTCTCCGAGCCCCGAACGGACTCAGATCAGCCCTCCCGAGAGGTTTTAGGGCTTGGCGGCGGCTCCGTATCGTAAAACGCAATGATTTATTCTCCTCTATTTTTTTCTCCCCGAAAGCAAATATATAGAGTTGGGGTTGGTGTCGGAAGGTCTCCAGGGGGCCCACGAGGTAGGGGGCGCGCACTAGGGGGGCCGGCACACCCCCCACCCTCGTGGACAGGTGGTGGGCCCCCTGGCCTTCATCTTTGGCAAGGATTTTTTATTATTTTTAATTAGATGACCAGTGGAGTTTCAGGTCATTCCGAGAACTTTTGTTTTCTACACATAAAACAACATCATGGCAAATCTGCTGAAAACAGCGTCAGTCCGGGTTAGTTCCATTCGAATCATGCAAGTTAGAGTCCAAAGCAAGGGCAAAAGTGTTTGGAAAAGTAGATACGATGGAGACGTATCATGCACCAAAGAGTGAAATGCATTGATCGGGGAGTTGTTTATTTTGACAAAGGATGTGGGGGTCATCTCATGTGTAACGGGTAACGATAGGTTTCTTCGGATATTATTTCATCTCTAGAGCTCACAAACATCCGGGTGAAATAGATAAAAAGGTATATTTTGCAAACAAAAGCGTTCAACTGCTCAACCTTTGCATCCAAAACTTGTGAAGAAATAACACTTATTGTGCTTTGCAAGAAATGATCTTTAAGAATTAGTTTTTGAGTATCGATTGTTATACATGTTGGCTACAGATGACATGGCACTTTCTTATAGTCAACAGTTGGCTATACTATTAAGTAATATTAACCATGCCCTTATACACCTAGACGGAGGGATTAAATCAGGATGACTTGCAAGGGGGCAGAGGAGATGTAAGAAATGGTTCATCGTAAGTCTTTCACTAGTACTGTAGTAAAAATTCATACATGGAAGATTCTAGACTAAACCATAAACAAATACACTTTTATTCATGCGCGATACTCCAATAGAGCAAGATCCTGCATGGAAGTCTCCACATGCTTAGACGGCGGATTAAATTGAGCGAAGACTAATGATCAACATTTAACTTGATAATGCGTATGTCCAGGTGAACCTCCTTGGAGTCCCCGTGCATCGCGTCGACGGGTAAAGGATGCCATGGGTTTTCCAAGTCCACATCGGCGGGAAAGTCCCGGCTCCGAAGAGTCCAAGTCCATCCGATGAGGCCGGTCTCGCCGCCCACGTGACCCGGAGGGGTAGTAATAGTGAGCACACACCCGTACATCGGCCTCGTGTTAGTGTTAGTGTAAGCGGTGTAGCCCCTGATGCACACTACAGAGACGGGGCGGCGGCCTGCGCGGGCCTCGCCGGTGCCCACGATCAAGAGGAAGACGCTGCCGTCCTCCTCCGAGACTAGCAGGCGGCGGTGATCCTCCAGCGACTCCGGCATGGTGAATGGGTAGCACATCTCGTACTTGATGTTCTCCGCCAAGGGCCAGTAGTGACCGCTGCACGCATCCGTGAGGTGATTTACCATGTCCGCCGGCGAGCCCCAAAACGGAATCGGGCACTCATAGCAGTAGACGAAGGGCTCCTTGGAGGCATCGACGCCATCCATGAAACGGGAGTGGTTGTAGGGGACGTTGCGCCAGTTGAATATATGAGCGAGTTACTACGAGATTTAATCCGAATAAGCACAAAATGAATCATGACGGCTATAACAGAGATGAAACTAATCATGTGGACTAGCATAGTAGTGTTGGAATTTTTCTAGTAGGCCTTTGGCCCAAAGCCCAACTAAAATTCTGAAATTCTCTTGGCCCATTCATGCACACATGTGAGTGGAGTGAGTGAGGCTAAAGTTTAGTCCCACCTCATAAGTTGAGAGAGAGTTTCACCTCTTTATAAGGTAACCTCTTCTACCACTTGTATGAGCATGAGAAGAGGAGACCTACACACGTGCTCCTCCTCCTCGCTCGCCTCGTCACGACGGGTTGCGGGTTGCGGGATTGAGCCGAGCCAAGGACAGAGCTATGCACGTTGTCTATATTTGCTGCTCGGGAAAAATTAATGAGTCATTAATTAATAATTAATGGACACGTTAATTACTGAACCGTTTCCGATTCTTTTGGATCGTGACGACTCGGGCAGACATCTACCCTAGCCGCCGCCGATTCGTATGGTTTCGCACCACCATTCCAGATCATTGCGCCGCCAAGCAAGTCTTCTCCATCCCTCCTTTCGGCGTGCACCGGGAGAAGGGACAGCAGGCCTCCGGAACCCCGCCTCTCGTGATCCTGTACGGGAGAGGGGCGATCAGGTTTTTGGGGAGCGCACTCGTGCGACTGCTGGTAGCGACGACTTCTTCCCCGACCTCGGCAACCTCATCCTCGACGACATGGGCGACAACGTCAACGCCGGCGGTGGTGCTCCCATTGCACCGTATGTGATTCTATCCTTACTGTTCGAGATCATGATAGGATTCATGTTTCTAGTATGTGCCCTAAATGTGATCTATTCATCTGCTATGCTAGTTCGCATGATTAGTTCAATCTCTGCTACTGTAGTCATGATTTATCTTCTGTTTATTTGGATTAAATCTCGTAGTAATTTGCTCATATTTCCAACAAGTAGTAGGATACAGAGTAGAAACATGAATTCTACCATGATTTCAAACAGGAAGGACATAAACACATACGATGCAACAGGAGCAGCACCGTTGGCATTGAGGTTGTCGCCCATGTCATTGAGGAAGAGGTTGCCGAGGTCGGGGAAGAAGTCGCCGTCGGTGAAGTCGTGGCTGCCAGCAGTCGCGAGAGTGCGCTCCCCAAATTTCAACAGCGTCCGCCGAATGGAGCGCAGGAGGGAGTGGCTGTAGGGGATGTTGCGGCCGCTGAATGGAGCGCAGGAGTAGCACACGAAGCAGTAGATGGTGTCCTTACTAGTACTCCCTAGTCTCTATCTACCTATATCTACTCTTGAAAACTGAGTTGGTGATGATGGTATGCCTGCCATCTTGTAATATAGACCGTCCGATCTATATCTGACGGATAGAAAGCCAACTATGACAATTTTACAAAAGATACCCGCACCTCTCTCCACATTTACAGATAAGGCCTTGCCTCGTTCATCCTTATCTCCCACAACCTCATGCTCCTCCCTAAGTCTCTATCTCTACTACTCCTACTCTTCTTTGTTTTTTATAACAAATCGAATAGTACTGCGCCGTTCACTGCATGCCCCGCTAAACACGCCTCCTCGCCTCCATCATCACCAACTGAGTCTTTTATAGGAGTAGGAGTAGAGAAAACCCGAGTTGGTGATGATGGTGTGTCGTGCAATGCATGGACATCTTGCTATTTTTTTGCATATAATTCCAAACACCACGTAGACACGGTCTTTGAGCATGGTTCATAGTCGTTCCACGCTCGGGCATTGAAGTTTGTAACTATTTTAGATTAGAATATACTACTCCTCCGGTGCTAGTAGTAGAGCAGAGTCCTACTCTACTACTCTACTCAAGCAAGTTAGGGCATAGTAATCGTAGTAGGTACCTTGTAGGGAGTACCGATCTTTGTGATCACTCAAGCAAGTTGTCTGGCATCGATATGACCCTACGTTGCGCGTATGTGTCTCGTAAGTCAAGCGGCGTGCTGTAGTCATCATCACCTGTCCACTTCCCGCAGCACATATTCGCTTCTCCATCTTTGTCCGCACATAATCTCGTCCAATCTTCCATCCCCGCTAAGGCGCCTCCCCCTCGTCCGAAACCCAAGCACTAACAATGGTAGAACCGAGCAGCATCCGCCGAAAGAGTGGCTGGAATCGCTCCCCACAGAGGTAATCAAGCTCATTGTTTCGCGTGTGGACAATCTCAGTACCATGCCGCTCGCCACGTGCTCGTCGAGGCTGTACCGTTTACTCAAAGCCCTCAGGTCGGAGCTTTTTAAGCCAACTCCTTGCTTGCTGATGCCGCATGATCTTCAGAAACGGCGTGTCACGCAGCATAATGATCGTAGGGTGGCGAGCATCAACCCCCTTGACTGTGATCCGATCCCCGTCAGCCTGAACTACATTAACGGTATGTACTGGGTCGGCATGAACACGTCTTAGATGGTGCTCTTCGACGGTCGCGGCAGCTGGATGCTCGTGGAGGTCTACACCCGGCAATTGATCCCCCTTCCTTCGATTAACAGTGCAATCGCTTTGGCACCACGGCCCGAATACTCGGAATCTTACAAAGAGCCAACATGATACCAAGTTTGATTTGCTCAAGGTTGTAATCTGCCAAGTGCCCACAAGATCTGCGAGTTATAAAGACTTCAAAGCTAATTATGCGTTCTTCAACCACGGTCTCGCCTATCTGACAGGTCACTGCGGTAAGTGGATAAATCTGCACGTTCATCGCAGGATCATACATCCTCCATGGTTCTCTGATGCCATTGAACACAAGGGCTTCATTTACGCTGTTGACTCCTTCTATTGCTGGACGTATTACTGGCCTACTCCAGTCATCACTACAAATGGCTATTACAGCAGTATGTTACTTTCCTATGATATCATGATGGCTTGCTTATATTACTGTTAACATTTACTGAAAAATATTCATGCTCATAACATGTTGTTCTTAAGATTGACTAAATCAAGAACCCTTTTTATTTGACTCAACTTGATATGGTGTTGTAGGCGCCTTTGGTGTCCCTACCCTTCCTAATCCCAGAACCTTTCAAAGAAAAGTGGCATGGCGATTGCAGGTGGTTCTGGCTCGATCGACGGCAATGGCGAAAGATTGATGATCGTTCGCACGTACCGGATGTGTTGTTTCGCGGAATACAATCACTACAAGGTCTTTGAGCAGGATCCCAGCTTCTCTGGGCCTTCAGGAATTTTTGACTGGACGCTGGTAAGTAGCCTTGGTACACGCTCTCTGTTTGTCAGACTAAATTACCTGATTAACCAGGAGATAACCGACGGCAAGGATCATGATGGCAGCACGGTTCCGTTCATCAGGCAAAACTGTGTGTATACAGCGTACCATGCATCTCTGCATGCAGCATACCCTGATATGTGCCGCCACGCTCTGCAGCCCAAAGTAGGAGAGAGGGTCGCAAGTATCAGACTTCGACTTGCTGGCTGGAGTTTCCCCCGTCAGGCGCCCATCTGGTTCAAGCCGCCATCCAATCTCCACAGCTTAATAAATAGTAACGCCTAACCGAGCCGCTTAGTTAGATGCGTACACTTGGTGTAGTAGGATCTTTATTTAGTTTGATGCATACACTTGTTCTTTTTGGTAGCCCTTTTGTAATGATGGCTGATGTTTGGTTTGGAAGAGAGAGCTGCGTCTTCACTCTTCGGCCTGCTTATCGCTTATACATTGCACCCCAGCCCTGGTTGCTGCTGCTGTTTTCAATGTACAATCAGTAGTATATTTCGTTTGTTGGTTGAAAATAAATGTGTTGTTAGAACGACAAACACAATGTTTTGGAAGTCATTGCACGGTTCGATCCTTTAGTGCCCCGTACCGTACGTAGCGCATACTATTTTTCGTACGAAACACATTTTCCACTTGTTGATAACATGCAGCCCACTAATGAAGGCCCAATAGAGAAGCCCATAATTAACTTGAAGGGAGGCTCTCACATGAATCCTGCCCAGGTACATGCTCATGGTCCCCTAAACATAAATAAGTAAATAAATAAATAAAGCTAAATGCTCATGCACCACTTCTTTGGGAAAATAGGTAGCCCAGTATTTCTTTTTGAAGAATATCCAAGCTAGGCCTATTTGTTTTCTCCGAATTACTGGGCTGCAAATCTTTCAAGATGAGGAGGGATGCATTCCGGCCTGGCCAAAGAGTATGGTCAATCTCTGTTAAATGTAATATCAAAAGGGGTTTAAAATTCCAAAAAAATTATAGCAAATGGGATATTAGTTTCTTTTTTTGTTTTTGTTCTTCACTGATATCTTATACGTATTTCATTGGATTTAACGTGACATAGTAGTAATTTATTTTTAAATTTATTTTAGTATGGCTATTAATTTTTGGATTAAGAATATTTCGTTCCCCAGCAAAAATTTGCGAATTTTCAAAATTTCCCACATATTTAGTTAACTTTTTGACCCTTGTACTGACCAGAAAATGGCCAGCAGTTCTAAAAATGGAAAACGGGCTGCAATAAATTCCATATGAATTAGAAATGAGTAAAAATTATGAAAATAATAGCAAATGGGCTGTACACGCCACCGATTTCGAGGGTGACTTGTTTACGCAAGGCTTTGTCAGTGAACACACGATTCTAGCAGCAGTGACTGTTGGATGTCCATCCAACGGACGACGTGCTTCTTCAATCTCTGATCTTCCTGCTCCAGCAGTCTACAGCAGGACTGCCTGCTCCCTCCTCTTGTGGCCTGCTGTGATGCCGCGCAGGCTTCCCCGGCCCACACTACTCCCTCCGCTGGCCTGGCCGCACACAATCAACTGCCTCCTTATTACGCAAAAAATGATTCCTCCCACTGACATCTGGGGCGCACCATTTGGGAGGCTAACCTGTGGGCCTACTAAGTTGACGCGTACGTAGGGCTTGTCAACTTAGTCAACAAACGATTCTAGCAGCAGTAACCGTTGGATTTGAATCGAACGGTCCTGCTGCTTCTTCAATCGCTGCTCTTCTTGCACCAGCCGCCCAAACCAGCACCGGGGAGACCGCCTGCTCCTGCCTCCAGTGGCCGGCTGTGCTGCCGTTGAGGCCTCATCGCCCCCTACTACTCCCACCGCTAGCCAGGCCCTGCGGCGACGGCAGCCTCACACCGCAGCTGAACCAGTGAACCCTCGTACTCCTCTCTGTGTGGGCATCCACTACCGCATCTTCCCCGGCTCCACGTCGTCCCCTTCCTAGGCCTCGCCGTCGTCCACCGCCTTGGTGCTCTCGGCGCGGCGTGGTCAATGTGGTCAACGACATTCCATCGGAAGAGTACTGTACATGGAGAGGCTGACAGCCGGGTCCATGGTCACAGCCCAGTTTTTTTGTGATTTTCCAAGTAAGTCGCTTTGTCAAGCCTGTTGGGCTGCAAATCTTTCAAGACGAGGAGAGCTTTCATTCGGCTGGCCGAGAAAATGGCCCATCGGTAATGAGAAATGGGTTGTACATTTTTTAAACACATCAAACCGGCAATTAGTTTCAAATATCTTTTTTCATTTCGAGATTTTAAATTACATTAATTTTTATGCATGGAGAATTTGTTGGATTTTATATTTATATGCATTTATTTTTAAAATCAGTTTGAATGTGAGTCGAAATTTCGGGATAAAAAACAGTTCGGACCGCACCGAAATATGCAAAATCTCGTATAATTTTTTAACCGTGGCCGCAATATGGGCTGTAATGCTAACAAAAAGAATATGGGCTAAAAAACCTTAAGAATTAGCAAATGGGTTGTAAATTATAAGAAATAATGGCAGATGGGATGTATGATGTTTTCCACAGATTTGAGGCTTTCCTAAAAAAAGGTTGGCGCACAAGCAGTGACTGTTGGATGTCCATCCAATGGGTGTCGTGCTTCTTCAATCTCTGCTCTTCCTGCTCCAGGCGCTCAAACAAGCGCCGGCAGGACTGCCCTCCTCCCCTTGGCCGGGCTATCTTGTCGCAAGAGCCTCACCGCCCCATCGTACTCCCATCGCTGGCCTAGCCATCCCTCTTCTCATCCACACCTGTTGTTATTCTCCGACGACGGTAGACGAACCAGTAAACCCTCGTACAGTCGTACTCCCCTTCGTGTGGGAAACAACTGCCGAGTCTTCCCTGCCTCCGTGTCGTTCCCTTCCTAGGCCTCGCCGTCGTCCACCGCCCTGGTGCTCTCGGCGCGGCCTGGTCAACATGGTCAACGACCGACATGCATCTGAAGTGGACTGTACGTGGAGAGGCCGACAGCTGGGTCCACGGCCGCACGCAAGGAAATGCCTGCTTATTACGCGCAAAATAATGCTTCCTCCACCTGACATCTGGGACCCACCGAAAGGAACTCTGTATTTCGTGAAAAAACATTACCGCCGCTGACAGCTCGGACCCACCAGCTATATCTTCGCACGCAAGGAAGTGCCTCCTTATTACGCACACAAAATGAATACTCCCCTTGCTAGCTGGGACCCAGTATAGTGGCAGGCTGACTTGTGGGCCTACTGAGTTGACGGGGACGGAGGGCTTTGTCAACTTAGTCAATATGCACGATTCTAGCTCCAGTGACCGTACGATGTCCATCCAACGGCCGTAGTGCTTCTTCAACCTCTGGTCTTCTTGCTCCAGCCGCCCAAACCAGCGTCGGTCGTGCCTCGTGCTCCTGCCTCCCGTGGCCGGCTGCGATGTGGCGGAGGCCTCACCGCCCCCTACTACTCCCACCGCTGGCCAGGCCATCCCTCTACTCACCCACACCCCCTTTTATTCTGCAGCGATGGCAGCCTCACACCGCAGCGAACCAGTGAACCCTCGTACTCCTCTACGCGTGGGCATCCACTGCCGCGTCTTCCCCGGCTCCACGCCGTCCCCTTCCTAGGCCTCACCGTCATCCACCGCCCTGGTGCTCTCAGCGCGGCGTGGTCAACGTGGTCAAGGAACGGCTTCCATCGGACGTGAACTGTACGTGGAGAGGCTGACAACCGGGTCCACGACGCAGCAAGGAAGTGCCTCCTTATTACGTGCAAAATAATTATTCCTCCACCTGACAGCGGGGACCCACCAGACGGGCCACCGTATTTCCTGAAAAAACATTTTCCCCTGACTGCTGCTACATCTTCGCACGCAAGGAAGTGCGTCCTGGCAAAAAAAAATGATTTGCCCCCTGACTGCTGGGACCCACCAGCTACATCTTCGCACGCAAGGAATTGCCTGACAGTTGGGACCCACCTGGTCGAAGCGTACGTAGCGTTGTCATTCTGGTCGCGAACGTGTACGTACATACTGGTGGATGTAGAGGCGCGCACGTGTCGTAGTAGAGGCGCGCACGTGTCGTAGTAGAGGTGTGCATGTAGCATGTACACGTACGTACAATGGCCAGGGTGCAAGAAGGAAAATACTGTCACGTACGTACATACGGGCGGGGTCTCGAATGCCTACTCGCGCATACGTACGGCCAGGGCTCGTGTACAGGGATGGGTCGGAACGGAGAAACAACGTCGTCGTCGTGTTCATGGGGAGCCAACCAGCTGGGTCGGAACGGAATGCGTCATTATGTTCATCGGGAGGGCTTGGATGGAACATGCGATGGAAACGAGGCCTGGCATACCGTAGAATGGAGGAAACGGCCTTGTGTTCGACCGGCCATGTTCGAAACGGGATCCTGTTCATCGGGAGGGGTCTGGTGTACCGCAAAACGGAGGAAACGGACCTCCTACGGTCGAAACGGGGTCATGTTGATCGGGAGGGGTGTGGCGTACCGCAAAACGGATGAAACGGACTTGTGTTGGAGCGCTACGGTCGAAACGGGGGTCTTGTTGATCGGGAGGGGTGTGGCATACCGCAAAGCGGACGAAACGGACTTGTGTTGGAGCGCTACGGTCGAAACGGGGGTCCTGTTGATTAGGAGGGATGTGGCGTACCGCAAAACAAACGAAACGGACTTGTGTTGGAGCGCTACGGTCGAAACGGGGGTCCTGTTCACCGGGAGGGGTGTGGTGTACCGCAAAACAGGACTCCACGGGATACTGTTCATCTCCACCGTCGACCTCCTCCAGCCTCCACGGGCTACCGCGACCTCCTCCAGCCTCCACAGGCTCCTGTTCATCCAGCCTCCATCGCGCGCTACTCCACCGGCTACTGTTCAACCACCCTGCACGGGCACCCCTTCACCGTCTACTGTTCATCCAGCCCTCCACGGGGTCATCCTGTTCATCCAGAGGCAACGCCACGGGGTCCTGTATCCACCCCCACCGCTCCTGTTCATCCAAACCCCCTGCAATGCTCACTGTTCATCCAATCGATCGGCTTCAGTTAGCAGCAGTAGCAAAGGAATCGCTCGATCGGGTTCAGTTAACAGCCATCGATCGATCGCTCGAGTTCAGTAATGCGTAGCCTGCAGTGTAATCGCTCGGGTTCAGTTAGAGCCCAACGCCTCGCTCGGGTTCAGTTAGAACCAACGCCTCGCACACACGCGCGTATGTGTACAAGAGAAACGCGCATCGCTCGGCCCCCGACCACCCATCGTAACCGGGAACCGCCCAAAATTTTCCTCGCCCTCGCTTCTACCACGGTTTTTTCCGTCATGGACGGCCCAAAGAATGTCATGCAGCTGCGTCTCCGGCCCGCCTAGGACGAAAAGCCCATTTTCTGTCATGATTTTCTGTCATAGAAGTAGGAGCCCACCACATCTATGATAATACCGGGTTTTGTGACAATTATCGTCATAGAAGTGTCATAAGTGTTACAGGAAAAAAATTCGTTCGGCCCAAAATGTCACGGATGTGTCCTTTTTTTGTAGTGGTGGGACTCTCCTTTGCGTGGAAGGCAAGCTTGGTGATACGTCTCCAACGTATCTATAATTTTTGATTGCTCCATGCTATATTATCTACTGTTTTAGGAAATATTGGGCGTTATTATCCGCTTTTATATCATTTTTGGGACTAACCTATTAACCGGAGGCCCAGCCCATATTTGCTGTTTTATGCCTATTTCAGTGTTTCGAAGAAAAGGAATATCAGAGTCAAAACGGAATGAAATCAACTGGAGAAGTTATTTTTGGAAGGAAAGCCACCGGATAGACTTGGACTCTACGTCAGAAGATACGGGAGGAGCTCACGAGGGTTGGGGGCGCCCCCCCTAGGGCGCGCCCCCTACCTCGTGGGGCCCCCATAGCTCCACCGATGTACCCCCTGCACCCATATATATCTACGTATCGTAAAACTTCTAGAACAGAAGATAGATCAGGAGTTCCGCCGCCGCAAGCCTCTATAGCCACCAAAAACCTCTCGGGAGACCGTTCCGGCACCCTGCCGGAGGGGGAACCCATCACCGGTGGCCATCTTCATCATCCCGGCACTCTCCATGACAAGGAGGGAGTAGTTCACCCTCGGGGTTGAGGGTATGTACCAGTAGCTATGTGTTTGATCTCTCTCTCTCTCTCTCTCATGTTCTTGATTTGGCACAATCTTGATGTATCGCGAGCTTTGCTATTATAGTTGGATCTTATGTTTCTTCTCCCCCTCTACTCTCTTGTAATGGATTGAGTTTTCCCCTTGAAGTAATCTTATCGGATTGAGTCTTTAAAGATTTGGGAACACTTGATGCATGTCTTGCCGTGCGTATCTGTGGTGACAATGGGATATCACCTGATTCACTTGATGTATGTTTTAGTGATCAACTTGCGGGTTCCGCCCATGAACCTATGCATAGGGGTTGGCTGCGTTTTCGTCGTGATTCTCCGGTAGAAACTTTGGGGCACTCTTTGAGGTTCTATTTGTTGGTTTGAATAGATGAATTGAGATTGTGTGATGCATATCGTATAATCATACCCACGGATACTTGAGGTGACATTGGAGTATCTAGGTGACATTAGGGTTTTGGTTGATTTGTATCTTAAGGTGTTATTCTAGTACGAACTCTAGGGCTGTTTGTGACACTTATAGGAATAGCCCAACGGATTGATTGGAAAGAATAACTTTGAGGTGGTTTCGTACCCTACCATAATATCTTCGTTTGTTCTCCGCTATTAGTGACTTTGGAGTGACTCTTTTTTGCATGTTTAGGGATAGTTATGTGATCCAATTATGTTATTATTGTTGAGAGAACTTGCACTAGTGAAAGTATGAACCCTAGGCCTTGTTTCCTAGCATTGCAATACCGTTTACGCTCACTTTTATCACTTGTTACCTTGCTGTTTTTATTATTTCAGATTACAAATACCTTTATCTACTATCCATATTGCACTTGTATCACCATCTCTTCGCCGAACTAGTGCACCTATACCATTTACCATTGTATTGGGTGTGTTGGGGACACAAGAGACTCTTTGTTATTTGGTTGCAGGGTTGCTTGAGAGAGACCATCTTCATCCTATGCCTCCCACGGATTGATAAACCTTAGGTCATCCACTTGAGGGAAATTTCCTACTGTCCTACAAACCTCTGCACTTGGAGGCCCAACAATGTCTACAAGAAGAAGGTTGTGTAGTAGACATCAAGCAGTTTCTGGCGCCGTTGCCGGGGAGGTTAGTGCTTGAAGGTATATATTTAGATCTTGCAATTGAATCTTTTTGTTTCTTGTTTTAGCACTAGTTTAGTTTATAAAATAAAACTACAAAAAATGGAATTGAGTTTGTCTCATACGCTTCATCTTTTTAATATCTTTCGTGAGTATGATGGAAAAGAAAATTGTGCCAAAGTGTTAGAAGAAGAATGCATTAAATTGGTTGGCACTAAATCTTTAAATGATGAGCATGATTGCAATATTGTTAGTATGAACTCCTTGAATATCCATAGTACTACTAATTATTGCTCTAGTTATGATGAAAATGTCTCCTATAAACATGTCAATTTTTGTGGAGTACATTGGGTTTGTAAGTACACACCAAACAGGGAAGATAGATATTGCAAGAGGCATAAGTACTTAGAAACCAAATTGTTGCAAGAAGAGCTAGATGAATGTGCTGAAAATTTATCTTTTCTTAGCCCTACTTGTGAACTTTGCAATGAACGTGATCATTTTAGTACCCAATGCAAATTGTTTCATGATCGTATTGTGTCCAAAAAATTTGATGACTTGATTTCCCTTGCACATCATAATGAACTTAGTTTGCTCTTGGGTTATGAAGAAATGAAACGTATAACTATGGTTATTCCAGAATTTGCCCTTGATAGAGTTCTTCATTTTGATCTAGAGAAAATTTATATGTATTGTGCGGTGAATTGCATTGATAATCCTTATATTGCCAATTAAATAAAGAAAAGAAAACAAATAGAGGATGAAGAGAATACTAATGAAAGGGAAGAGACTTCCCAATATCCTCCTATTATTTCTTATGATGAATCAGGTAACGAGGAGGAGCCTTCTATTCAACCAATCGCATTAATAAGGAGCTCCAAAAAGAGGATTGAACCCACACGTGAGGTGAAGAAGAAGAAAAGAAAAAGGAAGAGAGGTAAAAAGGTATCCCTCCCAAATAATGTTGCTCCTATTATTGTTGTGCCTCATGAAAATGAAGACGATGCACTTGATGATGATCTCGTTATGCCTATTGCTTGTTGTGATGATTATGATTGGGAAGATAATGATACTTCTTATTATCTTGAAAATCTTTTTGGCACTTGCTTGGAAGAATATGATAATTGCTCTACTATTGATGATATCCATACTATTCATGATGAGAGTGATTATGCTTATGATATGAAAAGTCCCAAGCTTGGGGAAGCTATATTTGACGAGGATGACATATTTGAGAATATATTTGCTGAAATTAATGTTTGTCCCAAGCTTGGGGATGCTATGTTTAATAATGATGATATTTTTAGCCTCCCAAGTTTTGATATACAAAGTAGTTATGATGATAGCATGCCTTCTACTTATGATGATTATATTGATGAATGTGGATTTGGAGAGGTCATGACTTTACTTAGTAATGATTCCACTATCTTGGAAGAGGTTTCAATCGATTATGATGAGAACAAAGTTGCTACTTATGATGATTATTGTGATGAAACTTATGCTATAAAAAGTAGTGATGACTATATTTATAAAACTTGTCATGATTATGAGTACCCTTTCTCTGAACATTACTCTTTTAATGTGGAAACAATTTATAGTATTCAAGTCTCTTATGATACTCCCACTATCCCGAATGAGATGAATTTTGCTTATGTGGAGAGTAATAAATTTTCTATGCTAGTAGATCATGAAAAGAATGCTTTAGGTGCTGGTTATATTGTTGAATTAATTCATGATGCTACTGAAAATTATTATGAGGGAGGAATATATGCTTGTAGGAATTGCAATAATATCAAGTTTCCTCTCTATTTGCTTAAAATCTTGAAGTTATGCTTGTTTTGCCTTCCTATGCTAGTTGATTATTGTTCCCATAAGTTGTTTGCTCACAAAATATCTATGCATAGGAAGTGGGTTAGACTTAAATGTTCTATTCATATTCTTCATGATGCTCTCTTTATGTTTCAATTCCTATCTTTTATGTGAGCATCATTGAAATCATCATGCCTAGATAGGCGCGTTAAATGATAGCGCTTGTTGGGAGGCAACCCATTTTTATTTTAGTTTATTACTTTTTGGTTATGTTTAGTAATAAATAATCCATCTAGCTTATTTTTAGATGTGGTTTTATGTTTTAATTAGTGTTTGTGCCAAGTAGAACCTTTGGGAAGACTTGGGTGAAGTCTTTATGATCATGATGTAAAAAAACAGAAACTTTAGCGCTCACGAGATTAGCTAAAACTTTTTACTGGAGAGTTATATTTAGTTGATTCTTTTTGCAGATGATTACTAGTCAAATTCCTCAGGTCCAGAAATTTATTTTAGAATTTTTGGAGTTACAGAAGTTTGTGTTAGTTACAGATTACTACAGACTGTTCTGTTTTTGACAGATTCTGTTTTTCGTGTGTTGTTTGCTTATTTTGATGAATCTATGGCTAGTAAAATAGTTTATAAACGATAGAGAAGTTGGAATACAGTAGATTTAACACCAATATAAATATATAATGAGTTCATTACAGTACCTTGAAGTGGTGTTTTGTTTTCTTTCGCTAACGGAGCTCACGAGTTTTCTGTTAAGTTTTGTGTTGTGAAGTTTTCAAGTTTTGGGTAAAGATTCGATGGACTATGGAATAAGGAGTGGCAAGATCATAAGCTTGGGGATGCCCAAGGCACCCCAAGATAATATTTCAAGAAGTCTCAAGCATCTAAGTTTGGGGATGCCCCGGTAGGCATCCCACCTTTCTTCTCCAACAACTATCGGTTAGTATCGGTTGAACCTAAGTTTTTGCTTCTTCACATGAGTTGTGCTATCCTTGAAATGTCATTTTATTTAGCTTTGCTTGCTGTTTGAATAAAATATCAAGATCTGAAATTCTTAGATGTTAGAGAGTCTTCACATAGTTGCGTAATTATCCGACTACTCATTGATCATCACTTATATTTTCGGAGTAGTTTGTCATTTGCTCTAGTGCTTCACTTATATCTTTTAGAGCATGGTGGTAGTTTTATTTTGAAGAAATAGATGAACTCTCATACTTCACTTATATTATTTTGAGAGTCTTAAATAGCATGGTAATTTTCTTAAATAATCCTAATATGCTAAGCATACAAGATTTGTAAGAATTCTTATGAGTGTGTTGAATACTAAGAGAAGTTTGATGCTTGATGATTGTTTTGAGATATGAAGATGGTGATATTAGAGTCATGCTAGCTGAGTAGTTGTGAATTTGAGAGATACTTGTGTTAAAGTTTGTGATTCCGTAGCATGCACGTATGGTGAACCGTTATGTGATGAAGTCGGAGCATGATTTATTTATTGATTGTCTTCCTTATGAGTGGCGGTCGGGGACGAGCGATGGTCTTTTCCTACCAATCTATCCCCCTAGGAGCATGCACGTAATACTTTGCTTTGATAACTTGTAGATTTTTGCAATAAGTATATGAGTTCTTCATGACTAATGTTGAGTCCATGGATTATACGCACTTTTCCCATCCTTCCACCATTGCTAGCCTCTCTAATACCGCGCACCTTTCGCCGGTATCATACACCCACCATATCCTTCCTCAAAACAACCACCATACCTACCTATCATGGCATTTCCATAGCCATTCCGAGATATATTGCCACGCAACTTTCCGCCGTTCCATTTATTATGACACGCTCCATCATTGTCATATTGCTTAGCATGATCATGTAGTTGACATCGTATTTGTGGCAAAGCCACCGTTCATAATTCTTTCATACATGTCACTCTTGAGTCATTGGACATCCCGGTACACCGCCGGAGGCATTCATATAGAGTCATATCTTGTTCCAAGTATTGAGTTGTAATTGTTGAGTTGTAAGAAAATAAAAGTGTGATGATCATCATTATTAGAGCATTGTCCCAGTGAGGAAAGGATGATGGAGACTATGATTCCCCCACAAGTCGGGATGAGACTCCGGACGAAAAATAAAAAAATAAAAAAAGAGGCCATAAAAAAAGAGAAAAGGCCCAAACAAAAAATATAAAAAATGAGAGAAAAAGAGAGAAGGGACAATGCTACTATCCTTTTACCACACTTGTGCTTCAAAGTAGCACCATGATTTTCATGATAGAGAGTCTCCTATGTTGTCACTTTCATATACTACTAGTGGGCATTTTTCATTATAGAACTTGGCTTGTATATTCCAATGATGGGCTTCCTCAAAATGCCCTAGGTATTCGTGAGCAAGTGAGTTGGATGCACACCCACTTAGTTTCTTTTGTTGAGCTTTCATATACTTATAGCTCTAGTGCATCCGTTGCATGGCAATCCCTACTCACTCACATTGATATCTATTGATGGGCATCTCCATAGCCTGTTGATACGCCTAGTTGATGTGAGACTATCTTCTCCTTTTGTCTTCTCCACAACCACCATTCTATTCCACATATAGTGCTATATCCATGGCTCACGCTCATGTATTGCGTGAAGATTGAAAAAGTTTTGAAAATGTTAAAGTATGAAACAATTGCTTGGCTTGTCATCGGGGTTGTGCATGATTTAAATATTTGGTGTGGGGAAGATGGAGCATAGCCTGAGTATATGATTTTGTAGGGATAACTTTCTTTGGCCATGTTATTTTGAGAAGACATAATTGCTTAGTTAAGTATGCTTGAAGTATTATTATTTTTATGCCAATATGAACTTTTGTCTTGAATCTTTCGGATCTAAATATTCATATCACAATTAAGAAAAATTACATTGAGATTATGCCAACTAGCATTCCACATCAAAAATTATATTTTTATCATTTACCTACTCAAGGACGAGCAAGAATTAAGCTTGGGGATGCTTGATACGTCACCAACGTATCTATAATTTTTGATTGCTCCATGCTATATTATCTACTGTTTTTGGCAATATTGGGCTTTATTATCCACTTTTATATTATGTTTGGGACGAACCTATTAACCGGAGGCCCAGCCCAGATTTGTTGTTTTATGCCTATTTCAGTGTTTCGAAGAAAAGGAATATCAAACGGAGTCAAAACGGAACGAAATCAACTAGAGAAGTTATTTTTGGAAGGAAAGCCACCGGATAGACTTGGACTCTACGTCAGAAGATACGGGAGGAGCTCACTGTAACGCCCCGGATTCGATGCGCCAGGTGTCCTTCAGTTATTCGCCATCTTTGCCATGTCATTTGCTTGCGTGTTGCACTTTGCCATGTCATCATCCGCATTTCATATCATGTCATCATGTGCATTTCATTTTGCATACGTGTTCGTCTCATGCATCCGAGCATTTTCCCGTTGTCCGCTTTTGCAATCCGCACTCCTATGTCTCCGGCGCCCCTTTTACCTCTTTTCATGTGCGGGTGTTAAACTTTCTCGGAATGGACCGAGGTTTGTCAAGCGCCTTGGTATAGCACCGGTGAACCGCTGTCAAGTTTCGTGCCATTTGGAGGTCGTTTGGTACTCCAACGGTTAACCGGGTAACCGCAAAGCCTCCTTCTCTTTGCAGCCCAACACCCCTTCCAAAGTGGCCCAAAACCCACCTAACTCCCCTCCATGCTCTTGGTCGTTCGATCACGATCGCGTGGCCGAAAACCGCACCTCATTTGGACTCTCCTAGCTCCCTCTACCTATAAATATGTGCCTCCCCCGTCCAATTCGCGGATGATTTCCCCCCCGTAACCCTAGCCTTTCCCTCTCCACCGCCGGACGCGTCCGCCCCGGCCGGACACGTCCAGCCAGCCATGTCGCCCGACCAATGGGTGCGCGCCACGTCACCCAACCGCCTCCCGCCTCCAATCCGCCGCCGCCACTTGTCCCCGCGCCGCCCCGTCCGCCCAGCGGCTTTCCTTGCTCAAACCCCTTGAGGCCAGTCGCCGCCGCCCGCCGCCGCGCCGCCTTCCAGTGCCGCCCGGCCTCGGCGCCGCCGCCCGCCTCGGCTCGGCGGCCTTTCGCGCGCCCGCCTCCGCCCGGTGGTCCCCTTGCCGCCCGGCCTCCCTCGCCGCCCGGCGTGCCTCGCCAGCGCCCGCGCCCGGCCGCCTCCGCCGGCGCGCCGCGGCGTCCGCCGCCCGGTGCCGCCGTCGCCTCCGCCGCTTCGCCGGAAAGCGCGGCCCCTCGCCGCCCAGCCGCCCCGAGCGGCCTCCTCCACGCCGCCCGGCCCTCTCCGGCAACCAGCGCGCCTGTCTCCGGCGTTCCTCGAAGAGCGTGCCCGGTCAACCCTAGATCCGGAGTGGTATATCCACCAAGTCCCCAACCTGCTAATATTTTCATGCCTTTTCATCATGCCATAACTCTGCATCCGTAGCTCGGTTTCGTGCGTGTAATAAGTCAAATTGTTCGCCTTAACGAGTACATCATTTCGTCTCATTGCATCATTTTCATTTGAGCACATCTTGATGCCCGAAATTCTGTTAGAATAGGGTCATGTGATGTTAGTTTCAGATTCTTATCAGTACATGCACTTTTGTCATTTTTGCCATGATTGATGTGTGCATCCTATGAACTTGAGTCCTACATGTGTTTTGTAATATGTCATGCCATCTTTCCAGGGGTGTATGCCATGTATTTTTATGATCTCTGTGGTGACTAGCACAAGCATGCAAACTAGGCTTCATGATGTTGCTGATTTCAGACCCTGTTCTGCTGATATTTTTATGCCATGTTAACTTGATGCTACCGAGAGATCCATGCATATTTTGAGATACTTCATTAAGGATGTTTTGAACATATGGTTATGCTCTATCCATCCATGCCTTTTTTTGCAATTATGGAGTGCCATAGCTTGAGTCAATCGAGCTCTACTTTTGCTATGAGATGTTTCCTGGCAGATTGTTTACATGTTATTCAATTTTGCCAAGGTTGTTGTAGTTGATCCTTGCATGATATGTTGTTGTTCTTACCATGTCTAGCTTCTATGCCATGTCTTCTTACTATGAGTTGCCTTGCCATGCAATGTATTGCTCTGTAGTGAGTGGTTCAAGCTCACCAACATGCCTACTTATCGTTCTTCCTGCCATGTATGAATCTGTAATATAACTTGCCATGTTTACATGGGCGCCATCATATTTTCTGATCCCTTTTGGCTCATGGTCAGTAAAGGACATTTGATCTATGCATTTAGTAGATTCATTACATGCCTTTGTTTGCCATGATAAGCTCCTGTAGCATGTTGTTTCATAGCTCTAAACATTGCAACCTGATATTATTTCCTGATAAGTCTGAAACTGTTATTATTTGCAATCTTGCCATGTCATTTTGAGCATGTTCTAGTGATTTCTGGAGATAGCTCAGTGTTCATGTTTTGTCGTGCTTTACCTGTAAATCATGCCCATGCCTTTTTTTATTATGTTGAGGTCCTGTAGCATGTTGTTTTGATGCTTGCAATATGCCTAGTTGCTGTTCTGGACAGATTGTTGTCATGACTTGTTTGGAGTGTATGTGTTGCACCGTTGCTCCGTTTTGAGTGTGCTCTATATGAAACTTGCTTGATTTTGCATGTAGTTTCATATTATCATGTTGCATCCGTGTTTTGAGGTGTTTGCTTGATGTTTGTATGCATTTTGCATCAATGCCATGCTTATCTTGTTTTGCTCATATCTTGTAGGCCGTAGCTCCGAATCTAATGAACTTTATATGTAACTTGACTAGAATTTCGTGTAGATCATCGTGGTGCATCTTAACTTGCTGTTTAACAACTTGAACTTAAGGTTTATTCAGATCTGGACCAATTTCGAAATTTGCATATGAGGGCTTACCGGAATTGTTATATGTTGTTTCCGGCCTCATTTAAACTTGCTTTGATGTGTTGTTCTTGTTTGCATCATCTCTTGCCATGAGTAGCTTCATGTAGCTTTGTCATGCATCATGTTTGGTTGTGCATCATGTCTTGTTCATATGTGGTGTGTTTACTATGTTGTGTGCTTCTTCTTGTTAGTTCCTGTTTCGTTGCGATCGTGAGGATTCGTTCGTCTACGCTTGGTTCGGCTTCATCCGTTCATCTTCTTCATGGACTCGTTCTTCTTCCTTGCGGGATTTCAGGCAAGATGACCGCTACCCTGGATCTCACTACTATCATTGCTATGCTAGTTGCTTCGTTCTATCGCTATGCTGCGCTACCTATTACCTGTTTTTCAAGCCTCCCAAATTGCCATGTCAGCCTCTAACCTTTTGCACCCTTCCTAGCAAACCGTTGTTTGGCTATGTTACCGCTTTGCTCAGCCCCTCTTATAGCGTTGTTAGTTGCAGGTGAAGATGAATTTTGTTCCTTGTTGGAACATGGAGATGTTGTTCCTTGTTGGAACATGTTTACTTGTTGGGATATCACAATATATCTTATATTATTAATGCATCTATATACTTGGTAAAGGGTGGAAGGCTCGGCCATATGCCTGGTGTTTTGTTCCACTCTTGCCGCCCTAGTTTCCGTCATATCGGTATTATGTTCCCGGATTTTGCGTCCCTAACGCGGTCGGGTGATTTATGGGACCCCCTTGACAGTTCGCTTTGAATAAGACTTTTCCAAAGAAGGCCCAACATTGGTTTTACCATTTGCCTCACCTATGCCCTTTTTCCCTTGGGTTTCCGGAGCCCGAGGGTCATCTTTATTTTAGCCCCCGGGCGGTGCTCCTTCAGTGTTGGTCGAACCGAGCAACTTCTTGAGGCCACCACGGGAAACTTCGAGGCTTGGTTTTACTCGTAGCTTGACTTATCCGGTGTGCCACGAGAACGAGGTACGTCGACTCCTATCGGGATTTGTCGGCACATCCGGGCGGCTTTGCTGGTCTTGTTTTATTCTTTGTCGAAATGTCTTGTGGCCGGATTCCGAGACTGATCGGGTCTTCCGGGAGAAGGAATATCCTTCGTTGATCGCGAGAGCTTATCATGGGCTAAGTTGGGACACCCTGCAGGTATAAACTTTCGAGAGCTGTGCCAGCGGTTATGTGGCGAGATGGGAATTTGTTAATATCCGGTTGTAGTAAACTTGAAGCAAACTCTTCTAAAATACACCAACCGTAATGCGTAGTGAGTGTCTCTTTTCGGGGTTGATCGAGAGGAGAACACGGTTTTACGGGTTATGGTAGCGTAAGTAGGAGTTCAGGATCACTTCTTGATCATTACTAGTTGACGACCGTTCCTTTGATTCTCTTCTCGCTCTCATTTGCATATGATAGCCACCCTATATGCTTAGTCGCTGCTGCAACCTCAACACTTTACCCCTTCCTTTCCCTTTAAGCTTTGCTAGTCTTGATACCCATGGTAATGGGATTGCTGAGTCCTCGTGACTCACAGATTACTACACCACCGATTGCGGTACAGGTTTGCGATGATCATGGCGTGAGAGCGATGTTTATTTGTGTTGGAGTTCTTCATCCGCTTCTTCGATCGGGGGATAGGTTCGGTCGGCAGCACTGGGCTAGCAGTGGTGGATGTCGTTTGAGTTTACATTTATGTTTCATCCGTAGTCGGATGTTGATCTCTTGTATATGATGTTGATGTATTCCTGTGGCATTTGTGCCTTATGTATGTATCCCCATCTATTATGTAATGTTGATGTAATGATATCCACCTTGCAAAAGCGTTTCAATATGCGGGTCTATCCTTGGTGGGACCGTCGAGTTCCTTTTGGATAGGGTCGCATATTGGGCGTGACACTCACGAGGGTGGGGGGCGCCCCCCCCCCCTCCCTAGGGCGTGCCCCCTACCTCGTGGGGCCCCCGTAGCTCCACCGACGTACCCCCCTGCACCCATATATACCTACGTATCGTAAAACTTCCAAAACAGAAGATAGATCAGGAGTTCCGCCGCCGCAAGCCTCTGTAGCCACCAAAAACCTCTCGGGAGCCCGTTCTGGCACCCTGCCGGAGGGAACCCATCACCGTGTGGCCATCTTCATCATCCGGCGCTCTCCATGACGAGGAGGGAGTAGTTCACCCTCGGGGCTGAGGGTATGTACCCGGTAGCTACGTGTTTGATCTCTCTCTCTCGTGTTCTTGATCCGCACGATCTTGATGTATCGCGAGCTTTGCTATTATAGTTGGATCTTATGTTTCTTCTCCCCCTCTACTCTCTTGTAATGGATTGAGTTTTGCCCTTGAAGTAATCTTATCGGATTGAGTCTTTAAAGATTTGAGAACACTTGATGTATGTCTTGCTGTGCGTATCTGTGGTGACAATGGGATATCACGTGATTCACTTGATGTATGTTTTGGTGATCAACTTGTGGGTTCTTCCCATGAACCTATGCATAGGGGTTGGCACACCTTTCCGTCGTGATTCTCCGGTAGAAAATTGGGGCACTCTTTGAGGTTCTATGTGTTGGTTTGAATAGATGAATTGAGATTGTGTGATGCATATCGTATAATCATACCCACGGATACTTGAGGTGACATTGGAGTATCTAGGTAACATTAGGGTTTTGGTTGATTTGTATCTTAAGGTGTTATTCTAGTACGAACTCTAGGGCTGTTTGTGACACTTATAGGAATAGCCCAATGGATTGATTGGAAAGAATAACTTTGAGGTGGTTTCGTACCCTACCATAATCTCTTCGTTTGTTCTCCGCTATTGGTGACTTTGGAGTGACTCTTTGTTGCATGTTGAGGGATAGTTATGTGATCCAATTATGTTATTATTGTTGAGAGAACTTGCACTAGTGAAAGTATGAACCCTAGGCCTTGTTTCCTAGCATTGCAATACCGTTTATGCTCACTTTTACCACTTGTTACCTTGCTTTTTTTATTATTTCAGATTACAAATACCTTTATCTACTATCCATATTGCACTTGTATCACCATCTCTTCGCCGAACAAGTGCACCTATACCATTTACCATTGTATTGGGTGTGTTGGGGACACAAGAGACTCTTTGTTATTTGGTTGCAGGGTTGCTTGAGAGAGACCATCTTCATCCTATGCCTCCCACGGATTGATAAACCTTAGGTCATCCACTTGAGGGAAATTTGCTACTGTCCTACAAACCTCTGCACTTAGAGGCCCAGCAACGTCTACAAGAAGAAGGTTGTGTAGTAAACATCACTTGGTGATTCAGATATGTAGATCTCCTTCTCCGTAACTGACATTGTGTAATCCTAGCCCCCTCCGGTATCTATATAAATCGGTGGGTTTAGTCCGTAGGACAACAACAATCATAATCATAGGCTAGCTTCTAGGGTTTAGCCTCTACGATCTCGTGGTAGATCAACTCTTGTAATACTCATATCATCAAGATCAATCAAGCAGGAAGTAGGGTATTACCTCCATCAAGAGGGCCCGAACCTGGGTAAACATTGTGTCCCCCGCCTCCTGTTACCATTAGCCTCAGATGCATAGTTCAGGACCCCCTACCCGAGATCCGCCGGTTTGACACCGACATTGGTGCTTTCATTGAGAGTTCCACTGTGCCGTCATGATAAGGCTTGATGGCTCCTTCGATCATCAGCAACGATATGATCCAGGGTGAGATTTTTCTCCCCGGTCAGATCTTCATATTCGGCGGCTTCGTACTGTGGGCCAACTCACTTGGCCATCTGGAGCAGATGGATAGCTACGCCCCTGGCCATCAGGTCAGGTTTGGAAGCTTGAATTATACTGCCGACATCCGCGGAGACTTGATCTTCGATGGATTAGAGCCCATGTCAGGTGCGCCGCACAGTCACGACGAACATGATTTAGCTCTGCCATCAGACGGTGTTCGGGCGATCACACCTGCGGCTACCCCTGCCTTCAATCTGGAGCAGATCGTGCCATCCGAGGACGGGTGGATGGACCCTGCCACAGAGGCCGTACACTCAGCGGCGATAGAGCTGAATATTGACTTCACCTCCTATGAGACATGTGTCATCGAATCCTTGGATTCGTCTCCGGCCACTGGCTCCGAACAGCGTGCGTCCGTGCCTATCGAATCCGATTGGGCACCAATCATGGAGTTTACCTCCGCGGACATCTTTCAGCACTCACCCTTGGGCAACGTGCTAAATTCATTGCGGTCTCTCTCCTTGTTAGGAGACCCTTGGCTGAACTATGTCCGGCTTGAGTGGGAAGCAGACGACGAAGAAATTCGTTCCCCACCCACCACCCACTTAATAGCCACTGTCGACGACGTAACCGACATGCTGGATTTCGACTCCGAAGACATCGACGGTATGGACGATGATGCCGGAGAGGAATAGGAACCACCGCCCTCAGGGCGCCGGACAACAACTTCATCATATGATATATACATGGTGGATACACCGAAAGAAAACAACAACGGGGAACGGAAGGACGCAATGGAGGATAATTCCCTCGAGAAGCAACCAAAGCAACGGCGTAGGCGCCGCTCCAAATCCCGCCTCAGCAAAAACAGCGACAACAGCGCAAGAAAGAATAATACCCCGGTCGACTCCAAAGGAAACGACGACCACATGGACCCAGCGATGGAGCAGGATGAGCCAGGGGACGGCAAACATAGTACGGAGCCGCTGTCCGATCACGGTGATGTCGAGCGTAAAACTCATCAAACTGTCTCCGGAGAGGAGAACAGTCCGAATGACGATGCACACATCATCCCGGAAAGGCACTTGGAACAAGAGAACCTCCATAGAAGGCTTATTGCCACTGCGAGGAGCTTGAAGAAGCAGAAGCAAAGGCTTAAGGCTGCGTAGAATACGCTCAACCGCAAATGGAACAAAGTACTTGACACTGAAGAAAAGTATGGTGGCAATTGCCACACAAAGAGCTATCCAAAGCGCAAGCTGCTACCTGAATTCGACGACGAGGCTTTCGAGCCCATTCAGCCGAAAAATAAAACGGCTGATCAGCCGGACCGACCACCCCGTGGCTGCAACAGGGCGGACAAAAAAGCCGGTATGGCCAGGTCCATCTACGGATCTAGGAAGTGCGCTCTGGCACAGAATCATGGCCGCCCAAACTACTATACTGACCGAATAACAGCTCGGAATCAAAACCGAACACTACAACCGTTAGAAGAATGCCATGACACATCCAAATACAGGGGAGTCGTGCACCCCCTATGCTTCACCGATGAGGTACTGGATCATGAATTTCCAGAGGGATTCAAACCCATGAACATACGACGGAACGACACACCCTAGGGTCTGGATTGAGGACTTTATCCTTCACATACACATGGCTCGCGGAGAAAATCTCCACGCCATCAAATACCTGCCCCTCAAGTTGAAAGGACCAGCTCGACACTGGTTGAAAAGCCTCCCCGAAAACTCAATTGGAAGTTGGGAAGAGCTTGAGGATGCTTTTAGGGCCAATTTTCAAGGGACCTATGTCCGACCTCCAGATGCAGACGATTTAAGTCACATAATTCAACAACCCGGAGACTCAGCCCGAAAGCTTTGGAACAGATTTCTCACTAAGAAGAATCAAATCATTGACTGCCCGGATGCCGAAGCCTTAGCGGCTTTGAAACACAGTGTTCGGGACGAATGGCTCGCCAGACACCTCGGCCAGGAAAAACCGAGGACAATGTGAGCCCTAACAAGCCTTATGACCCGCTTTTGCATGGGCGAAGATAGTTGGCTGGCCTGTAGCGGCATCAGCGACCCATGCACATCCGAAGTCAGGGATGGTAACGGGAAGCCGCGACGCAATAAAAGTAAGCGTCAAAACAATGAAGACAGCCCAGAAAACACGGCGGTAAATGCCGGATTCAGGGGATCTCGACCTGGTCAATGGAAAAAGCCATTTAAAGGTAGCAGAGATGGACCGTCCAGCCTAAATAAGATTCTAGACAGATTATGTCAGATTCATGGCACCTCCGACAAACCTGCAAATCACACCAACGGAGAATGCTGGGTCTTCAAGCAGGCCGGCAAGCTAAACGCCGAACACAAGGGGAGGGAGACGCCAAGTGAAGACGAGGATGAGCCTCGCCAGCCGAACACTGGGGGACAGAAAAAATTTCCACCAGTGGTCAAAACAGTGAACATGATTTACGCAACTCGCATACCGAAGAGGAGGCGCAATCGCACACTCCGAGACGTATACACTGTGGAGCCCGTCGCCCCCAAGTTCAACCCTTGGTCGGCCTGCCCGATCACTTTTGATCGCAGGGATCACCCGACTAGTATCCGGCACGGAGGATCGGCTGGCTTGGTGCTAGACCCAATAATTGACGGATACCATCTCACCCGAGTCCTTATGGATGGCGGCAATAGTATTAATCTGATATATCAGGACACCGTCCGCAAAATGGGGATAGACCCGACAAGAATCAGCCAAAGCAATACTACCTTTAAAGGAGTAATACCAGGCCTAGAGGCCCGCTGCACTGGCTCTCTAGTACTAGAGGTTGTATTCGGTTCTCCAGACAACTTCCGAAGCAAAGAATTAATCTTCGAAATCGCTCCATTACGAAGCTGCTATCACGCACTACTCGGAAGAACGGCCTTCGCTCGTTTCAATGCAGTACCGCATTCCGCTTATCTTAAAATTAAGATGCCCGGTCCACGTGGCATCATCACAGTTAGCGGAAACATATAGCGTTCGGTACGTGCGAAGGAATATGTGGCGGCTCTAGCAGCCGGACACTAAACGACCTCTCCAACCAGAATAAATGATCGGTCGTCAAGACCGCGGACACGGTTAGACGAGTCCGACACGCCACTAATTGTAGCATCTCAGATAAACCTGAGATTGGATCGATGGATATACCCCCATAGGTGGTTCTAGGGGCTTCCCGCATGTAAAAAGGGAAATAGTTCGGCTTGACCCTATTAATACAATAATAGATTGCATTATCATGGTTCATTAAGGATAACCAACTTTTCGCACGAAGACATTCACCTGGGTTTTTCTCTTTTACAGATGATCACCGTGCTACACCCTTCCAGGATACGGCACAACGGAGACAAAGGCGCAGACGTGCAGCAGGGCCTCGCTCAAAGGTTTCTTTTTAGATTAAGACCCAGCGTAAACCTTTTTTACTGTCTCTTGTTGCTTCACACCCTCCGGGCACTCAACACAACCGAGAGAGATGCCAGCGTTATTTGCATTTTGTCACGTCAGACTAATGCACGTACCTAGAAATTCAGGGCTCATTATCGAGGGCGTTACTCAGCCCAGTATATGTTGTAAAGTCCGAATACCTTAGGGAGTGTTCGGCGTCGCGAGTTTGGCCTTATATGCATCAGCTCTGAATCATGTCTTTGGTCAATAGTTGGGTTTGCCCGGCTCCCGTGTTTTGCTACCTTACGTTCCGCTCTATCGGCTAAGGTGGCACCGGGAGAACTACTGTGATTGTGCCCGGGTTCATCTGGATGAGCACCTCAGTAGAGAAAGCCGAAAACTGACTGTCATGATAAAGCGCGAGACTAGTCAAACAATCGATGACCCAGCGGAATCTTCGCGATTCCTCCGCATTAACGAAGGACCGGTTTCCCGGTCATGTACGTACGCGCATCGTATTTGGATGAACGCTGAAGTACCAGGGGCTATATAGTAGCCCCACCATCAAACTCCTATGGCTAAGTGAAAGTGTTAAAGCTATATAGTCCGATTGCCTTGTTCGCCATGCTATCACCTCCTTAATGGACCAAGACGTTGGATCAAGTGTGAATCTGGCGCTTTTAGAACACCTGCATTATATGTGTAGAAATTTGAAGCAACGACTTCAAACTTTCAGGTTATATACATACATAAACGGCCGCACAGGAGGCATCATAATACTTTCAGGCAAAAGAATAAACACAGCCTTTATAATCAAAGTAGCATTGTTTTTACAATTGGAATACATGTCACTTGAACATGATACTCTTCGAGCACCGAGCCTCTATTAAACGAGCGCCTTCTAGGACTTCTTCAAAATAGTGCTCGGCGAGACACGCCTCTGGCGGACCCCGGGTTGCAATAGCGGTGGCCTCCATCTCTGCCCAATATGTCTTAACACGGGCAAGAGCCATCCGCGCACCTTTTATGCATGCCGACCTCTTTACAGCGTCGATATGCGGCACAACACCAAGGAATCGTTGCACTAAACCAGAATAACTATCCGGCCTTGGTCCCTTCGGCCAAAGATGATCCACGCCAGACCTCATGGCAAGCCCGGACAATGAATGGAGCTCGGCCCACTCGGCCATTTGTTCATTTAACAGCAGCGGGCGCATTGGAGCACTGAACTGCGACTAGAACAACTTTTCCACCTCATGATCTTTCTGATCTTTGAAAAACTCAGTCGCATCAGCAGCGCTCTTTGCCAAGTCCAAGTACGCATCTGCAGCACTCCATAATTGATCCAGAGGGGCATACTTCGGATCCCCGAACTTCGTCCGCAACAAAAAGGGCTTCCTAGCCGTGATATCTCCGGCATGAAGGAGCTCCTCCTTCGACGCTTTGATTTCAGAGCGAGTTTCCTTGGCTGCTTCCATGGCTTTCTTCAGGTCAGCCGCTTTCGCTTGGCTTTCCTTTTCGAGAAGCTCATATCAGCTGGCGGCATCTTTCAGCTCAACAGCCATCTTGGCTATTTTATCTTCGCTCTGGCGATGCGCAGCCTATTCGGCTCTTAACTCTTCGGCCTCCTTTAGGGCGGCTGCATCACTTCTCCTGGCTTGTTCCTTGGCTCGGGCAAGTTCCGCCCGAAGGATCTCCACGGTGGCAGCTCCATCTGCAGTCACATCATATTATAGATACTAGCATCATGATCCTCTTAATATTTGTTGACCACCCGAAAATACATACCTTGTGCCTCGTCAAGCCGCTTGTTCACAAGCGCGATGCCGGCATCTGCCGCGTCAAGCTTCCGCCTCAGTTCGGCAAAATCAGCAGTCCGGCCAGCCACCGGACCCTCAGCCGCCTGCACATGAAAGCAGCGTGATCATTACCTGGGACTATGATCCTCTGTTTGCCGCCTCTGGACGGCAACCAGAGTCTTAGGGGCTACTATCTATACAGAGCACACCTACCATGTGTGGTACCGTAAAAAAAATATTACTTTGCGTACCTCAAAGCCTCTTAGCAGGCTCGTAAAAGCTTCATTCAACCCACTTTTGGCAGATTAAATCCTCTCAACCACCGTACCCATTAAAGTATGATGCGCCTCTGAGATAGCCGCTTGCTCCAGAAGACCCATCAGTACGTCCGGTTGTGCACCGGACAGTCCCGGACTCTTTCTATTGCTCTCCTTAGGAGCCGAATACTCCGAACTTCGGGCGGCCGAAGAGTTACCTTCTGGCCTTGGCGGATCAGGAGAAATCCTCCGTGACGACACCTCAGGGTCGTCCTCCCCATGAGGCAGGGAGGCAGGGGGAGGCGTTTCGCTCTCCATCAACTCTGAAAGAATATCCCCCGAAGACGAACTCTGTCAAGAAGGGCTACGAGCCGGACTGCAAGATATATGTCTCGGTTATTGTTCTCTGAGATAAAGCAGGATATATTTACCAAAGTTCACTTACAGCTCGGCTGAGGGCTGGCCCCCTTGCGGGCGTTGTGCCGTAAGGACGCCCTCCGGGGCGGGGCCCCTTGCAAAGGTTTCTTCCCTCGTTTGGAAACCTCCGTTTCCAAGTCTTCAGAGGCGGCCCTTTTCTTTCCTTGGGGAGAGGGGATTCTAAATTCTTCTCCCCGATTATCCTCTGCGGAGACACTAATTCCCCTGGTTTGGATGTGTAGTGTGTGAAGCCCGCTTTCGGCTTCTTTATTCCTCCCTTCATCTTCCCCTGATGGCACTTGATAAGGTGCGTGCTCAAGCATCCTGGCTAGTACAGGATCTGGAGAGCCTTCGGGAAGGGGGGCCGAACACCTGATCCTCTCTGCCTTTCTTATCCAGTCCTGGCCGAGAGCGATTTTTCAGAATAATGTTGTGACAAATAAAAAAGACAGCGTGTTCGGTCGCAGAATTACTTACGTGGGTATCTGGACGGTTGTAGTTGAGACCCGCATCCTCGGTGGTGTCCGGACACTTTGTTCGTGATCCGAAGAACAATCCATACATCCCTTCGAGCGTCACACCGAAGAATTGTTGAATAGTTTGCGGTCCTTCCGGGTTGAACTCCCACATACGGAGAGATCAACGTTGGCATGGTAGGACCCGATGAACTAGCACAACTTGCATTACCTTGACAAGACTCGGATTAGACTTTGCAATGTCAGCACGTCATTAACTGGCCCCCAATCTAGCCCCTTATTGACCCATGACGCCATTTGGGGCGGAGGGCCCGAGCGGAAGGCGGGGGCAGCCGCCCACTTTGTACCTCGGGGAGCTGTGATGTAAAACCACTCCCGTTGCCATAAGTTGGACACCTCCGGGAAGGAACCCTTTGGCCATAGAGCATCGGCGCCTTTGCTTATTATGGCACCTCCGCATTCTGCGTGTCGCCCATCGATCATCTTCGGCTTCACATTGAAGGTCTTGAGCCATAAGCCGAAGTGTGGGCTGATGCAGAGGAGGGCCTCACACACGGCGATAAACGACGAGATGTGAAGGAAGGAATCTGGAGCTAGATCATGGAAATCTAGCCCGTAATAGAACATAAGCCCTCTAACAAAGGGATCAAGACTAAATCCTAGCCCTCGGAGGAAGTGGGAAACAAATACGACACTCTCGTTTGGTTCGGGAGAGGGGATGACCTGCCCTTGAGCAGGCAGCCTGTGCGGGATTTCGGCGGTCAGGTACCTGGCTTCCCTTAGCTCCTTGATGTCCTCCTCTGTGACAGAGGAGGCCATCCACCGGCCTTGAAGGTTGGATCCGGACATGGTTAAAGGTCCGAAGCACTTAGCCTGAGCCTTGGGTGTTGGAACTCGAGGTGGGGGAAGGGAAGTATCGAGCGTGGGAAGAAAAGGACAGGCCTTGGCCCCTTTATAAAGAGGGTGAATATCAAGCGTCCTCCGCGTGGCTGTTTGGAACTTGCCTAAAATCGAGGATTCATGCTAACAAGCACGGTTGGGTTACCCACACCCGTACTGATGAGAATGCCGTGATAAGGGGAACACGATCTCTGCTTCAACAAGACATGCCAATAAAACCGCCTCGCAACACGTGTAGTGGCAAGCTGGTTGAGGAAAACGGTTTGAATAAAGACCGGGTCGTGGCGTGATGTCACGATATGAAAAGTTGTCAACAGATTGGATTTGTGTAATATTGTACTCTCTACGGTGGTATGTGGAATTTGTTTAGCAGAGCTAGACACGATCCTCATGTTCAAAATCTTCTATGGAGTATTCGGAGAAGGAACCCGCCTTGCAATGTCAAAGACAATCTGCGTGTCGGACTCATCGTCATTGAAGCCTGGTTCAGGGGCTACTGAGGGAGTCCTGGATTAGGGGGTCCTCGGACAGCCGGACTATATACTTTGGCCGGACTATTGGACTATGAAGATACAAGATTGAAGACTTTGTCCCCTGTCCAGGTGGGACTCTCCTTTGCGTGGAAGGCAAGCTTGGCGATTCGGATATGTAGATCTCCTTCTCCGTAACCGACTCTGTGTAACCCTAGCCCCCTCTGGTGTCTATATAAACTGGAGGGTTTAGTCCGTAGGACAATAACAATCATAATCATAGGCTAGCTTCTAGGGTTTAGCCTCTACGATCTCGTGGTAGATCAACTCTTGTAATACTCATATCATCAAGATCAATCAAGCAGGAAGCAGGGTATTATCTCCATCGAGAGGGCCCGAACCTGGGTGAACATTGTGTCCCCCGCCTCCTGTTACCATTAGCCTCAGATGCACAGTTCGGGCCCCCCTACCCGAGATCCGCCGGTTTTGACACCGACAACGACTTTGTTTCATCATACAAGGCAGAGACAACATGAATGTATTCATTCGAAAATTATGTCTTGCGCACATTGCGTCGCCATAATATGAGACCCCTCCAGGACGTCTTCAAAATACCGCTCGGGCGTGCGGTGCTCCTTGCCCTCAGGCGGTCCCTCGGTCACAAGCTCGACGGCATCCATCTTCGCCCACCACACCTTGACGCGGGCAAAGGCCATGCACGCACCCTCGATGCATACCAACCGCTTGACGACGTCCAGCCGAGGTCAGGCATTCACCAGCCGCTTCACGAGCCCGAAGTAGCTGCTGGGTATAGCTTCGGCAGGCCACAGCCGGATTATTAAATCCTTCATGGCCAGTTCGTCCACCTATGTAGCTCGACCAGCTGTTTTAGCTGATCGCTAAAGGGCACCGGATGTTCTAGCGCAAGGTATTGTGACCAGTACAGCTTCTCCGTTGAGCTCCCTTCTTCGACTCGGAAGAATTCCGCAGCGTCATAAACACTGCGAGGAAGATCCGCAAACGCCCCTGGAGAACTTCAAATCTGGGTTAGTAAGAGATACTTCTTCTCCACAGACTTGCTTTGCATACTAAACGCCTTACCCGCCGCGATCTTCTTGGCCTCCTGGATCTCCTGGAGGGCGCCCTCGGCTTCAATCCGGGCCGCTTCCTCGCTTTGGCGAGCCTTGGCGAGTTCGGTCTCTTGAGCCGAAACATCGCGCTCCAAGGTCTTGCATTTCTTCACAGCATCCTGGAGCTCTTGCTGGACCTCATCAAGCCTGGCCTCGTGCTTCTTACGAGCGGCTTGTTCCTTGGCAACTCTCTCCTCGGCCTTGGCCAGGGCCTTTTTAAGGACCTCGACCTTGGTTGCTACTCCGACAAATATTACGGCACTACGGTCAATACACATCATTCATTCTTCCTGAATATACAGCATGTCACAACATACCTTGCTCGTCCTCCAGCTGCCTTTTTACAATGTCGAGCTCTTCTTCGGCCCAGACTCTGCTTTAGTCTGGAGACCTCCGCAGCATGAGAGGTTGTGGCTAGCAACGATGCCTGCTTATTCATATAAGACATCTTTTAGCTAGTTTCATGCGAAAATAAATTGATCCTCTGTCCGGCTTTTCTTTCCGAACACCGGACAGTGTCTCAGGGGCTATTGTCTATACTAGGACTTTTTCTTTTGTGTCGCTTACCTCAAAGCCTGTCAGCAGGCTGCCGCAGGCTTCGGTCAGTCCGCTCTTGACAGACTGAACCCTCTCAATCACCATACCCATAAGGACACGGTGTTCCTCCACAATGGAAGCGCCTCGTAGCGCTTTCAGCAGATTATCCGGTGCCTCTGGTTGGAAGAGGTCACCGGCGGGATAGGGCACCTCCTTCACTCGAAGGAGGCTGCTCACCGGATTCCGAAGCCGTATAGGTCTCCGGAACCATATTCAGTTGGGGGCCGAATTGAACATGGCCCCATTGCCAGTCTCCATGGGGATCTGCTCCCCCATGTGTCCGGAGGCCGAGGTTTCGCCCTTTGGTGCCACCCTAACGGCCTCCTGAACCTCACCCTGACCTGGGAAGGTCCTTTGGGACAGCACCTCGTCGTCGCCCTTGGCCGTGGGAGAGTGAGCAGCCGGCGGTGACTCGCTGGCCATCGCCTTTGAATCCAATGAACCTCCTGATGAGGATCGCAGGGAGCTGTCGTGGGCCGGACTGCAATAGCATAATTAAACATGTTAATACCATGAAGAGGAGAGGTCAGATACATGAACATATATGATTTTTTAGTACTTACGATGCGGCCAGGGGCTTGCTTCGGGGGTGTCGCTTTGGGCTGCTGTCGACGTCCCACGCGCGTTATCTGCGAGGGGGGCCTTCCCCCTCTTAGGCGCCTCCGCCTTAGATTTGTGGAGGCCACCCTCTTTTTCCTTCCCCCATTAGGGGGAGAGTTGCTTTCTTCCTCCTCCTCCTCGTCGTCTTCGGCGGCACAGGAGTGAGTCTTGTCTTTGGATGACACATCCGAAACTCCTTTGCGGCGAGGGCCACTTTTGGCCCCCTTGGCCTTCTTCTCCGGTGCCCTGTAGGGCGCCGGAACCAGCACTTCGCCAGGAGTGGGATGACTGGTTCCTCGGGCAGTGGAGCCGGACACCGAATCTGCTCCGCTTTCTTTGTCCATGCCTAAAAAATAAATAGTGAAGTTTTAGATATCTTCCTTGAACAAGCAAGTAGAGGATGTACCTTGAGACGAGAAAGACTTACCGCACTGGCAGGATGGGCAAGATCGTGCCCGCGGTCCGAGTCTATGTCCGGCGGCGTCTCATTGCCTTTAAATAGAAACTTCCAGACATCTTCGTGAGTGGTTCCGAAGAGCCTTTCCAAGGTCTGGTGCTTCTCCGAATCAAATTCCCATAAAGGGCATGTTCGGCTCTGGCATGGAATGATCCGGCGAACTAGAATCACCTGGATCATGTTGACGAGCTTGATGTTTTTATCCACCATGCTTTGGATGCGCGTTTGCAGCGCTATTAGTTCGTCCAAGGAAGACCGATTTGGGCCCTTCTCTATCCAGGAGGTAAGCCGCATTGGAGCTCTGGATTTGAACTCGGGAGCCGTGGCCCAGGTGGCGTCGCGGGGCTCTGTGATATAGAACCATAGTTTCTGCCACTCTTTGACGGTCTCCACAAAAATACCCTTGGGCCATGTAACGTTGGGCATCTTGCTCACCATGGCACCTCCGCACTCTGTGTGTTGACCATCCACCACCTTCGGCTTCACGTTGAATATCTTGAGCCACAGTCCGATGTGGGGAGGAATGCGGAGGAAGGCCTCTCACACGACAATAAATGTCGAGATGTTGAGGAAGGAGTTTGGGGCTAAATCATGGAAATCTAGCCCGTAATAGAACATAAGTCCGCGGACGAAAGGGTGGAGAGGAAACCCTAACCTACGGAAGAAATGGGGGATGAACACCACCCTCTCATTGGGCTTAGGGGTGGGGACGACTTGCCCTTGGCCGGAAGCCGTTAGGCGATTTCTTTCGCCAGATGCCCGGCCTCCCGAAGCTCGGTGATGTCCTTCTCCTTGACGGAGCAAGCCATCCACTTGCCTTGCGCTCCAGATCCAGATATGGTTGAGTGCTTTCTTAAGGCGGAAAAGATGAGGACTTGGGCGCTAGAGCTCGAGAATGGAAGGGCAGAGAAAGAGAGAAAGTGTGGGTGAAGAAAAGGGAATCCTTATCTCCTTATAAAGGCAGTGAATATCAAGTGCCTCCCCACTCGCCTTAAAACTCGCCTGTTCCCAAGGGTTGTGCAAACGGCACGGTTGGATTACCCACGCCCGTATTGATGCGAGTCCTACAATAAGGGGACACGATCTCTGCTTTGACAAGACGTGCCAATGAAAACCGCATCCTGAAACATGGAACGGCAGATGAAAACAGTTCGAAATAATGACTGGGCAGATGTGATGTCACCTTACAAAAAGTTGTCAGCGGATTGGACTCGTGAAATATTATACTCTCTGCGGTTGAGTGTGGTACTTGTGTTGCAGAACCGGACACGTTCGTTGCGTCCGAAGACTACCTTGGAGTATTCGAAAAGGGGAACCCGCCTTGCAATGCTGAAGACAATCTACACGCCGTACATCTCGTCATTGAAGCCTGGTTCAGGGGCTACTGAGGGAGTCCTGGACTAAGGGGTCCTCGGACATCCGGTCTGTTGGGCATGGGCCGGACAAGTGGGCTGTAAAGATACAAGACCGAAGACTCTCTCCCGTGTCCGTATGGGACTCTCCTTGGCGTGGAAGGCAAGCTTGGCGACCAAATATGAAGATTCCTTTCTCTGTAACCGACTTTGTACAACCCTAGTCCTCTCCTGTGTCTATATAAACCGGAGGGCTTAGTCCGAAGAATAATCATAGTCATACAGGGTAGACTTCTAGGGTTTTAGCCATCACGATCTCGTGGTAGATCAACTCTTGTAATACTCATATTCATCAAGATCAATCAAGCAGGAAGTAGGGTATTACCTCCATAGAGAGGGCCCGAACCTAGGTAAACATTGTGTCCCATGTCTCCTGTTACCATCGACCTTAGACGCACAGTTCGGGACCCCCTACCTGAAATCCGCCGATTTTGACACCGACAGACTCCAAGAAAGAATTGTATCCAGGTTGCAAAAAGAAATATTCCAGGTTGAGTGCCACCCTGGCGCTTCTCAGATTTAAAGCAGCAAATGTTCTATCAAACAAGGGCTTCGCAGAGATGTTAGGTCTTTCCAAAGAAATTCTTCCGGAAGATAATGTGCTCCCCAGAAGCACGAATGAAGCGAAGAAAATTGTTTGCCCATTGGAACTTGAAGTACAGAAGATACACGCTTGTGTGAATCATTGTATATTGTACCGTGGTGAGTACAAAGATTTCCGTGCATGTCCCACATGCAAGCATGCACGATACAAGCGCAGAAGAGCAAAGGACAAGTACAAATTGGACGAGGAGATCAAGATAGGAATCCCATTCAAGGTTGTTTGGTACTTACCTTTAATTCCAAGGTTGGGGCGTTTGTTTGCAAACCCTAGAGAGGCAAAGAGGTTGCAGTGGCATCATGATGAGCGAATTGCGGATAGGTTTATGAGGCACCTGAAAGATGGGGTTCAGTGGGAATTAATCGACAAAAAGTTTGAAAATTTTGCCAAGGATCCTTTTGGCAATATGAGCACCAATCACATCACATGGCCGGAGCTTCTGTGCATATATAACCTAGATCCTTGGTTGTGTATGAAGAAAAAATACATTATGATGTCAATGATTATCCAAGGCCCGAAGCAACCTCGAAATGACATCGACATTTACTTTCAGCTACTGGTAGAAGAACTGCTGACAGTGTGGATAGATGCGCCTCCTGTAAAATGTTATGATGCTTACTGAAAGGAGATTTTCGATCTACAGACGATGTTGGTGCACACTATTCAAGATATGTCGGCATTAGGCAACACACCGGGGCAGAAAACAAAGGGAGATATAGGGTGTGTCACATGCATGGGTAGGACAGCTAATAGAAGACTTCCCAACTCGCACAAAACAGTGTATTTGCGTCATCGTAGGTTCTTATGAAAAAATCACCCACACCGAAAGATGAAAGCTGAATTTGATGGTACGACAGAGGCAGGTGCGGGCCCAAGACCCTATGATGGGGAGGTGGTCCACAACATGGTTAAAAAAATTAATGTTGTGCTTGGCAAGAACTACCCTTCGACGGTGAAACAAACACCCAAGGGTCAAGTGTTTAGGAAGAAATCAGTGTTCTGTAAATTACCTTACTGGGAGATTCTACGTGTACGTCACTGCATCAATGTCATGCACGTAGAGAAGAACGTATGTGAAAGCATCCTTGGCAGTCTGCTCAAGATTAAAGGTAAAAGAAAGGATGGTGACGGTTCACGGCTCGATATGCTTGCTGATCAATCAAAACGCAAGAGTGAAGCAGAAGATGATGACAAATTCATCAAAGCTCGCCAGAGTTACAATTTCAGTACAAAAGAAGCAACACAGTTCTTCACCTATTTGTTGTCAATTAAGACACCCTCTTCCTACTGCGCAAACATCAGAAGTCTCGTGGATGTGAGCTCAGGTAGAAGTTGGGACACATGAATTCACATGATTTCCACGTAATGTTGACACAAATCCTCCTGGTGGCCATCAGGAATCTGATGGACAAAGATATAAGAAACACACTCGTTGACCTCTGTGATTTCTTCAACCAACTATGGCAGAAAGTTGTAAATCCTGAAGAGTTGGATCATATGCAAGATGATATTGCAAGAATATTGTCCAACCTAGAGATGTTTTTCCCACTGCCGATGTCATGGTCCATCTCACTGTGCACCTTGTCGACGAGATAAAGTAGTGTGGTCTTGTGTTTCTTCGCAACATGTATCCCTTCGAGTGGTTCGTGGGAATACTGAAGCGCTTTTGTCAGAATCGAAACCATCCAGAGGCAAGCATCCTACAAGGTTATACCGCGGAGGAGGTGGTTAAGTTTTGCACCGAATACATGAAACAAAGACCTATAGGTTTTCCCCTCTCTCGCCATGAGGGAAGGCTGAAAGGTAAGCCGGTCCTTGTTGGCATGCAAATGGTTGCACCTGGAGAATTGTCAGAGAAAGCCCATTTGACGGTACTACTTGACAACCCAGTTCTCATCGCTTATTCCAAACAACACTTGGCAGAGATACGCCAAAGCTTCTTACCAATGGTGCCTTCATCAGATGTGGAGATGAAGGAGCACACTAAGAACTACGCCGAATGGCTGAAGAATCGTTTGGCACAAGGATCCATCGATGACATTGCTACGTAGTTGGCACAAAAGCCGTCACCTACGGTGTTGACGTACCAAGCATATGACATAAATGGATAAACGTTCTACAATGAGGGACATGATCAAAAGTCCTCGTATCAGAACAACTCTGTTCGAATGGAATGATTGACTGTAAATTAAGCTGATAAAAGGGTATACTATGGAACCATCAAAGAGATTTGGGGGCTTGACTATGTGAAAGTTAAGGTGGCATTATCCAGGTGCGCATGGATCCCTCTTGGTCAGGTAAGGATTGATGAGTACAGTAAGACCTGTGTTAACAGGACAACGATGGCTTATCAAGCAGACCCATTCATTCTTGCCAATGATGCTACCCAGATTTTCTTTGTGGAAGACCCCTTGCATAAGAACTGCCATTTAGCAATGCATGGGAAGAGAAGGGTACTGGGTGTCGACAATGTTGCCGATGAGGACGAGTACAATGAATTTGATGAGTTGCTAGCCAAGGGATCACACACCCGTGTAACAGAGCAGCGTAAAATCATCAAAAAACCCCAAGTTCATTCGGGGTCAACTTAATGATCCCAGTACCCCCATGCACATGGGAATTAAGCTGTAAGACTAGTCTTTATGCGTACCCTGCAACTTAATTCGTTCAATTTAGAACTGTCGCATGTACTTAATTTATGAGTTATGCCTGGTTTTCTGTTGTTTAAGAACCGTTAATATGTTGACCTTGATATGTTGTTAGCTCAGGCAATGAATATGAACTGTTTTTTGTTATTAATATTATTATTATTATTATTAGTATTATTATTATTATATCATAGAGGTAGCACACTCAATTGATCTCACTACAGTATGTGTGAACAAAAATATGCAATCTGGTTTGCGAATAGCACACGGTTCGTTGATGAAAGTCGTGTGCCGACCAAACCCCGCCACGCCGCCCACGATCTGAGTCATTCTTTCTCATTGGCCAGAACCGAAACCCCACGGATCGTACGTTTGCACCGTTGGATGCTCCCAGATCAAACGACGATCCTCATCCCTTTCGACAGCACATGCAGTTCCGGTTGTAATTTTATTTTTATGCACAAAATGCATGTTAATCTAAAAAATGTCTTAAATATAGCTAACGATACCTGAAATGCGCCAGAACATCAAAATCATGGTATAATGGTGATTGCGTACTATGGAAATTTTTATGAGGGCAAACGATGAAGTCACCGACCACATGAGTTTGAATTGACACGTCTCCTTTTGGAAAATCATGATCCTTCATGTGAGATGCTCCGGTTTGGAAGGAGCGGTCATCAAAACTTGTGCAAAACTTTACCAAAAATTTTCCACGGGGTCATGAGAGAATGCCATGGGCACACATCGATTTTGATGATGTCCGAACTCCATCTGAATTTCCTGTAATTAAAATACCAACTAGGCCTACGCCAGTGGCCGCACCTCGCGGCTGAAATGTTTGAAACTTCTCCCCGCTTCTTGAACAAACGGACGAAAACTCACAAAGCAACGCACAAATGATCCGTACACCTTCTTTGCTAGGCTGATAGTAAGGGGGTATCATAGCTAGTATCATGCATGCCAACTAGGCAATTTTGATGAGCTGTCATAGAATTAAATGAAGAAAGAGAGGGTTAAGTATCATATCATGAAACCGTATCATAATAAATGCTATGCTACTATGTGTCATGCATGACAATATAAATAAAATACTACATATGATACTAGCTACTCTATGATACTATGCATTAGAGCAAGTGCAATAAGTGACATAAGACTAGCCTCAATGGGTAGTAACATAGAATGTTAGTAGTCTATGTTACTACCTCTATAGTGGGGAGTAACATATAGAGGCGAAATTTGGCCTCGGGCAGCTGGGGCTATAGCCCCAGGCGTGGCCCAAGTAGCACCTATTGCGAAGAGTAATTTTTCCAGAAATTTAGACTTGGTAGAGGCCCAGGCGCCCAGCCCCAGACGTGTAAAGCAAGCCCCAGGCCATTCATCTCCACGCATGGTTGTATCTATCCCAATACTGTTGCAACTCCAATCATCTTGATCTTCTCCCCACTCGCACGATATTCCCTTGTTCACCCGCTGCTGCGTCGTCGTCATCAGCAAAGATGCCCTCATTCCCCAGACAGATCAGACCTGCAGAAGTACACTCAGGCAACTGGCGCTTGTATCATCTCGCCTCGGAGCAGCCCCCTCCAACTCCCTTGTTCTGCTCGCCCGACTCCCATTATGCTCCAACTCATACTAAATTGCAGTGCGTGCACAACCATTTAGATGGGTAATTCTAGTTTCTGTCTTATAAAATTTTGTTCCCTAGTTTTTCTGTATCAGTCAAAATTAATGAGTTGATGATGTCAATTTTTACTACTTCAGTCAATTTTGTATAGTTAATAGGTTTGAAAAAAATCATGAACAAAACAATGAACTTAGTCTGACCGTCCCCAAAAAAGAAAACTTGGTCGATGTCCCATGTCCTGATTTTGAATACTCAATTTTATCTTTTACTACAGGTCCTTCTACGATTGCTAATCAAGAGACGATGGGATCGAATGAATAAAGTTTTCAATAATTTGGTACTACTAACTTTTGTAATGATGCACTTTGTTAAATTGTTTCCATGTTTTTTCTGGATTTTCTCTTGTGATAAGAACAAATTTCATACTTTATTATAATGGGATTTTTCGGTGTACTTCTGATACGCACTGGTATGTGTGATATTAGGTGTTATTTATAGCTCCTTAGTTTTAGCCCTAGGCTTTGAGAAGCCCTGGCTCCGCCTCTGGTAACATATGTGTAGTAACATGCAACACTTCATTTATTAGGCTATAGACTCATCTTGCCTTGAGATGTGTGATGTTACTCATACTACTAGTAACTAGCTATGTTGCTGATTTCCTCTCTTTCTTCATTTATTGCTTGCCACATCATCTATTTTATCTAGATACGTGTGATGCTACTACCTATGTTACTCCCATTGTGGGTAGTCTAAGCAGGCTATAAGGAATAGAATAATATATATGTGCTTACTAGTTGGAGGAAAGAGAAGAGGAGAGAGAAGAGAAGAAGGCTCTTGGTTAGTAGAGCCAGTTGCAACACGAGACCCAAGACACTTTGTGAGGATGTAAGGTGGGCCAACTATTGATAAAGTAGTACGTATTTAAAACTTATTATTGTACATGCCCGCTAAGAGGTTGGTTGTATATGACATGGCAACTTCTTATAGCCGACCCTTGGCTTTATTATTAACCATGCTCTTAGTGAGATAGCCAGTATATCATAGACTAGCTAGTATCAGGCTAGCCATAGTGGGAGTAAATTCAGCAGTAACATCGACTCCAACTCAGCAAACTTGCTTATGTGGCAATAAGTTAATGAGGAGAGAGATAGTTTCAGTAACTTAGCTGAATTCTTTGTAACATCACATGTCCCAATGCAATATGAGTCTATAACCTAATAAATGAAGCTTTGCATGACACTACACTTATGTTACTACCCACTATGAAGGTAGTAACATAGTGAAGGGACATGTGTATGTTACTAGTGTATGTTACTCTCCATTGTGGCTAGTCTCATACTCCCTCCTTTCCGGTTTAGGCTGGTTGTAATGGTAGTATCATAAGCGGTATCATGCATGCCAAGTAGACTTTTTGGTTGATGTGGCACACAATTAAATGAGGAAAGAGAGGATGTGGTATCATATCATGATACCGTGTCATATTAAATGTTGTACTACTTTGTGTGATACATGACAATTAATAAGGAAAGCTAAGGTACTAACTTATGATACTATGCATTACAGAAGTAGTATCATATACTAGTATATATCATATGCATGATACTAGTATATGGTACTCCCCATTACAACCAGCCTTATAGGGATCAATTCAAAAATCTAAGTGGAATACTTATTGTAATTTGCAAAAACACCCAATTAATTGTTGGGGAAAGCAGTAATTTCAAATAAAATCCTACGCACACGCAAGATCCATCTAGGTGATGCATAGCAATGAGAGGGGAGAGTGTTGTCTACGTACCCTCGTAAACCGAAAGCGGAAGCGTTATGACAACACGGTTGATGTAGTCATACGTCTTCACGATTCGACCGATCCTAGCACCGAAGGTACGGCACCTCCGCAATCTGCATACGTTCATCTCGGTGACGCCCCACTGATACGTCTCCAACGTATCTATAATTTTTGATTGCTCCATGCTACTTTATCTACTGTTTTGGACTATATTGGGCTTTATTTTCCACTTTTATATTACTTTTGGGACTAACCTATTAACCGGAGGCCCAACCTGTAATTGTTGTTTTTGCCTATTTCAGTGTTTCAAGAAACGGTATATCAAACGGAGTCCAAACGGAATGAAACCTTCGAACGTGATTTTCCAACGAGCGTGATCCAGGAGACTTGGACCCTACTCCAAGAAGTGCCAGAGGCGATCACGAGGGTGGAGGGCCCCCCTGGGCGCGCCCCCTACCTCGTGGGCCCCCTGACGCTCCACCGACGTACTCCTTCCTCCTATATATACCTATGTATCCCCAAACGACCATAACAGGAACCAAAAACCTAATTCCACCGCCGTACCTCCCTGTATCCACGAGATTCCATCTTGGGGCCTGTTCTGGAGCTCCACCGGAGGGGGCATCCACCACGGAGGGCTTCTACATCAACACCATAGCCCCTCCGATGAAGTGTGGGTAGTTTACTTCAGACCTTCGGGTCCATAGCTAGTAGCTAGATGGCTTCTTCTCTCTTTTTGGATCTCAATACAATGTTCTCCCCCTCTCTCGTGGAGATCTATTTGATGTAATCTTCTATTTGCGGTGTGTTTGTTGAGACCGATGAATTGTGGGTTTATGATCCAGCTTATCTATGAATAATATTTGAATCTTCTCTGAATTATTTTATGTACGATTGAGTTATCTTTGCAAGTCTCTTCGAATTATCCGTTTGGTTTGGCCAACTAGATTGGTAGTTCTTGCAATGGGGGAAGTGCTTAGCTTTGGGTTCAATCTTGCGGTGTCCTTACCAAAGGATGTAAAGGGTTGCAAGGCACGTATTGTATTGTTGCCATCGAGGATAACAAGATGGGGTATTTATCATATTGCATGAATTTATTCCTCTACATCATGTCATCTTGCTTAAGGCGTTACTCTGTTTTTAACTTAATACTCTAGATGCATCTTTGGATAGCGGTCGATGAGTGGAGTAATAGTAGTAGATGAGTAATCGTTTCGGTCTACTTGTCTCGGACGTGATGCCTATATACATGATCATACCTAGATAACCTCATAACTATGCTCAATTCTGTCAATTGCTCAACGGTAATTTATTCACCCACCGTAGAATATCTATGCTCTTGAGAGAAGCCACTAGTGAACCTATGGCCCTCGGGTCTATTCTCATCATATCAATCTCCATCACTTTTAATACTTGCTTTGTTTTTACTTTGCCTTTACTTTATACTTTGCATCTTTACACCAAAAATACCAAAAATATTATCTCTATCAGATCTCACTCTCGTAAGTGACCGTGAAGGGATTTACAACCCCTAATCGCGTTGGTTGCGAGTAGCTATCGTTTTGTGCAGGTACGAGGGACTTGTGTGTGGCCTCCTCTTGGATTGATACCTTGGTTCTCAAAAACTGAGGGAAATACTTACGCTCTTGTGATGCATCATCCTCTCCTCTTCGGGAAAACCAACGCAAGCTCAAGACGTATCAAGAAGGATTTCTTGCGCCCGTTGCCGGAGTCTACATAAAAGTCAACATACCAAGTACCCATCACAATCCCTATCTCTCGCATTACATTATTTGCCATTTGCCTCTCATTTTCCTCTCCCCCACTTCACCCTTGCCGTTTTATTCGCCCTCTCTTTCCCAATCTCCTTCTCTTTTTCCCTCGTCCGCTTGTTTGCTCGTGTGTTAGTTTGTTTGCTTGCCGTCATGACTAGTCTCATATCTTCTCCGTTATCTCCCGAGAATGAAGTTCTAAATTTTAAGCAAAGCGAGGGAGAAAATCTAAAAGATGCTTGGTATAGAATTTGCAATGCTCAAAATAGATCTACCAGGAAGCAATCTACTTCAGTTCTTCTTCGTAATCTTTACGTAGGTGCTAATCCTTGGTATAGCTATATCCTTGATACCATTACAGGAGGGAATTTCTTGGGTAGCCATACTTTTGATTCTTATAATGCTTTAATAGATTTATTTGGCTCACCTCCTCTTTTGGTTAATGGAACTATGTTAACTTTGGAGCATGTTATGCAAAGGCTTGAAATTATTGAAACAAAGTTGCTAACATTAAATCCATTGAAAATCTAGATAAAAAGATCCATAATCAAATTACTCAATATGGATCTAAGGTAGGAATGACTTTGAAAAATATTAAGGAGAAGGAACCCATTGTTAATGAGAAAATAAATCTAGACTCTACTTGAATCGATAAACTTGAGGGTATCATTAACAACTTGGGAACCGCTTTTTCTTCCATAAAGAATACTCCTAGTCATCCCACTAAAATTGCCAAGCTTATGTATGTTCCTAAAAATAAGGGTGAATCATCTAGTAAGGAAAATGCGGATCTTAAATCTATAAGTATTCATCCCGATCTTTTTACTATCATTAAGGAACCATTTGCTACGAATGAATTTTTCGATCTTGTGCCTAAAAATTTGATAATTACTAGACAGAAAGAAAATTCTAAAGGAGGTAGATGCCTCATTGAAGAATTGCCTACCAAAGATGGCATTACCTAGATCTATCCTTGCTTTTATGCCTAGCTAGGGGCGTTAAACGATAGCGCTTGTTGGGAGGCAACCCAATTTTATTTTTAGTTTTTCGTTTTTGCTTCTGTTTAGGAATAAATAATCCATCTAGCCTCTGTTTAGATGTGGTTTTATCTTTTAATTAGTGTTTGTGCCAAGTTAAACCTATTAGATCTTCTTGGGTGATAGTTATTTGATCTTGCTGTAATTTCCAGAATCTTTGCGCTCAGTGCCCGAATTGTTAAAAATCACCAGAACGTGATACAATACTGATTCCAATTGCTGCTGATCAATAAACAAATTTTCCAGGTCATCTAATTTTGGTAGAATTTTTTGAGTTCAATAAGTTTGCGTTAGTTACAAATTACTACAGACTGTTCTGTTTTTGACAGATTCTGTTTTGCGTGTGTTGTTTGCTTATTTTGATGAATCTATGGCTAGTAAAATAGTTTATAATCCATAGAGAAGTTGGAATACAGTAGGTTTAACACCAATATGAATAAAGAATGAGTTCCTTACAGTACCTTAAAGTAGTCTTCTGTTCTCTTTCTCTAACGGAGCTCACGAGATTTCTATTGAGTTTTGTGCTGTGAAGTTTTCAAGTTTTGGGTGAATTCTTTTGATGGATTATGGAACAAGGAGTGGCAAGAGCCTAAGCTTGGGGATTCCCATGGCACCCCCAAGATAATCCAAGGACACCAAAAATTCAAAGCTTGGGGATGCCCGGAAGGCATCCCTCTTTAAATCTACTTCCATCGGTAATTTATTTGGAGCTATATTTTTATTCACCACATGATATGTGTTTTGCTTGGAGCGTCTTGTATTATTTGCGTCCTTGCTTGTTAGTTTACCACAATCATCCTTGCTGTACACACCTTTTGAGAGTGCCATACATGATTTGGAATTTGTTAGAATACTCTATGTGCTTCACTTATATCTTTTGAGCTTGATAGTTTGCTCGTAGTACTTCACTTATATCTTTTGAGCATGATAATTTTTGCTCTAGTGCTTCTCTTAGATCTTTTAGAGCACGGTGGTGGATTTTTTTTAGAGAAACTTGATCTCTCATGCTTCACTTAGATTATTTTGAGAGTCGTTAATAGCATGGTATTTTGCTTAATGTTAATATACTTAGTGTTCAAGATATGTGAAACTTTCTTTTTGAGTGAATTAAATACTAAGATAAGTTTGATGCTTGATAATTGTTTTGAGATATGGAGGTAATAATATCAAAGTCATGCTAGTTGATAATTGTGAATTTGATAAATACTTGTGTTGAAGTTTGCAAGTCCCGTAGCATGCACGTATGGTTAAAGTTGTGTAACAAATTTGAAACATGAAGTGTACCTGGCTTGTGCATCCTTATGAGTGGCGGTCGGGGACGAGCGATGGTCTTTTCCTACTAATCTATCCCCCTAGGAGCATGCGTGTAGTACTTGATTTTTGATGGCTTCTAAATTTTTGCAATAAGTATATGAGTTCTTTTGACTAATGTTGAGTCCATGGATTATACGCACTTTTACCTTTCCGCATTTGCTAGCCTCTTGATGCGTGCATTGCCCTTTCTCACCTTGAGAGTCGGTGCAAACTTCGTCGGTGCATCCAAACCCCGTGATACGATACGCTCTATCACACATATACCTCCTTATATCTTCCTCAAAACAGCCACCATACCTACCTATCATGGCATTCCCATAGCCATTCCGAGATATATTGCCATGCAACTTCCATCATCATTATTATGACATACATTACTTTTGTCATATTGCCATTGCATGATCATGTAGTTGACATCGTATTTGTGGCAAAGCCACCATGCATTATTTTCCATACATGTCACTCATGATTCATTGCACCATCCCAAAGACATCACGGAGGCATTCATATAGAGTTATATTTTGTTCTAAGTTTCGAGTTGTAATTGTTGAGTTGTAAGAGAAATTAAAAGTGTGATGATCATCATTATTAGAGCATTGTCCCAAGTGAGGAAAGGATGATGGAGACTATGATTCCCCTCATAAGTCGGGATGAGACTCCGGACGAAAAAAAAGCAAGGCCAAAAAAAAAGGGAAAGGCCCAAAAAAAATAAGAGAAAAAGAGAGAAAGGACAATGCTACTATCCTTTTACCACACTTGTGCTTCAAAGTAGCACTAAGATCTTCATGATAGAGAGTCTCTCATTTTGTCATTTTCATATACTAGTGGGAATTTTTCATTATAGAACTTGGCTTGTATATTCCAATGATGGGCTTCCTCAAAATGCCCTAGGTCTTCGTGAGCAAGCAAGTTGGATGCACACCCACTTAGTTTCTTTTGTAGAGCTTCATATACTTATAGCTCTAGCGCATATGTTGCATGGCAATCCCTACTCCTCATGTCGACATCAATTGATGGGCATCTCCATAGCTCGTTGATTATCCTCGTCAATATGAGACTGTCTCCTTTTTTGTCTTCTCCACACAATCCCCATCATCATATTCTATTCCACCCATAGTGCTATATCCATGGCTCGCGCTCATGTATTGCGTGAAGGTTGAAAAAGTTTGAGATTATTTAACTATGAAACAATTTCTTGGCTTGTCATCAGGGGTATAGAAGTTGGGAACATCTTTGTGTGACGAAAATGAAGCATAGCCTAACTATATGATTTTGTAGGGATGAACTTTCTTTTGCCATGCTATTTTGAGAAGACATGTTTACTTTTGATTAGTATGCTTGAAGTATTATTATTTTTATGTTAATATGAACTTTTGTCTTGAATCTTTCGGATCTGAATATGACTAGATTTACATTGAAATTATGCCAAAGTATCACTCCGCATCAAAATTTTCTTTTTATCATTTACCTACTCGAGGACGAGCAGGAATTAAGCTTGGGGATGCCTGATACGTCTCTAACGTATCTATAATTTTTGATTGCTCCATGCTACTTTATCTACTGTTTTGGACTATATTGGGCTTTATTTTCCACTTTTATATTACTTTTGGGACTAAGCTATTAACCGGGGCCCAGCCAGAATTCTTTTTTTTGCCTATTTCATTGTTTGAAGAAATGGAATATCAAGCGGAGTCCAAACGGAATGAAACCTTCGGTAACGTTATTTTCCAACCGAACGTTATCAAGGTGAATTGGCCCCTACTCCAAGAAGTGCCAGTGGCGGTCACGAGGGTGGAGGGTGCCCCCCCCCCCCCCCAGGCGCGCCCCCTACCTCGTGGGCCCCCTGACGCTTCACCAACGTACTCCTTCCTCCTATATATACCTACGTATCCCAAAACGATCAGAATAGGAGCCAAAAACCTAATTCCACCGCCGTACCTCCCTGTATCCACGAGATCCCATCTTGGGGCACATTAGGAGCTCTACATTTGGAGGGGCATCCACCACGGAGGGCTTCTACATCAACACCATAGCCCCTCCGATGAAGTGTCAGTAGTTTGCTTCAGACCTACGGGTCCATAGCTAGTAGCTAGATGGCTTCTTCTCTCTTTTTGGATCTCAATACAATGTTCTCCCCTCTCTCGTGGAGATCTATTCGATGTAATCTTCTTTTTGCGGTGTGTTTGTTGAGACCGATGAATTGTGGGTTTATGATCCAGCTTATCTATGAATAATATTTGAATCTTCTCTGAATTCTTTTATGTATGATTGAGTTATCTTTGCAAGTCTCTTCAAATTATCCGTTTGGTTTGGCCAACTAGATTGGTAGTTCTTGCAATGGGAGAAGTGCTTAGCTTTGGGTTCAATCTTGCGGTGTCCTTACCCAAAGGATGTAAAGGGTTGCAAGGCACGTATTGTATTGTTGCCATCGAGGATAACAAGATGGGGTATTTATCATATTGCATGAATTTATTCCTCTACATCATGTCATCTTGCTTAAGGCGTTACTGTTTTTAACTTAATACTCTAGATGCATCTGGATAGCGGTCTATGAGTGGAGTAATTGTAGTAGATGAGTAATCGTTTGGTCTACTTGTCTCGGACGTGATGCCTATATACATGATCATACCTAGATAACCTCATAACTATGCTCAATTACATCCAATTGCTCAACAGTAATTTGTTCACCCAAGTAGAATATCTATGCTCTTGAGAGAAGCCACTAGTGAAACCTATGGCCCCCGGGTCTACTCTCATCATATCAATCTCCATCACTTTTAATACTTGCTTTGTTTTTACTTTGCTTTTACTTTTTACTTTGCATCTTTACACCAAAAATACCAAAAATATTATCTCTATCAGATCTCACTCTCGTAAGTGACCGTGAAGGGATTGACAGCCCCTAATCGCGTTGGTTGCGAGTGGCTATCGTTTTGTGCAGGTACGAGGGACTTGTGCGTGGCCTCCTACTGGATTGATACCTTGGTTCTCAAAAACTGAGGGAAATACTTACGCTATTGTGCTGCATCATCCTCTCCTCTTCGGGGAAAACCAACGCAAGCTCAAGACGTAGCACCCACGAACTCTAGGTCCAGCTGAGGTCGAGGGAGAGTTTCGTTAGCACGACGGCGTGTTGACGGTGATGATGAAGTTACCGTCACAGGGCTTCGCCTAAGCACTACAACGACATGACCGAGGTGGAAATTTGTGGAGGGAGCACCGCACACGGCTAAACAATCAACTTGTGTGTCTATGGGGTGCCCCATCCCCCGTATATAAAGGAGTGGAGGAGGGGAGCGCCGGCCCTCTCATGGCGCGCCCAAGGGAGGAGTCCTACTCCTGGTGGGAGTAGGATTCCCCCCTTCCCTAGTTGGAGTAGGAGAAGAAGGGAGAGGGAGAGGGAGAGAAGGAAAGGGGGCCGGCCCCCTCCCAATTCGGATTGCACTTGGGGGGGGGCGCCCCCACCTTGGCCGCCTCCTCCACTCTCCCATTAAGGCCCATTAAAGCCCAATGACTCCCGGGGGGGGGTTCCGGTAACCCCCCGGTACTCCGGTAAATGCCTGAACTCATCCGGAACCATTCCGATGTCCAAACATAGCCTTCTAATATATCGATCTTTATGTCTCGACCATTTCAGGACTCCTCGTCATGTACGTGATCACATCCGGGACTCCGAACAACCTTCGGTACATCAAAACACATAAACTCATAATATCGATCGTCATCGAACGTTAAGCGCACGGACCCTACGGGTTCGAGAATTATGTAGACATGACCGAGACTCATCTCCGGTCAATAACCAATAGCGGAACCTGGATGCTCATATTGGTTCCTATATATTCTACGAAGATCTTTATCGCTCAAACCGCATAACAACATACGTTGTTCCCTTTGTCATCGGCATGTTACTTGCCCGAGATTCGATCGTCGGTATCTCAATACCTAGTTCAATCTCGTTACTGGCAAGTATCTTTACTCGTTCCGTAATGCATCTTCCCGCAACTAGATCATTAGTCACATTGCTTGCAAGGCTTATAGTGATGTGCATTACCGAGAGGGCCCAGAGATACCTCTCCGACAATCGGAGTGACAAATCCTAATCTCGATCTATGCCAACTCAACAAACACCATCGGAAACACCTGTAGAGCATCTTTATAATCACCCAGTTACGTCGTGACGTTTGATAGCACACTAATTGTTCCTTCGGTATTCGGGAGTTGCATAATCTCATACACATAGGAACATGTATAAGTTATGAAGAAAGTAGTAGCAATAAACTAAACTATCAAAGTGCTAAGCTAACGGATGGGTCAAGTCAATCACATCATTCTCTAATGATGTGATCCCGTTAATCAAATGACAACTGGCTAGGAAACTTAACCATCTTTGATTAACGAGCTAGTCAAGTAGAGGCATACTAGTGACACTCAGTTTGTCTATGTATTCACACATGTACTAAGTTTCCGGTTAATACAATTCTAGCATGAATAATAAACATTTATCATGATATAAGGAAATATAAATAACAAATTTATTATTGCCTCTAGGGCATATTTCCTTCAGTCTCCCACTTGCACTAGAGTCAATAATCTAGATTACATAGTAATGATTCTAACACCCATGGAGTCTTGGTGCTGATCATGTTTTGCTCGTGAGAGAGGCTTAGTCAACGGGTCTACAACATTCAGATCCGTATGTATCTTGCAAATCTCTATGTCTCCCTCCTTGACTTGATCGCGGAAGGAATTGAAGCTTCTCTTGATGTGCTTGGTTCTCTTGTGAAATCTGGATTCCTTTGCCAAGGCAATTGCACCAAGATTGTCACAAAAGATTTTCATTGGACCCGATGCACTAGGTATGACACCTAGATCGGATATGAACTCCTTCATCCAGATTCCTTCATTTGCTGCTTCCGAAGCAGCTATGTACTCCGCTTCACACGTAGATCCCGCCACGACGCTCTACTTGGAACTACACCAACTGACAGCTCCACCATTCAATAAAACTACGTATCCGGTTTGTGACTTAGAGTCATCCGGATCAGTGTCAATGCTTGCATCGACGTAACCGTTTATGATGAGCTCTTTGTCACCTCCATAAACGAGAAACATATCCTTAGTCCTTTTCAGGTATTTCAGGATGTTCTTGACCGTTGTCCAGTGACCCACTCCTAGATTACTTTGGTACCTCCCTGCTAAACTAATAGCAAGGCACACATCAGGTCTGGTACACAACATTGCATACATGATAGAACCTATGGCTGAAGCATAGGGAATGACTTTCATTTTTCTCTCTATCTTCTGAAGTGGTCGGGCATTGAGTCTGACTCAACTTCACACCTTTTAACACAGGCAAGAACCCTTTCTTTGCTTGATCCATTTTGAACTTCTTCAAAACTTTATCAAGGTATGTGCTTTGTGAAAGTCCAATAAAGCATCTTGACCTATCTCTATAGATCTTGATGCCCAATATACACTACAAAAAAAGACACATCAGAACGATTTTTTTTTCATACTTATGACACTTCTTTGACCATAATTGTGACAAAACCCAGTATCATCATAGATGTGGTGGGATCCTACTTCTATGACAAAAAATCATGACAGAAAATGGGCTTTTTGTCTTGGGCGGGCCGGAGACGCAGCTGCATGACATTCTTTGGGCCGTCCATGACAGAGAAAACCGTGGTAGAAGAGAGGGCGAGGAAAATATCGGGATGAGTTCCCGGTTACGGCAGGTGGTCGGGGGCCGAGCGATGTGCATTTCTCTCGTACTTACGCGCATGTGTGCGAGGCGTTACGCTCTAATCGAACCCGGCGGCGTTGGGCTCTGGCGAACCCGGCGATTGCCTTTGCGAGCTACGCGTTATGCGAACCCGGCGATTGATCGATCCCTTGCGATTAATCGAACCGGTGATTCGCCGCTCTGCGCTGCTAAGCGAAGCCGATCGAACACTGTTGCCTCCTTCCCTTGATGAACAGTGAGCGTCGTTGGGGGGTTTGGATGGACAGTTCCCGGTGGGGGTTGGATGAACAGGACCCCGTGGTAGTAGAGGCCGTTGCTGCTGGATGAACAGTACCCCAATCAAACGAGTTGGTGGATGAACAGGACCCCGTGGAGGGCTGGATGAACAGGACCCCATGGAAGGCTGGATGAATAGTAGCCGTGGAGGGCTGGTTGAGCAGTAGCCGGTGGAGGGCTGGATGAACAGTAGCCCGTGGAGGGGTGGTTGAACAGGACCCCGTGGAGAGGGCTGGTTGAACAGTAGCCGATGGAGGAGCGCGTGGTGGAGGCTGGATGACCAGGAGCCCGTGGATGAACAGTCGCAGGTGGAGGCTGGAGGAGGTCGACGGTGGATGAACAGTAGCCCGTGGAGGCAGTCGACGGTGGAGATGAACAGTATCCCGTGGAGTCTCGTTTTGCGGTACGCCACACCCCTCCCGATGAACAGGACCCCCGTTTCGACCGTAGAGCTCCAACACAAGTCTGTTTCCTCCATTTTGCGGTATGCCACACCCCTCCCGATCAACAAGACCCCGTTTCGACCATAGGAGGTCCGTTTCCTCCGTTTTATGGTACGCGAGACCCCTCCCGATGAACAGGATCCCGTTTCCACTGTGGCCGATCGAACACAAGGCCGTCTCTTCCGTTCTGCGGTATGCTAGGCCTCGTTTCCATCGCCTATTCCGTTCAAACCGGTTGGCTCCCGATGAACAACATGCATTCCGTTGCCTCCCGATGAACACCGCGCATTCCGTTCCCTCCCCATGAACACGATGACGATGCAGTTTCTCCGTTCTGACCCAGCCATGGCCATGTACACGAGCCCTAGCCGTACGTATGCGCGAGTAGGCGTTCGAGACCCTGCCCGTATGTATGTACGTGGCCGTATTTACTTTCTTGCACCCTGGCCGCTGTACGTACATGTACATGCTACGTGCGCGCCTCTACTACCACACATCCGCGCCTCTACATCGACCAGTATGTACGTACACATTCGCGACCAGAATGACATCGCTACGTACGCTTCGACCAGGTGGGTCCCGACTGTCAGGCACTTCCTTGTGTGCGAAGATGTAGCTGCTGGGTCCCAGCAGACACGGAGAAACATTTTTTTTCGTGAAATACGGTGGCTCGTCCGGTGGGTCCCTGCTGTCAGGTGGAGGAATCATTATTTTCTGCGAAATAAGGAGGCACTTCCTTGCTGCGGCCGTGGACCCAGCTGTCAGCCTCTTACTCTTCCGATGGATGTCGTTCCTTAACCACGTTGACCACGCCGCGGCGAGAGCACCAGGGCGGCGGACGAAGGTGAGGCCTAGGAAGGGGAAGACACGGCAGTAGATGCCCACGCGAAGAGGAGTACGAGGGTTCACTGGTTCGGCTGTGGTGTGAGGTTGCCGTCGTCGCAGGACCTGGCCAGCGGTGGGAGTAGTAGGGGGCGATGAGGCCTCCGCGGCATCACAGCCGGCCATGGGAAGTAGGAGCACGCGACACGACCGGCGCTGGTTTGGGCGGCTGGAGCAACAAGACCAGAGGTTGAAGAAGCACTACCGCCGTTGGATGCACATAGTACGGTCACTGGAGCTAGAATCGTTCATATTGACTAAGTTGACAAAGCCCTCCGTCCCCGTCAACTTAGTAGGTCCACAGGTCAGCCTCCCACTATGGCGGGTCCCAGCTAGCAGGGGGTATTCATTTTTTTTATGCGTAATAAGGAGGCACTTTCTTGCGTGCGAAGATATAGTTGGTGGGTCCGACCTATCAGCGGGGGGGGGGACGTTTTTTTCGCAAAATGCAGAGGCCCTTCCGGTGGGTCCCAGCTGTCAGGTGGAGGAATCATTATTTTGCGCGTAATAAGGAGGCATTTCCTTGCGTGCGGCCAAGGACCCAGTTGTCAGCCTCTCCAAGCACAGTCTACTTCCAATGGATGTCGTTCGTTGACCATGTTGACTACTCCGCGTCGAGCGCATCCAAGGTGGTAGACGACGATGAGGCCCCAAACAGCAACGAGTTGGAGATGGGAAGACGCAGTAGTAGAGTCGCAGACGGAGAGGTGTATGAGGGTTAACTGGTTCTGATGCGGTGTGGTTTGGTAGTCGGTGGAGAAGAACAGGAGGTGTGGAGGGGTGGAGGGATGGCCTGGCCAACGGTGGGGTAGTGCTTCACAGCGAAGCGTGCTAAGTAGAGCTGCTAGCAGCAGGAGGCGGGAGCAGGTGGTCCCGGCAGCGCTGGAGGAAGAAGACGAGAGATTGAAGATGGATGCCGGTCGTTGGATGTAAATCCAACAGCTAACGATGTCAGAATCATTTGTTGACTAAGTTGACAACGACTTGCGTTGGCTTCGACCTATTGGCCCACATTTCAGCCTCCAAAAATATGGCACGTATTCAACCCATTTTTCAGAATTTATAGTCAATTTGATCTCTTTTTTTTAGATTTGCAGCCCATTTGTTGGGCTGGGTGAACAAATAGTGTAGCGTCCATGTGGCCCACTTATTTTTCTCCTAAAAAATTACCGGACATTTGCACTTTCTCGAAATACATGATTTTGCTGGGCTGATTCTAATTATAATGTTGGGTTGGGCGCAGCAATGTTCTCAAAAAATAAACAGGGGCTGAGCAGTTTTTATAAATATATTTAAATAATAAGTGATTTATTATTACATTGGTCCTTAAATCTTACCAAGCTTTTGTACACAATTACCAGGATTTTCGTTGCCAAAAATTCCAGTATTTTATTGTTAAGAAATTATTTTTATAAGTTAATAAGATGTCGGATATTGTTTTCTTACATATGTAAGTTTTGTTAAATATATGATGACAATAACAATGATATATAATAACATATAAAATAATTTAAATATATATAATATAGTTAGAAGGGAAACAAAAGTTGGACCAGGCGTTCCTATTCTTATATAGAAAAATAGAACAGACCTCTGCATTTTCTTCAAAAAAATACATAAATTGGGCTGCCGATGTTTCAGGAAAAATAAAACCTCTGATGCGAGGTCCATAGGCTGGTCGATATATGGCGGCCCTTAAAAAAATACAAACCGGCATGTCGTGGGCTGCGCATGTTAAAAAAGAAAGCCTAGACGGGGCAGCCCAAAACCCAGCGGATAATTGCTGCCCCAGTGATAATAAGTGATACTACCATGACTCCACATCTTCGTTGTGAATTTATCTCCTACGTTGAAGCACCTAAAAAATGTAACTATGTTGACAAACCCATGGGCCCCAACGTCAGTATAGCATTAGGAGGAAGTTTTCTTCGATGAGGCACTTGCTTGCGTATGGCCATATACCTGGTGGGTCCCAACTGTCCGCCTCTCCACATACAGTCCTCTCAAGATTCCTCTCATTTGTTCAGCATGTTCACAACGGCAGACAGCGGCGCTGCGGCGAGCGCACAAAGCCGTAGGATCGAGGTGATCGGACCACCCAAGGCAATGCCTTATTTGTAACGAAAGTAGTGAACTAGCCCAGTGGCCAAGTCATACTACCCGGCAGCTGTTCTGCCCGGGTTCGATTCCACCCGATGCAGGGAAAATATCTCCAATTTTTTGCCTCTGCCATTATTGACATGTGGGTCCCCATTGTCATCTACGCACACCACGTCCAAAACTTGCCAAAACTTCATCCCTCGTTTTCTCTATTTTTCGCACACTCGACATTGTGTGGGCATTTTGAAAATAGCATATCTTTTTTACCGTGCATCATATGAAGATGTGTGCATGAATGTTGATCAGCATGATGTTAACTGGCTGGTAGTTCCATTTTCGACCATGAATAAAACTTCCAACATGATGTTAACCCTGTTTGAAAAGGTCGTTTAATATAAATGCTCTGCCTCTGAAAGTTGCAGTTTCTTATCTAAAACTGAACTTGCAGTTTCTTATCTGAAACTGAAACTTGCAGTTTCTTCTCCGAGAATCACATTGTCTGCACTTTTATACTCCTACGAGACTACATTTTTAAGTGCTAAAAATAGATCTCTAGAATTCATAAAATACTTCATATGCTCAATACTGCAAATCTGAAATTCAAAAGACATTCATATCTGAAAGTACTCTCAAAATATACAACACAAATCACAACCTGCAAATACTGACAACCCTAAGCTCCTCCTGACAATTCACAACCTGCCCGACTATTGGGCTAGGGGGGGGGCAGTCCCCTCCTATTCCTTGGTGGCAGACAGCCACCCCGTTAGATGATGTGAACGGCGAGGGAGAGGATGGCGGGGAAGCATCATCGGGCCAACTGCTTTTCTCCTCTTGCAACTGGGTTCGGTCGACGAAGACTCCACTCGCTCGCTCTAGCACGACAGCCTCACAAACGACACCCTGTAGATGCTCGATCCTTCAATCTCTGGTGGATGCTCCATCTGGGATCGATACTCCCACCACCGATCCCTCACGATCGGATTCAGTGAATCTGTTTGCTCCATAGCCCAGAGGAGCAGCTCTATGTACTCCCGCGTGACTCCCTTCGGGAGTATCGCCTCCTTTTCTCTCTCTTGCAGATATTTGGCCATGGATGTCACCGTCACCGCTAGTTGGTCCTTGTTGTCAAACCAAGACTGTATCTCCAACATCCTAGCTATCTTCACTGGGTCACCGTTTGTGATCCTCACGTATCGGTTGTACTCCTCCATCGATCTACTTCTCCACAGCACCTTCACTCGCCGGCGGTAGTTTTTGAATGGAAGAGGAGAGGACCAGCTCTGGTTTTGGATTATAACGGGAGAGGAGCGACGCTGGTTTTGGATTGGAACAGGAGAGGAGGGGTGGTGGTTTTGAAATGGAAGAGGAGAGGAGCAGCGCTGGATTTAGATTGGAACAGGAGAGGAGCAGCGGTGGTTTAAGAGGAGATGAGCGGCGCTGGTCTTGGAAGAATTTTTTTGTTTTGCGTATTTTGGGTTAAAGTTTGACCACATACTGTATTTGACAAGCAAAATGTGAATGCATGTCACCAAAAATTGTATCGTTTGGTTCGTATCTGAATGTACTTTCAAATTATATTATTTTTTTGCAAGTTATAACATATATTTTATTTGTGAAAAGCATGGTCAATTATGACCCAGAATAAAAGGGAGACTAGTTAATATGGGGTCGCTTTCTTAATTGAAGGGTAAATTGATTTTGATCCAGTTACAGCGCGTCGGCCCTCTTGTCCAATCCTAAATCGCCGTTGCACGCTCCTCTCCCTCTTCTCCATTGCAAAACCACCTCCTCTCCTCTCCATCATCTCCATTCCAAAACCACTGTCTCGCCTCTCCCTCTTATCCATTGCAAACCACCTCATCTCTCCTTGGACGAGGATCCCCTGATGTAGCCCATCCTGCCATTGAGACACTGACACATGGGTCCCACCAAGCGCGGGGCCCACCTGTTAGTGACCGAAAGGCATGGAAACCTCTCCTCTCCATCATCTCCATTCCAAAACCACCATCTCGCCTCTCCCTCTTCTCCATTTCAAAACCACCCCCTCTCCTCTCATCATCTCCATTCCAAAACCACTGTCTCGCCTCTCCCTCTTCTCTATTGCAAGACCACCGTCTCTCCTCCCACCTTCCAAAGCTAGCACCGAACCACTCAGAAGGACATCTATGGAGAGCATGCAGTAGCGAATCAGGCAGATCGCTGGCAGCGACCAGGCAAAGTTAGCTAGGTTGAAGGAGACCCTTACTTGGTTTGACAATGAGTGGGAGATTTCGAGGACGGTGAGGGCCATGTGGCAATGTATTCGAAAGAGCGAGATGGCGCGATGATGTACTCCTCGGTGGCAGTCACGCTGTAGTCCTTCGTGTTCATCGAGTATCTCCTTTGGGCGATGGAGCAGACAGATTCGCCCGAGGCGGAAGTCAGGCGGAGGTGGTGGGCGTACAGGTCGAAGGTCGAGCACCCAGAGGATAACGAATCGATCGAGTACGGTGTGCCGTTCGTGAGGGTGCAGAGCCAGCCGGAGCCACAGGAGTATTCGTTCTCCCACCGCAAGAGGAGGTCGGATGGCGCGACGTTGCTTCCCCGCCGTTCTCCATGGTTCCCTCGACGCTCGCCTCGTTTCAATGGCGTCCGTAGGGTTTAAGGTAAGCTTCGCACTAACCTAATCTTCCCTATGCTCATGCTTACAATCAGTGTGACAGCTAATAAAAATCATGCTTACAATCAGTCTTCGAGTACTACACCAATCACCCTAAAATAGCTTTGGACCTTTGGGTCAAAGTTGTGACACTGTGTACAAATAAAGAAAAATAGATTGGTGCTTCTTTCAGAAAAGAAATCTTGCCCGGCGTCACTGGAGCAGGGGTCCCCAGAGACTTGCACTGCTCATGCCCACGGTGTGGCTCCACCAGCGGCCCTGTATGGCCCATTTTCATCAGCAAACACTCAAGACCCTCGCGAGGGGCCAAGCCTCGCGAGGCGGACGACGCAAGACCTCCTCGGGGGCAGCCTCACCGGGCTGGCTCGTGAGGGGCGGAGAGATCAAGGCAAGGGGCACCTCGCGAGGTTCCTGTGATGCAAGCCATGATGACCAAGGCCAGGCGGGCGCCGGGCGTGTGCCAGCGTGCGCAGTGTGCTCGTTTCCTCTTTGGTGCTAAAGAGGCAAGCGCATGCGAGGAGTCCCGAGGCATCATGCAAAGGTTTCCATATCGGTGCAACGAGACCAAGACCAGCAGGACAGCAGGACGGAGGTCATCGTGGAGCCCAAGACAGCGTCACCACCAGAGCCTTTGGCAGGCGAAGACCACCTTTAGTCAGGATAACTTGTACTAGTTGTCTCCCTTAAAATTTGGCTGTTGTTCATCCCTTCCCGCTCAATAATTGGGAAGAGGACCAGGGCCACTATAAATAGGACTAGCCACCACCCTAGTGGGCATCTCATCTTGGACTAGATCCAACCCGCCAAGAACACACACATCAAGCACAAGAACACCTCTCCTCAGGAGGCTGTTCTTCCCCTTGTAACTGTTCATCCTCAGCCCAAGAGGCAATCCACCACACCACACCACACTAGAGTAGGGTATTACACCACATCGGTGGCCCGAACCAGTATAAATCTTATGTCCCTTTGTTCTGCGAGTTCGTCGAGCTAGGCCTTGAGATTGCGGTGAGGGCGTAAGCTAGGGAGAGGAGAGATCTTCATGCGCACCCCAGTGTTTGAACCTCAAGGGTTTGCCAGAACCTGTAATCCGACATTTGGCGCGCCAGGTAGGGGTGCGCTGAAGCTTTCCTTCCATCGATCCGCGTTCCGTCGCTCCACCGCATCCATGGCGAACACTCGTCGAGCCCGTGTTGAGCGTCGGGCCGCCCTCGCCGCCTATGTCGCTCAGACGGCTCCTGTCAGCGGGCCTCCCCGTCGTTCCTCGTCACTCACCGCAATTGCCACCACCTGCCCGGGGGGAAACGAGCAGCAGGCGTCCTTGCTGCACCCCTCTGTGCGGCGGGACGGCCGCACCGCCACTCCATAGCTGACCCCAGCCGACTCATCGTCTCACACCTGTCGCGCACCTACGGAAGCGCAGGCCGCGCTGCTCATGGCACGCGAGCTCCTGCGCTACCGCCCCGTTGACGACCTCTACAAGGACTGGCTGGACTGCATCGTCGAGCTCGTCATGCCGCAAGGGGCTCCCTCGTGCCATCCCTCTCGCTGCCTTGCCCTCCGCCAGCTGCGGGCGACGTGGCTCACAGAGCACCTCCACCACCTCTGCACCAAGACGATGCTCTGGTGCCAAGGCGCACGGCCCCTCAGCGCGACCCACCGCGCCGCGCGCCCGCGCGAGAAGAAGGAAGCTGCCAAGAGGTTCCCCGGCCACAGGAGAAGGCTCCCGCGCTCCCAGCACCACTGCGACAAGACCACGTGCCACCTGCGGTGGCGGTGCACGGACATCAAGGGCAGGCTCCGCATTAGCAAAGGGCCCCGATGGCCATAGCAGGCTGTCGTGCCTTCACTCCTGAGCTGTGTAGCATCGTTTGGCTGAGCAAGTTCAAGTCGAACCTGCCTCCTCGCTACGACGGCATCCCCGACCCTGCGGAGTTCTTGCAGCTCTACGAGCTGAGCATCGAGGCGGCCAACGGCAACGAAAAAGTCATGGCGAACTGGTTCCCCATGGCTCTCAAGGATGGTGCTCGCTCGTGGCTCCTGAACCTGCCCCCTGGCTCGATCTCCTCCTGGGATGAGATGCGTGACCACTTCATCGCCAACTTCCAGGGCACTCGCGACCGCCCCCTGGCCTCGGGTGACCTGCGCCGCATCAGGCAGCACCCAGGAGAGACTCTGCAAAAGTACATCCAGCGCTTCAACATCATTCATCTCAAGATCCCCAAGGTGACTGACGAGGTCATCATCTCCGCGTTTTCTAATGGCGTCCGCGACGTCAAGATGAAGGAGGAGCTCGCCATCCATGAGGAGTTGTGCACGGCTTTGGATCTGTTCAACCTGGCGACCAAGTGCGAAAGGGCTGAGGAGGGGCGCCTTTCCCTCCTCGAGCTCCCGGTTACCGACCCGGAGGAGAAGAAGGCCAAGGCCAAGGATGTGAAGCGCAAAGGAGTAGTCGTGCTCGCGGCAGAGCCGGACACGAAGCGCGGCCAGGACCATCCCGAGTCGTCCAAGAGCAGCCGACCATTATGTGCTTTCATAATGTGCACAACCACAACACCAACGACTGGCAAGAGCTCAGGGACATTCGAGATGGACGCTTCGGTCAACGCCCCGAGCACAAAAACTGGGGCTACGACCAAGGAGGAGGACGAGGCGGAGGACGCTGGGATGATCGCGGCCCCCGCCAGGAGTGGCGCGACCGGCCTCGCGAGGACCGCTGGCAGGACCAGCCTCGTGAGGGCGCCTGGAGGGATCAGCCTCGCGAGGACCGCCCTCAGGGCAACGCTGGTCTTCCTCCGCTGCCGCCACCACCAAGAAGGAACGACGAACACCATCAGGACGAGGGGGTTGGGGGCTTCCAGGAACCTCGCGCCGTCGCCTGCATCTTGGGCGAAGCTCAAGCCCCAGCCTCCCAACGCATCTTCAAGCAGTTCTCTCGCGAGGTGAATGCAGCCCTTCCCAGGCTCGAAGCCACACGCCCTCTCAGGTGGTCCAAGTGCGCCATCACGTTCAGCTCAGCGGACCAACTCAAGTGTGCGGTCACTGCTGGCGCCCTCCCGATGCTCTGCTCACCCACAAGTCACCAAGACCCTAATCGACGGCGGCGCAGGGCTTAACATCCTGTCCGTCGAGACGTTCGACAGCCTCCAAGTGCCATATGATCAGCCTCAGCCCACCAAGCCCTTCTCAGGAGTGACTGATGGCTCCACCGCCCCGATAGGGCAGGTCCGCCTCCCTATCACCTTCGGCCAGCGCAACAACTACCGCACCGAGCTCATCGACTTCGACGTCGCCCACATCCGTTTGTCGTACAACACAATCCTCGGGTACCCAGCCTTGGCCAAGTTTATGGCAGTGACTCACCACGGCTACAACATCCTCAAGATACCCGGAAGCGGTGGGATCATCACAGTCCCCTGCGAAGAAAGAGATGCGGTGTGCTCCCTCGAGCGCGCTTTCCAAGCTGCGGCAATCGAAGACCCCGACAATGGCAGCGTGCGGTACCCTCCTGAGGCCATCCCCAAGAAGAAGAATCAACTACTCCGCACAGGACCTCAGGGGAGCGGCGCCTCTATCGGTGCCGCTCAGGATCAGCGCCCGCGCCTAAGGCGCCTCCCTCCCTTGCATAGGAAGGCGCGCCCAGCGCCCTCCTCAGGTAGGGCTCGAGGGCTCTCTTCTGGAGGGCCTCAGACCTAGCCAACATCGCGAGGGAGGCGCTCGGGCACCATGTGGAGGCGTGCTTCGCGGCACGTTTCTCTCGGGAGGACACCAGGCGAGGAGCGCCCGGCGCTCAGGAGTTCATCATCCAGATCACTCAGGAACTACAAGAAGCAAGAGCCATGCGCGGCGACCGCCGCCCACCCGATGCAGCTCCCCATCCTGGCGAGGATGGCAGGCTGCATGTCTGCATCGACATCCCAGGACTCAACAGGGCCGCATCTCAGGAGCGCTTCTGGCCTTCGCGCATGGGGCGCTGCGAGGGCCCACCTCACAGCTATGTTCGCATGCCATTCACCCTGTCGGGCATGGAGGCCGCCTTCCAGCGCAACCTGCGGAGCGTCCTAGCGACTCAGGAGGCCAGGCATCACGAAGTCCTGGCGGATATGGAGATGGTCCTTAAGGAATCGTCTGGACCCCCAGAGCCTCCCGAGGCTCAGGACCCCGGCGGCTCGTGAGGAGCAACCCCTTCACCATGCATCTTCAGCTACCCCAACGTCCCTTCGACAACAGAACCAGGTGACATTTTCCAAGTTTATTTAGCTGGGAGTGCCCCTCGGGCTGCATCATTCCCAGGCCGCATGGGCCTATCCCTGTGGCATGTATCCTTTTGTGTCTTTAGCTTACTCTGCTGGCGGCGCCCCTCGGGTTGCATCATCCCCAAGCCGCTTCGGTCCGTCCCAGTGGCATGTATCGCTCTTGCATTTATCTAAGTTAGTTCGCTTTCCATGCATGATCTATCTATGGTTGTCACTTGCTTGATTGTCACCCACCACGGGAGCCGCGCGCCGATCGTCTCTCTTCAGGATCCTTCACATAGGAAGGCTAGGCACGGCGTCTGTGCTTGGGCCCGTCCCTGCAGCGTCGATAAATCCAACGGCTAAGCTCTGTCTGGCGGGCCGGTCCCGTTCACATCACCTCGTGGTGTCGTTGGTGCTTGGCCTTCTCATGCGATAACCTCAGGAGATTCATTTGGCGCAGGATTGCCTAACCATCTCGCAGGACCACCGCAGCTAACAAGAACCAAGACCAGGCGCAACCCGCCTTGAGGTAGGGCCTCGTGAGTCCCGCGCTGGCTCATGAGTGCCCATACACACCTCGTCTAGCCCTGCCGTGCAAGCCACGTGTCGTATGGGGGCTGCAGACGCCGGGGCTCCACTGAGGAGCCCTCACACACGCACCAATGGAAGCACCATGCTCCGTGCTGGCAGTTGACACGGCCGAGGAGGGGTTATGCCCGTGCAAATGCGGAAGTGCTATGCTCCGCACTGGTGATAAACAACTCCGTTCATGTGTGGATTGCAGACACATGTTCTCCAATTTAAATATTTGAATGCAAATTTATATCAAAACATGGTTTATATCAGTCTTTGATGCATAAAACGCGACCTCCCCCTCTCCCGGACTCCTGCTCTCTCTCTCTCTCTCTCTCTCTCTCTCTATCTATCTCTCTCTCTCTCTCTCCGACAATCTTCAATTTTGTCGCATGCATCCAACACACAAACCTTGTTGGTCCCTCTCCGTCTCTCTCTCTCTCTCTCTCTCTCTCTCTCTCTCTTTGTGTGTGTGTGGGGGTGGTCTTTCTAGTTCGCATGCATATATACTCCATCTATAGGTCTCTCTCGCACACTATGTATGATTCTCTAGTCCAAACTAAATATCTTGGGTGCACTGATTGTACGCACACAAATTCCTTGGCTCCTTGCCCGTAACTCTCTCACGCACCACTCTGTCATCTTGGAGCTCTTCCCTCTCTCTCTCGAACTCTCCGTCTACCTGGGTGACACATAAACATGCATATCTCACTCGCACTCGATAGACCCATCTAAAAATTTATCTCTCTCCCTGGTTCTCTCTCCATCTCACAAGCACACACACACAATATCATGCCTAGCCAAGTATGATGGTCTCTCACTCAAATGTAGGCACACGCAGTCCCCCCCCCTATATGTATATGACTATCTAATCTTAGTCTCCATCACAAACATGTGCATGGTCTATCTCGATTTCTCTCGGGGCATCTTTCTATCTCCCACGCACCTCCCTCGGTCTCCCACCCATATAAGTCCCCTCACGATCTCAAGGGGATCTCTCTATCACAAACACACCCTCTCTCCCTCCCCATCCGTCCATGTTCTCCATGTGTCCCTCTCGATCTTTGTTCCTTTTTGGCCAAACCTCTATTGGACATGTGCTATAGGGGCGTCTCTCTCTGTTGCAAACAATCACGCAGCTATCTTCGTTCATCTCCTCACCTCGCTTTTCTATCTCGGAGATGCGTGCGTGATATGTTTGCATAAGAAACGAAAAAACACACTCTCTCTCTAATTTATCGTTTGTTGTCCCTTTCTCTTTCACACACATACTCTTTTTGCGCACTCACTCATTCTCCTTCCCACGCACTTGATCTCTCTCGACTTAGGCACTCTCTTCGGTCCATAACATATAGATTTATTAAAAAGTCAAACATCACAAAGTTTGACCATGTACGTGGAGAAATATATTTACATCTAGAACGGCAAACATATACCATTAGATTCATCATGAGATGTAGTTTCATATGATGTATCTTTGGTATTGTATATATAAATAACATTTGCGTAAACCTGATCAATGTTTCCAAAGTTTGACTTCTAAAAAAATTTACATGCCTTTGCATTATCGAGCAGATGGAATATCTCTTTCCCCCTCTCAGCTATCTGACGCACCACTCAGCCTTATTGGGGCTCATCTATCTCTCTCAAACTTTATATCTCCCTGGTTCACACATAAACATGTATCGCTCGCGCTACATATAGACCCATCCAACACTTTCCGCCCTTGTTCTCTCTCTATGTGACACGCACCCCCCTAAGTACCATAATCCCGCACTCCATCATAGGCGTACACACTCCCCCCTAAGTATAATTATATCTCACTAGCCATCAGGAACACACGTATTGTCTCCTTCCATCCATACGTCTATGTCGATATCTCTCGGGGTATCTTCTATCGCGCACACACCTTGTCACTCGATCTCCCACCCATGTAGTCCCATCACGATCTCCAGGGGATATCTCTATCACAAACATACACTCTCTCCTCCCCGTGTCTGCATTTTCTCCGTACGTATCTCTCAACCTCTCTCCCTTGCTTGTCGGACCCCTGTTGGCCACATGCTAGGGGTCTTCTCTCTCGATTGCAAACAACAACACACAATCTCCTCACCTTGCTTCTGCTGTCGAAGATGCATGTGTGATATTTTTGCATAAGACACATACGCCTTTTCTCTACTTTTATCATGTGTTGTCCATGTCTCTTTCACACACGCACACACACACTTTTTTCCCTCACTCTTTCTATTTCACATACACACTCCTCTCTCACTCTCTCTCTCTCTCTAGTTAGGGACTCTCTCACGTCCATAAGCATATGGATGTTTTGAAAAGTCAAACCTCAGAAAAGTTTGACCAGGTATATGTGGAGAAAAACATTTACATCTGGAACGATCATTAGATTCATCACAACATGTACTTACTTCATATGATCATTTATCTTTGGTATTGTAGATATAAGTAATTTCTTTATAAACTTGGTCAGAGTTTCAAATGTTTGACTTTAATAAAAATGCTGGCACTACATTATCGAACAGAGAGAGTAGCTCTTTCTCTCTCTTTGCTAGTCCCTCTGTTCCAAAATAGATGACTCTAAAGTTAGTACAAAGTTGAGTCATCTATTTTGGAACGGAGGGAGTATCTCTCACGGGCCTCCCCTCTCACTCGAACTCTCTATACCGGCGGATTATACGCTCACCGTGTCAGCGTATACCTCCATATATCGTTTAGTTGACCGGTCAACCAGTCCACATGCTGCCTTGTCAGCTCGTGTTCTCTATCTTCGTGTGTTGGCCCATGTGGTAGTGGGTGAAAATAAGTAAAGTAGAGGCCCATCTGACACGCGGTGAAGTAAACAAAGTTGAAACCACTCGGGGTAGCACCCCGCACGCTAGTAAATTGAGGGCGCATTGAGGACACAATTCTTCCGCGTGAAGTACGCACTCGTGCACAATTCACCACTGGCTGGCGGCATGCACAGAAGGGCCTTTTCGCGACACCCAAAGCGGCCAGCACACAACACAGACCAGCACACGTGTACACCGGCGTTGCCGCCGGTTGAGATGGACGGCGAGGTAGCCAACAAGCGGAGGCAGCTCGAGCCAAAACCGCATCCGACGAGCCTAGACTTCATCAGCAGCCTCCCCGACAACATGTTGCTCGTCATCATCGGCCTCCTCCCCACCAAATCTGCTGTGCGGACTGCCCTGCTCTCCCGACGGTGGCGCCCCCTCTGGCGCCGCATCCCCCTCAACCTCATTGTCAACAGGCTCCCTCTGCGACGGGGATTGCAAACGCATGGCCGCAGTCTCCAAGATCGTTCAATCGCACCCTGGGCCAGCCAGATGCCTTGACATCCGCGTGTTCAGTACCAACTACAAGGTCCAAGCCAAGTTCGACAAGTGGTTCTTATCCCCCGCCCTAGATCAGCTCGAGGAGCTCAGCTTTGAAGCTGGACGATATCGCTATCTACCGCTGTCCGTGCTCCGCCTCACACCAACGCTACGCCGCGCCAGCTATTCAACTCCTGCTATCTTCCCCAGATTAATGTCGCGCCCGCCCTTCTTCTCCCTCAACTCAAGCAGCTCGACCTCTTGGACGTTGGCATCTCAAAGCAGGCTATGGAGCACCTGCTCCACAAGCATCTTCAAGGCCGAGTACCTTCGTCTTGAGCAGATCCACGGGTTCATTAGCCTCCACATCGCCTCGACGAATCTCCGATGGATTTTTGTGTCTTGCTGGCCCCACAATAAGACATCAATTGGGAAGAGATCACTCCATCCGTTCCATGTTATGGTCATTGAGAATGCGCCTTTCCTTGAGAGACTGCTTGTATCTGATCTAGAAGGTCCAACAAAAATCTGGGTCATTGACGCGCCTAAATTGACAACGTTGGTGTACTCATCTGCCAAATTCTCCGAACTCTTTATTGGATCCGTAATCGTTCAGGTACAACACTCATCTTCTTCTCCATCTTCTTGAAATTCACATTTTTAAATTTCTTCTTGATGTATTCTGTTGTCTTCGGAAAATGATTCCCACAAGCTTGACCCAGTCTATGCGCACAGTGAAGATCTTGGCAATAAAATCTATCGGCCCCAATCTGGATCAAGTTGTTGGATTCCTTACATGTTTTCCGTGCATGGAGAAGCTACTCATCAAGGTGAAACTTCTTTCCTATTAGTAAATGGTAATCACAACGTAGCTCATTTTTTTGTAATTTTCCCAAGTTACGATGACAAGTGTAGTGTTCAAAATTGCATCTATGCACTGCACCGAAAGAAATGTTTTTATTATTTTTTCTCACGTGATCACGGACTGAGCTTCGGTGACATAACAGCAGGTGCAGTTGCGTCACTTACATGTGGGCCAGATGCCTCTTGGGCCCACATGCCAGTGACCCAACTGCACCTGCAGTTAAGTAACTGAAGCAGCGTCCCATGATCACCTGTATCGTTTTGTTGTTGTACTACTATAGTAGCCTAGGCTAGTCATAGTGGAAAGTAACTTAGACTAGTAACTCTATGGTTACCCTAAGAGCAAGTACTACCTCCGTCCTAGTTTACTCTTCCTATTTTGTAGTATCAAAATTTGACCATAGATTTAACTGACAAAATGTTAATGCATGTCACTAAAAATTATATCGTTGGATTCGTATTTGAACATAATTTCAAATGGCATAATTTTTTGTGACATGCTTTGTCATTTTATTAGGTAAATCTATGGTCAAAATTTTACACTAAATACGAGGTAGTACATCAGTGGGCTATAACGGCCCTCCACTATGTCGGCCAAAACACGTGCCAAATTCACTTGTGATGCATTTGGCATCGATGCCCCTCCATTGCTCACCTGGTGCCCCAATCTGGATCACCTACTTCGCTCCGGTGCCAAATTAACTCACGCAATGGAAAAACACTTGTGTGGGAGAGAGAGAGAGGACTGAGGCAATAAAAAAACACTTGTTTGGGAGAGTGAGAGGCTGGTGTCGTTGGTTTGATTGATTTTTTATACATGTGGGTCTGTGTGCATGGTGATGCCAACTCTCTTACATCATGAGAGCGGTGCCAAAATCTTTTGATTTGACATCGATGCGTATTATGTGACATACTTTTGAGAAATATGGCATCAGCCACATAGTGGAAGGCAACAAATGCCCAAGCTCTTCACGTGCTCCTAGGTAAATGAGAGGAGAGAGAGAGAGAGAGAGAGAGTGAGTGAGTGAAAAAATATCACTAGCCAGCCAACCCTATCGTCTGAGCGAATGATATTGGTACCTCTTGATGACACGACAATCTTATATAGCCAGCTGCTCTAATATGTTCTCTTCTTTTGCAGATAAAAAAAGACCCGAAGTTAAAAATATGCTGCACTATAACAATCTCATCGAATGCCTTGATCTCCATCTTACAGGAATTGATTTGATCGACTACTGAGGCAGCACATCTGAGATTAAACTGGCCAAGTTCTTTGTTCTGGAGGCAATGTGCTCAAGGTAATGAGGTTTGGCGTTCTCTTGTGCAACAATGAATGGCGTGCTGATCACCACAAGCGTCTAAGCCTAAATGACAAAGTCTCCGCAGAAGCTGAATTTGTTTTTGAAACATCAAGTGGCTAGAGACTAGAAAATTTATTTGCCGATTAGTGACTTGTCAGGGCGGTGGATTTTAGTTTGTACGATAATGCTGCATCCACCTGAAGTAACAAAAGTTCTTACTTAAACTTCCTAGTAATTCCCTCTTCGTAGGTGCAGCATTACTCCTAACATTTGTAATATCAGTTTGAAACTTGTAATATTACCGTGTCCTATTCCTGCATTTTCAAAATCCTGCGAATCAAATAGGTCCTGAGTTGGTGATAATGTTGTGCCTGCCATCTTTCACCAATTGCCGTCGGATCTAGATCTCACGCATACAAACCAAACTTCTCCAGTTTTGCAAAAAGATGCGCGCACTTGTTCCCTATTTACAAACAACTCCTTGTCTCTCACAATCAGCCTTATCTCCTCCCAACCACATCTAGAAGGCCATGGAAAAATCTGGCGCGATGGCCGCTGCCGGCGCCATTCACGCCCAATCTTGGTGTCCCGTGCAATGCATGGGCATCTACGCACGGGAAAATATGTCGAACACGGCTAATTGTAAGCAGGCTAGCTCTACAGCCATGATGATAGTGACTGCAGACGGTGAGGCTGATTATGGTATGCCGAACATGGCGCCTATACTCAGGTGTCATCTCCGGCGCAGGGTCTTGTCACTTCACGATGAGGAGCAGCACGTAATAATTTGACCAAAAGGTAGTACAGTGCTACTAGTACATTGGTAGTACTACTACTAGTACTAGCACCACCGTCTGGATTTAGTAGTTGTTGACGCTCAAAAGTGGCATGATCATAAAGCAGCATGCCGGGGCGAAAACCTTGTCGGGGTAAAATCTTGCCGGTGTGAAGGCTTGCCGGCGTGGAAAGCTTGCCGGCACAGAAAGATCGTCGGGGTAAAATCTTTCCGGTGTGAAAGCTTGCCGGTGTGAAGGCTTGCCGGAATGTAAAGCTTGCCGGCATAGAAAGATCACCGGTGTGGAAGCTTGCCGGTGTGAAATCTTGCCGGGCGAGAAACCTTGTCAGGGAGGAACCCTTGCCAGGGTAGAAACCTTGCCGGTGTGAAAGCTTGCCGGGTAGAAACATTGCCAGTGTGGAAAGCTTACTCGGATGGAAAGCTTGCCGGGGTGGAGGCTGTGATAGTCAATCGGACGAGAAGTTGAAGATAGTTTCATGGCTTAATCCACTGATAGTTGCATTATGTCTACTGTAATATAACTTTTTCATGGCTTAATCCACTGATACAAATTGATAGTTTCATCAAAACAAGCAAACTATGCATCAAAAACAGAATCTGTCAAAAACAGAACAGTCTGTAGCAATCTGAACATTCACCATACTTCTGATCCCCAAACATTTTACCAAAATTAGGAAAAATAAAAAAATTGTACAGCAAGACAGTGCAAAAAGAATCAGAACCGTTTCATGTTCCATTAAAAAATGTAAAATCGCGCACTACTGCCAAAGTTTCTGTCCTGCAACGTACAAACCAACATGCACTGTAAACATCCTAAAGGCAAACCTTGGCACATTATTTTTATATTTAAACGTTATAAAAGCACACATCAGAAATAAATGACACTCTAAAACTTCCGGGTTGTCTCCCTGGCAGCGCTTTCTTTAAGGCCATTAAGCTAGGCATACAGTGCTCAAGTAATGGATCCACCCGGATCCCAAGGTATATCAAAGACAATTTTAATTAACAATGATTTGTGATTTAGTAGTGTGCACCAAGTAACATATATCATACAACAACGAAGTCTAACTCTCTTCCTATGCATCGGCATGTCATAAAAGAACAATTCATGCACACATAGTAAAGGCCAATGCATAGTATAAACAGTTTCTTGCAATTTTTTCGTGTTGGAAACATAGAGAGGTGGAGATATAGTTCCTCTCTCATAATAATTGCAAGTAGGAGCAGCAAGCACATGCATATTATATCTATCAAAAGCATCATGTGTAGTAGCAAAACGCAACCCATCAATATAATCCTTAATAAGCACAAACTTCTCCGATATAGTGTAGTTTGGAGAATTCAAAAAGATAATAGGACTATCATGCGTGGGTGCAATAGCAACAATTTCATGTTTAACATAAGGAACTATAGCAAGTTCATCTCCATAAGCATAATTCATATTGGAGATATTTCAAGAGAATCAACGGGATCATAACAGTCATCATAGCAATCATCCTTCGGTAAGCACGAAGGGAAATTAAACAATGTATGAGTTGAAGAGTTACTCTCATTAGAAGGTGGTCACGGGTGGCTAATCCGCTCTTCCTCCTTTTGTTCTTCGCTCTCCTCATCATCTTTTTCATCCAATGAGCTCACAGTTTCATCAATTCCTTCTTCCATAGACTCCTGCAAAATATTAGTCTCTTCTTGGACAACGGAGTAATCCTCAATATATGGTTTAACATAGGTATTAGAAGCATAATTTTCATAACAATATTTAAGTATGGCAAAATTTTCAGATTTGTAAAGAGTAGCATCATACTTTTCAATCAAAGAAGCAATTTCATAAGCACCCTTAAAAGCAACAAATTCTATAATTTGTTGAACATCATAGTAATTATAAACACCCTTAGCATACGAAGATACGATTCCATTATCAATAAACTCACATTGGTAGGGAAGGTGTTTCTTAGGGTTTTCAGAACAACAAGTAACATCATATATTTCACATAAATTCCAAGCATACCATTGGAAACGATGAATTTGATCCAGTAAAAGTTTCCCTTTTTCAGATATACGGTGTCGCACATAACAAGCATGCTCATCTAAAGATTTGCCCTCAACTAAGCTAGTTGGGATTTCAGCACGAGCACAAAGGGATCGAAGATGATCCAAGTAATAAGCTTCGTGGAGTGTGATAGATTTTAGTGGTTCTTCAACCATTGGTTCAAGAGGGTACAACTATTTTTTTTGGTATTTTATGCTTTCCTACCCATAACTAAAGATAGAAAACAACTAAGGACAGCAAATAAAAATTACTTAGTGATAAAGCAAACAAGCACACGAGAATATTCACCCCACGCTATGACTCTGACAGCGGCGCCGGAAAAAAGGTATTGATAGCCCAGAAGTATAGGGGATCAATTGTAGCCTCTTTCGATAAGTAAGAGTGTCGAACCCAACGAGGAGCTAAAGGTAGAACAAATATTCCCTCAAGTTCTATCAACCACCGATACAAATCTACGCACGCTTGACGTTCGCTTTACCTAGAACAAGTATGAAACTAGAAGTACTTTGTAGGTGTTTTTGGATAGGTTTGCAAGATAATAAAGAGCGTGTAAATATAAACTAGGGGCTGCTAAGATAAAAACACAATAAAGTAAATATAGCGAGTGTGGAAAAGTGGTGGTAGGAGTTGTGAAATTGCCCCTAAGCAATTGACTACGTTACTAGACCGATAGCAAGTTTTATGTGGGAGAGGCCACTGCTAGCATGTCATCCCTGACTTGGAATTCTGTGCACTTATGATTGGAACTATTAGCAAGCATCCGCAACTACTAATGTTCATTAAGGTAAAACCCAACCATAGCATTAAGATATATTGGTCCCCCTTCAATCTCGTATGCATCAAGTTCTATGCTAGGTAGAAGCTTACATCACTCTTGCCCTCCAATACATAGTCCTATCAACATACAACTAACCCTATGGTGTGATCCACGCGCGCTCTCATATGATGGGCACCAAAGGACAGCAACATAACCACAAGCAAATTAAACCAATCATAGCAATTCATCAACCACCCATAGGACAATGATAATCTACTCAGACATCATAGGATGGCAACACATCATTGGATAATAATATGAAGCATAAAGCACCATGTTCAAGTAGAGGGTACATCGGGTTGCGGGAGAGTGGACCGCTAAATATAGATGGGTGAAAGTGATGGAGATTTTGGTGAAGATGGCGGAGGTGTTGATGTAGATCGCGGCGACGATGATGGCCCCCGGCGGCGTTCCGGCGCCACCGGAAGCAAGGGGGAGAGAGCCCCCCTTCATCTTCTTCTTCCTTGACCTCCTCCCTAGATGGGAGAAGGGTTTCCCCTCGTCCTTGGCTCCCATGGCATGGGAGGGGCGAGAGCCCCTCCGAGATTGGATCTATCTCTCTATCTCTCTCTGTTTCTACGCTCCCCCTCTCTGTTTCTGCCTCCTGTTTCACTGTTTCTTATATATCCGGAGATCCGTAACTCCGATTGGATTGAAACTTTCGCCCAGATTTTTTTCCAAAAATTAGATTTTTTGCGTCCGAATAAGAGCAGCAACCGCCTTACGGGTGGCCCATGAGGGTCAGGGGCGCACCCCCCTACCTCGTGGCCACCTCGGGCACCGTTTCGCGTTGATTCTTCCTCCCAGATTCTCCAAATATTCCAAAAATATTTTCCGTCCGTTTTTATCCTGTTTGGATTCCGTTTGATATGAGGTTTCTGTGAAACATAAAACATGCAACAAACAGGAACTGGCACTAGGCACTGGATCAATATGTTAGTCCGAAAAATAGTATAAAAAGTTGCCAAAAAGTAAATGAAAGTTGAGTAATATTGGCATGGAACAATAAAAAATTATAGATACGATGGGGACGTATCATCCACCATGTCCGATCTTCCCAAGCCATCTGAGGTAGACGCCGATAACATCATTAAGCCCAATCTTGATGAGATATCGGCTGATCATTGCCAAGTCTATGACGAGTACAAGAAGGCGCGTGAAGAGAAGGATTTGCAGGAGTTCCTTGCAAAATTCAAGAAGGATCGCCAAGGCAACATCACTCCGATTGAAGAAATCAAGTTCCCTCCTCTTCAAGCTGAGCAGGTTAAACCCGCTGTGAGTACTACCTTTTGTCTTGAGCAATGGGCTGAGATTGAGAGTCGTATTGTTGATGGTAACATTCTGGTCTATCAAACTTTCATAGAAAATACTAATGCTCAGAAAAATATATCTCAATCATCTGGTGGTAATGATGGTGTAGCTGTTAGTGTGCAAAACCCTAATCTGGCTTTACCTATCTCATCGGCGCCTCCCATGCCGATGACTTATTATCCTACTCAAACAAATCAGATTGTGACTGCACCCATTAATCCTATTATGAGCATGCCAGGTTCGGTGGCAACGCCGAACCAAACCCTACCTACAACTACAACCACTCGGCCATTACCAAACTATAGTCCAGCATACATGTCACAGTTCATACCTACTGCTAGTAATCCTACTCCTCCTATGCCGCTGCCACAAGTTGCATCATCCACTATGGATGATGGTCTAGCTAATCTTAGAGAGGGCGAAAAAACCGATGCACGCGTTGTCCGTACGGACGGCTCGGGCGGCTTCCGATTCGGCTCCTCCGCGTCCTTGTCGCTATTCTCGGTTCCCCGCCGCCACCGGACGATGCCGACGGGAAAATCCTGTGTGGCTGACAGTGGAGGCGAGGCTCCGGGCGGTTCCCTGTGTGATGCATAGCGTTGTAGGGACGTGAAGCCATCGATGAAAGATCAACGATACGCATCAAGCAGCGGCAAGCACAAGCGATCGCATCGGCCGGCTGGCAACCTGGGCATGGCACGGCCATCTCGCGGTGGATTTTCCTTGCCCCCGCTCGCGGTCATTGCGGTTAGATCTCAGGCCAAAAGTGGTCGGTGGCGGCATCGCTGGACTCACATCCAATACCGGTGCTACCATGAAAACCTGGATGCAACACAGAGGTTATGTGCTCGTGGTGGTTGACCTCGTTGCAGCGTCCTATTGTTGCGCGGTGGCTAGGCACGAGAAGGAAGACCTTGCGCCGCCGACGGCTTGGCTAGATGCATGGCCTCGAAAGTTCGGCCTGCGGCAGCGGTCCCGATATGGTGGCCATCGAAAGATCTTGGGCGGTTTCTCCTTCTAGATCCGGTGGTTGACTTCGGGGACAAGATACAAACTATGGATGATGGCTTGACGCAGAGGGATGGATGTGCAGCGACAGCGAATGAACGCCGCATATAGCTACTGGGATCGTGGAAAAGTGGTGGCGACAACACATGAATGATGTCAATGGTGGTGCTACTCAAGCACCTAGTTTCAAGCTCCGGGGTGAAAGCCTAGGTCTGCCCCAAGTTGGTTATACCTGGCAATGTCGATGTTCATACATTGTTACCTTGGTGAAGGCATTGCTTGGATATGCTCGGATTGCTTCTTCAGGGTGAAAACCTAGATTTTGACCTTAGCTGGTTGGATTCGGTGACGACGGCGCTTGAGTTGCTCCCTTCCTGAAGGCGTTACTGTTGAAGAACATCGTCGTCCATGTGGTGTCATGAGGTAGTTGGTGCAGATATGGTCATTATTGTAGTTTGCCGAACGTGGATCTGATCTTTTTTTTCTCGTCTACGCATAGCTTTGGTCTTATATGGCTTTGCTATTTCCTGGCGTGCTTTTTGTGTGCGTGTGTTAGTATTGGCTGTTGCTACCTCTTGAGCTGGCGTTGGATTTCCTTGAAGAGGAAAGGTGATGCAGCACAGTAGCGTAAGTATTTCCCTCAGTTTATGAGAACCAAGCTATCAATCCAGTAGGAGGCTACGCGCGAGTCCCTCGTACCTACACAAAACAAATAGCTCAACGCAACCAACGCGATTAGGGGTTGTCAATCCCTTCACGGTCACTTACAGGAGTGAGATCTGATAGAGATGATAGATAATATTTTTGGTATTTTTGGTATAAAGATGCAAAGTAAAATAAAAGGCAAAGTAAAAGCAAAGCAATAATAAAACGATGGAAGATTAATATGATGAGAATAGACCCGGGGGCCATAGATTTCACTAGTGGCTTCTCTCAAGAGCATAAGTATTCTACGGTGGGTGAACAAATTACTGTTGAGCAATTGACAGAATTGAGCATAGTTATGAGAATATCTAGGTATGATCATGTATAGAGGCATCACGTCCGAGACAAGTAGACCGACTCCTGCCTGCATCTACTACTATTACGCCACTCATCGACCGCTATCCAGCATGCATCTAGAGTATTAAGTTCAAGAAAACAGAGTAACGCCTTAAGCAAGATGACATGATGTAGAGGGATAAATTCATGCAATATGATAAAAAAACCATCTTGTTATCCTCGATGGCAACAATACAATACGTGCCTTGCTGCCCCTACTGTCACTAGAAAAGGACACCGCAAGATTGAACCCAAAGCTAAGCACTTCTCCCATTGCAAGAAAAACCAATCTAGTTGGCCAAACCAAACTGATAATTCGAAGGGACTTGCAAAGATAACCAATCATACATAAAAGAATTCAGAGAAGATTCAAATATTGTTCATAGATAATCTTGATCATAAACCCACAATTCATCGGTCTCAACAAACACGCCGCAAAAGAAGATTACATCGAATAGATCTCCACGAGAGAGGGGGAGAACATTGTATTGAGATCCAAAAAGAGAGAAGAAGACATCTAGCTACTAACTATGGACCCAAAGGTCTGAGGTAAACTACTCACACTTCATTGGAGAGGCTATGGTGATGATGTAGAAGCCCTCTGTGATGGATGCCCCTTCCGGCGGAGCTCCGGAACAGGCCCCAAGATGGGATCTCGTGGGTACAGAAGGTTGCGGCGGTGGAATTAGGTTTTTGGCTCCGTATCTGATCGTTTGAGGTACGTAGGTATGTATAGGAGGAAGGAGTACGTCGGTGGAGCTTCGTGGGCCCCACGAGGGTGGGGGTGCGCCTGGGGGGGTAGGGCGCGCCCCCCTACCTCATGTCCACCTCATGGCTTTCTTGACGTCGGGTCCAAGTCTCCTGGATCATATTCGGTGAGAAAATCACGTTCCCGAAGGTTTCATTCCGTTTGGACTCCGTTTGATATTCCGTTTCTTCGAAACACTGAAATAGGCAAAACAAACAAGCAATTCTGGGTTGGGCCTCCGGTTAATAGGTTAGTCCCAAAAGTAATATAAAAGTGGAAAATAAAGCCCAATATAGTCCAAAACAGTAGATAATATAGCATGGAGCAATCAAAAATTATAGATACATTGGAGACGTATCGCATCCCCAAGCTTAATTCCTTTCGTCCTCGAGTAGGTAAATGATAGAAAGAGAATTTTTGATGCGGAGTGCTACTTGGCATAATTTCAATGTAGTTCTTCTTAATTGTGGTATGAATATTCAGATCCGAAAGATTCAAGACAAAAGTTCATATTGACATAAAAATAATAATACTTCAAGCATACTAACAAAGCAATCATGTCTTCTCAAAATAACATGGCCAAAGAAAGTTATCCCTACAAAATCGTATAGTCTGGCTATGCTCCATCTTCCCCACACAAAATATTTAAATCATGCACAACCCCGATGACAAGCCAAGCAATTGTTTCATACTTATGACATTCTCAAAACTTTTTCAATCTTCACGCAATACATGAGCGTGAGCCATGGATATAGCACTATATGTGGAATAGAATGGTGGTTGTGGAGAAGACAAAAGGAGGGAAGATAGTCTCACATCAACTAGGCGTATCAACGGGCTATGGAGATGCCCATCAATAGATATCAATGTGAGTGAGTAGGGATTGCCATGCAACGGATGCACTAGAGCTATAAGTATATGAAAGCTCAATAAAAGAAACTAAGTGGGTGTGCATCCAACTTGCTTGCTCACGAAGACCTAGGGCATTTTGAGGAAGCCCATCATTGTAATATACAAGCCAAGTTCTATAATGAAAAATTCCCACTAGTATATGAAAGTGACAATGAGAGACTCTCTATCATGAAGATCTTGGTGCTACTTTGAAGCACAAGTGTGGTAAAAGGATAGTAACATTGTCCCTTCTCTCTTTTTCTCTCATTTTTTTATTTGGGCCTTTTCTTATTTTTTTATGGCCTCTTTTTTATTATTTTTATTTTCGTCCGGAGCCTCATCCCGACTTGTGGGGGAATCATAGTCTCCATCATCCTTTCCTCACTTGGGACAATGCTCTAAAAATGATGATCATCACACTTCTATTTTCTTACAACTCAACAATTACAACTCGATACTTAGAACAAAGTATGACTCTATATGAATGCCTCTGGCGGTGTACCCGGATATGCAATGAATCAAGAGTGACATGTATGAAAGAATTATGAACGGTGGCTTTGCCACAAATACGATGTCAACTACATGATCATGCTAGCAATATGACAATGATGGAGCGTGTCATAATAAACGGAATGGTGGAAAGTTGCATGGAAATATATCTCGGAATGGCTATGGAGATGCCATGATAGGTAGGTATGGTGGCTGTTTGGGGGAAGGTATATGGTGGGTGTATGATACCGGCGAAAAGTGTGCGGTATTAGAGAGGCTAGCAATGGTGGAAGGAAGAAAAGTGCGTATAATCCATGGACTCAACATTAGTCATAAAGAACTCATATACTTATTGCAAAAATCTACAAGTTATCAAAGAAAAATATTACGCGCATGCTCTGGGGATAGATTGGTAGGAAAATACCATCGTCGTCCCCGACCGCCACTCATAAGGAAGACAATCAATAAATAAATCATGCTCCGACTTCATCACATAACGGTTCACCATACGTGCATGCTACGGGAATCACAAACTTTAACACAAGTATTTATCAAATTCACAACTACTCAACTAGCATGACTCTAATATCACCATCTTCATATCTCAAAACAATTATAAAGCATCAAACTTTTCTTAGTATTCAACGCACTCAAAAGAAAGTTTTACTAATCTTGAATACCAAGCATATTATTATTATTAAGCAAATTACCATGCTATTTAAGACTCTCAAAATAATATAAGTGAAGCATGAGAGATCAATAGTTTCTATAAAACAAATCCACCACCATGCTCTAAATGATATAAGTGAAGTACTAGATCAAAACTATAAGGCTCAAAAGATATAAGTGAAGCACTAGAGCAAAACTGTAAAGCTCAAAAGATATAAGTGAAGCACAATGAGTATTCTATCAAATTCCAATTTATGTATGGCTCTCTCTAAAGGCGTGTACAGCAAGGATGATTGTGGTAAACTAAAAATCAAAGACTCAAATTATACAAGATGCTCCAAGCAAAACACATATCATGTGGTGAATAAAAATATAGCTCCAAGTAAAGTTACCGATGGAAGTAGAAGAAAGAGGGGATGCCTTTCGGGGCATCCCCAAGCTTTGACTTTTCGATGTCCTTGGATATTATTGGGGGGGCCATGGGCATCCCCAAGCTTAGGCTCTTGCCACTCCTTGTTCCGTAATCCATCAAAAAAAATTCACCCAAAACTTGAAAACTTTACAACACAAAACTCAACAGAAATCTCGTGACCTCCGTTAGCGAAAGAAAACAAAAGACCACTTTAAGGTACTGTAATGAACTCATTATTTATTTATTGGTGTTAAACCTACTTTATTCCAACTTCTCTATGGTTTATAAACTATTTTACTAGCCATAGATTCATCAAAATAAGCAAACAACACACGAAAAACAGAATCTGTCAAAAACAGAACAGTCTGTAGCAATCTGTAACTAACGCAAACTTCTGGAACTCCAAAAATTCAGACAAAATAGAACGACCTAGGCAATTTGTTTATTGATCATCAGGAATTGGAATCAGTATTTTATCACGTTCTGGTGATTTTTAATAATTGTTTTCGTGAACAGAAAGATTCTGGAAATTACAGCAAGATCAAATAACTATCATCCAAGAAGATCCTATTGGTTTAACTTGGCACAAACACTAATTAAAACATAAAACACATCTAAACAGAAGGTAGATGGATTATTTATTCCTAAACAGAAACAAAAACTAAAAACTAAAAATAAATTTGGGTTGCCTCCCAACAAGTGCTATCGTTGAACGCCCCTAGCTAGGCATAAAAGCAAGGATAGATCTAGGTATTGCCATCTTTGGCACTCGGAAAGAAAAGAGCAAATTTCCTTTCTATGGCATTCATCCTTCTATTTTGGGAAAGCACATTGCCATTAATCTAGGAAGTAAGATTAAGCATGTTACGGAAATTTGCATCTAAACTAGATTTCATCTCTTTGATAATTTCGTTTTGATAGAAGCATAAGAGGGTGGTAGATTCAACCTTATCATTCATCAGGTGCCAAAATATAGTTTTAGTTCTTTCGTAGGTATCTATAGAATCCCCCTCAAGAAAACCTTCTTCAAAAATAGAATCTAGAACTTGCTTGAAAGAAGCGGGTAATCCAACATATAAACTTTTTAAGTAAACCTCAATTTGATATTGTGGTACATAGCTAGCCTGAATCCTCAATAACCTATCCCAAGCATCTTTTAAAGACTCATCAAGTAAATAACAAAAAATTCTAGAGTCATCTTCATCAAAATTATTTAAGATCTCATTGGTAACCCCAGTGGGTCTTTCCGTAGCATCATTATTTATGAGCTTAGAGAGGATAGAGGGGTTATCCAAGGTACTAGAACCCTGGAAAGGACCCTTAGTTCTTTTTGATTCGGTCATGGCAACGGGAAGGCAAATGGAAAAGAGAGGGCGAATAAAACGGCATGGGTGAAGTGGGGGAGAGGAAAACGAGAGGCAAATGGCAAATAATGTAATGCGAGAGATAAGGAATTGTGATGGGTACTTGGTATGTTGACTTTTTGCGTAGACTCCCCGGCAACGGCGCCAAAAATTCTTCCTGCTACCTCTTGAGCTTGCGTTGGATTTCCTTGAAGAGGAAAGGTGATGCAGCATAGTAGCATAAGTATTTCCCTCAGTTTTTGAGAACCAAGGTATCAATCCATGGGAGGCTGACGCATTTGAGTCCCTCGTACCTACACAAAACAAATAGCTCAATGCAACCAACGCGATTAGGGGTTGTCAATCCCTTCACGGTCACTTACGGGAGTGAGATCTGATAGAGATGATAGATAATATTTTTGGTATTTTTGGTATAAAGATGCAAAGTAAAATAGAAGGCAAAGTAAAAGCAAAGCAATAATCAAATGATGGAAGATTGATATGACGAGAATAGACCCGGGGGCCATAGATTTCACTAGTGGCTTCTTTCAAGAGCATAAGTATTCTACGGTGGGTGAACAAATTACTATTGAGCAATTGACAGAATTGAGCATAGTTATGAGAATATCTAGGTATGATCATGTATATAGGCATCACGTCCGAGACAAGTAGACCGACTCATGCCTGCATATACTACTATTACTCCACTCATCGACCGCTATCCAACATGCATCTAGAGTATTAAGTTCAAGAAAACAGAGTAATGCCTTAAGCAAGATGACATGATGTAGAGGGATAAATTCATGCAATATGATAAAAACCCCATCTTGTTATCCTCGATGGCAACAATACAATATGTGCCTTGCTGCCCCTCATCACTTTGGGAAAGGACACAGCAAGATTGAACCCAAAGCTAAGCACTTCTCCCATTGCAAGAAAAACCAATCTAGTTGGCCAAACCAAACTGATAATTTGAATAGACTTGCAAAGATAACCAATCATACATAAAAGAATTCAGAGAAGATTCAAATATTGTTCATAGATAATCTTGATCATAAACCCACAATTCATCGGTCTCAACAAACACACGCAAAAACAAGATTACATCGAATAGATCTCCACGAGAGGGGAGAACATTGTATTGAGATCCAAAAGAGAGAAGAAGCCATCTAGCTACTAACTATGGACCCGAAGGTCCGAGGTAAACTACTCACACTTCATCGGAGAGGCTCTGTGGATGATGTAGAAGCCCTCCATGATGGATGCCCCTTTCAAGTGAGCTCCTAATGTGCCCCAAGATGGGATCTCGTGGGTACAGAAGGTTGCGGCGGTGGAATTAGGTTTTTGGCTCCGTATCTGATCGTTTGGGGGTACGTAGGTATATATAGGAGGAAGGAGTACGTCGGTGGAGCTTCATGGGCTCCACGAGGGTGGGGGACGCGCCTGGGGGGGTAGGGCGCGCCCCCTACCTCATGCCCACCTCGTGGCTTTCTTGACGTAGGGTCCAAGTCTCCTGGATCATATTCGGTGAGAAAATCACGTTCCCGAAGGTTTCATTCCGTTTGGACTCCGTTTGATATTCCGTTTCTTCAAAACACGGAAATAGGCAAAAAAAACAGCAATTCTGTGCTGGGCCTCCGGTTAATAGGTTAGTCCCAAAAATAATATAAAAGTGGAAAATAAAGCCCAATATGGTCCAAAACAGTAGATAATATAGCATGGAGCAATCAAAAATTATAGATACGTTGGAGACGTATCAGCTATGTGCATCTTAGTTGTGCAGAGGCCGGGTGTGCGCTCAATATGTTTGTATTCTCTTGATGCTTCATTTTGAGTCAATAAAATTCACGCTTTGTCGGAAAAAAAAGCTAATCTTACAGAGGAGATGGCTAAGATGCTTCGAGAGAATTTTGGAGTTGAGTTACCTCGGAATCGGATTTACCAAAAGCCGTACCCCGAATACTTTGATGCCATCCAGTGCCCTCCAGGATATAAAATTCTAGATTTTGTTAAGTTTAATGGAGAAGGCACAAAAACCACATGGGAGCATGTTAGTCAGTATTTAGCACAATTGGGTGAGGCAGGTTCATTGAATGAATTGAAAGTGCGTTTGTTTCCTTTATCATTAACTGGTACCGCGTTTTCATGGTTTTCTTCTTTACCTCATGGTTGCATTCGGGTTTGGTCGCAGCTAGAGCAGAAATTTCATGATCACTTTTAGAGCGGCGACAATGAACTCAAGTTGTCACATCTAACATCGGTTCAATAGAAGCATGATGAATCGGTCTCCGATTACGTTAAGCGATTTAGAGAAACGAAAAACCGGTGTTTTAGTTTGGTGATAACCGAGAGAGACTTGGTAGACCTAGTGCTGAGTGGTTTGAGAACTCCCATTAGAGAAAAGCTAGAAGGTTATGAGTTCTTAAATATAAACCAAGTTTTACAAAGGGCTTTGGCTCAGGAAAGCCGAAGCAAAGATCTCAAAGAAGTACATAGATACAAAGTCGATCGTCCAAAGATGAATATGGTGGAATATGATAGTGATCACTCGGACGATGAGGGTGATGTTTTTTCTACTGAATTTGTTTGGACATCTAAAGCCAAACCATTTACTTGCAATGATCTGAAACCGATTCATAAGGATCGTGATGAAGAGATGAAGTTTACTTTTAACATTGCTAAGTGTGATACAATATTTGATGCTTTGCTGCAGGCTAAGATTATTAGAATATCTCATTCTTTACCGCCGTTTGAAGAGCTGAAACGGGGCGCTTATTGCAAGTATCATAATTCTTTTTCTCATGCTACTAACGATTGCAATGTTTTTCGACGACAGATACAATCGGCCATTAATGACGGACGATTGAACTTTTCTGAGATGCAAGTTGATAAACAACCTTTTCCAATGAATACCATGGATTTGGAGGGGAAGAAGCTACTCATTCGGTCGGAGGTAGCCGAATCTGCTAATAAAGCTAATGTTATTGTTGGTGAGCCCAGGAAAGACAAGGAGGACAACAAGATCTTGGGAAGACAGGTTGTGCTTGATAAGCAACCTGGTGGCAAGGAGATAATCAAGATCACCATCAAGAATCCGACACTCAGGGGGCAACCACAAGTGCAAAAGAACACTCATGTCAGATTTGTTAAGCCCAAGAGTCCAGAAGTTGGTAAGTGGAAGATGAATGAAGCTAAAGTGCAGCGCAAGAAAATCAAGCCAACTTTTGATATGTTGTTGTCCAAGTATGCCAATCATGTGGCCAGTTCTAGCTCTAACCGGTCATCAAATTTGAAGCACTCAAGGTCACCTCCTCGGGAAGAATTTCAGCATCATGCGAGGCCATATGGGTCATGGGCGCCGGGACCTGATACGTCTCCAACGTATCTATAATTTTTGATTGCTCCATGCTATATTATCTACTGTTTTGGGCAATATTGGGATTTATTATCCACTTTTATATTATTTTTGGGACTAACCTATTAACCGGAGGCCCAGCCCAGAATTGTTGTTTTTGCCTATTTCAGTGTTTCGAAGAAAAGGAATATCAAACGGAGTCGAAACGGAATGAAATCAATTGGAGAAGTTATTTTTGGAAGGAAAGCTACCGGAAAAACTTGGAGTGCACGCCACGGGAGTCCTGGGCTGCCCACGAGGGTGGGGGGCGCGCCCACCCCCTAGGGCGCGCCCCCCTACCTCGTGGACAGCCCGGAGGTCCACCGACGTACTTCTTTCACCCATATATACCCACGTACTCTAAAACTTCCGAAGAGGAGAATAGATCTGGAGTTCGCCGCCGCAAGCCTCTATAGCCACCAAAGTTAATCGGGGCCCTGTTCCGGCACCCTGCCGGAGAGGGAAACCCTCACCGGTGGCCATCTTCATCATCCCAGCGCTCTCCATGACGAGGAGGGAGTGGTTCACCCTCAGGGCTGAGGGTATGTACCAGTAGCTATGTGTTTGATCTCTCTCTCTCTCTCTCGTGATCTTGATGTATCGCGAGCTTTGCTATTATAGTTGGATCTTATGTTTCTTCTCCCCCTCTACTCTCTTGTAATGGATTGAGTTTTCCCTTTGAAGTAATCTTATCGGATTGAGTCTTTAATGACTTGAGAACACTTGATGTATGTCTTGTCGTGCGTATCTGGTGACAATGGGATATCACGTGATTCACTTGATGTATGTTTTGGTGATCAACTTGCGGGTTCCGCCCATGAACCTATGCATAGGGGTTGGCACACGTTTTCGTCGTGATTCTCTGGCAGAAACTTTGGGGCACTCTTTGAGGTTCTATGTGTTGGTTGAATAGATGAATCTGAGATTGTGTGATGCATATCGTATAATCATACCCACGGATACTTGAGGTGACATTGGAGTATCTAGATGACATTAGGGTTTTGGTTGACTTGTGTCTTAAGGTGTTATTCTAGTACGAACTCTAGGGCTGTTTGTGACACTTATAGGAATAGCCCAATGGATTGATCGGAAAGAATAACTTTGAGGTGGTTTTGTACCCTACCATAATCTCTTCGTTTGTTCTCCACTATTAGTGACTTTGGAGTGACTCTTTGTTGCATGTTGAGGGATAGTTATATGATCCAATTATATTATTATTGTTGAGAGAACTTGCACTAGTGAAAGTATGAACCCTAGGCCTTGTTTCAACGCATTGCAATACCGTTTACGCTCACTTTTATCGCTTGTTATCTTGCTGTTTTTATATTTTCAGATTACAAAAACCTATATCTACCATCCATATTGCACTTGTATCACCATCTCTTCGCTGAACTAGTGCACCTATACAATTTACCATTGTATTGGGTGTGTTGGGGACACAAGAGACTCTTTGTTATTTGGTTGCGGGGTTGCTTGAGAGAGACCATCTTCATCCTACGCCTCCCACGGATTGATAAACCTTAGGTCATCCACTTGAGGGAAATTTGCTACTGTCTTACAAACCTCTGCACTTGGAGGCCCAACAACGTCTACAAGAAGAAGGTTGCGTAGTAGACATCAAGCTCTTTTCTGGCGCCGTTGCCGGGGAGGCTAGGTAAGCGGCACTCACACCCCGTCAGCTAAGCTCTTTTCTGGCGCCGTTGCCGGGGAGGTTAGTGCTTGAAGGTATATCTTTAGATCTTGCAATCAAATCTTTTGTTTCTTGTTTTAGCACTAGTTTAGTTTATAAAAGAAAACTACAAAAAAATGGAATTGAGTTTATCTCATACGCTTCATCTTTTTAATATCTTTCGTGAGTATGATGGAAAGGAAAATTGTGCCAAAGTATTAGAAGAAGAATGCATTAGAATGTTTGTCACTAAATATTTGAATGATGAGCATGATTGCAATGTTGTTAGTATGAATTCCTTGAATATCCATGATGCTAATGATATGCAAAGCCACAAGCTTGGGGAAGCTATGTTTGATGAAGATGATATTTTTTGTCCCCCAAGCTTTGATGAGCAAATTTACTATGATGAAAGCATGCCTCCTATCTATGATGATTATTGCGATGACACGTATGCTTTAAATAATAATGATTACCATGAAACTTGTCATCTTGATCTTAATTTTCAATCACATGATAGTTATTTTGTTGAGTTTGCTCCCACTATTATTCATGAGAAGAATTTTGCTTATGCGGAGAGTAGTAAAATTTCTATGCTTGTAGATCATGAAAAGAATGCTTTATGTGATGGTTATATTGTTGAATTCATTCATGATGCTACTGAAAATTATTATGAGGGAGGAGTATATGCTTGTAGGAATTGCAATAATATCAAGTTTCCTCTCTATGTGCTTAAAATCTTGAAGTTATGCTTGTTTTGCCTTCCTATGCTAGTTGATTATTGTTCCCATAAGTTGTTTGCTCACAAAATCCCTGTGCATATGAAGTGGGTTAGACTTAAATATTCTAGTCATATTCTTCATGATGCTCTCTTTATATTTCAATTCTTATCTTTTATGCGAGCATCATTGAAATCATCATGCCTAGCTAGGGGCGTTAAACGATAGCGCTTGTTGGGAGGCAACCCAATTTTATTTTAGTTTCTTGCTTTTTGGTTCTGTTTAGGAATAAATAATCCATCTAGCCTCTGTTTATATGTGGTTTTATGTTTTAATTAGTGTTTGTGCCAAGTAGAACCTTTGGGAAGACTTGGGTGAAGTCTTTATGATCATGCTGTAAAAAACAGAAACTTTAGCGGTCACAAGATTTGCTAAACTTTTTACTGGAGAGTGCTATTTAGTTGATTCTTTTTTAAGATGATTACTAGACAAATTCCTCAGGTCCACCAATTTATTTTATAATTTTTTGAGTTCCAGAAGTTTGCGTTAGTTACAGATTACTACAGACTGTTCTGTTTTTTGACAGATTCTATTTTCATTGTGTTGCTTGCTTATTTTTATGAATCTATGGCTAGTAAAGTAGTTTATAAACCATAGAGAAGTTGTAATACAATAGGTTTAACACCAATATAAATAAAGAATGAGTTCATTATAGTACCCTGAAGTGGTTTTTTGTTTTCTTTCGCTAACGGAGCTTACGAGTTTTCTGTTAAGTTTTGTGTTGTGAAGTTTTCAAGTTTTGGGTAACTATTCGATGGACTATAGAATAAAGAGTGGCAAGAGCCTAAGATTGGGGATGCCCAAGGCACCCGAAGGTAATATTCAAGGATAACCAAGAGCCTAAGCTTGGGTATGCCCCGGAAGGCATCCCCTCTTTCGTCATTCGTTCATCGTAACTTTACTTGGAGCTATATTTTTGTTCAACACATGATATGTGTTTTGCTTGGAGCGTCATGTCATTTTAATTTTGCTTTGCTTGCTGTTTGAATAAAGTACCAAGATCTTAAATTCATAAATGTTAGAGAGTCTTTACATAGTTGCATAATTATTCGACTACTCATTGATCTTCACTTATATCTTTCAGAGTAGTTTGTTGTTGCTCTAGTGCTTCACTTATATCTTTTAGAGCACGGCGGTGGTTTTATTTTGTAGAAATAGATGAACTCTCATGCTTCACTTATATTATTTTGAGAGTCCTAAACAGCATATTAATTTTCTTGGGTTATTAAACTAGTCCTAATATGATGGGCATCCAAGAGGGATATAATAAAAACTTTCATATGAAGTGCATTGAATACTATGAGAAGTTTGATTCTTTATGATTGTTTTGAGATATGAAGATGGTGATATTAGAGTCATGCTAGTTGAGTAGTAGTGAATTTGAGAGATACTTGTGCTAAAGTTTGTGATTCCCGTAGCATGCATGTATGGTGAACCGTTATGTGATGAAGTCGGAGCATGATTTATTTATTGATTGTCTTCCTTATTAGTGGCGGTCGGGGACGAGCGATGGTCTTTTCCTACCAATCTATCCCCCTAGGAGCATGCGCGTAGTACTTTGTTTTGATAACTAATAGATTTTTGCAATAAGTATGTGAGTTCTTTATGACTAATGTTGAGTCCATGGATAATACGCACTCTCATCCTTCCACCATTGCTAGCCTCTCTAATACCGCGCACCTTTCGCCGGTATCATACACCCACCATATACCTTCCTCAAAACAGCCGCCATACCTACCTATCATGGCATTTCCATAGCCATTCCGAGATATATTGCCATGCAACTTACCACCGTTCTGTTTATCATGACACGCTTCATCATTGTCATATTGCTTTGCATGATCATGTAGTTGACATCATATTTGTGGCAAATCCACCGTTCATAATTCTTTCATACATATCACTCATGAGTCATTAAACATCTCGGTACACCGCCGGAGGCATTCACATAGAGTCATATATTGTTCTAAGTATTGAGTTGTAATTCTTGAGTTGTAAGTAAATAAAAGTGTGATGATCATCTTTATTAGAGTATTGTCCCAGTGAGGAAAGGATGATGGAGACTATGATTCCCCCACAAGTCGGGATGAGACTCCGGACGAAAAATTAAAAAAAAAGAGAAAAAAAGAGGCCAAAAAAAAGAGAAGGCCCAAACAAACAAAAATAAAAAAAATAAAAAAATGAGAGAAAAAGAGAGAAGGGACAATGTTACTATCATTTTACCACACTTGTGCTTCAAAGTAGCACTAAGATCTTCATGATAGAGAGTCTCTCATTTTATCACTTTCATATACTAGTGGGAATTTTTCATTATAGAACTTGGCTTGTATATTACAATGATGGGCTTCCTCAAAATGCCCTAGGTCTTCGTGAGCAAGCAAGTTGGATGCACACCCACTTAGTTTCTTTTATTGAGCTTTCATATACTTATAGCTCTAGTGCATCCGTTGCATGGCAATCCCTACTCACTCACATTGATACCTATTGATGGGCATCTCCATAGCCCGTTGATATGCCTAGTTGACGTGAGACTATCTTCCCTCTTTTTGTCTTCTCCACAACCACCATTCTATTCCACATATAGTGCTATATCCATGGCTCATGCTCATGTATTGCGTGAAGATTGAAAAAGTTTTGAGAATGTCAAAAGTATGAAACATTTGCTTGGCTTGTCATAGGGGTTGTGCATGATTTAAATACTTTGTGTGGTGAAGATAGAGCATAGCCAGACTATATGATTTTGTAGGGATAACTTTCTTTGGCCATGTTATTTTGAGAAGACATGATTGCTTTGTTAGTTTGCTTGAAGTATTATTATTTTTATGTCAATATGAACTTTTTTCTTGAATCTTTCGGATCTGAATATTCATACCACAATTAAGAAGAATTACATTGAAATTATGCCAAGTAGCATTCCACATCAAAAATTCTGTTTTTATCATTTACATACTCGAGGACGAGTAGCAATTAAGCTTGGGGATGCTGATACGTCTCCAACGTATCTATATTTTTTTATTGCTCCATGCTATATTATCTACTATTTAGGGCAATATTGGGCTTTATTATCCACTTTTATATTACTTTTGGGACTAACCTATTAACTGGAGGCAAAGCCCAGATTTGCTGTTTTTTGCCTATTTCAGTGTTTCGAAGAAAAGGAATATCAAACGGAGTCAAAACGGAATAAAACCTTCTGGAGAAGTTACTTTTGGAAGGAAAGCTACCCGATGGACTTGGACCCCACGTCAAGGAAGAAGGGAGGTGGCCACGAGGGTGGGGGGCGCGCCCCCTGCCTCGTGGGCCCCCCGAAGGTCCACCGACGTACTTCTTTCACCCATATGTACCCACGTACCCTAAAAACATTGAGGACGAGAATAGATCTGGAGTTCCACCGCAGCAAGCCTCTGTAGCCACCAAAAGTCAATCGGGACCCTGTTCCGGCACCCTGCGGAGGGGGGATCCCTCACCGGTGGCCATCTTCATCATCCCGACGCTCTCCATGACGAGGACAGATTAGTTCACCCTCGGGGCTGAGGGTATGTACCAGTAGCTATGTGTTTGATCTCTCTCTCACTCTCGTGTTCTTGATTTGGCACGATCATGATGTATCGCGAGCTTTGCTATTATAGTTGGATCTTATATTTCTTCTCACCCTCCACTCTCTTGTTATGGATTGAGTTTTCCCTTTGAAGTAATCTTATCGGATTGAGTCTTTAAAGATTTGAGAACACTTGATGTATGTCTTGCCGTGCGTATCTGTGGTGACAATGGGATATCACGTGACTCACTTGTTGTATGTTTTGGTGATCAACTTGCGGGTTCCGCCCAAGAACCTATGCATAGGGGTTGGCACACGTTTTAAATCTTGATTCTCCAGTGAAACTTTGGGGCACTCTTTGAGGTTCTATGTGTTGGTTGAATAGATGAATCTGAGATTGTGTGATGCATATCGTATAATCATACCCACGGATACTTGAGGTGACATTGGAGTATCTAGGTGACATTAGGGTTTTGGTTGAGAGAGACCATCTTCATCCTACGCCTCCCACGGATTGATAAACCTTAGGTCATCCACTTGAGGGAAATTTGCTACTGTCCTACAAACCTCTGCACTTGGAGGCCCAACAACGTCTACAAGAAGGTTGCGTAGTAGACATCAATTGACTTCAGAGATTTGAATAGGGCGACACCTAAAGATGAGTATCCCATGCCAATAGCCGATATGCTTATTAATGATGCTTTTGGACATAAGGTTATTAGCTTTCTAGATGGTAATGCCGGATACAATCAAAATTTTATGGCCGAAGAGGACATGTCCAAGACAGCTTTTCGATGCCCCGGTTTCCTTGGTTTATTTGAGTGGATGGTGATGACCTTTGGATTAAAGAATGCCGGCGCCACGTATCAAAGGGCTATGAATTTAATTTTTCATGATTTACTTGGTGTTGTACTTGAAGTCTATATTGATGATATTGTTGTCAAATCGGATGCTTTTGAATCTCACTTAGCCGATTTGCATTTGGCTTTTGAAAGAATGAAGAAATATGGGCTGAAAATGAATCCTTTGAAGTGTGCCTTTGGTGTATCGGCTGGGAAGTTTTTGGCGTTCATTATTCATGAAGATGGCTTAGAAATTGATCCCAAAAAGATAGAAGCCATACAGAAAGTGGAGGCTCCAACGTGCAAGAGAGATATGCAAAAGTTCCTTGGCAAGGTCAACTACTTGAGGAGGTTCATAGACAATCTGTCAGGGAAAGTTGATGCATTCACTCCTATCCTTCGGTTAAAGAATGATGATGATTTCACTTGGGGGGCAAAACAGCAAGAAGCATTTGATATGATCAAGAATTATTTGTGCACTCCTCCGGTGATGAAAGCACCCAAGCATAGGGAACCCTTCAGGCTTTACATTGCAGCAGAGGAAGGAGTTATTGGTGCTGTTCTGACTCAAGAAACTGAAGGAAAAGAGCATGCCATCACTTATTTGAGCCGCCGCTTATTGGACGCCGAGACAAGGTATACATTTATTGAAAAATTATGTCTATGTTTATATTATGCTTGCACAAAATTTAGACATTATTTAGTGCCGAGTGCTTGCATAGTAGCTTTCAGACCGATGTCATTAAATACATGTTGCATAGACCAATTCTTAGTGGTAGAATTGGCAAGTGGGCTTATGCTTTGATTGAATATGATTTGGCTTATGAATCTCTAAAATCCATGAAAGGCCAAATCGTTGCTAATTTTATTGTTGAACATCGGATTGATGACAAGCATGATGTTGATATAAACTTTGTCTCACTAGTACTGTGGAGATTATATTTTGATGGTTCAGTTTGTAGCAATGGCCAAGGTGTTGGTATTGTTTACATATCTCCTCATGGTGCTGTTTTTGAAGCCTCATGCCGATTAGAATATTTTTGTACAAACAATCAAGCCGAATATGAAGCATTATTATTCGGCCTAGAGATGTTACTTGCTATAGTTGTTACACATATTGACGCTTATGGTGATTTGTTATTAGTAGTGCAACAAATATCCAAAGTCTTTCAGTGTTTTGATGAATCACTTAATGTTTATCTTGATAAATGTCTAGATATAATTTCTACTTTGGATTATTTTAGGATTGCTCATATATCTAGACATGACAATTGGAAAGCAAATGAGTTGGCACAACAAGCATCCATCTATCATGTTGATCATGGCATGTTTCATATTTCTGAAAAGCCGATGTCTAGTCTTGCTGATGACCCACAAGTATAGGGGATCTATCGTAGTCCTTTCGATAAGTAAGAGTGTCGAACCCAACGAGGAGCAGAAGGAAATGATAAGCGGTTTTCAGCAAGGTATTCTCTGTAAGCACTGAAATTATAGGTAACAGATAGTTTTGTGATAAGATAATTTGTAACGGGTAACAAGTAAATAAAGTAAATAAGGTGCAGCAAGGTGGCCCAATCCTTTTTGTAGCAAAGGACAAGCCTGGACAAACTCTTATATAAAGGAAAAGGCTCCCGAGGACACATGGGAATTGTCGTCAAGCTAGTTTTCATCACGTTCATATGATTCACGTTCTGTACTTTGATAATTTGATATGTGGGTGGACCGGTGCTTGGGTGTTGTCCTTACTTGGACAAACATCCCAATTATGATTAACCCCTATTGCAAGCATCCTCAACTACAAAAGAAGTATGAAGGTAAACCTAACCATAGCATGAAACAAGTGGATCCAAATCAGCCCATTACGAAGCAACGCATAAACTAGGGTTTAAGCTTCTGTCACTCTAGCAACCCATCATCTACTTATTACTTCCCAATGCCTTCCTCTAGGACCAAACAATGGTGAAGTGTCATGTAGTCGACGTTCACATCACACCACTAGAGGAGCGACAACATACATCTCATCAAAATATCGAACGAATACCAAATTCACATGACTACTAATAGCAAGACTTCTCCCATGTCCTCAGGAACAAACATAACTACTCACAAAGCATATTCATGTTCATAGTAAGAGGGGTATTAATATGCATAATGGATCTGAACATATGATCTTCCACCAAATAAACCAACTAGCGTCAACTACAAGGAGTAATCAACACTACTAGCAACCTACAGGTACCAATCTCTGACTTAGAGACGAGAATTGGATACAAGAGATGAACTAGGGTTTGAGAGGAGATGGTGCTGGTGAAGATGTTGATGGAGATTGACCCCCTCTCAATGAGAGGATCGTTGGTGATGACGATGGCGATGATTTCCCCCTCTCGAAGGGAAGTGTCCCCGACAGAACAGCTCCGCCAGAACCCTAGATTGGTTCCGCCAAGATTCCGCCTCGTGGCGGCGAAGTCTCGTCACGAAAGCTTGCTTATAATTTTTCCTCAGACGAAAGACTTCAAATAGCAGAAGATGGGCACCGGAGGGCCAACAGGGGGCCCACGAGATAGGGGGCGCGCCCAGGGGGGTAGGGCGCGCCCCCCACCCTCGTGGCCAGGGTGTGGGCCCCCTCTGGTATTTTCTTCGCAAAATATTTTTTATTTTTTCTAAAAATAACTTCTGTAGAGTTTCATGACTTTTGGAGTTGTGCAGAATAGGTCTCTTATATTTGCTCCTTTTCCAGCCCAGAATTCCAGCTGCCGGCATTCTCCCTCTTCAAGTAAACCTTGTAAAATAAGAGAGAATAGCCATAAGTATTGTAACATAACGTGTAATAATAGCCCATAATGCAATAAATATCGATATAAAAGCATGATGCAAAATGGACGTATCACTTGCCAACATAGGGAAGGCCGAACCAGAGCCCATCGTTTCGGCCACTAATGAAATATTCAATGCAGGAGAAAATCAAGACTGGAGGAAACCCATCATTGATTATTTGTGTGATCCTAGTAGAAGGGTGGACAGGGTTGTTCAACAGATGGCTTTCAAATACACAATGAGAGATGATGGTCTCTATCGCCGAACGGTTGATGATGTTCTTTTAAAGTGCTTGGACGAGGACCACGCGAGAATTGCTATGGGAGAGGTCCATGAAGGTATTTGTGGCACTCATCAGTTGGCTCCCAAGATGAAATGGTTACTACGACGTGCTGCGTTTTATTAGCCGACTATGATTAATGATTGCTTCAGATATTATAAAGGATGTGAAGCTTGTCAAAAGTTTGGTGATATTCAGTTGGCTCCTGCGACGATGTTACATCCCATCATCAAACCGTGGCCTTTCAGAGGATGGGGTTTAGACTTTATTGGACAAATCCATTTATCTTCCTCAAAGGGGCATCGATTCGTATTGGTAGCAACCGATTGTTTCACTAAATGGTCTGAAGCAGTACCTCTCAAGAACATGACACATACGGAGGTAATTAAATTCATAACTGAGCACATTATTCATAGATTCGGTATTCCTCAAATGTTGACTACAGATCAAGGCTCATCTTTCATGTCACACCAAGTCAGAGAATTTGTCGAATCTTATAACATAAAGTTGCTCAATTCCTCTCCATATTATGCCCAACCAATGGACAAGCTGAGTCTAGCAATAAAGTTTTAATCAAACTCATCAAGAAGAAGATTGAGGATAATCCAAGGAGATGGCATGAGTTGTTGTCTGAAGCTTTGTGGGCACATAGAATCTCAAGGCATGGTGCTACGAAGGTGACTCCATATGAGCTAGTATACGGTCAAGAGGCTGTTTTACCAGTGGAAGTAAATTTGAATCCTTTGAGAATAGCCAAACAAAATGATTTGTCGGTGATACGTCTCCGTCGTATCTACTTTTCCAAACACTTTTGCCCTTGTTTTGGACTCTAACTTGTATGATTTGAATGGAACTAATCCGGACTGACGCTGTTTTCAGCAGAATTGCCATGATGTTGTTTTATGTGCAGAAAACAAAAGTTCTCGGAATGACCTGAAACTCCACGAAACATCTTATAAAAAATAATAATAAATCCTCGCCAAAGATGAAGGCCAGGGGGCCCACCACCTGTCCACGAGGGTGGGGGCGGGCCTGCCCCCCTAGGGGGCGCCCCCCTACCTCGTGGGCCCCCTGGAGACCCTCCGACGCCAACTCCAACTCTATATATTTGCTTTCGGGGAGAAAAAAATCAAGGAGAAGAAATCATCGCATTTTATGATACGGAGCCCCCGCCAAGCCCTAAAACCTCTCGGGAGGGCTGATCTGGAGTCCGTTCGGGGCTCCGGGGAGGGGGATTCGTCGCCGTCATCATCATCAACCATCCTCCATCACCAATTTCATGATGCTCACCGCCGTGCGTGAGTAATTCCATCGTAGGCTTGCTGGACGGTGATGGGTTGGATGAGATCTATCATGTAATCGAGTTAGTTTTGCTAGGGTTTGATCCCTAGTGTCCATTATGTTCTGAGATTGATGTTGCTATGGCTTTGCTATGCTTAATGCTTGTCACTAGGGCCCGGGTGCCATGATTTCAGATCTGAACCTATTATGTTTTCATGAATATATGTGAGTTCTTGATCCTATCTTGCAAGTCTGTAGTCACCTACTATGTGTTATGATCCGGCAACCACGAAGTGACAATAATCGGGACCACTCCTGGTGATGACCATAGTTTGAGGAGTTCATGTATTCACTATGTGCTAGTGCTTTGTTCCGGTTCTCTATTAAAAGGAGGCCTTAATATCCGTTAGTTTCCATTAGGACCCGCTGCCACGGAGGGTAGGACAAAAGATGTCATGCAAGTTCTTTTCCATAAGCACGTATGACTATATTCGGAATACATGCCTACATTACATTGATAAATTGGAGCTAGTTCTGTGTCACCCTATGTTATGACTGTTACATGATGAACCGCATCCGGCATAATTATCCATCACCGATCCAATGCCTACGAGTTTTCCATCTACTGGTTTACGCTTATTTACTTTCTTGTAGCTACTGTTACAATCACTACAAAATACCAAAAATATTACTTTTGCTTCTGTTACCTTTTATTACCGTTATCACTACTATCATATTCCTTTGCTACTAAATACCTTGCTGCAGATATTAAGTTATCTAGGTGTGGCTGAATTGACAACTCGGTTGCTAATACTTGAGAATATTCTTTGGCTCCCCTTGTGTCGAATCAATAAATTTGGGTTCAATACTCTACCCTCGAAAGCTGTTGCGATCCCCTACACTTGTGGGTTATCAAGACTAATTTCTGGCGCCATTGCCGGGGAGCATAGTTCTATTCTTTGAGTCACTTGGGATTTATACTTGTTGGACACTATGAAGAACTTAAAATACGCTAAGACAAAAATTTATCCCTCAACTATGAGGGGAGGTAAGGAACTGCCATCTAGCTATGCACTTGATTCACCTTCTGTTTTGAGTAAGCTTGCGACACCTAAACCTGCTTACGCTATTCGATTACGATATGTCGCATGTTATTGATGATGCCACTTCTGCTATGCATGATACTTATGATGAAACTACTTCTATGCTTGATACTACTGTGTCCCATAGTGAATTTCTTGATGAACAAATTGCTAGGGCTAGAGAGAAAGAAATTATTGAATTTGATTATAATGATGAAAGTGATGATGAAGATAGGACCGTTATTCCCGAGGGTTATATTTTTGATAAAGAAGCTTCCGCGGCTATTTTAGCTTGCAAAGATAGTCATGAACTCAAGAGGCTATTAATTAAATGGAACAAGTGTAACGCCTGGATAATCATGCTACAGTAATCTCATGTTGATGGTGCCACGTCACCTCTGTCACTGTAGTTAATCTCAGGTTAATTCAAAACTGTTTCGAAATTCAAATTCAAATTTATGATAGCAATAAAAGTTTTCAAAAATTAAAACTAAAATGTTCGGGGGTTGCCAAATATTGCATCGGTAATTATGGTGGAGTAAACACATTTTTATAAAATGTCTAAGTAATTTAATATGAGTTAAAACAGAAAAGAAAATAAATAAAAAAAGAAAATACAAAAGAGAAACAAAAAAACAAAAGGAGGAGAAGCCCCCCCCCCCCTGTTGGACCGCGGCCCGGCTGGCCATCGGGGCAACCAGGCCGGCCCAGGTCGCCCCCCACTCCTCTCCCTTATCCACCGACACCCCCCACTCGTCCCACCGACACCCCCCACTCCACCCACTCGCCCCCCTCCTCTCTCCCGATCTGGATCAGGATCCAGAGGAGGCCGTCGCCGCTCGACGCCGCCCCGCACCCGGTGCTGTCCCGCCACACGCCGGATCGCCCCGCAGACACACGACGCCTCCCCGTCCTCCTCCTCGCCGGTCCTCCCCGATCGCCGTCAAGCCCACTGCCCCGTCCCCTACTTTCCCCCGGGAGCTCCCTCCTCTCCCTTCTCCGTCACCAGCGCCGTATCCCCCCGTTACGCGTTGCCGCCCGCCGTGGGCCGCCGCGTCGGCCTTGCTCTGGCGGTCTTGTGGCGCATCCCAGCGCTCACCGTGGCCCTCGCGCGCGTGGCGCCCTCTCCCCACCCCGTTGGTTGCGGCTGCCCGGTAGCAGCGCCCTCGGCCGCCGTCCGCCGTTCCGCTCCGTGCCGCCCGCTCCGGCCAGCCACCTCCTCATTGTGGCTCCCCGTGCAGGCGACGCGCCCGCGCCTGCTCCTCCCATTTTCCGTCGTGGCCTCGCCCTTTGCCACGCCAGATGAACCCCCCCCTCTTTCGTGGCCCATTGGTTGCATCCGGTCTGGGCGCCCATTGCCAGCGCACCTCGCCCATGACCCGTTGCCCCAGCGCCTCCTTTGGCTCGGGCGGCGCCATCTGGTGGCGCCCGCCTCACTTACGCCCGACCAAGGCCTCATGCCTCGGACAAGCAGGGCCCACCTGTGAACGAAAATGAAATAAGAAATAATAATAATAGTAATAATAAAATGGTTTTAAAAAATAAATAAAATAATAATAAGAAAAATAATAAATTAATTAATAAATATATAAGTAAAAAAAATAATAAAAATGAATTTAATTAATTAATTAATTAACTAACTAAATTAATTAAGTTAATTAATCCTGTTTAAATTAATCTAATTAGATAATTAAATTAACTAAACAGTAGTTAATTAGGTAATGACCCACGGCAGGTGGGACCCACTGACAGTTGACCAGTCAACGGTCAACGTTGATCGCCGACGTCGACATGACATCATGCTGATGTCATAAATCCATTTTCGAATTAAATTAAATAATTACTTAAATTTCCGAAATTAATAAAATCTTTAGAAAATCATATCTTTTAATCCGTAACTCGGATTAAAATATTTTCAACATGACAGTTGCTCGAGCAGCGAGGCGAATCCGGATACGCAGTCCGTTCGTCCGCCACACACCCCTAACCTATCGAACCCGCAACTTTCCCCCTCTGGCTCCTCTGCCCGAAAACACGAAAGCCCGGGGATATTTTCCCGGATGTTTACCCCTTAACCGGTATCACCTCATACCACGTTAGGGCACGCCTAGCATCGTTACTTGTCTTGTCATGCATCGATATGCATATGTTTGCGTGGTATTCATTGTTTCTTCCCCCTCTTCTCTCCGGTAGACTACGAGACCGACGCTGCTGCCCGGTTCGACTACGGAGTTGACGACCCCTCTCTCTTGCCAGAGCAACCAGGCAAGCCCCCCTTGATCACCAGATATCGCCTATTCTACTCTATACCGCTTGCATTAGAGTAGTGTAGCATGTTACTACTTTCGATTAATCCTATCTTCTTTGCATAGCATGTCCTTGCTACTCTTGTTGTTACCTTTACCGCAATCCTACATGCTTAGTATAGGATGCTAGTATTTCCATCTGTGGCCCTACATTCTTGTCCGTCTGCTGTGCTATACTATCGGGCCGTGATCACTCGGGAGGTGATCACGGTATATACTATATACTTATACATGATACATGTGGAGACTAAAGTCGGGTGGTGATGGAGCACCCATGAGTGGATCTTTGTGGCGGACGGCAGGCAGGTTGAGACCGCCTAGGAGAGAGGTGGGCACAGCAATCGCTCGGCGTCCGCGGATACTTAACATGCTTAACGAGATCTTGGTATTTGATCCGAGTTGGCTACGAGCCTATACGCACTAACCAACCACGTGGGAAAGATATGGGCACTTTCGGCGTCGTGGTATCAGCCGGCACTTCGTGACGCTTAGCGATCGAGTGGCGCTACCGGATTGGAACGTAAGCCTGCTCTTGTATTAAGGGGCTAGTTCGCTTCCGGCCACAGACGCAACGCAGGTGTGTGATCGAGGCGATGGGCCCGGACCCTGGCGCTTAGGTTTAGACCGGCGTCTTGGCCTCTCTGTTGAGCCTAGGTGGGGCTGCGGCGTGTTGATCTTCCGCGGCCGGGCATGACCCAGAAAGTGTGTCCGCCAAATGGGATCAAGCGTGTTGGGTAAGTTGGTGCACCCTGCAGGAAGTTAATCTATTCGAATAGCCGTGATCTTGATAACAGGACGACTTGGAGTTGTACCTTGACCTTATGACAACTAGAACCGGATACTTAATAAAACACACACTTCCAAGTGCGGATACAACCGTGGTCGCTCTCTCGTGGCAACGAGGAGGGATCGCCGGGTAGGATTATTGCTATGTGATGTTACTTGGAGGACTTCAACCTACCCTCTTCTACATGCAAGACGAAGGTGACCCGAGCGTAGTCTTCGATAAGACTAGCTATCCCCTCTTATTACGGCATTCTGCAGTTCAAATCCATCGATATGGCCCTTTACACATATATCCATGCATATGTAGTGTAGCTCCTTGCTTGTAGTACTTTGGATGAGTACTCACGGCTGCCTTGTTCCCCTTTTCCCCTTTCTTTACTCGACATCGCAACTGCACGATGGAGCCGGGAGCGACGCCACCGTCGATGGCGACTACTACACTGGAGGTGCCTACTACTACGTGCAGCCCGGCGACGGCGACTGTGAGTAGTTAGGAGGATCCTGTGCAGGAGGCCTCGCGCCTCTTTCGACCAGATCCCGCTTTGTGCTAGCCATCTTATGGCAACTTGTTTAACTTATATGCGTACTGAGATATTGTTGCTTCCGCTGACTTGTCTATGATCAAGCACTTGTATTCGAGCCCTCGAGGCCCTCGGCTTGTATTATGATGCTTGTATGACTTATTTATGTTTTAGAGTTGTGTTTTGATATCTTCCCGTGAGTCCCTGATCTTGATCGTACACATTTGCGTGCATGATTAGTGTACGATTGAATCGGTGGCGTCACAAGTTGGTATCAGAGCCGACTGGCTGTAGGAATTCCCCTTCCACACTCCCTGGCCGAAGTCGAGTCTAGACATTGCAAAAAACTTTTACTAACTTGGCTGTGTGCCTTACGGGCCCACGTCGCCATCGGGTGGTACTAGGATCTTTTACTTCTCGACCTTTACTCGGGACTCTGAACTCTCTTCTACTCGGGTTAAACGAATTTACTAACTAACACTAGGATCCCGTGACCACATTCACCCCAAAGTTGGATAAAGCCATAGTTATTCCTTGGAATTGTATTTTGATCAATTTCCACACCGTCATTTGACTCCTTTGAAACATCTTTGTTTTCGAGATGGAACCCACGAGGCAGGTCGTGCTCCACACGACGGCCATTGGTGCCTCGGGATCACCTGCGGTGCTAGCAGAGATGATGACCTATCTCGGGTTATCGCTGGCACCCTGAGTACACCGTCTTTGAGGAGTACCAGTACTTTAACCAGTACCACTACCGAGCCATCGTCCACCTCTACTCTCGGGAGTATGACTCCACTACTGTGCTGCACAACGCACAAGGTGTTGGGGTGACTATCGATATGTCAGTCCACGATCTTGCTTATGCCGCTCGACACGCCTTCGTGGAGAGTATCGGAGTTGGACACCTCCCCTTCAGGCACATTGCTATCGCGTCTGATGTTGGTGAGGAGGGTTACTACACTGCTGCCTACTCCACTGGCACCAGAGAGCCCTTCTACCATGAGAACTTTGTTCTGCATGCTGATGGGCTGGATCGAGCTAACCGAGCTCTTCGCCACGAGTTATACACCACCCGGCCAAGACCTTTACCGTGCTCGACGCTGCTGCACCCTTTGTCCGATCCAGAGAGTCGTTCTGCGATCTACCCACCAGACCGTGATGCCCCAGGTGTCGGTTGGCGAGGTGGGAGGCTACTCTCCGCACTTGGTCCTATTCTCGCCACTTGGTCGCCGGGTTACGCACTGGAGTATCCGAGGCCCCTGTGTCACCGGCGTGGAGGACTATCCGCTGCCACACTACCAGCTTTCGGGCTCTGACTACCTCTGCGATGCACTGCGTGTGACTGATGTAGGCTTGCTTGTTAGTGTTAGATGCATTCGCCGTGAGCCTGCGTGCCGCCTATGATGTCTTAGTCTATGTACTGAACTCTGTGTACCGAACTCTTTGCATGATCCCTTTTGTAAGATATGCCGACTACTATGTGGTTTCTATCGTGCTGATTTCATTATGCATGTTTCATCATGAATAATTCTTGTCCTTTGCATAATTTCTCAAATGCTGAACTACCCTCGTTATATATTAGCAGGATGGTTAGACCAGCTGGTCGTGGTCGTGGTGGCAACTTCCCACCACCGCCGAGTACATGGCTGGTATGATCCAACGACTTGAGATGAATCGCCGATTCATGGAAAACATGATGGCTCGGTTTCCTCGCCCCAATATGAACCAGCAGCCAAACACGGTAACTCTGCGCAGGATTTCATGCGCTTTGAACCCAACTGTGGTACCGCAGCTCAACTCAGCCATTGGATGTCGATGGTAGCTCCGTGACATCACCTATGAGATGGAGTCTCACGATGTAGCCCCCGCCACTATGTCACTTTTGCTTCCTTCTTCACGAAGGGACCCGCAACTCAATGGTGGGACAGCCACAGCGTACTCTCGCCAGCTTGGAACAATCATCACCGCCGGACTTCCAAGCTGCTTTCCGTGCCCGCTTCATCCCTCAAGGAGTCATGGACGGAAGAAGCGTGAGTTCCGCAACCTCACCCAAGGCAACAAGACTGTTGAAGCTTATCGTGAGTTTCGGACTTGTCTCGCTATGTCAAGAGGACATTGCAAGCGATGCACGCAGACAGGAGAAGTTCCGTGGCGGCCTTCAAGTCGACATCAAGCTCGCACTTCTAGTGCACGACTTTGCTGATTTCGCCACCTTGGTGAACAAAGCTATCAATGTCGAAACCGGTGCGCAGGAATACGTAGCTCTAACAGCGCAAGAACCGTGACACGGGCTCATCTTCGGGCCCGTCCTCGCAAGCGTAAGATATGGATTCCCAACAGCATGTACCAGCCAAATGCACCTGCCCCAAGGCAGAGCTATGCTGCACCTCGTCTGCCTACTCCAACTAGGCAGCCAAAGCTTCCAGCTCCACCACCCCAAGCTCCTGTTCCCACTCCCAATAATGGTCTGTGCTACAAGTGTGGTCAACCAGGTCACCGTGCTAGGGATTGCAATCAGAATCAGAATCAACTGGCACTTCCCGCAACTGGCCGTGGAAGCAACCAGTCCCGCAACAACAATGCCAAGCCTTATGGTCGAGTTCATGCCAACCACGTTGATCCGAACGAAGCTCAAGACCAGCCTGCCTTTGTGATGGGTACACTCCTCGTAAATTCAAGACTGCATCTGTTTTATTCGATTCAGAGCATCGCATTCATTCATGTCAGAAGATTTTGCATACAAGCACGACGTTAAGTGTGAGGAGATGAACTCTTCGGTAGTGGTAAAAACCCCCTTGGGACAATGTCAAACCTTCATGGTTGGCATCGACGTCCCCGTGGAAATCGAAGGGCTGGAATTCTATGCCTCACCCATTATCCTGAAGACGTCTAACATCGACCTCATTTTGGGGATGGATTGGTTGAAAGCGCATCGCTTCAATCGTTTGCGCCACTAAGACCGTCCCATCTGCTACACCCTTCCGATGAAATAATAAGCTACAATGCTCGTCTGTTCGAATGCCGAGGCAAGGCTCTATGCATTGAATGCATTGAACGCCGCACCCTCGAGGGCATTGAAAACATTCATGTCGCTTATGCGACTTCCAGGACGTCTTTCCTGAAGAACTTCCAGGGATTCCCCCTGCTAGAGTTGTCGAATTCGTCATCGACTTGAAACCAGGCACCACTCCTATAGCCAAGAGACCCTACAAGATGCTGCCGCATGAACTCCTTGAGCTCAAGGAGGAAATCGACAAGTCTCTTCTCAGTGGTTTCATTCGCCCAAGTTGCTCTCCTTGGGGAGCACCTTCTCTCTTTGTCAAGAAGAAGGATGGGACAAACCGATTGGTCCAAGACTACCGTCCTATAAATTAAGCTACCATTCAGAATAAGTATCCCCTTCCTCGGATCAATGATCTGTATGATCATCTGGCTGGTTCGTCAGTGTTCTCTAAACTCGACTTGAGGTTGGGTTACCACCAGATCCGTGTTCGTGAAGAGGATATCCCAAAGACCGCATTCGTGACTCGTTATGGTTCATACGAGTACACCGTCATGTCTTTCGGCTTAACCAATGCTCCAGCCACCTTCTCTCGCCTGATGAACTATATATTCATGGATTACCGATATCCTGATATTTTCCAAGAATGAAGAAGAACATGCTGAACATCTTCTTCTTGTGCTAGAAAAGCTACGAGAGCATCAACTTTATGCCAAGTACTCCAAATGTGAATTCTGGCTTCCTGAAGTAACCTATCTTGGGCATGTCATCTCTAAGGATGGTATTGCCGTCAACCCTGAACGAGTTCAAGCTATTCTCGATTGGACTCCTCCGAAGAATGTCAAGCAAGTCAGAAGTTTTCTCGGTCTCGCCAGCTATTGTCGTCGATTCGTCGAGAACTTCTCCAAGATTGCCAGCCTCGACTAACTTTGTTGCATAAGGGCGTCAAGTTCCAATGGATGATAAATGTCAGAAAGTTTCCAGAACTCAAAGACAAGTTGACTTACGCCTCAAAGATTAGCTCCTCCTGATACTAAGAAGGACTTCGTCATTTACTGCGATGCTTCCCGTCAAGGATTAGGCTGTGTCCTAATGCAAGAGCGCAAAGTGGTTGCTTATGCCTCTCGGCAATTACGCCCTCACGAAGAGAACTACCCAGTTCATGACCTCGAGCTTGCTGCTGTCATTCATGCATCAAGCAAAGGGCGACATTACCTTCTCGGTAATCGTTGTGAGATCTTCTTGACCACCAAAGTCTGAAGTATCTGTTTACTCAGCCAGACCTGAACCTCCATCACAGAGATGGATGGAGACTGCAGACTTTGACTTGGGTATTTCCTATACACCGTGCAAGGCTAATGTAATGGGCGATGCCTTGAGCCGCAAGTCTTGCAACCACCTCCAGTGTTCACAAAGTTCAGCCCTCACTCGTTGAAGAATTCAAAAGCTGAACCTCCATATTGTTCCTCACGATTTTCGCTCCCCCTCCTAAGGAGCTTCGCAAGATGAACCTCCGTGTTGTTACCCAGGGTTCTCTCAATACCCTGGTTGCGAAGCCAGATCTCGTGGACACCATCAAATGGATACAGAAATGTGACGATGAAGTCGAGAGGATTAAACGTTATCTCGCAGAAGGAAAGCCCTCATTCTTCACACCTTATTCTTCAAAGGTCGCCTAGTGGTACCGAGTAAGAGGGAAAACTTGAATCTGACTCCAAGGGTTATGAAAGAAGCTCATGATACGCCTTTGTCTATTCATCCCAGTAGCACCAAGATGTACGGGACATTAAATCGGAGATTACGGTGGTCTAATATGAAGCGAGACATTGCTCGTTATGTTCTTTGAATGTGACGTTTTTGTCGTATCAAAGCAGAACATCAAAGGCCTGCTTTGGAACTCTGCAACCTATCTCTATTCACGAATGGAAATGGGACCATGTTGAAATGGACTTCGCCACCGGATTTCCCAAGTCGCAGAAAGGTAATGATGCTATTCTTGTCGTCATTGACCAGCTCTCTAAAGTTGCACATTTTCCGCGGTCAAGGAAGCGATCATCGCTAGTCGACTTGCAACTCTCTACATGTCCGAATGGTTTCACTTCACGGTATCCCACTGCTTATCGGTTCGGACCGTGGCAGCTTGTTCACTTCAAGATTACGGGCAAGTTTCCAAGAAGCTATGGGGACTCACTTATCTTTCGATCGCGTTTCATCCATGATCACAAGGGCAAGTTGAGCGTGTCAACCAAGTTCTCGAAGACATGCTTCGAGCTTGTGTTATTTCCTTCGCAAGAAATGGGAGGAATCTCTCCCGTATCTTTGAAGTTCTCTTATAATAATAGCTATCAAGCTAGTCTCAAGATGGCCCCTTCAAAGTGTTATATGGACGGAAGTGCGAACCCTTCCGAATCGGGTCGGAAACTAGGAACGTCCACTCTTCGGTCCGGATATTATCCAACATGCCGAAGAACAAGTCCGCATTATTCGCGAGAATCTCAAGACGGCTCAGTCACGTCAAAAGAGTAATTATGACCGTCATCATAAAGACATGGTCTATCAACCTGGCGAAAAGGCCTATCTTCGCGTTACACCAATGAAGGGTGCTCACCGCCGGGATCAAGGGCAAGCTAACTCCTCGCTATATTGGCCCATTCACTATTACGGAAAGGCGTGGAAAAGTGGCATATCAACCGGAGCTTCCGAGCCTTTCTAGTTCACGATGTGTTCCACGTGTCACAACTCCGACACTGCTTCAAGGACCCAATCCGAGCAGTGGATCATGAAGTGCTCGAATTGCAACAGGACCTCTCCTATAAAGAGCATCCGGTCCGCATTCTCGACCAAGCTGAATGCCGCACATGTCAGAAGGCGATCAAGTTCCTCAAGGTCCAGTGGTCGAATCACTCTGAAGACGAAGCCACCTGGGAACGCGAGGATCGTCTTCATGATGAATACCCCGCACTGTTTCCTACTACCTCCTAAATCTCGGGACAAGATTTCTTGTAGTGGAGGAGATTTGTAACGCCCGGATAATCATGCTACAAAGAATCTCACGTTGATGGAGCCACGTCACCTCATCCTTGTAGTTAATCTCAAGTTAATTCAAAACTATTCGAACTTCAAATTCAAATTTATGATAGCAATAAAAGTTTAAAAAAATTAAAACTAAAATGTTCGGGGGTTGCCAAATATTGCATCGGTAATTATGGTGGAGTAAACACATTTTTATAAAATGTCTAAGTAATTTAATATGAGTTAAAACAGAAAAGAAAATAAATAAAAGAAAGAAAATACAAAAGAGAAACAAAAAAAACAAAAGGAGGAGAAGCCCCTCTGTTGGATCATGTTGGTGGCCATCGGGCCAACCAGCCGCCCAGGTCGGCCCCCACTCCTCTCCCTTATCCACCGACACCCCCCACTCGTCCCCCCGACACCCCCCACTCCACCCACTCGCCCCCCCTCCTCTCTCCGATCTGGATCGGGATCCAGAAGGCCGTCGCCGCTTCACGCCGCCCGCGCCGGTCTTGTCCGCCACACGTTGGACCGCCCGCCGCCACACGACGCCTCCCGTCCTCCTCCTCGCCGGTCCTCCCGATCGCCCGTCAAGCCTTGCCCGTCCCCTACTTCCCCGTGAGCTCCCTCCTCTCCCTTCTCCGTCACCGTGTATCCCCCACCCCGTTCTGCGTTGCCGCCCGCCGTGGGCCGCCGCGCCCGGCTGGCCGTCTGTGCGCCAGCCCTCACCGTGGCCCTCGCGTGGCCCCGCCCTCTTCGCCCCGTTGGATGCGGCTGCCCGGTAGCGCCCTCGACGCCGCCGTCCGCCGTTCCGCTCCGTGCCCGCCCCGCTCCGGCCAGCCACCTCCTCGCTGTGGCTCCCCCGTACCGGCGACCGCGCCCGCGCCCTGCTCCTCCCATTTTCCCGCCGTGGCCTCGCCACTGCCACGCCGTGAACCCCCCTCTCTCGTCGTGGCCCGATTTGGTTGCATCCGGTGTGGCGCCCATTGCGCCAGCGCACCTCGCCTTGTGACCCGTTGCCCAGCGCCTCCTTTGGCTCGGTAGGCGCCCACTCGGAGTTGGCGCCCGCCCCTACGACGCCACCGCAAGGCCTCTGTGCCTCAGACAAACGGGGCCCACCCCCTGTGAACGAAAATGAAATAAGAAATAATAATAATAGTAATAATAAAATGGTTTTAAAAAAATAAATAAAATAATAATAATAAAAATAATAAATAAATAAATAAATATATAAGTAAAACAAATAATAAAAATGAAATTAATTAATTAATTAATTAATTAACTAAATTAATTAAGTTAATTAATCCTGTTTAAATTAATCTAATTAGATAATTAAATTAACTAAACAGTAGTTAATTAGGTAGCCCCTGACAGGTGGGACCCACCTGACAGGTTGACCAGGTCAACGGTCAACATTGACTGCTGACGTCAGCATGACATCATGCTGATGTCATAAATCCATTTTCGAATTAAATTAAATAATTAATTAAATTTCCGAAATTAATAAAATCTTTAGAAAATCATATCTTTTAATCCGTAACTCGGATTAAAATATTTTCAACATGAAAGTTGCTCAGAACGACGAGACGAATCCGGATACGCAGTCCGTTCGTCCGCCACACACCCTAACCTATCGAACTCGCAACTTTCCCCTCCGGCTCCTTTGCGAAAACACGAAACCGGGATATTTTCCGGATGTTTCCCTTAACCGGTACCACCTCATACCACGTTAGGGCACGCCTAGCATCGTTACTTGTCTTGTCATGCATCGATATGCATATGTTTGCGTGGTTTTCATTGTTTCTGCCCCCTCTTCTCTCAGAGACTACGAGGCCAAGCCCAGCTGCTGCTTGCCCGGTTCGACTACGGAGTTGGCGACCCCTCTCTCTTGTAGAGCAACCAGGCAAGCCCCCCCCTTGATCACGAGATATCGCCTATTCTACTCTATCTGCTTGCATTAGAGTAGTGTAGCATATTCTTGCTGATTAATCCTATCTTTGTTGCATAGCTTTGTCCTTGCTACTCTGTTGTTACCTTTACCGCAATCCTACATGCTTAGTATAGAATGCTAGTATTTCCATCTGTGGCCCTACATTCTTGTCCGTATCTTTGTGCTATACTATCGGGCCGTGATCACTCGGGAGGTGATCACGGGTATATACTATATACTTATACATGATACATGTGGAGACTAAAGTCGGGTTGGTGATGGAGCACCATGAGTGGATCTTTGTGGCGGAATGACAGGCGAGTTGAGACCGCCTAGGAGAGAGGTGGGCTGGCCTGCTCGGCGTTCGCGGATACTTAACACGCTTAACGAGATCTTGGTATTTGATCTGAGGTTAGCTCTGAGCCTATACGCACTAACCAACTACGTGGGAAAGATATGGGCACTCGGCGTCGTGGTATCACCGACGCTTCGTGGACGCCCGGCCCGAGTGGCGGCGCGTCGGATTGGAACGTAAGCCTGCTCTTGTATTAAGGGGCTGGATTACGCTTCCGGCCAGCGTCACATAGCGTGAAGGTGTGCTTTCAGGCGATGGGCCCAGACCCTGCGCTTAGGTTTAGACCGGCGTCTTGGCCTCTCTGTTGAGCCTAGGTGGGGCTGCGGCGTGTTGATCTTCCGCGGCGGGCATGACCGAGGAAAGTGTGTCCGGCCAAATGGGATCAAGCGTGTTGGGTAAGTTGGTGCACCCTGCAGTGAAGTTAATCTATTGAATAGCCGTGATCTTGATAATGTGACGACTTGGAGTTTTACCTTGACCTTATGACAAATAGAACCGGATACTTAATAAAACACACCCTTCCAAGTGCGGATACAACGGTGGTCGCTCTCTCTCGAGGCAACGAGGAGGGATCGCCGGTAGGATTATTGCTATGTGATGTTACTTGGAGGACTTCAACCTACCCTCTTCTACATGTGCAAGACGAAGGTGACGAGCGTATTCTTCGATAAGACTAGCTATCCCCTCTTATTACGGCATTCTGCAGCTCACCCACCGATATGGCCCTTTACACATATATCCATGCATATGTAGTGTAGCTCCTTGCTTGCGAAAGTACTTTGGATGAGTACTCACGGTTGCCTTGTTCCCCTTTTCCCCTTTCTTTACTCGATTGCTGCAGCAGACGATGGAGCCCAGAGCCGACGCCACCGTCGATGGCGACTACTACATCGGAGGTGCCTACTACTACGTGCAGCCTCACGGCGACCGAGGAGTAGTTAGGAGGATCCTGCAGAGGTCTGCGCCTCTTCGATCTTAATCCCGGTTTGTGCTAGCCATCTTATGGCAACTTGTTTAACTTATCTACGTACTCAGATATTGTTGCTTCCACGACTTCGTCTATGATCGAGCACTTGTATTCGATCCCTCGAGGCCCGGCTTGTATTATGATGCTTGTATGACTTATTTATGTTTTAGAGTTGTGTTGTGATATCTTCCCGTGAGTCCCTGATCTTGATCGTACACATTTGCGTGCATGATTAGTGTACGATTGAATCGGGGGCGTCACAACAAGGAATCTCTTAGAGATAGAATGAGGCCCGGCCCTGCTTTTTCTACTTCTCCTATTTGTGTTGCCGATAAGGATTGTGAATTCTCTGTTGATCCTGATATAATTATTTTGGTTGAATCTGATCCTTTTCATGGCTATAAATCTGAAACTGTTGTGGCACATCTTACTAAATTAAATGATATAGCCACCCTGTTCACTAATGATGAGAGATCTCGCTATTTTTATATCCTTAAAATATTTCCGTTCTCATTAAAGGGTGATGCTAAGATATGGTTTAATTCTCTTGATCCTGGTTGTGTGCGTAGTCCCGGTGATATGATTTATTACTTCTACGCTAAATATTTCCTGCTCATAAGAAACAAGCTGCCTTGAAGGAAATATACAACTTTGTGCAAATTAAAGAAGAGAGTCTCCCACAAGCTTGGGGAGGCTTCTCAAGTTACTTAATGCTTTGCTGATCATCCTCTTAAGAAAAATGAAGTACTTGATATCTTTTATAATGGACTAACCGATGCTTCCAGAGATTACCCGGATAGTTGTGCTTTGGTTCTCTTTTCAGGGAAAGAACACGGATGAAGCTGAAATTCTATTGAATAATATGTTGACAAATGAAAATAATTGGGCACCTCTGAGCCAGCCCACAGCCAGCTCCTACTCCAATTATTGAGCCTATTCCTAAACCAACTCAAGAAGAGAGGTGTTCTATTTCTCGATCCACGAAGATATGCAAGAGGCAAAGAAATCTATGAAAGAAAAAGGTATTAAAGCTGAAGATGTTAAGAATTTACCTCCTATTGAAGAAATACATGGTCTTAATTTACCGCCTGATGAAGAAACATATGATCTTAACTCATTACCTATTGAAGAACCTCCTGGTCTTGATAACCCGACACTGGTAGTAAAGGTAAATTCTCTCTATAGATATGATAGAGCTGAAATCCCTCCTACTAAAATTGCTAGTCGGCGCTTGGATGAGTTTGATAACTTTATGTTTAAGCAAGAAGATTTCAATGCTTATTTTGGTAAACAATTAAAACAAAATTCTTATATGATTAAACACTTGGGTGACTATATGGCTAATATTAGAGGTGAACTTAAACTTGTTAGCAAACATGCTTCTATGGTTACCACTCAAGTAGAACAAGTACTTAAGGCTCAAAAATGATTTGCTTAATGAAATGAAGAGTAAGAAAAATGATTATGCTATTAGAGTGGCTACTAGAACTGGTAGAATGACTCAGGAACCTTTGTATCCTGAAGGCCACCCTAAGAGAATTGAGCAAGATTCTCAGAGAAATAATATTGAGGTACCTAGTTCTTCTAAAAGGAAGAAAAAGAAAAATGATAGGACTTTGCAAACTTCTAGTGAACCTATTCTTTGAACCACACGAGAATCCAAATGATATATCTATGTCTGATGCTGAAACACAATCTGGTAATGAACATGAACCTAGTGAAAATGTTAATGATGATTTTACTATGATGATGCTCAACCTAGTAATTATAATGATGTAGAAGTTGAACCTGCTGTTGATCTTGATAACCCACAATCAAAGAATCAACGTTATGATAAAAGAGACTTTGTTGCTAGGAAACATGGTAAAGAAAGAGAACCTTGGGTTCAGAAACCCATGCCTTTTCCTCCCAAACCATCCAAGAAAAAGGATGATGAGGATTTTGAGCGCTTTGCTGAAATGATTAGACCTATCTTTTTGTGTATGCGATTGACTGATATGCTCAAAATGAATCCTTATGCTAAATATATGAAAGATATTGTTACTAATAAAAGAAAGATACCAGAAGATGAAATTTACACCATGCTTGCTAATTACACTTTTAAGGGTGGAATACCAAAGAAACTTGGAGATCTAGGAGTACCTACTATACCATGCTCCATTAAAAGAAACTATGTTAAAACTGCTTTATGTGATCTTGGAGCCGGTGTTAGTGTTATGCCTCTCTCTTTATATCGTAGACTTGATTTGAATAAGTTGACACCTCTTGAAATATCTTTGCAAATGGCTGATAAATCAAGCTGCTATACTGCCGGTATTTGTGAGGATGTACTGTTGTGGTTGCAAAGCGTTACTATTTTAACGGACTTTGTTATTCTTGATATTCCCGAGGACGATAGTATGTCTATTATTCTTGGAAGACCTTTTTTGAATACTGCAGGGGCTGTTATTGACTGCAACAAAGGCAATGTCACTTTTTATGTTAATGGTAGTGAGCATACGGTACACTTTCCGAGGAAACAACCTCAAGTTCATAGTATCAATTCTATTGGAAAAATTCCATCGATTATATTTGGAGGTTTTGAATTTCCTCTTCCTACTGTCAAGAAGAAATATTATATTCTTATTATAGGGGATGAGCATATTCCCGTTGAGGTAACATAGTGTTATTCAAAATTTCTCCGGTTCCATGTTAATCGGAATGAGTTTGTTAACAAGACCTGATCAACCTTGTTAGTGGATTCCTTTTGATGAGCATGAGGCGGATGAAACTAGAAGGCACAACCTTACGTACCCTCTTTATACTTTACATTATTTAGTTGAAATAAAGTAAAATAGTATTTTTACATGCATTTTCTGATTTATCCGTGCAATATAAAAATACCCGGAAAATAAAAGTCCTCCAAATGCCATGCCAATTTAATATGATTTTTTCGGGAATATTTGAGGATTTATGGTCTCGAAAACACCATGGGAGCTGCCACCTGGCCACGAGGGTGGAGGGCGCGCCATACCCCCCTAGGGCGCGTCCCCTGCTTCATGGGCCCACGGTGGCCCTCCTCCACTTATTCCTGCACCCATCCTCTTCTTCTTCCTCCCACAAACACGAATATCTGGTTCAAGCACGAGTTCTAGCTCTCTTTGCTGCGATTTTCAATCTCCTTGCTCAAAGCACCTCTCGAAAAACTACTTGGGGAGATTGTTCCTTGGTATGTGACTCCTCCATTGGTCCAATTAGTTTTTGCTCTAGTGCTTTATTCATTGCAAATTTGTGCTACATAGGTGACCATGTTCTTGAGCTTGCATGTCAAATTTATATGGTTCTAAGTAGTTCTAATGCATGATATAGACTCTAGGCACTTGTAGGAGTAGTTGCTATCAATTTTATTGAGTTTGATTCACTTTTATTTGAAGTTACTAAAAATTTCAGAATTTTTTCAGAGGAAGAAATATGTTTAGGAAAATGTTCCAAGGTGGTTCTTCAAGGAAGCAAGGACCCAGGCTTGCAATGCGCGATGCTGATGAGGAGCCCCCAAGGGACGCTCCAGTGCGGCCTTGTGAATGGCCTTCGGAAAGTTTTATGGATCGAGCGGGAATTAAAGAGGAATTTAACGCATATTTGCGTAACGCCGATCTTGTGGATTTCGAGGCAGACAAATGCCCACAGTACCATGATCTCACTAGCTCATTTGTGAGGAGGTCTGAATTTTCATCTTCACGTAATTCTTCAACAGTCATGTTTGATCTTTATGACAAATCTTATACCATGGACTTAGAGGATTTTACTTCTGCTTGCAAACTTCCACAATGGGGTAGTATTAATGACCCCCGTAAATCTGAATTTAGAGAATTTCTTACTAGCATAACTGTGGGGGAATCTAGAGACATATCACAAGCTACCATAGGAAGCATTCACTTTCCTGCTATACATTATTTTGCTCTCTTCATAGGTAGGTGCATAAATTCTAAGGATGAAGCATGTCACATGTGTGTCCCTGACCTTAGCATTCTCAGGAGTGTTGTGTTAGGAGACCAATCTTATCATATGGGAGCTATTGTAGCATGTAGGTTGCATCATAATAGATATAATGGAGATTTCTTTGGAGGAATTTATGCAACCCGCTTAGCTAATTTTCTTGATGTGGACGTTCGTGAGGATGATATGGAGTTGCCTCCTACTTATTTAGACTATAATGCTATGGTCCACCACCATTTTGTTGAGAGAAATGAATCACTTCTCCAGTGTCGACTAATTTTTGACAGACGTCGTGTTGTCCATATTACTCTTCCTGCTCCTGCCCTCTTTGATTATCAGGCAAGAGGAAGACATTTCATTACTAGAGAGGAGGCAGATGAGAACGAGAGAAGGGCAGAGGCAGCCCGCTGCCACGCGGCAGCACAGGAGGCAATAGCCGCTGCATCTCAGTAAAACCCCAGCTACACCTACGGATATCCGCCAGACCATCCCTGGCAATGAACCAACTTAGGCCAAAAGCCTAAGCTTGGGGGAGTACGTATTTCCCACCGACATTACATTTATGTTCGCACACTCATTGCTAGATGTCGGTGCTCACACTTTTTCATTGTAATATCCATGCTAGTTTATTTTCTTTTTCCTGCTTTCTTCTTGTGTGTTTGTTAAACCTTAAGAAAAACCAAAAAAAATTAGTAGTAGTTTACTTTTCTTGCTGTAGTAATAATTAAAAAAGGAAAAACCCAAAATTATTTCCCGTTCTTCTTTTTCTTGTTGGGAGCTTTCCCGTGTAAATAGTTTTATTTCTTTTCTTTACTTTGGGGGTCGATAGGAGAAGACCATAATTGAATTGGCTCTTATATGCATTATTGTTGATTTAACCAAGAGCCCATATTGCCTTGTCTTCTCCTGTTTATTGAATGCTTTCATGATTCCAAATTTTAGTCCAATGCACGTGCACTCTTATTATTATTCACATCGTTCGATCGTGCAAGTGAATGGCAATTATGATGATATATGATGGGTATCGAGATGAGAAAAGCTGGTATGAACTCGACCTCTCTTGTTTTTGTAAATATGATGAGTCCATCGTTCCTGATTCAGCTTATTATGGATAAACATGTTTGCAATGACAATTGCAGATCATAGTTGCTCGTTCCATGCTTGATTAGCTATGAGTTATAATGGTTTACCTTGCGTGCCGACATGCTATTAAAATGGTTGTGATGTGGTATAATGGGGTGGTATCCTCCTTTGAATGATTTAAGTGACTTGACTTGGCACATGTTCACGCATGTAGTTGAAACAAATCAACATAGCCTTCACGATATTTATGTTCATGGTGGATTATATCCTACTCATGCTTGCATCCAATATTTATTAATTTTAATGCATGTTCATGGCTGTTGTCACTCTCTGGTTGGTCGCTTACCAGTCTTTTGCTAGCCTTCACCTGTACTAAGCGGGAATACTGCTTGTGCATCCAATCCCCTAAACCCCAAAGTTATTCCATATGAGTCCACTATACCTTCCTATATGCGGTATCTACCGTTGCTCCAAGTAAATTTGTATGTGCCAAACTCTAAACCTTCAAATAAACATTCTGTTTTGTATGCTTGAATAGCTCATGTATCAACTAGGGCTGCCCTTATCTTCCATGTTAGGCAGGTTATTCTCAAGAAAAGTGGACTCACGAGAAAATGGCTGGTCACCAGGATGCCCAGTCCCATGCAAACTAAATCAAAATAATTGCGAACAAAACTCCCCCTGGGACCCGTTGATTGTTGGAGGCACTCGTTGTTTCGAGCAAGCCATGGATTGATGCTTGTTGGTGGAGGGGGAGTATAAACTTTACCATTCTATTTGGGAACCGCCTATAATGTGTGTAGCATGGAAGATATCGCCATCTCTTAGTTGTTATGTTGACAATGAAAGTATACCGCTCAAAATATTATTTATATCTATTTCAAAACCGAGCTCTGGCACCTCTACAAATCCCTGCTTCCCTCTGCGAAGGGCCTATCTATTTACTTTTATGTTGAGTCATCGCCCTCTTATTAAAAAGCACTAGCTGGAGAGCACAGCTGTCATTTGCATTCATTACTTTTAATTCATATTGGGTCTGACTATGACTGGATCTCTTTTACCATGAATTACAATGTCTAGTCAGTCCTTGATCTTTAAAGGTGCTCTGCATTTATGTTTTGCGGTCTCAGAAAGGGCTAGCGAGGTACCATCTTGTCATATTATATCATGATTGTTTTGAGAGTGTTGTCATCCGAGATTTATTATTATGGCTCGCTGGCTGATTATGTTATTGATATGAGTAAGTATGAGACCTGAGAGTTATTGCAAATGTGGTTAGTCATAATATTTGCTGAAAACCTGAATGCTGGCTTTACATGTTTACAACAACAAGAGCAAACAGAGTTTGTAAAAGTTTTTCTTTATCTCTTTCAGTTTGTCAACTGAATTGCTTGAGGACAAGCAAAGGTTTAAGCTTGGGGGAGTTGATACGTCTCCGTCGTATCTACTTTTCCAAACACTTTTGCCCTTGTTTTGGACTCTAACTTGTATGATTTGAATGGAACTAACCCGGACTGACGCTATTTTCAGCAGAATTGCCATGATGTTGTTTTATGTGCAGAAAACAAAACTTCTCGGAATGACCTGAGACTCCACGGAACATCTTATAAAAAATAATAAAAATCCTCGCCAAAGATGAAGGCCAGGGGGCCCACCACCTGTCCACGAGGGTGGGGGGCGCGCCTGCCCCCCTAGTGCGCGCCTGCCCCCCTAGGGCGCGCCCCCTACCTCGTGGGCCCCCTGGAGACCCTCCGACGCCAACTCCAACTCTATATATTTGCTTTCGGGGAGAAAAAAATCAAGGAGAAGAAATCATCGCATTTTACGATACGGAGCCGCCGCCAAGCCCTAAAACCTCTCGGGAGGGCTGATCTGGAGTCCGTTCGGGGCTCCGAAGAGGGGGATTCATCGCTGTCGTCATCATCAACCATCCTCCATCACCAATTTCATGATGCTCACCACCGTGCGTGAGTAATTCCATTGTAGGCTTGCTGGACGGTGATGGGTTGGATGAGATCTATCATGTAATCAAGTTAGTCTTGTTAGGGTTTGATCCCTAGTATCCATTATGTTCTGAGATTGATGTTGCTATGACTTTGCTATGCTTAATGCTTGTCACTAGGGCCCGAGTGCCATGATTTCAGATCTGAACCTATTATGTTTTCATGAATATATGTGAGTTCTTGATCCTATCTTGCAAGTCTATAGTCACCTACTATGTGTTATGATCCGGCAACCACGAAGTGACAATAATCGGGACCACTCCCGGTGATGACCATAGTTTGAGGAGTTCATGTATTCACTATGTGCTAATGCTTCGTTCCGGTTCTCTATTAAAAGGAGGCCTTAATATCCCTTAGTTTCCATTAGGACCCCGCTGCCACGGGAGGGTAGGACAAAAGATTTCATGCAAGTTCTTTTCCATAAGCACGTATGACTATATTCGGAATACATGCCTACATTACATTAATGAATTGGAGCTAGCTCTGTGTCACCCTATGTTATGACTGTTACATGATGAACCGCATCCGGCATAATTATCCATCACCAATCCAATGCCTACGGGTTTTCCATCTACTGGGTTATGCTTATTTACTTTCCCGTAGCTACTGTTACAATCACTACAAAATACCAAAAATATTACTTTTGCTTCTGTTACCTTTTATTACTGTTACCACTACTATCATATTACTTTGCTACTAAATACCTTGCTGCAGATATTAAGTTATCCAGGTGTGGCTGAATTGACAACTCAGTTGCTAATACTTGAGAATATTCTTTGGCTCCCCTTGTGTCGAATCAATAAATTTGGGTTGAATACTCTACCCTCGAAAGCTGTTGCGATCCCCTACACTTGTGGGTTATCTGTCGGCAGTAGACTTCTATAACTTGATGATGGACAATATTGATGAGGTTGCCGATAAATGTTTGGCTGCTTTGAAGGCCATAGAGAGGGACAAGTTGAGGGTAGCAAGAGCTTACAATAAGAAAGTTAAATTGAAGAATTTTCAAGTTGGCGATCTCGTCTGGAAAGTAAATTTGCCGATTGGTTCAAGAGATAAAAAATTCAGGAAGTGGTCTCCAAGTTGGGAAGGCCCTTTTACGATTTCCAGAATAGTTCCCGGAAACTCTTATTTAGTGGAATCCATACAAGGGGCACTATTACCTCGAGCTCTCAATGGCAAGTACTTGAAGAAATACCACCCGAGTGTGTGGCAAGAAGCCTAAGTAGGCAATGGCCGATATATGATTATCGCCCTTAGCACAAACATGGTCGATACCTGATTATCGTCCTGAGAAAAATAAATGGCCGATGGAGTGTTGACATCGTCCATAGAACCAACACGGTACAAGTTATTTTTCGCCATGCTAGCTTTGCCGAAAAACAGGGAGGCATGTGTTGATGCTCAAAAGTGGCATGATCATAAAGCAGGATGCCGGGGCGATAAATATGTCCACATGTTTAGAGAAAGAGGTGTCGATAAAAATAAAATACGGACATGAGGGCATCATAATCATTCTTAAAACAACAACATATATGGATATTGTCATTTGATTTCTCATGCTCAAGTAATAATCTATTCACAATGTCAAGTATGAATCAGAAACTTTATTGAGAACTAACAAACTATAATCTCAGTCATTAAAGCAATTGCAATTTATCATAACATCGGAAAGAGTCTATGGAAAAGATTTTCAGCAAGTCCACATACTCAACTATCATTTAATCTTTCACAATTGCTAACACTCACGCAATCACTACAAAAAAAAGACACATTCGTGACATTTTGGGCTGAACGAAAAAAAATTCTGTCATACATATGACACTTCTATGATGATAATTGTGACAAAATCTGGTATCATCATAGATGTGGTGGGCTCCTACTTCTATGACAAAAAATCATGACAGAAAATGGTCTTTTCGTCCTGGGCGGGCCGGAGACGCAGGTGCATGACATTCTTTGGGCCGTCCATGACGGAAAAAACCGTGGTAGAAGCGAGGGGGAGGAAAATTTAGGGGAGTTCCCGGTTACGGTGGGAGGTCGGGGGCGGCGATGCGTGTTTCTCTTGTACACGTCTGTGGCGTGTGTGCGGCGTTGGCTCTAATCGAACCCGAGCAAGGCGTTGGGCTCTAACTAAACCCGAGCCATTGCCAGCAGGCTACGTTCTTGAACCCGGCGATCGATCGATGGTCGTTAATCGAACCCGATCGGGCGATTCCTTCGCCATCGCCGCTAATCAAGCCGATCGATTGGATGAACAGTGAGTGTTGCGGGGGGGTTGGATGAACAGTGGCGGTGGCGTTGCCTCTGGATGAACAGGACCCGTGTGGTGTGGTGGAGGGCTGGATGAGCGATGAGACGGTGGAGGGGTGCCCGTGGAGGGGTGGTTGAACAGGACCCGTGGTGTGGAGGGCTGGATGAACAGATGAGCGGTGGAGGGGTGGTTGAGCGATGGCGGTGGAGTAAGCGGCAGCGGTGGAGGCTGCATGAACAGGAGCCCGTGGAGGCTGGAGGAGGTCGTTGGTAGCTGTGGAGGCCGGAGGAGGTCGATGGTGGAGATGAGCGGTATCCCGTGGAGTCCCGTTTTGCGCACGCCACACCCCTCTGATGAACAGGACCCCGTTTCACCGTAACGCTCCAACACAAGTCCGTTTAAATGCTTTTGCAGACGCCACATCTCTCGATCAACAGGACCCCGTTTATTTGTAGGAGGTCCGTTTCCTCCGTTTTGCGATACGCCAGACCCCTCCCGATGAACAGGATCCCGTTTCGAACGTGGTCGGTCGAACACAAGGCCGTTTCCTCCGTTGTGCGGTACGCCAGGCATCGTTTCCATCGCCTGTTCCGTCCAAGCCCTCCCGATGAACAAGAGCACGCATTCCATTCCGACCCAGCCGTTTGGCTCCCACGCGTTCCATTGCCTCCCGATGAACACGACGCATTCTGTTGCCTCCCCATGAACACGACGCATTTTGTTGCCTCCCCATGAACACGACGACGGTGCTGTTTCTCTGTTCTGACCCAACCATGTACACGAGCCCTGGCCGTACGTATGCACGAGTAGGCGTTCGAGACCCCGCCTGTATGTACACATTCGTGGCTGTATTTTCTTTCTTGCACCCTGGTCGTTGTACGTACGTGTACATGCTACGTGCGCGCCTCTACTACGACATGTACGCGCCTCTACTATGACACGTGCGCGCCTCTACATCCACCAGTATATATGTACGTACACGTTTGCGACTAGAATGACAACGCTACATACGCTTCGACCAGGTGGGTCCCGACTGTCCGGCACTTCCTTGCCCAAAGATGTAGCTGGTGGGTACCCGGTGAATGGGCGAATCGTTTTTGCCGTCGCACTTCCTTGCGTGCGAAGATGTAGCTGGTGGGTCCCAGCAGTCAGGGGGGCGAATCGTTTTTTTTTTGCCCGGACGCACTTCCTTGTGTGCGAAGATGTAGCTGGTGGGTCCCAGCAGTCAGGGGGAAATGTTTTTTTCACGATATACAGTGGCCCATCCGGTGGGTCCCAGCTTTCAGGTGGAGGAACCATTATTTTCCGTGTAATAAGGAGGCACTTCCTTGCGCCGTGGACCCAGCTGTCAGCCTCTCCACGTACAGTTCATCTCCGATGGAAGTCGTTCCTTGACCACGTTAACCATGCCGCGCCAAGAGCACCAGGGTGGTGGACGACGGGGAGGCCTAGGAAGGGGACGATGCGGAGCCGGGGAAGACGCGGCAGTGGAAGCCAGCAGAGAGAATCTGAGGGTTCACTGGTTCGGCTGCGGTGTGAGGCTGCCATCGCCGCAGGGCCTGGCCAGCGGTGGGAATAGTAGGGGGCGTGGCTCAAAGGGGGGCCCATCACGGCCCATCTTCATCAACACAAGCTCAAGACCCTCGCGAGGGGCCAAGCCTCCCGGGGCGGACAATAGGGAGCTTCCTCAGGCACAGCCTCATCAGGCTGGCTCGCGAGGAGGCGGAGAGATCAAGGCGTGGTACCTCACGAGGTGCCCATGACGCAAGCCATGACGACCAAGGGCGCCAGGCGGGCGCCAGCCCAGCAGTGATGTCCTCCTTTCCTCTTTGATGCAAAGGGAGCAAGCGCAGCGAGAGCATCAAGCAAATGCATCCATTTCGTGCAACAAGACCAAGACCAGCCCAACGGCAGGAAGGAAGTCATTACGGAGCCCAAGCCAAGGCGTCACCACGAGCCTTTGACAAAGTGAGGACCAACTTTAGTCGGGATAAGTGTACCAGATGTTCCCCTTCAAAATGGCCAATTGTTGGCGCCCTTCCCGCTCAATATTTGGGAAGAGGCCCAGGGCCTACGCCTATAAATAGGACTAGCCACCCACAGGGTAGAGAGAGAGAGCTTGATCCGGAATCCAGAACAGAGCTAGAGGTCAAGCAATCTAGAGAGAGAGAGAGAAGGCGGCTGAACTCCTCCTAGCAGTTCATCGCCCGGCCAAGAACAGACCCTCGCGAGGCTGTTCTTCCTTGTATTGTTCATCACCATCAGCCCAAGAGGCAATCCACCACACCACAAACTAGAGTAGGGTATTACACCACAATGGTGGCCCGAACTAGTATAAACCTTGTGTCTCTTGTGTTGTTCCTTTCGTAGTTTAGATCCTAGCGAGCCGGCGGGGTGCGGGTAGGTAGAGGGCGAGATCTCCGCGCGCACCCCAGTGTTCGAACCTCAAGGGTCTGCCGGAACCCGAAATCCGACATTTGGCGCCCGGTAGGTGCGCCGAATTAAATCTTCCGCCGCCTTGTTCTCCGTCGACCACCGCATCCATGTCGGCCTTCGCTGCCGCGCCCGGCGCCGAGCTCTCGCTTCCCCGTCGCCAGACGGCTCCGTCGGCCAGGCGCCCTCGTCGTTCCCGTCGCCGCCGTCAACGCCGCCATCGGCCCGGCGAAACGAGCAACAAGCATCGCCCCAAAGCATCCTCCGTGAGGCAAGACGGCTGCACTGCTACCCCCTCACTCGCCCCGGCTGGTTCTTTGTCTCGCGCATTCCGCGCGCCCATGGAGGCTCGAGCTGCGCTCATCGCGGCAAACGAGCTCCTTCGCTACCGACCACTCGACGACGTCTACGAAGAGTGGCTCGACCGCGTCGCCGAGCTCGTCCGTGCCGCAGGGGGCTCCCCCGCGCCGTCCGTCCCGCTGCACCACACCCGCCTGGCGGCGAAGCTCGAGGCGCCTCGGCCGCCTCCCCCCTCAAGAAGGCGCCTGCCCCAAGGCGCGTGGTCCCTGGCGGAACCCGCTCCGCCCGGCGCCAAGACGGCGAGAGCGAGCTGCCAGAAGTCCCTCACCCGCAAGAAGCTGCCCGAGTGCTCCCGCTCCGGCTCGTCGCGACCACGCTCTGCTCCAAAGACGTCAAGACCCAGCGCTGCTTCCGGCCGCAGCGCATGGGGACCCGCAAGACCAAGCTCTTCGTCACCCAAAGGCCTCCGTGGCCACAAGAGCTGCCGTGCCTTCACCACCGAAGCTACGCAGTCGCGTGGCGGCAAGTTCAAGCCGGACCTGCCTCCTCGCTTCTGACCAATGCACGGCCGACCCGCGAAGTTCCTCCAGCTCTACGAGCTGGGCATCAAAGCCGCCAAAGAGACGAGAAGGTCATGGCGAACTGGTTTCCCATGGCGCTCAAGGATGGGGCCCGCACCTGGCTCCTGAACACGGCTCTGTGCACGATCTCCTCACAGGACGAGATGCGCACCCGCTTCATCGCCAACTTCTAAGGTACTTCGCGACCGCCACCCGCCGTGGCGACATGCGCCGCATCAAGCGGCAACCGGAGAGACCTGCAGAAATACATCCAGCCTTCAACAACGCACGCCTCAAGATTCCCAAGGTGACCGAGGAGGCCATCATCTCCGCCTTCTCCGACGGTGTCCGCGACGTCAAGATGAAGGAGGAGGCTGGCGATGCATGAAGACTTGTGCACTTCCTTGAGCTGTTCAACTTGGCGACCAAGTGCGCGCCAGGTCGAGGAAGGGCGTCTCTCCCCTCGAGCTGCCTGCCGCAGACCCAGAAGAGAAGAAACCCAAGGCCAAGGATGTGAAGCGCAAGGGGGCTGCCGTGCTCGCAGCAGAACCGGACACCAAGCGGGGCAGAGATCAGCCCGAGTCTTCCAAGGGCAGCCGGTACTGCGTGTACCACGACCTCCACACCCACAACACCAACGAATGTCAAGAGCTCTGGGCCATGCGAGAAGGGAGGATCGGCCGACGTCCCGACCGCAGCGACCGGGGCTACGGCCGAGGAGGAGGAAGGAACGCAGGGGCCATTTGGGAAGACCGCGGCCCTCGCCAAGGGTGGCGCAACCAACCTCGCGAGGATCGCTGGCGGGACCCGCCTCGTGAGGGAGGTTGGAGGATCAGCCTCGAGGATCGCCCGCAAGGCAACGCAGGCCTCCCTCCTCTGCCACCGCAGCCAAGGAGAAATGAAGACCATCATCAGGATGAGGGGGCTGGGGGCTTCCAGGAGCCTCGCGCGATCGCCTGCATCCTGGGCGGAGCTCAAGCCCAAGCCTCTCAACGCATCTTCAAGCAGTTCGCCCACGAAGTGAATGCAGTCTCCCCCAAGCTCGAAGCCACGCGCCCCCTCAGGTGGTCGGCGTGCGCCATCACGTTCAGCTCGGCGGATCAGCTCAAGTGTGCTGCCACGGCCGGAGTCCTCCCGATGCTTTGCTCCCAAATCATCAGCAACGTGCTAGTCACCAAGACCCTCATCGATGGCGGGCAGGGCTCATCGTCCCCGTCTGTGGAAACGTTCAACAATCTCCAAGTGCCTTACAATCAGCTTCACCAACCAAGCCTTTCTCTGGGTCACCGACGGCTCCACGGTCTCGATTGGGCAGGTTCGCCTCCCTGTCACCTTCGGTAGCGGCGACAACTATCAAGACCGAGCTCATCGACTTCGACGTCGCCCACATTCGCTTTGCACAGACAACGCCATCCTCGGGTACCCGGCTGGCCAAGTTCATGGTCGTAACCCACCATGGCTACAACATCCTCAAGATGCCGGAAGTGGCGGAGTCATGACGGTGCCTCGCGAAGAGAAAGACGCGGTGCTCCTCGAGCGAGCCTTTCAGCCGCATCACTTTGGAAGACCCGGATCGCAGAAGCGTGAGGCTTCCCGAGACCGCCCCCAAGAAGAAGAAGACATCGTCGGCCCGGCCCCTCAGAGCCAGGGCCCCTCGAGTCCGCGCTTTGCTCAGGGGGAACCTCCTTCTATCGCATAGGAAAGCGCGCCGGCGCCCTCCTTAAGCGGGGCTCGGGGCTCCCTGAGGGCCACCGACCTTGCTAAGGTCACGAGGAAGGCGCTTGGGCACCACTTGGAGGCGTGTTTGAAGCACGCTTCCCTCAAGAAGGAGCAAGGCAAGGAGGGCCGAACCCTATGGAGTTCGGCCAAGAAGATCATTCAGGAGCTGCAGGAGTCAAGAGTCATGAGTGGCAGCCGCCGCTTACCTGCCGTAGCTCCCCATCCAGGCGAGGATGGTGGGCTGCGCGTCTGCATCGACATACCAGGGATCAACCGAGCCGCCTCTCAGGAGCGCCTTTGGCCCTCACGTGTGGGGCGATGCGAAGGTCCACCCCACAGCTATGTTTGCATGCCTTACGGCTTGCCAAACGTGGCTGCCACGCGCCAGCGCCTCATGAGGAGCATCCTGGAGGCTCAAGAGGCCATGCGTTCCGCAGCCCTGGCAGAGATGGAGATGGTCCACGAGGAGCCACCAGCGCCTCCGGAGCCTCCCGAGGCCCATGAGCATAGGGGCTCGTGAGGATCGGCCTCGCAGCCCACCGAGTCTGCTGCACCAACACCCTTTCGTATTCAACGCTATCGGTGACATCTTTCAAGTTTCATTTCAGGTGGAGCGCCCCCCAGGCCTGCATTATTCCCGGGCCGGCGTGGGTTCAAATCCTGCGTCGTGTATCCCTTTTACTTCGTGTTCCTAGCTTATCTTGTTGGGGGCGCCCCTCGGGCTGCATCATCCCCAGGTCGCTCGGGTCCGACCAGACGATGTTCGTCTTCTTTGCGCTTATCTAAATGGACTTGCTCCTTCGTGATTAACATGCTTGACTTAGTTGCCCACTCAACTGACACCAACTGATGGAGCTACTCCCTAACGACACGACGCTTGCGCATGGGTCCGTCCCTGCAACACCGACAAACCTGAATGGCTAAGCTCTGGCCGCGGCAGCCCCGCATAGTGCCACCTCGTCAAGCCTTCATTGCCTCGTCACCCCTCCGGGGCAACTAACGACTGACTGTCGGTTGTCACGGCAAACTTTCCTTCTTTCTGTGATGAGCCTGCAGGATCTCTTCAAGGAGCAGCATCAGGCGAGGCCCCCACGGTGTCTCCTTCACTCTCATCCGCACGAACCGCTTGCATGTTAAAAGGGGGGGGGTGCCTGAGCATCGCGACTCAGGGCTCCTACTGGCTCTCCAGCCCTCACCCTCTGGCCTTGACCACGGCATCGCGACCTGGCATACCAGCGACGGATGAGACTCGCTCGAGGGCCGGGACCCGAGGACATAGAGCAGAAAGGGGAGCAAAGGCGAGAGGGGAGGGACACGCGAGGACCTCGCCAAGCGACCCCTCGTCTGCCGATGCACGGACCCGGCAACACACCAGGAAGCGGCTCCTGATTCTCGAGATAAGTCACCCCCCGGAAGCACTAACTAACACGGCACCGTCCCCTCACCCAACGCAATCCCATGTTAGCAACGTCGCTCTCCTTTCTCACCGAACGATGGCTGCTTGAGCGCTAAGGGGGACCTCTTGAGCATCGCGACTCAGGGGCTCTTACCGGACCTCAGGCCGCTCACCTCCTGGCCTTGACCACGACATCGCGACCTGGCATACCGGCCGACTGAAGCCTGCCTTGGGACTGGGACCTGTCGGCGCAGAGCGTCGAGCCCTCGCAAGGTTCGAAAGGGAGAACTGAGCTAAGACGGAATGAGCTACTCGCACTGCTTCACGACATGGATCATATTAACAAACAGGACCACATGCACTTTACAAGCCCCCACGGGGCGCGCTTTTGATTCCTCGCAGGGAGCAGATCCTAAAGAACGCTAACTACACGCTACCGCAAAAGACGCCATCATCAACGGTGGGCCGGGCACCGGCGCCAACCCCATCCAGATCAGAGGCGGCGACGGCCTGCCGAGCCCGCCCTGCTCCGAGAGCGGCGCAGGCTCGGGGCTCGTAGCTGTCGGCGCTCGTCTCCGGAGTCATGAAGAGCTCGACGGAGTCGCTGGATCCTCCGACGCCTCCACCGCCTGAGGAGCTGCCGAGGGAGCGGTCAGCGAGCCTAGCCCTTGCCGCGGCAGGGCCTCGATCACCTCTCCCGGGGCAGCACTCCAGTCGGCGCCCTTCCGCATCGAAGACCTTGAATAGCATGGCCGAAGCGCCGTCGTACTCCAGGTGGATCGCGAGGGCGCCTTGTCCTGCAGACCGGCGATCTCACCCCAGCCTCGAGTCATGAAGACCTCGCCGGGCAACGATCAACCTCTCCGCCTGTCGCAAAGGGTGCCGCGGCGTGCAGCCTGCAGCCGAGCTCGAGGATCCTCCCCACGGAATCGCGGGGCGAAGAAGGAGGAAGGCGAATCCAAGACCGAGGAGACATGGCGGCGTGGAGCACGAACTCTCGGGAGGAGCCCTCGGCGTGGACTTCAGGGGGAACGACACGCACCTTCGTGACCCGCCGGCGCCGACGGCGGCGTCGCCCGTGGCATTCGGAATCAACTCCTTCAGAGCCCTCGATGTGGGCGTACAAGGGAAGCAGGAACCCTGGTGGTGGCCGCTCGCACCAGGGCCTCGACACCACCTGGTGGGCACCCTCATTCCGATGCAGAGGGCTAGCCGTTTCTTCGACGGAAGCGGGTCAGGACCCTCTCGGGGAGCCTTTCCATTATCTACCGCGGAGAACCGGCGGATCAGAGCCATTGCAGCAAGACGGAGCAAGGACCGGGAAGAAGGAGAAGAAAGAAGAAAGCGGATCAGGAGCGCCACCGTTCCGCAGACTTAAAGCCAGGGGAGGCCAACCGCCGACCTCCACGATCGCAGGTAATCATGACCCGCTTTGCGTGCAGGGACTTGTCAATTCATGCAGTTGCCGAGGCGTCATGGGGAAGTGGAGACGCCCACGTCCAATCAACCGCCACGCGGCGCCCAAGGCCGCAGGCTGTTAGGGCCCAAGGGCGCTCAGACTGCCCCTTCGCCTCTACTGCTCGGCCAAGCCGGGCGGCGCCTTTGGGCCCGGGAGCTCTTGTCGGCGTTACAGGGAACGGGGTCCCCAGACTTGCTCGCTGCGGCCTGCGGGCGTGGCTCAAAGGGGGCCCATCACGGCCCATCTTCATCAACACAAGCTCAAGACCCTCGCGAGGGGCCAAGCCTCATGAGGCGGGCGGACGACAGGGAGCTTCCTCAGGCACGGCCTCGTCAGGCTGGCTCGCGAGGAGGCGGAGAGATCAAGGCGGGGTACTTCACGAGGTGCCCATGACGCAAGCCATGACGACCAAGGGCGCCAGGCGGGCGCCAGCCCGCGCAGTGTCCTCCTTTCCTCTTTGGTGCAAAGGGAGCAAGCGCAGGCAAGAGCATCAAGCAAAGGCATCCATTTCGGTGCAACAAGACCAAGACCAGCCCAACGGCAGGAAGGAAGTCATTGTGGAGCCCAAGCAGGCGTCACCACTAGAGCCTTTGACAGGCGAGGACCAACTTTAGTCAGGATAAGTGTACCAGATGTTCCCCTTCAAAATGGCCAATTGTTGGCGCCCTTCCCGCTCAATATTTGGGAAGAGGCCCAGGGCCTCCGCCTATAAATAGGACTAGCCACCCACAGGGTAGAGAGAGAGCTTGATCCGGAATCCAGAACAGAGCTAGAGGTCAAGCAATCTAGAGAGAGAGAGAAGGCGGCTGAACTCCTCCTAGCAGTTCATCGCCCGGCCAAGAACAGACCCTCGCGAGGATTTTCTTCCTTGTATTGTTCATCACCATCAGCCCAAGAGGCAATCCACCACACCACAAACTAGAGTAGGGTATTACACCACAATGGTGGCCCGAACTAGTATAAACCTTGTGTCTCTTGTGTTGTTCCTTTCGTAGTTTAGATCCTAGCGAGGCGGCGGGTGCAGGTAGGTAGAGGGCGAGATCTCCAGACGCACCCCTGTTCGAACCTCAAGGGTCTGCCGAACCCGAAATCGACAAATGGTGAGGCCTCGCAAAGACATCCGCCACAGGAGGCGTGGAGCATGCGGCATATTGGCGCTGCTTTGGGCCGGAGCAAGAAGACCGGAGGTTGAAGAAGCACTCTGACCGTTGGATGGACATCGACGGTCCTTTGGAGCTAGAATCATTTATATTGACTAAGTTGACAAAGCCCTCCGTCCCCGTCAACTTAGTAGGCCCTAAGTCGGCGTCCCACCAAGGTGGGTCCCAGCTAAAGGGGGTATTCATTTTTGTGCGTAATAAGGAGGCACTTCCGGTGGGTCCGAGCTGACAGTAGGGGTAACATTTTTTTCGTGAAATACGGTGGCACGTCGGGTGGGTCCCAGCAGTCAGGGGCAAACTTTTTTTCACGAAATACTGGTGGGCGTCCGGTGGGTCCCTGCTGTCAGGTGGAGGAATAATTATTTTTCGCATAATAAGGAGGCACTTCCTTGCGGTTGCCGTGGACCCAGCTGTCAGCCTCTCCACGTACACTATTCTTCTGATGGAATTCAGTCATTGACCACATTGACCACGCGGCGCCGAGAGCACCACGGCGGTGGACGATGGCGAGGCCTAGGAAGGGGACGACGCGAAGCCAGGGAAGACGCGGCAGTGGATGCCCACGCGGAGAGGAGTACGAGGGTTCACTGGTTGATTCTTGTTGCCGTCATTTGCAAAATAACAGGGGTGTGGGTGAGTGGAGTGGAGGGATGGCCTGCCACGGTGGGAGTAGTATGGGCGGTGAGGCCTCGCGGCAATGACCCGCCACGGGAGGCAGGAGCAAAGGCACGACCGGCTGCTTTGGGCGGCTGGAGCAAGAAGACCAGAGGGTTGAAGAAGCACTACGGCCGTTGGATGGACATCGTCACGGTCAGTCGAGCTAGAATCGTGCATATTGACTAAGTTGACAAAGCCCTTCATCCCCGTCAACTTAGTAGCCCCACTATACTGGGTCCCAGCTAGCAGGGGGAGTATTCATTTTTTTGTGCATAATAAGGAGGCACTTCCTTGTGTGCGAAGATATTGCTGGTGGGTCCGAGCTGTTAGCGGCGGTAACGTTTTTTTCACGAAATACAGAGGCCCTTTCGGTGGGTCCCAGATGTCAGGTGGAGGAATCATTATTTTGCGCTTAATAAGGAGGCATTTCCTTGCGTGCAGCCGTGGACCCAGCTGTCAGCCTCTCCACGTACAGTCCACTTCAGATGCATGTCGGTCGTTGACCTGGCCGCGCTGAGAGCACCAGGGCGGTGGACGGCGAGGCCTAGGAAGGAACGACACGGAGGCGTGGAAGACTCGGCGATTGTTTACATTTCCCACGCGGAGGGAGTCTGTTGTATGAGGGTTTCTTGGTTCGTCTGCCGTCCGGGAGAATAACGGCAGGTGTGGGTGAGTAGAGGGATGGCTAGGCCGGTGATGGGAGTACGGTTGGGCGGTGAGGCTGTGGCAAAGACAACCGCCATGAGGAGGAGGGCGAGCAGTCCTGCGGCTCTTGTTTGAGCGGCTGAAGCAGGAAGAGCAGAGATTGAAGAAGACGACGGCCGTTGGATGGACATCCAATAGTATCTGAGCCACACAATGGAAAGCCTCAAATCTGTGGAAAACAGCATACATCCCATCTGCCATAATTTCAAATAATTTACAGCCCATTTGTTAATTCTTACGGGGTTTTTTGGAGCCCATATTCTTTTTGTTAGCATTACAGCCCATATTGTGGCCACGGTTAAAAAATTATACTAAATTTTGCATATGTCGGTGCGGTCTGAACTGTTTTTAATCCCGAAATTTCGAGTCACATTCAGACTGATTTAAAAAATAAATGTGTATCAATATAAAATCCAATAAGTTGTCCACGCATAAAAATCAATGCAATTTAAAATCTCAAAATGAAAGAAAAGATATTTGAAACTAATTGCCGGTTTGATGTATTTTAAAAATGTACAGCCCATTTTTCATTACTGATAGACCATTTTCTCGGTCAGCCGAATGAAGCTGTCCTCGTCTTGAAAGATTTGCAGCCCAACAGGCCTGATAAAGCGACTTACTTGACAAATCACAAAAAAAACTGGGCTAGCCATTTTCGTAAAGAAAAAAAACTACTAGGCTGATGCGTGGTAAACATAAAACAAAGGCTATCCAGACAGGCGGAGTGTCCCGCACAGCCAGTTGACACCACGCCTTCCTCGTAAACAAATTAGATAAACACCACTCCAATTATGGTGATTCATAAAAATGCCACTGCAATTTCCAAACTTTGAAAAATGCCACTGCAATTTTTGCAAACTTTGAAAAACGCAACTGCAGTTTGCAAACTTTGAGAAACGCCACTCCAGACTTCAAAAAATGCCACTAGAAATGGCATGAAATGGCATTTTTCAATGTTTGGAAATTGCAGTGGCATTTCTCGGATACACCAGATTTGGAGTGGCATTTATCAGATTAACCCAAAACAAAAATAACTGGGCGAGCTGCTCGGTCCCTGGTGTCAGCCGCTCGTTGTGCAATTCTCTCGTTTATTGACTACGTTGACAATGGCATGGGACCCAGATGTCAGAAATCCACTAGAAGGAGCCATTTTTTACTGGCTTGAAATAAGGAGGCACTTGCTTGCGTACTGCCATGACCTTGGCGGGTCCCTGCTTTCATCCTTTCCACGTACAATCATCTCCTGATTGTGTACGCGTCAACTTGCTAGGCCCACAAGTCAGCCTCTAAACCCGTGGAGGACAAATACAACCCATTTAAAAAAATAACAGCCCATTCCATACGTTCAAACGGAAAGTTCAACATTCAGAGCAAAGTAACAGGACTGATCCACATATAGAGTACTGAACTTCCATGTTGACAACCATCATAGCCAAGTTAAATATCTACTCCCACTAATACTCTAGTAGCTTACAGGTACTAACTTACTCTTAGCTAACTAGACAATGCCGGCCGCCATCTGTGGTACACGCTAAACGCCGGCAACGGCGTCGTGCGCCTCGCCTCGGACTTGCAACAAGTGCGATAGGGCGCGTTGCTCGCGCGTGTTGGCCCTTTCCATGCCGGCGTGGTCCACCGAAGCTTCGGCTTCCAAGTGGGAAACCCACTTGACGAGCTGGTAATAAAAATCGGCGTCGCGAACGCGTGCGTGCCCGACTGCCTCCAGGGCTATTTGCCGGGCGTCGGGCGCCGGCCTCCACGTAGTCGGCCCAGTTGTGGGCGCTCTGCTCGCGACTCAGAGCATCGGTGCGTTGCTGCTTCATGTCCCGCTGCGGCGCAAATCGGCGATACGTTGCTCCTCCGCCAGGCGGTCGCGCTCCAACAACTCCTGCTCCTCCACCATGCGGTCACGCTCCAACAACTCCTCGATCTCCGCATTGCCATCTAAAGACAGATAGAATGCCTCCTCCCTCCGTCTGCCTTCCGGTGAAAACCCGAACACTATTTCCGGCAGTGACCGCCTCCGGCGTCACCTACCGCGGACGGGCAGGGGCATGGAGGACGTGGCGAGCGACGTCGGGCCGGTGGGGGCTTATGAGGATATGGCGAGTTGTGTCACAGTGGCACCGGAGAAGGCCGGGAAACAGTACTTATAGGCGAAAGGTAGCGCGACGGTCATCGGAATTCAATGCATAATGGCTTAGCGCGCCAGCTTGCCATGGAAAACTAGAGAAACTGAAATTATGACTGTGTCGTCCCGTCCCGTTTGGGTCACACGCCGGCATGGCGGTCAAACGAGTGCACTCGAATCATCTCCCTCCTTGTCAATAATGATTCCACGAATTTAAAAAGCCCGCAACAATTAAAGCATATCTTTTTTCGCATCAGTTAGCTGCCTTAATTACGGCCGGCTGCATGCGAGCACTTAGAATCGCTTCATGGGCAAGACGTGAAGCAAAGATGCAACGAAGTCGCAATCGCGGTAGAGAACGCATGCAGCCACTTAAATCGCTGGAATTAATTAGGCTAAACTTCTGCATGCCGTTAATTATTGCCATGTCTTGGTCTTGCTGCTTTGCTCACGGGACTAATAAAACCCAGACGGAGGGAGTACCTTGGTTGGTGAGAGGTTTGAATTAAGCCCTGCAAACCGGAAAGGAGGTACTACTCCCTCATTTCCGGTTCATAAGGCTCAATTCAAAAATCTCACCAACCAATGTAGATTGTGAGTGGTGGAATACTTTTTGTAATTTGCAAAATCACCCAATTAATGCTCTTGTTTTCCTTAAAAAAGTATGTTTACCAATGCATTAATTGCAATGCATGCATGCATGCATAAATTACATGCATTGGTTAATTTTCTCTTAATACTTGCATGCAATGATTTTATGCACCTTGGATCTGAACATGTGATGGGAAACAACCAAATTGAGCCTTATAAAATGTAAAAACAATAATTTTGAGATAAGCCCTATAAACCGGAAAGGAGGGAGTAGTACGTGCGTGATCCGCTATTTATTCGTGTAGGATCGAGTAGGTCGTTTCTTGAATTGAGCCCTGCAAACCAGAAAGGAGGTAGTACGTGCGTGATCAGCTATTTATCCGTGTAGGATCGATAGTGTAGCTTGTTAGTTTCTTCAGAGGTAGGCATTTTTATCCGTGTAGGATCGATAGTGTAGCTTGTCAGTTTCTTTAGAGGTAGGCATTTTTATTCAAAAAACTGCCACTTCGCATCTTGCGTCGCAAATAAAACTGCCAGGAGCACATTTGTAGGCTAGCTAGTGATCGATCAGTAACTTGTAAACACTGAGCGAACAGAAATAAGTAACTGTTAATGCATCTCAATGATTCACAGATCATATACAAATATGTAGCTCCAAAAGCAAATATCAGCCACTTCGGATCTTGCGTCGCAACTAAAACTAACTAGTACGATTCCCATACATAAGATCAACATGTTAATGCATCTCAATGATTCACAGATCATATACAAATATGTAGCTCCAAAAGCAAAGATCTAGAAAAACATATGTTCTTCCTACTAACATGGATGCTTCTCTTGGCCAACATTCAGTACAGACTGAAAGACAAATTTGTTTGTGAAGTCTACAATTCCTCTTGCAAACGTAAGTGGTTTCACCAACAGCTGGAACCATGAGAATGAACCACACATGATGGAGGAACAATCACTGCAATATGATTTGGTCTTCTCTCGATCACACCGCGAGACTATTTTCGTACAAACTTTAACTTAGGCAAAATGATGCCCATTGTATAATCAGACCAAAGCAATGAAGCACCTAGTGTTGGCCAATAAATAGTACAACACTACTTTTCTGCAGTCCATGAAGTGACTATCCAATCTTTCTGTGTCTATTTTCAAATGGCACTACATGAAGTGACTATACTATTCTCTTGTGCAGTTCAACCAAAATTGCGGACACAAACAAATATCAAGCAGCTAGTAAACATATACCACACCTTGTATTTTCGGTTTAAACATGTCTCTTCCGCTTAGCATCTGTCATGTTCTCAGACCTTTGGACAATCTGACATGATTATGTTTTGCCTGGACAATTTCATCTTTGAATTGATTTGCTGGTTCGAGCAGAAATATAGCGCCTATTCTTCATCGGACCAAGGATATCCATGTTACGCAATGATGGAAGAGGTGAAATCGATACAACCGAAATTGAGCATCCAATCATTGAATCATGTCCTACACCTCCAATGTAGGTCCACCACCAATAAATTCACATGCAAACCACTAGTATTACTATCTAATGACAGTACAAAAAGAGTAGCAAGATAGTAGCAAACCATGTACCTTCGTAATGAACAGCTCATAGTGCCACCAATTGGATATAAAGGTTTGGAAAAAACATGCTCCTAATGTTGAACCAGTTGGACTTTTTGTGCAGTTCCACTAAAATCGAGCATCCCTGTTTGCATAGATATTGAAAGTGTGCTTACTCTAAAAGTGGCACTAGTTGAAGCATAGACTCACAAATATAAGCATTCCAATATCTTAATGGGAAAAGGTAGCAAGACTGTTTCTAACCACCTGTTTGAAGGAATAAATAAAGCAACAACGGCTGATGTCAGGAAGGCATACATAGTTTTTCTGAAAAACTGAGCCATTCCTGACATTTCCTCTTCTTTTAAGCAAATTTTGTGCAGTCCTACTAAAATAAAATGCCTTGACAATTCAGTGACACTGTACAAAAGGAAATGACTTAACATTACATCATGATGTTAGGTATGTAGTCGACAGGCATTAGAGACAAACATTCAGACCTCCTCCGATAACATAATGAACATTAATTTTAACAAAGGTGTGAGTAGCTTTACTGGGATAATTTGAGTGAACTCTACACCCTTTGTTCCTTAATATAAGACGTTTTCGCGGTTCAATTTAAAGTACCCAAACGTCTAGTATTTAGAAAAATAGGTGGTAGTTTTCTTGAGCACATATCTGGGGAAGCTTGCCACACTTTATTTATGTCCATACGCTAATGCAACACCATTCGAATACTACAAATATACACTAATCCAGTGGCTAGTGCAACCTTGATAGAGTAGTTAGTTTATTACAGTGCAAAGACAATGGTTTTACTTGAATAGATTTCAATAAACTCTAGCACCGGAAGGTTTCTATAAGAATTAACAATACAAAATGTAAAGGTAACAAGTTTCAAAGCATTGGTATACTAGCTGTGCATGAGCATTAAACCAAATACGAGAAGTTCGAAGGTAACTATCATTATTAACTAATGACAGTATAAAAAAATTGCAAACCATGTACCTCCAAGGTAAATATCATTTCGAACTCGGGGGGACCTTAAAAATTGCTATCCCAATCTTGATAATCGATCAAAGATAAAAACTTGATTGAACGAATCAAAGAACAGCCGGAGGAGGAGGTGCCCACTCTTGACCTTTCCTCTTGTCTTCATAATTATGCATGCGGTTTAACCAAAATAAAATGACATCAGCCTTGGCATTTTGGTGACACTTTGTACAAAAAATTAACTTATCTCATGAAAGTGAGGTATGTAATCTATAAGCATTAATAAAGGCAAAAATCTGAAGGTAGTAACAAGTTTCATCGTTGGTATACTAGCTGTGCAACAACATTAGAATGCCTTAGCTGAAAAATCTTTAATACATCCACAATCAACAGCTAACCCTGAAATAATCCAATGACATTAAATGGCATTGCTTAAATTTATCGGTGGCATTAGACTGAGAGCGGCATTAGTTAAATGTGGCATCACTTTAGCAGTAGCATGGGAGGCCCATTCGGACGGTGGGCCTTTTGAAGACGATGTACCTCCGCAGACGCAGAGTGGTGAGGGAGGTATGGTTGCCAGAGCAACACATATCCAAGCAGCATATGTGGATTACGGACCATTTTTGTTCTCTTTAGCCACCTTTTTCCTATGCGAGGACAACAAACCGATCGACCTGGTCATTCTCTATTGCGTTGTCATGCCTTTCCACCCTTCTTAAACCAAGAGACACGAGACTCGTTCCTTAGCTACTGATTTTCCCCTTTTTAACCTAGATGCGGGTTCGATGCCTACTCTCTTGGACAGTACAGTCTCCCTTCATTTCCTTATTCAACCCAGACATGGATTAGTCTGCATGAAGTAGGGTTTCCTTTAGTAGTGCAAATTATGGTTTTCGTCTGCATGGCCAGCATAGCAGAGGATAGCAAATTGGGAAGATGGTGGAGTGGAAAAAGATCCACATGCAACGATGTGGCAGTTGGGGCAATAGAACAAGGTTATGGTTCGAATAGAGGTAGCATACCTGAGGGTCGGCGGGAAGTGGCTTCGCTCGTGGTCGCTGCCCTCCGCACACACTCTGACAGCGAAGCTTGGGGATGGAGGCCATCCCGCATGGCCGCTTAGGTCTGAGAGGACGGCCTTGTCGTCGGCGTGACCTCGGCTCGCCAACAGCAGTCAAATCAACGCTGCACGTCCTTTTCTTCCTCGGCGGATCTGTGACCATCAGTGAGGAGGGAGAGAGGGACCGTCTTTTTTAGATCTGGAGAGAGGGTGGTAGTGTGAGAAGCAAGTGGGCAGCCCTTAGTAAGAAAGCACTGAAGCTCCAGCCTATATATCTTTTTTATACTACTAGTACTGGAGGTGGAGTAGTGGTAGAGTAGTTTATATTTTCTCTGCAGACAGCATACCGGTTAGTCGTGCTTCAAAACTGATCGGCACACCATTAAAAAAATAAAGGTCAATAACTAATGTGGCACCTCGGGCCAACGCGGCCAGATCGCATTTTGCACGAGAAATTACACACCATGTTTCGTTGACATGTGGTCCCGTTCCAACATATCCGTGAGACGAAGGCGGGTAGTAGGAGTATTTCCGAACGGACGTGTAGGCCGGGGCGCCTCTTCGTGAACCGTGGCAAACTCGCAACCGTCCACCAACTCTTCGCCTTTCCCTCTCGATTTGGAACTGTTGTCGCGCGCTCTTCCTCTCCCTCCTCCATTTTCCTTCAGACCTTCACCCTTTCTTCTGCCATTGTTCGATCGTCTTCTCCATGGAGGGAACAGGCCGGAAATGACCCCATTACTCTTGCCCCGATCTGAAAGATGACGTGGTGCAGGAACTCATTGATCGGTGCGATGTCATCACCTCGGCTAGCATGGCAGGTTCGTTCAAGCCCATTCTCGACTCAACTAATAACATCATTACAAGGAACCCAAGAATCAAGGAGTACACAATGAAAATTTTAAGTTAGCACAACTAGTCTAATCTGAGAGCACAACCAAAGATTTGGTCGGGTTATTCCTCCTTTTGCCGACACGTGGGACATCCAGCATCCAGGTCGTGTCATGAAAGAAAATAGAGTGGTAGTTGAAGCCACGAGATGTGCATCTTGGGTTAAACTGTAAATAGAATGTTACTACTCTTGAATAACTACAAAAGCGGCCACCGAAGATCTTTATTGGATTTGTTTTTCATCACCAAAGACGTCGAGGTGAAAGATGTGCAGGTTGATGGGTCCTCTTGCGTTTTCAACGACATGTGGGGCGCATGTGAGCAAACAGACGATGGGCTCCAGCGTCATTGCTGGGCCGAGAAGAGAGATAGAGGAGGGCTGAGCATGGACTGCAGGAAATTTGTCCTACGTACCTCGATATAGGCTCGATATAGTGGGGTGGCATGGGCCATAACTAGCATTCACGTGTAGCAGTACGGCACACGCCACCCACACGAGTCCCATCCGAGACCAATTTTCTTGGAGTCCATGCTACAGCCATCTCTTCTCCTCCTCTGTTTTCTCAGCCATCACGCGGTGGGCGGGGTGGGGGTTTGCCGATAGTCGGTTTGCTCAACTGCGGTCCCACTTGTAAGTGAAAATGCAACACCGCACGCATTCCCGCTTGAGCGGCGTGCCAAAATTTGGTTTTGCTCCATGGCGCGACCGATAGATAGAAAATAACGATTTTTCCTAGAGTAATGAGAAGTTTGGTTCTGGCGCCGTTCATGCATGGAGTACGTAAGAAAATTATGAAGTTGATGCAAAAGGTAAGATAATTACTGTAGTATCATATACTACTACATGGATTTGGCGGAAAGATAAAAATACATGCGGATCCATCAACGACAGCCTCACGCCCTAGTGCACCGGGTCACCAACCGACATGTGAGGAGCAGCGGCGTTGGCGGCGAGCTCAACGTGCTTCTGAACAATGCCGTCCAAGGTTGCCCTACGGTCCAAGAAGGTCGGCGTCCTATCGTCCTCCTCTTTCATGTAGTAGTCCTTGTGGACGATTTGTGCGTAGACAATGGTGATTATGTCGATGGTGTCTTGCTGCGCCAGGCGCTGCACGGCGAGCGCGACCTCAAGGTGGACATTCTCCGGCGTGACGGCGGGCAGGGCCACCGGTCGTCGAAGAGGTTGTCACCATAGTGGCCATTGAGGTGGCGGGCATCGCAGAGCCTCGGGCGCGTCGGTACGGAGGCTTACGTCAAAGTCGTCGCAAGCTTCTTGACGACGGTGAACTTGTCGAGGAAACCGGCGAGGACCTCGTCGAACAAGGAGACGAAGTTGTCGTCCAGCGGCCCTCGCCATACTGGGCGGCCTCAAGCAATACTACCTGGAGACGTTCCTCAGTATCGGGCCGCAGGCCGGCGTCGTGGACCATCTGGCACAGCCGGCTGATGCTCGCGCTCATCGCCTCCATGGGTCTACTTAGCTTCTAGTCAACTGATCTCGCGATTCGAGTGATCACTCTTGCCCTTGGTTAGCGTCACGAGGTGCGTGGGATTTAATACTACTCCTCGGCCCTCTCTTTGCACCTGCCTTCGGCTGTATGATAGGTGGGCCAGCCACCCCCTGGGCCCGCGTGTCATTCACCCAAAGGCAGTTGCCGTAAGTCAATGAAGCTTCGTCCCCCTCCGTGCCGGTGCAGTATAGTCATCTCACCGGACCTCTAGTTGGGGCCAAACGAGAGAAGTTTGATGTTTACTGGTTTATTGGTCCCCTTTGCATTTTGCACCAAGTTTTGACCTTTGATTTAACTAATAAAATGTTAATGCATGTAAACAAAAATGTTCTGTAAGTCACCTTACGAAAACCAAATAATCAAAAAATACTTAGGCACGGTGCATTAACTCCCTCCTTGTTTCTTATTTCGTGACATATCAACCAATGAGAGATGTGGGCCGTACATGCTTTCAATGACTTGAGACTACCAAACATGACATGCAGTGTTTAGTTCATTGCATGTAATCCTATTAGTACTCTAGTTAGCAAAAAAACATTAAGTTCTCTCGCGATAGGAATAAAACACCATGTATTTATTTACAGAGGGAGTAGTACATTTTTTGTGACATGCATTACTAGATATTGCTAGTCAAATACTAAAATCCAGATGGACGTGGTAGTACTCCTAAATCCATACGGTGGTGCTACTAGTACTAGTAGTAGTAGTAGTACTACCAATGTAGTAATAGGAGTACTAGCACTGTACTACCCGTTGGTCAAATTATTACGTGCTGCTCCTCATAGTGAAGTGACAAGACCCTACGCCGGAGATGACACCTGAGTATAGGCGTCGTGTTCGGCATACCATAGTCAGCCTCACCGTCTGCAGTCACTATCATCATGGTTGTAGAGATAGCCTGCTTACAACTAGCACTGCTCGACATAATTTCCGTGCGTAGATGCCCGTGCATTGCACGGAACACCAAGATTGGGGGTGGACGGCTCCGGCAGCGGCCATCGCGCCAGATTTTTCCACGGCCTTCTAGATATGGTGGGGAGGAGATAAGGCTGATTGTGAGAGACAAGGAGTTGTTTGTAAATAGGGAACAAGTGCGGGTGACGGTGTCCTAGACTAGGGGGTACTCACCACGTCATCTCCCGATTTGTTAGATTGGGCCGAGGACCCCCATGTCGTATACTCATGGGCCAGTTCGGACAATTGCCGCATACAAGGAAGATTCCACAAGACTTGGTGATCAAGACAAGGACTCCTCCCCACCGGCGTATTTGGCTAGGACTCTTGTTATCCTAGGCCTCTGGTGCATTATATAAACCGAGGCCAGGCTAGTCGATAGAGGATATATAACAACAATGATACCATAGGCTAGCTTCTAGGGTTTAGCCTCTACGATCTCGTGGTAGATCAACTCTTGTAATAGTCATATCATCAAGATCAATCAAGCAGGAAGTAGGGTATTACCTCCATAGAGAGGGCCCAAACCTGGGTAAACATTGTGTCCCTGTCTCCTGTTACCATCGATCCTAGACGCACAGTTCGGGACCCCCTACCCGAGATCCGCCGGTTTTGACACCGACAGCGGGCATCTTTTTGCAAAAATGGAGAAGCTTTGTTTGTATGCGTCAGATCTAGATCCGACGGCTATTGGTGAAAGATGGGAGGCACAACATCATCACCAACTCAGGACCTGTTTCATTCGCAAGATTTTGAAAATGCAGGAATAGGACACGACAATATTACAAGTTTCAAACTGATATTACAAATGTTAGGAGTAATGTTGCACCTACGAAGAGGGAATTACTAGGAAGTTTACGTAAGAACTTTCGTTACTTTAGGTGGATGCAGCATTATCGTACAAACTAAAATCCACCGCCCTGACAAGTCACTAATGGGCAAATAAGTTTTCGAGTCTCTGTCCGCTTGATGTTTCAAAAACAAATTCAGCTTCTGCGGAGACTTTGTCATTTAGGCTTAGACGCTTGCGGTGATTAGCACGCCATTCATTGTTGCGCCAGAGAACGCCAAACCTCATTACCTTGAGCACACTTGCCTCCAGAACAAAGAACCTGGCCAATTTAATCTCAGATGTGCTGCCTCGGTAGTCGATCAAACCAATTTCTGTAAGATGGAGATCAAGGCATTCGATGAGATTGTTATAGTGCAGCACATTTTTCACTTTCGGGTCTTTTTTTATCTGCAAAAGAAGAGAACATATTAGAGCAGCTGGCTGCATAAGATTGCTGTGTCATCAAGAGGTACCAATATCATTCGCTCATACGATAGGGTTGGCTGGCTAGTGATATTTTTTCACTCTCTCTCTCTCTCTCTCTCTTTCTGTTTCCTCTCATTAAACTAGGAGCACGTGAAGAGCTTGGGCATTTGTTGCCTTCCACTATGTGGCCGATGCCATATTTCGCAAAAGTATGCCACATAATTCGCATCGATGTCAAATCAAAAGATTTTGGCACCGCTCTCGCGATGTGAGAGAGTTGGCACCGCCGTGCACACAGACCCACATGTATAAACAAATCAATCAAACCACCTACACCAGCCTCTCACACTCCCAAACCAGACTTTTTATTTCCTCAGTCCTCTCTCTCTCCCACGAAGTGTTTTTTCATTGCGTGAGTTAATTTGGCACCGGAGCAAAGTAGGTGATCCAGATTGGGGCACCAGGTGAGCAATGGAGGGGCATCGATGCCAAATGCATCACAAGTGAAATTGGCACATGTTTTGGCCTACATATCCCACTTTTGTACTCCCTCCGTCCCAAAATTCGTGTCTTAAATTTTTCTAAATACGGATGTATCTAGTTACATTTTAGTGTTAGATACATCTGTATCTAAACAAATGTAAGACAAGGATTTTGGGATCTGAGGTAATATCTCCTCAGATTTAGTATAAAATTTTGACCATAGATTTACCTAAGAAAATGCCAATGCATGTCACTAAAAATTACACCATTTGAAATTATGTTCGAATACGAATCCAATGATATAGTTCTTAGTGACATGCATTAACATTTTGTCGATTAAATCTATGGTCAAATTTTGATACTACAAAATTGGAAGAGTAAACCAGACGGAGGTAGTACTTGCTCTTAGGGTAACCATAGAGTTCTTTGGAGTAGTCTAAGTTACTTTCCACTATGACTAGCCTAGGCTACTATAGTAGCATAAAAGCGATGCAGTGATCACGTGAGAAAAAATACTAAAAACATTTCTTTCTGCAAAGGCATAGATGCGCTTTTGAACACTACACTTGTCATCATAATTTGGGAAAATTACGAAACAATTGAGCTACGTTGTGATTACCGTTTACTTATAGGAAAGAAGTTTCACCTCAATGAGTAGCTTCTCCGCACACGGAAAGCATGTAAGGAATCCGACAACTTGATCCAGATTGGGGCCGATAGATTTTAGTGCTAAGATCTTCACTGTGCGCATGGACTGGGTCAAGCTTGTGGGAATCATTTTTTGGAAGACGGTCGTAAATACATCAAGAAGAAATTTAAAAATGTGAATTTGAAGAAGACGGAGAAGAAGATGAGTGTTGTACCTAAACGATTACGGATCCAATAAAGAGTTCGGAGAATTTGGCAGACGAGTACACCAACGCTATCAATTTCGGCGCGTCAATGACCCTGATTTTTGTTGGACCTTCTAGATCCGATACAAGCATTCTCTCAAGGAAAGGCGCATTCTCAATGACCATAACGTGGGACAGCTGGAGTGATCTCTTCCCAATTGATGTCTTGTTGCAGGGCCAACAAGACACATAAATCCATCAGAGATTCGTCGAGGCGATGTGGAGGCTAATGAACCCGTGGATCTGCTCAAGACAAAGGTACTCGGCGATGCAGATGCGGAGCAGGTGCTCCATAGCCTTCTTCGAGATGACAACGTCAAGAGGTCGAGCTGCTTGAGTTGAGGGAGAAGAAGGCGGATGCGGCATGTAACTGGGGAAGATAGCAGAGTCAAGCCGCGGCACAACATTGGCGTGAGGAGGAGTGCGGACGGAGGCAGAGAGTGACATCGTCCAGCTTCAGAGCTGAGCTCCTCGAGCTGATCTAGGGCGGGGGATAAGAACCACTCATCGAACTTGGGTTGGACCTTGCAGTTGGTACAGAACATGCAGATGTCAAGGCGTCTGGCTGGCCTAGGGTGCGATGAAAGGATCTTGGAGATTGCAGCCATGCGTTTGCAATCCCCGTCGCAGAGGCAGCTATCGATAGTAAGGTTGAGGGGGACGCAGTGCCAGAGGGGGCGCCACCGCTGGGAGAGCGGGGCGGTCCGCACGGTAGATTTGGTGGGGAGGAGGCCGATGATGACGAGCAGCATGTCATCGGGGAGGCTACTGATGAAGTCCAGGCTCGCCGGATGCGGTTTTGGCTCGAGCCGCCTCCGCTTGTTGGCTGCCTCGCCATCCATCTCAACCGGCGATGGCGCGGCGTACCGTGTCTTTGGTGTGTGTTGTGTCTTTGGGTGTGCACAAGTGTGTCCTTCTATGCATGCCGCCGCCAAGATGGTGAATTGTGCGCTGAGTCGTCCTTCGCACGCAAGAAGTTTGTCCTCAATCGCGCCTCAATTTACTAAGCGTGCGGTGCTACCCAGTGGTTTCAAATTTGTTTACTTCACCGCGTGTCGGATGGGCCTCTAGTTTACTTATTTTCACCCATTGCCACATGGGCGGACTACGAAGATCTGAGAACACGGTGACAAGGCAGCATGTGGATTGTTTGACCGGTCAATTAAACAATATACGGAGCTATACGCTGACACAGTGAGCGTATAATTCGTCGGTATAGAGAGTTCGAGTGAGAGGGGAGGCCCGTGAGAGATAGCAGAGAGCTCGAATGCACCGATACGGATACGGATACCAGTATCAAGCCAATACGGATACGTAAATTCGTCATTTTCAAAAAGTTCTAATACGAATATGTTGTAGGTACTCAAAGCCATCCAGAGGAGATGAGAATGATAGATCTTCAGAGGTCAGAGAAGAAAGAAGAGGAGATGAGCTTGGCTGGGCAGGAGAAATGGAGAAGAGAAGTGTCCATACATGGCTGTTGTGTTAGAGGGGACGTTGGCAAGTAGGAGGAGGAGCTCGTAAATCGACTAGCCGCCCTTCTGCTGGCCACAGGACCTGGGTGAGCAGCTGGTGGCGACCTGACCGGCCGTCTGGTGTGAGCATGGGAGGGAGGAAAGACGCTGTGAGGGAAAGGATGGGGGCATCGGGGCACTAGGGTTGTTGGTTGCTTCTTAACTGGGCTGAGCGGGCTGTTACCTAGGCTGGAAAAGTATCCAATACATACTGGCGAAGTATCCTTAGAGTATCGTAATTGTTTTAAGTCATTTATTCTCGGATACTCCAGCGATACGTATCGGGGGCGTATTGGAGGAGTATCGGTATCGGATATGGTATCCGATACGGATTCGCTGGTCGGCTGAAGTAGCCTAGCCCAGGTGACCGATTTCTAACGCCTGGTCGTGCCTGGTCGTGTGGTCACGAGGCTAACAGCAACATGGATGGATATTAGCATTAAATAATTGATGCATGGATTGATTGATGGGACGTTGATGCTTTGCTCGGCCTGTGCATGAACCAAACGCTTGACACCACACAAGCCTGGCCAGGCAGAAATATTTTACATCTCACGTCCACACCAGGCAGTACCAGCCATCAAGGCATGAGGGTCAGGTCACGAACCAAACTAACCAATAAAGTTTGAGAGAGATTGAGGAGCCCCGATAAGGCTGAGCGGTGCATCAGATAGATGAGAGGGGGAAAGAGATATTCCATCCGCTCGATAATGTAGTGCATGTAAATTTTTTAGAAGTCAAACTTTGGAAACTTTGATCAGGTCTTCGCAAATGTTATTTACATCTACAATACCAAAGATACATCATACAAAACTACATCTCATGGTGAATCTAATGGTATATGTTTGCCGTACTAGATGTAATTATTTTTTTCCACGTACATGGTCAAACTTTGTGATGTTTGACTTTTCAATAAATCTATATGATATGGATCGAGGAGAGTACCTCAGTCGAGACAGATCAAGTGCGTGTGAAGGAGAATGAGTAAGTGTGCAAAAAGAGTATGTGTGTGAAAGAGAAAGTGACAACAAACGATAAATTAGAGAGAGAGTGTGTTTTTTCGTTTTTTATGCGAACATATCACGCATGCATCTCCGAGATGGAAAAGCGAGGCGAGGAGACACACGAAGATAGCTAGTGTGTGATTGTTTGCAACGGAGAGAGACACCCCTATAGCACATGTCTAATAGAGGTCTGGCCAACAAGGAACAAAGGTCGAGAGGGACACATGGATGGCACGGACGCATGGGGAGGGAGAGAGGGTGTGTTTGTGATAGAGAGATCCCGTCGAGATCGTGAGGGGACTATATGGGTCGGAGATCGAGGGGGTGCGTGCGTGATAGAAAGATGCCCCGAGAGAAATCAAGATAGACCATGCACATGTTTGTGATGGAGACTAAGATTAGCTAGTCATATACATATAGGGGGGACTGCGTGTGCCTACAATTGAGTGAGAGGCCATCATACTTGGCTAGCTGGGCATGAGATTGTGTGTGTGCACGTGTGAGATGGAGAGAGAACGAGGGGAGAGATAGAGTTTTAGATGGGCCTATCGAAAAGTGCAGTGAGATATGCATGTGTATGTGTGACCCAGGTGGATGGAGAGTTTGAGAGAGGGGCGGAAGAGCTCAGGGGCGACATAGTGGTGCGTGAGAGAGTTAAGGGCAAAGAGCCAAGGAATTTGTGTCGTACAATGAGTGCACCCAAGATATCTAGCTTGGACTAGCTAGAGTATCATACATAGTGTCTTGAGAGAGACCTATAGATGGTGCATATATGCATGCGAACTAGAAAGACCCCCCACACACACACACACAAAGAGAGAGAGAGAGATGGAGAGAAAGGGAGAGGGACCAACAAGGTTTTTGTGTCGGATGCGTGCGACAGAATTGAAGATTGTCGGCGAGAGAGAGAGAGAGAGAACAGGAGTCCGGGAGAGGGGGAGGTCGCATTTTATGCATCAAAGACTGATATAAACCATGTTTCAATATAAACTTGCATTCAAATATTTAAATTGGAGAACATGTTGTTCGCAATCCACACATGAACGGATATATGCGTATATCAAACAAGTTCATTAATTTGACTTTCAACATGTTCATGGAGTACTATAATCTTGTACAACATGCTACTCGATTGAGGTGTTCAATTTTGGATTTAGTTCACTATTTTGACCCTCTTGAGCAGGCTATTTCTTTGAATCGAGATATTTCATTTTGGGTTTGATTCGCGTTTTTGAGTGGGTTAACTATTTGTCATATAGTAAATCGCTAGCAACGAGCATGTAAAAACACATTACTCCGAGCATCATCTCTCCATCTAAAAAAGAAGTGGCAAGCTAATATTTCAAAATTTGATCCGAATCGACTTGGTAAGGTAGACGTGGATGCTCGTTCTCCCAAAATTTGAACGAACCGTTAAACATCCTCTCTGCTCGGTGGAATTCGCCCGAGCAAATAGATGGGAGACGTGAAATTACCGTCCTATGTGGGACACGCATCAATTGGCCCATTGTACATCGAGGGTAGGTTCGTAACTTCATCCAAGTGCGCCTTCTCCTCGGCCGAAATGACATGTGCTGAATAATTCATAAACCATGGTCGGCAAAACACGCTCTCCTACTCGAAATAGCTTGTGCCCACTATTTCAAAACACGATCTCCTCGCTTGAAATCGCCACGCCCACTATAGTTCAAAACACGCCCTCCTCGCTTGAAATCGCTCCCGCCCACTATTTGGGGAGAAGCAAAGTTACTCTACTATCCCCGACCCTCAAGACAGACCCAAGTCGAGAAGCATATAGGCAAGGGTAGAACTGTAACTCCCTCACATTTCGCATAAATCGTCCGTATGACATGGTTCCACTCCTCCAAATGCCCCCCCGCCCCAGCCCCGCCTTGCCCCCATTCATACCTCGTGGGCTCAAATCACCTTCTCCCGGAAGCTCCCTTCTCCCGAGCCATGAAACCTCAGCCCCACCTCCATGGCACCCCCCACCGCACCAATTTCACAGCCGCCCTCCTCCCTAATGCCGGAGACGCTGTCCATTTGCCGTCGTGCACTGGGCCGTGTGCCTCTTACTCCGTGCTGCTGGTGTTGCCTCGATGATAGCTGTGTGAACCGTACCGGAGCCGATTCACCCCCGCCGTTGTTCACGGCGCCGGAGCGGCTCCAACTTTGGATTCGTCCAGAGTCCTGCCGCTGCTTCCGCGTAGCCGTCGACCGTCGCGACATCGCTCTTTCCCTGCCGCCAGTCGCCACCGCAACCGCGCCGGCCTCACCGACTCGACAGCTGGACCTGCCTACTTCACCATGCCGCCAGATAGGTCGCGACCTCATCTCAAATCACTTTATTTAGGCGTCGGTTGTCTGAATTTTATTCTGGGCCAATCGATTCCCAATGGGAAGCAGCACCCCTCGGCGGTGGAGCTCCTAGGATGCCGGTTGGCTGGTGTCTAACGTAAAGTGCAGGGGTCATAAGTTCTCTGGAAGCAGTGATTAGATGGCTATCTTTTAGAGTTGTGTGGGTTGAAGGTCTTGCCGCCACGGATCGGGATGACAGGAGTCTTTGTGGATTGGCCGGTGGCGCAACCACAGCGATCTTGATGGGCGGAGGCGGGGTTTTGGCCGAGGCCACGGACGGCGGAGGCAGGCTGCTCTGCCGTTGCTCGGCCGGCTCTTTGGGAAGATTCGAGCAGTGTCGGTAGGGAGGCACAAGACGGCCAACCATCCGGCGAGATCGGACGATACCAAAATAAAATAAAATCGTGTGACCCCAATTTAGTCTTGACCAATAGACGATGTGACCACTCTTGTACCTTCTTGTTGATCTCTTAGTGTATTTCTTGAGATCAAAGAGATATGTCGTTCTTAACATTTTGTGTTATCTGCATCTTCGGACACACCGTCTTCCGACTCACCGCAATTTGCTCCAACAAGGGAAGCATACACGGAAGGGAGCTATAGTCCCCACTCAATAGTTCCTGCATCGAATGCGCTGCGTGCCCGACATGGACAGCCACAACAAGCTGCGGGGCCATCGAAAAGTCAACACATGATGCTCACTCCTATGGATGGCAGCCAGATAGGTTGTACCCTCATCTTACTTGTGTGCAACATTTATGGCTTTGTTATTCATCTAAGCATGGAAAATAGATCATCACATTTCACTATATATTCATCTGATCTCTTACGGGTCTTGTTCAGAGTTAACGTAGTTCCATAGTTCAGCTAAGATACTTGTTCTTTAGGTAACGATGTTCCATAGTTATCATCCATCAGCCAATGCTATCCCACAGGCTGGTGATTATAGTATTATACCACTTCTAGTATTACCTATGTTGTTCTTTAATACTTTTATGTGCCATCTAGTTAATCTCGAGTACAAACGATACATATTCTGTAGCTTTCATACATGTTCTCCCTTTAGTTTATGTGACATGTTGCTGCTAGTTAACCCCAGTCCTACTATTTATGTCGTCTCCTACAGGTGCACTCATTACATAAATCTAACTACTAGTTGTCTTCCATGCATGTCGGATATAATTGCACACCGATATATCCACAAGAACCTCACGGAGCAATGTAAAGGCCAATAAACTTGATGTCAATGATACCCAATATGATGGAACATGTAAAGACAGTTCTTGAAAACTTGCGTAAAGATGATGAATCCTCTTCACCCCACAAGGTCCTTGCTCTAACTTGGCCTGTGATATGGGTACAACATGCATATAATGTCCCGGAGTGTATCTACTCATTTGCAATGCCATGTGCTTAGCATGCTGATCATGCATGTAAATATGTCATGTCTTCCTATTTTTGATACCTATTCCATTCATGATAACATGCTTTCAAATTCAAGTAATCGTCATTCTACTCTATCGCAATGCCATACGCTTAATTTGGACATCATGCTTCCGAATATCTTATGCATTGTTATTCATCAAGATGTACTTCATCATCTACCATACCATGTTTTTTCACATTGAAGTGATGTTCTAGTGCTCTGTTGCAATGCCATCTTATTTTCCCAATCATACACGTGTATGTTGCCTTAGTTATTTCTATACGTATTCCGCTAGCATACAGTTTTACATTCAACTAGTGTTTTTTTTTGCTGTGTTGTCCTGTTGTATCCCTAGCTCTTACACCATACTCCCTCCATCCGGATTACATGTTGCCGAAATGGATAAAAAAGGATGTATCTAGAACTGAAATACGCCTAGACCCATCCATATTTTCTGGATGGAGGGAATACATGTCAATATGTCATGCCTTTCTCTTCGGTACCTCTTACATCTCTCTGTTGTCGCATGTTTTATAATTAAAGCACCATTCTTCTATACAAGGCATGCAAGGGGAAGACGACTATGTTAGAATCTGAAGGTTTACAAACAAGGCCTTTGCAAAAGATCCAAACGCCAGGAGATAATAAACTAACTCCAGTTTTTATAGATCTTGCTCAAAGACAGAGAAACCCAACTCCTCACCGATAATAAGCGAGATCCCAGTGGCCAAAGAACTAGTCCGCTCCGGTCCAACAAAATATGTCAACTCCATTCTAAGAAGCGTGTGCGTATCCTCGCATCATAAATTTTATAGCATTCTGATCATATTTTCAACATGTTTCTTACCCATCTCTCTTTTAGAAAATAAGGTTAAACGATACAAGACTTCATCCATTGGGATCGTATTCGAGGAAAATATCTTATGGAATTCTCTGTGCTCCAATGCTGATGTAAGTACTGTTGTATATCACTATATTTTTACATCGGCATGTATTTTGTTAATCGGGTGAATCTAACCTTTATCTGATCTAAAATTAGTTGTAGCAAAATGTTAAAGGCGCCAATGTTGATTTTTGTAAGGAAAACTATGCAGTAGTTTTGCATCTTGAAATGCATGAATGTACTATCTCATATCACGCACATTACTGAATTGTAGTGCTTCTCTGGTTTGCCCATTCATTCATTGTGTCAATGTTGCTTTCGTATTACCTTACCTGGCTAATGATAGCTGTGTCATATTGTGTTAATTTGGTGTAGGCTAGTTGCCCAAACGTTCGTTTTGTCAATGCTACTTTCCTATTATCTGACTTGGCCAATGATAGCAATGCTAGTGTGTTAATTTTGTGCAGGCTGCTGAAGATAAAAAGACAAACTCTGAAAACAGCAAGGCAACCCCAATGTTTCTTTCCAGTAAATCTAGGCCAGGTAATATGGCAATAACTCATGATTAATCTATTTGGTTCCCGTCTTAATTTATGTTATGACGCAGTGGTCGAGGCGCTCTCCACTATCAATAATACAAGCCTGCCAAAATCGCCATCTGAATCTGTTCAGTATCCTCTGTCTCGAATGCAATGGAATAAATGTATGTTTGTGAACCAGTTAATGGCTAAAGGAATGATGGAAATGGTGGAGGAATCAGAGGTGCAGAGTCGTGCAACACAACAACTGATCAATGTTTTCAGAGACAGTGTAGCAAAGCAGCAAGAACTTGCCCACATGCTTATGGGCGTCATCCGTGCTGAGGTTGCAGATTGTGACGTTATAGATCGTTAGGTTCTGTTCATTTATTTGCACTGGCATCAATCTTTGAGTGCCCAGTGGATGTAATTTCCTGTAATATATGCTGGATGTGCAACGTTATTCCCTGTATGCCGTACCTTTGCTTGATCGGTTTTGGTCATGTGCATAGTTGCTCGTCGTAATGGGCTCAAATTATCTAATTTGGCCTAAAGACATGTACGAACTTTAGTGGGCCCATTAAGTTAATGAGCCGTTACTAGGCCGAAAGTTAATCGACCCTCTTACCTCTCGGGCCGTTAACAGGCCGACATCGAAGCGGGCAACAGGTGGCCCCAATTTATTTCACGCGCCGTTAACAGGCCGTTACTAAGTTTGGGCTACATATGGCCCAACTATACTGTAGGCCTTTAGCAGGCCGAAAGAGACAAAGGCTTGTCTTTGGACCATGAAGAGCATGGGCCGCTACGAGGCCGAAAGTCAGGTCGTATTGTAAACGGCCCAACTGTGTTATGGGCCTTTAGCAGGCCGAAAGAGAAATCGGGCTGGTATTGGACCATGAAGGGCATGGGTCGTTAAAAGGCCAAAACTAATGTCCGACTACAAATGGCCCAACTCATTTATGGTCCGTCAACAGGCTGAAAGTGACACCGGGCCAGAAATTGGCCCAACACTTAAATGGACCGCTAAAAGGGCGAAACTCAGGTCCGACTACAAATGGCCCATCAGAAGATCGTCTTCAGGCTGCTGTGCGAGCTGCTCGCTACCAGCAAGCTTTGTGCCGCTACCATAGCCGCAAAGTTCATGCCAGAAGCTTCGAGGAAGGCGACCTTGTTCTTCGGCGCGTTCAATCCGCCAAGAATTCCAACAAGTTGACGCCGAAGTGGGAAGGCCCTTATCGGGTGAAACGAAATCACAAGGCCCAAGGCCGTCCGCCTTTGAGACCAAGATGGCCTTCCGGTGAGCAATTCTGGAATATAGAGCATCTTCGCAAGTTTTACCCATGAGGCGGTTGGAACCTGCTCAAGAACCACCCTTTTGTACAAGTCTTGCCGCTGTTGCATATAATCCTTTGTACAAAGCCGTGCGCAGACCCCGTGCATCAGTAAAGCCTATGTGTTGCGCACATTTTGTCAATACATGCTCTCATAATCATATATGCATGTGTTTACTAACATTTTGTGCAGCACCCGCACCCGGTAAGCGATGACGAGTCACTAGGCTCCATAACTTTATTTTCTCTTCTTTCTTCTCAAACAAGAAGAAGGTTCATCCACCCACAAGTTAACCGGGGGGAAAGGGGAAGATAATGATGTGGGCCGCCAAGCATCGCTCGAGGAACTGTCACCTTGCCGGGAAATGGACAACAGAAAAGCTAAGTTGCCAAAGTTTGAGCATTCGATTTTTAAATTTTAAAAGTTATCTTCCTCGAACGACCACGCTTTGTATGGAAAACCCGTGCGCAGAGGAACCAAATCGTGACTGGTCGCGCCCTTACTTTGTTTCGAGTCCGCTCAACAACTTAAGTGAGCTGCGGCTAGTCCGCGACAAGGTTTCTTGTCGGTAGCGACTTCGCCAAAGAAGCTGCTGAAGTTCACTTTTCGGCCATGCAAGGGTGCCTGCACCGGCAAGTTTCCCTGAAAAGCGTAGGGCAGTAACATACAAAGCCAAGAATCGAGTAAAGGAAATAACATTGCATTCGATTGCCTAAGATAGTGTATATTACACAATAACTTGTCGCAGACCTAATAGACTTTTTTCCTAAACATGATCTACAGCGACAAGAGAAAGATAGACTTGGCGGCCTAGTCCACGCGGTCGCCCTCGAGCCTCTTGACTCCGCTCACCCTGTCCACGATGGGTGTGATAAGGGCCTTGAGCGCTTCAACATCGGCGGATGGAGGCAGGGACTTGAGGACTTTGGTGAAGTCGACGCCTGGGTTGCGGAAGGCCACTTTCATCAACACTTTCTGGAGAGCCTCGGCGCAGACTTGGCGTGATTCCTCCGCCAGTTGCTTTGGAACCTCTTCCCGGAGCCGCTGAATACCCGCCAACACGCCTTTGAAGAATAGGCTGAGCTTGACGCTGGGTTGGAGGTTCTCGTCAGTGGAGTATCCAAGATCTGTCATCCCCAACTCCATCAGCTCATTATGGATGCGTGGCCGGTGTCCACAAGACCTTACATCCAAAGTGCATTATGCTGTCTCAAGATTATTACGGGCGGTCACAAAGATTCGACAATGAGCTCCTCGGTGGCCTTGATCTTCTCCAACAGGCCCGCTTCCCGCTCTTTGGCGCCGTCCAACGTCTCCGTCAAGGTAGTCAGCTTCAGCTCCAAATCCGCCTTGACGTCCTTGGCGGCATCGATCTCCTTGATCTTTTCAGCAAAACGACCCTGCAGCTCGCCGAGGGTGTAAGCGTCTTTCTCACGCTCGCGCTTCAACCCGGCGACCTCCTCGGCACTCTTCTGGAGGGTGGCCTCCAGCTGAGCCACCCTCGTCTCCAATTCCCTCTTGGCGGCCTCGGCAGCCGCAGCGGCATCCTTTGCCTCCTGAAGTGGCCCGCCAATCGTTTGCTCGCGCGTGGCGAGATCTTCCTCATAGCTGTCGAGGTTGATCTTCCGCTGCGCCAGTTCACCTTCTTGCGCGGAGAGCTTCTCGCCGGCAAGCCTCTACTGTTCCTCGACCTCGGCCTTCTCCAAGATGAAGGCCGCGGCGCCTCGACAAGCTGCTCCCGCGCTCGCTATGTCCCGGAGAGTATCCTTGTTGTACGCCGGGAGCTCTTCTGCGCTTCTCCATGTCGGCTCCGCCCTCGCGACAAGAGCTTCCGCGACTCAGCTTAGCTTGTCGAGCGCGGTAGAGCGACAGCTTCTTCAGCATTGCTCCTCGGACTCGCCACTGCTGCTGCTTGGCGCGTCAACCAGCGACAGCCCAGCAGAGGCGAGCAGTTCTGCGTCGAAGGTCTCCCCTTCGCCCGGTGCCCTGGAGCTTGACGCCCACGGAAGCTTGATGAAGACACCTTCGCCGGCCTTCAGATAGGCGCCGGGCTGGGGCTCTTCAGAGTCTGGCGCGGCATCGGTGGCGGGGATCGGCGGTCGGCGCTGGTGCTCCTGCGGCCTCGGGGCCGTCAGGCACGATCACTGACCCCTCCGACCTCTGCGCCGGCAGCCTTGGCGGCCTCATCGCCAAAGATGTCGGGGAAGCTGATCGTGACCCACGAACATCTATGGGACCGGGTCCCTTGTGGTTCGGAGGGGGGGGGAGAATGCACGAAGAGCAGATCGAGGCGATGCACACGAGCAGATTTACCCAGCTTCGGAGCTCTCCGGAGAGATAACACTCCTACTGCTGCTTGTCTGATTATTTGTGTTCTTGCTAGGGAGCAATGGGAGCTACAAAACCTAGCTCGAGAGTGTAGTCTCGAATGTGTCGAATGAACTCCACCGGAGCCGAACCCTTTCTACGTTGCCCTTGGGCCTCTTTTTATAGGCACAAGGGGTCACCACAGATGGCAAGTAGACAAGGATAAAATAGGAAAAACAGAGGTTGGTACACCGCTTTGTACAATGTACAGTGATCTATACCTAACTCTGACGGCAAGGGACAAAAGCCATAAATGTCCGCCCCTGTCGCCTGAACAGTGCAACAGGGACCGTCAAGTGCACCTCTGCTCGCCACGATGGTAGCTTGTCAGCGCCACTTATCGCCGCTCCCCGCTGGTACAGCCCATTGACACGCTGCGTTCGGGAAAGCCCCATGGCGACACGTTGGCGGATGAGCTGGAGCTGAGATGAAGAGAGGTCACTTGTCGCGGCGAGCGCCTTGCTGCGGCAAGGTTCTTGTCGCGCTCGGGAGCTTGTCGCTCACCAAGCCTTCCCGGCAAGCTCCTCTTGCCGGGGTCTTGTTTCCTTTGTGCCCTGAGTGGCCTTCCCGGCAAGCTCCTCTTGTCGGGGCCTTGATTACTTTGTTCTTGAGTGACTCCAAAGGAGCCGCTAAGGATCTTAAGCGGTCACTGTGCCAGCCGCTGCTGGTGTCATGATCGTCTGTGCACGAGTTCGGGATACTAGGGTACCCCTACTCTAGTACACCGACACTTGGCTTGTCTTCGGGGTTGTGCATGATTTAAGTATTTTGTGTGGTGAAGATAGAGCATAGCCAGACTATATGATTTTGTAGGGATAATTTTCTTTGGCCATGTTATTTTGAGAAGACATAATTGCTTAGTTAGTATGCTTGAAGTATTATTATTTTTATGTCAATATTAAACTTTTATCTTGAATATTTCGGATCTGAATATTCATACCACAAATAGGAGAATTATATTGAAAATTATGCCAAGTAGCATTCCACATAAAAAATTCTGTTTTTATCATTTACCTACTCGAGGACGAGCAGGAATTAAGCTTGGGGATGCTTGATACGTCTCCAACGTATCTATAATTTTCGATTGTTCCATGCTATATTGTATTCTGTTTTAGATGATTAATGGGCTTTATTATACACTTTTATATTATTTTTGGGACTAACCTATTAATCGGAGGCCCAGCCCATATCGTTGTTTTTGCCTATTTCAGTGTTTCAAAGGAAAAGAATATCAAACGGAGTCCAAACGGAATGAAACCTCCGGGAACGTGATTTTTGGAATAAACGTGATCCAGAGAACTTGGAGTGAATGTCAAGCAACCGACGAGGAAGCCACGAGGTAGAGGGGCGCGCCCTCCACCCTTATGGGCCCCTCGTTGCTCCACTGACGTACTTCTTCCTCCTATATATACCCATATACCCTGGAAACATCATATACGGAGCAAAAACCCTATTTCCACCGCCGCAACCTTCTGTACCCGTGAGATCCCATCTTGGAGCCTTTTCCGGTGCTCCGCCGGAGGGGGAACTGATCACGGAGGGCTTCTACATCAACACCATAGCCTCTCCGATGATGTGTGAGTAGTTTACTTCAGACCTTCGGGTCCATAGTTATAGCTAGATGGCTTCTTCTCTCTCTTTGGATCTCAATACCATGTTCTCCTCTATCTTCTTGGAGATCTATTCGATGTAATCTTCTTTTGCGGTGTGTTTGTTGAGATCTGATGAATTGTGGGTTTATGATCAAGATTATCTATGAACAATATTTGAATCTCCTCTGAATTCTTTTATGTATGATTGGTTATCTTTGCAAGTCTCTTCGAATTATCAGTTTGGTTTGCCCTACTAGATTGATCTTTCTTGCAATAGGAGAAGTGCTTAGCTTTGGGTTCAATCTTGCGGTGTCCTTTCCCAAAGGATGTTAGGGCAGCAAGGCACGTATTGTATTGTTGCCATCGAGGATAAAAAGATGGGGTTTATATCATATTGCATGATTTTTACCCCTCTACATCATGTCATCTTTCTTAATGTGTTACTCTGTTCTTCATGAACTTAATACTCTAGATGCAGGCAGGAGTCGGTCGATGTGTGGAGTAATATAGTAGATGCAGAATCGTTTCGGTCTACTTGTCACGGACGTGATGCTATATACATGATCATACCTAGATACCCTCATAACTATGCTCAATTATATCAATTGCTTGACAGTAATTCATTTACCCACCGTAATACTTATGCTATATTGAGAGAAGCCACTAGTGAAACCTATGGCCCCCGGGTCTATCTTCCATCATATTAATCTTCCAACACTTAGTTATTTTTATTGCCTTTTATTTTACTTTGCATCTTTATCATAAAAATACCAAAAATATTATCTTATCATATCTATCAGATCTCACTCTCGTAAGTGACCGTGAAAGGATTGACAACCCCTTTATCGCGTTGGTTGCGAGGTTCTTGTTTGTTTGTGTAGGTGCGTGGGACTCGTGCGTGGTCTCCTACTGGATTGATACCTTGGTTCTCAAAAACTGAGGGAAATACTTACGCTACTTTACTGCACCACCCTTTCATCTTCAAGGGAAAACCAACGCGGTGCTCAAGAAGTAGCATATTCCTCCGGGGGTTACGGTTTCAATAATATTAGTTTCAACATTTATAGGATTACCTGAGATATAATGTTTAATTCTTTGACCGTTCACCACCCTCGGATTTGTTCCTTCGAAGTTGTTGATTTTTATGGCACCGGAACGATAGACCTCCTCGGTAACATAAGGGCCTTCCCATTTAGAGAGAAGTTTTCCTGCAAAAAATCTTAAACGAGAGTTGAATAGCAACACATAGTCACCTACATTAAACTCACGCTTTTGTATCCTTTTGTCATGCCATCTTTTAACTTTTTCTTTAAAGAACTTGGCATTCTTATAAGCTTGGGTTCTCCATTCATCAAGTGAGCTAATATCAAATAACCTCTTCTCACCGGCAAGTTTGAAATAATAATTGAGCTCTTTAATAGCCCAATATGCCTTATGTTCTAGTTCAAGAGGTAAATAACATGCTTTTCCATAAACCATTTTATATGGAGACATACCCATATGATTTTTATATGCGTTCTATAGGCCCATAATGCATCATCAAGTTTCTTGGACCAATTCTTTCTAGACCTATTATCAGTCTTTTGCAAAATTAAATTTGAGCTCTCTATTACTCAACTCTACTTGACCGCTAGACTGCAGGTGATAAGGAGATGCAATTCTATGATTAACATCATACTTAGCAAGCATTTTACGAAAAGCACGATGAATAAAATGTGAACCACCATCAGTCATAAAATATCTAGGGACACCAAACCTCAGAAAAATAACTTCTTTAAGCATCTTAAGAGGAGTTATGATCAGCACTACTAGTTGGAATAGCTTCTACCCACTTAGTAACATAATCAACAGCAACTAGAATATGTGTATATCCATTAGAGGAAGGGAAAGGTCCCATATAATCAAAGCCCCAAACGTCAAATGGTTCAATAACAAGAGAATAGTTCATAGGCATTTCTTGACGTCTACTAATATTACCTATTCTTTGACATTCATCACAAGATAAGACAAACTTACGAGCATCCTTGAAGAGAGTAGGCCAATAAAAACCAGATTGCAATACCTTATGTGCAGTTCTATCTCCAGCGTGGTGCCCTCCATAAGCCTCGGAGTGACACTTGCGTAGGATCCGTTCCTGTTCATGCTCAGTACACAACGCCTAATAACACCATCTACTTCTTCTTTATAAAGGTGTGGGTCATCCAATAAGTAATGTATTAAATCATAGAAAAACTTTTTCTTTTGCTGGTATGTGAAACTAGGTGGTATAAATTTAGCAGCAATATAATTAGCATAATCAGCATACCATGGAGCAGTACGAGAAGCATTAATGACATTTGATTGTTCATCAGGAAATCTATCATCAATAGGTAGTGGGTCATCAAGTACATTCTATAACCTAGACAAGTTGTCTGCGACGGGGTTCTCAGCTCCCTTTCTATCAATAATATGTAAATCAAATTCTTGTAGCAAGAGAACCCACCTAATAAGTCTAGGCTTAGCATCTTTCTTTTCCATAAGATATTTAATAGCAGCATGATCAGTGTGAATAGTTACTTTAGAATCAACAATATAAGGTCTAAACTTATCACAAGCAAATACAACTGCTAAGAATTCCTTTTCAGTAGTGGCATAATTTCTTTGGGCAGTGTCTAGAGTTTTACTAGCATATTGAATAACATTTAATTTCTTATCAACTCTTTGCCCTAGAACATCATCTACAGCATAATCGCTAGCATCACACATAATTTCAAAAGGTAAATTCCAATCAGGTGGTTGAACAATAGGTGCAGAAACTAAAGCTTTCTTAAGTATTTCAAATGCTTCTACACAATCATCATCAAAGACAAATGGTATATCTTTTTGTAATAGATTAGTCAGAGGCCGAAAATTTTTTGAGAAGCCCTTAATGAACCTCCTATAAAAACCGGCATGAGCAAGGAAAATTCTTATACCTTTGATGTCCATAGGACATGGCATCTTTTCAATAGCATCAACTTTAGCTTTATCAACTTCAATACCTCTCTCAGAAATTTTATGTCCCAAAACAATGCCTTCATTAACCATAAAGTGGCACTTTTCCCGATTCAAAACAAGACTAGTATCTTCGCATCTCTGCAAAACTTGATCAAGGTTGCTCAAACAATCATCAAAGGAGGATCCGTAAACGGAGAAATCATCCATGAATACCTCACAAATCTTTTCACAAAAGTCAGAGAATATAGCCATCCTGCATCTTTGAAAGGTAGCAGGTGCATTACATAAACCGAAAGGCATACGTCTATAAGCAAAAGTGCCGAAAGGGCAAGTAAAAGTAGTCTTTGATTGATCGTCCGCGGACACAGGTATTTGAGAGAAACCAGAATAACCATCTAGAAAGCAAAAATGTGTATGTTTGGATAGTCTTTCTAGCATTTGATCAATAAAAGGTAAAGGGTAATGATCTTTCTGAGTAGCTTTATTTAACTTACGGAAACCAATTACCATCCTATAACTTGTAACAATTCTTTGCGAAATCAATTCATCTTTATCATTAGGAACTACAGTAATACCTCCCTTCTTAGGAACGCAATGGACAGGACTTACCCACTCACTATCAGCAACTGGATAAATTATACCTGCCTCAAGGAGCTTTAGTATTTCTTTCCTTACCACTTCTTTCATCTTAGGATTTAAACGTCGTTGATGGTCTCTAACTGGTTTGGCACCTTCTTCCAATTTTATTTTGTGTTGACACAGAGTGGGACTAATGCCCTTAAAATCATCCAGAGTATATCCAATAGCAGCACGGTGCTTCTTCAGAGTTTTCAATAATCTTTCCTCTTCCTGCTCTGAAAGGTTAGCACTAATAATAATAGGATATATTTTCTTTTCATCAAGATAAGCATATTTAAGATTATCAGGTAATGGTTTAAGCTCAAACACGGGATCACCCTTGGGTGGAGGAGGATCCCCTAGGATTTCAACTGGCAAATTTTGTTTCAGAATAGGTCCCTGTTTAAAGAATATTTCATCTATTTCCCTTCTTTCATTCATAAACATATCATTTTCATGGTCTAGCAAATATTGTTCTAAAGGGTCACTAGGAGGTACGGCAATAGAAGCAAGACCAATAATTTCATCTTTACTAGGCAATCCTTTATCATGGGGTTGTCTATTAAATTTAGCAAAATTAAACTCATGAGACATATCATCCAAACCAATAGTAACAACATCCTTCTCACAATCAATCCTAGCATTAACAGTGTTCAAGAAGGGTCTACCAAATATGATGGGACAAAAGCTATCTTGTGGGGAACCAAGAACAAGAAAATCAGCTGGATATTTAACTTTCCCACACAAGACTTCAACATCTCTAACAATCCCCATTGGTGAAATAGTATCTCTATTGGAAAGCTTAATTGTAACATCAATACTAACTCAGCGGGTGCAATATCATGCATAATTTCTTGATATAGGGAATAAGGTATTGCACTAGCACTAGCACCCATATCAAATAAGCCATGATAACAATGATCTCCAATTTTAACAGAAATAACAGGCATGCCTACAACAGGCCTATGTATCTTAGCATCTGGTCTAGCAATATTAGCAGCTTCCTCACAGAAGTAAATAACATGTCCATCAGTATTATCAACCAAGAGATCTTTAACCATAGCAATACTAGGTTCAACTTTAATTTTCTCAGGTGGTGTATATGTTTTAGTACTACTCTTACGAACCACAGTTGAAGCTTTAGCATGATCCTTTATCCTAACAGGGAAAGGAGGTTTCTCAACATAAGTAGTAGGAACAATAGGATCTTTATAAGTGATAGTCTTTTCTTCAACTTTAATAGGTTCAACTACTTTTACTTCTATGGGAGGATGATATTTAAACCACTTCTCCTTAGGGAGATCAACATAAGCAGCAAAAGATTCACAAAAATAAGCTACTATCTCAGAGTCAAGTCCAAATTTAGTGCTAAATTTACGGAAAACATCTGTATCCATAAAAGATTTAACACAATCAAACTTAGGTGTTATACCTGACTCCTTACATTCGTCGAGATCCCAATATTCGGAGTTGCATTTAGTTCTTTCCAATAAATCCCATTTGAATTCAATAGTCTTCATCATAAAAGAGCCAGTACAAGAAGTATCGAGCAAGGTGCGATTGTTGTCAGAAAGCCGAGCATAAATTTTTTGAATAATCATTTCTCTTGAGAGCTCATGATTGGGGCATGAATATAACATTGACTTAAGCCTCCCCCAAGCTTGAGCGATGCTTTCTCCTTCGCAAGGCCAAAAATTATATATATAATTACGATCACGATGAACAAGATGCATAGGATAAAACTTCTTATGGAATTCTAATTTCAACCGTTTGTAGTCCCATGATCCCATATCATCACATAGCCTATACCATGTCAATGCATCTTCCTTCAAAGATAAAGGGAAGACCATCTTCTTGATAACATCATCGGGCATACCTGCAAGCTTAAATAATCCACAAAATTCATCCACATAGATTAAGTGCTCATAAGGATGTAATGTTCCATCTCCTGCAAAGGGATTAGCTAGCAGTTTTTCTATCATACCCGAAGGAATTTCAAAGTAAGCATTTTCATTTTCAGTAGGTTTAGTAGGTTGAGGAGCAACTTTTTGCTCTACTAGTCGGGGTGAAGATACCCCAAACAAGCCCCTCAAAGGATTAGTTTCCATAGTAATAAGTGACAGTAAATTTCAGCACACTATATAAATCTTTCCTTACCAAATTCCACCTACCAAAGGCGCTTAATTCAAGAACGGCGCTTAAAAAGAGTCTTGATGACCCACAAGTATAGGGGATCTATCGTAGTCCTTTAGATAAGTAAGAGTGTCGAACCCAACGAGGAGCGTATGAAATGATAAGCGGTTTTCAGCAAGGTATTCTCTGCAAGCACTGAAATTATATGTAACAGATAGTTTTGTGATAAGATAATTTGTAACGGGTAACAAGTAAATAAAGTAATTAAGGTGCAGCAAGGTGACCCAATACTTTTTGTAGCAAAGGACAAGCCTGGACAAACTCTTATATAAAGTAAAACGTTCCCGAGGACACATGAGAATTATCGTCAAGCTAGTTTTCATCACGTTCATATGATTCGCGTTCGGTACTCTGATAATTTGATATGTGGGTGGACCGGTGCTTGGGTGCTGTCCTTACTTGGACAAACATCCCACTTATGATTAACCCCTATTGCAAGCATCTGCAGCTACAAAAGAAGTATTAAGGTAAACCTAACCATAGCATGAAACAAGTGGATCCAAATCAGCCCCTTACGAAGCAACGCATAAACTAGGGTTTAAGCTTCTGCCACTCTAGCAACCCATCATCTACTTATTACTTCCCAATGCCTTCCTCTAGGCCCAAACAATGGTGAAGTGTCATGTAGTCGACGTTCACATCACACCACTAGAGGAGAGACAACATACATCTCATCAAAATATCGAGCGAATACCAAATTCACATGACTACTAATAGCAAGACCTCTCCCATGTCCTCAGAAACAAACGTAACTACTCACAAAGCATATTCATGTTCATAATCAGAGGGGTATTAATATGCATAATGGATCTGAACATATGATCTTCCACCAAATAAACCAACTAGCATCAACTACAAGGAGTAATCAACACTACTAGCAACTCCATGTACCAATCTCTGACTTAGAGACGAGAATTGGATACAAGAGATGAACTAGGGTTTGAGAGGAGATGGTGCTGGTGAAGATGTAGATGGATATTGACCCCCTCTCGATGAGAGGATCGTTGGTGATGATGATGGCAATGATTTCCCCCTCCCGGAGGGAAGTGTCCCCGACAGAACAGCTCCGCCAGAACCCTAGATTGGTTCCGCCTACTGGTAAGTGAGTCTCGTCCCAAAGCTTGCTTATAATTTTTCTCTGACGAAAGACTTCATATAGCAGAAGATGCCGGAGGGTAGCAGGGGGGCCACGAGATAGGGGCGCGCCTAGGGGTAGGCGCGCCCCCACCCTCGTGGCCAGGGTGTGGGCCCCCTCTGGTATTTTCTTCACTCAGTATTTTTTATTATTTCCAAAAATAACTTCCGTGGAGTTTCAGGACTTTTGGAGTTGTGCAGAATAGGTCTCTAATATTTGCTCCTTTTCCAGCCAAAAATTACAGCTCCCTGCATTCTCCCTCTTCATGTAAACCTTGTAAAATAAGAGAGAATAGCCATAAGTATTGTAACATAACGTGTAATAACAGCCCATAATGGAATGAATATCCATATAAAAGCATGATGCAAAATGGACGTATCACTTGCCAACATAGGGAAGGCCGAACAGGAGCCCATCGTTTCGGCTACTAATGAAATATTCAATGCAGGAGAAAATCAAGACTGGAGGAAACCCATCAATGATTATTTGTGTGATCCTAGTAGAAGGGTGGACAGGGTTGTTCGTCGTATGGCTTTCAAATACACAATGAGAGATGATGGTCTCTATCGCCAAACGGTTGATGATGTTCTTTCAAAGTGCTTGGACGAGGACCAAGCGAGAATTGCTATGGGAGAGGTCCATGAAGGTATTTGTGGCACTCATCAGTCGGCTCCCAAGATGAAATGGTTACTACGACGTGCTGGGTTTTATTGGCCGACTATGATTAATGATTGCTTCAGATATTATAAAGGGTGTGAAGCTTGTCAAAAATTTGGTGATATTGGTTGGCTATTTCGCCGCTATGTTACACCCCATTATCAAACCGTGGCCTTCGGAGGATGGGGTTTAGACTTTATTGGGCAAATTCATCCGTCTTCCTCAAAGGGGCATCGGTTCGTATTGGTAGCAACCGATTATTTCACTAAATGGTCTGAAGCAGTACCTCTCAAGAACATGACACATACGGAGGTAATTAAATTCATAACTGAGCACATTATTCATAGATTCGGCATTCCTCAAACATTGACTATAGATCAAGGCTCATCTTTCATGTCACACCAAGTCAGAGAATTTGCCGAATCTTATAACATAAAGTTGCTCAATTCCTCTCCATATTATGCCCAAGCCAATGGACAAGCTGAGTCTAGCAATAAAGTTTTAATCAAACTCATCAAGAAGAAGATTAAGGATAATCCAAGGAGATGGCATGAGTTGTTGTCCGATGCTTTGTGGGCACATAGAATCTCAAGGCATGGTGCTACGAAGGTGACTCCATATGAGCTAGTACACGGTCAGGAGGCTGTTTTACCGGTGGAAGTAAATTTGAATGCTTTGGGAATAGCCAAACAAAATGATTTGTCGGCAGTAGACTTTTATAACTTGATGATGGATAATATTGATGAGGTTGCCGATAAACGTTTGGCTGCTTTGAAGGCCATAGAGAGGGACAAGTTGAGGGTAGCAAGAGCTTACAATAAGAAAGTTAAATTGAAGAATTTTCAAGTTGGCGATCTCGTCTGGAAAGTAATTTTGCCGATTGGTTCAAGAGACAAAAATTCGGAAAGTGGTCTCCAAGCTGGGAAGGCCCTTTTAGGATTTCCAGAATAGTTCCCGAAAACTCTTATTTAGTGGAATCCATACAAGGGGCACTATTACCTCGAGCTCTTAATGGAAAGTACTTGAAGAAATACCACCCGAGTGTGTGGCAAGAAACCTAAGTAGGCAATGGCCGATATATGATTATCGCCCTTAGCACAAACATGGTCGATACCTGATTATCGTCCTGAGAAAAATAAATGGCTGATGGAGTGTTGACATCGTCCTTAGAACCAACAGGGTACAAGTTATTTTTCGCCACGCTAGCTTTGCCGAAAAATAGGGGGGCATGTGTTGACGCTCAAAAGTGGCATGATAATAAAGCAGCATGCCGGGGCGAAAACCTTGCCGGGGTAAAATCTTGCCGGTGTGAAAGCTTGCCGGTGTGAAGGCTTGCCCGCGTGGAAAGCTTGCCGGCACAGAAATATCGCTGGGGTAAAATCTTACCGGTGTGAAAGCTCGCCGGTGTGAAGGCTTGCCGGCGTGGAAAGCTTGCCGGCACAGAAAGATCGCCGGTGTGGAAGCTTGCCTGTGTGAAATCTTGCCAGATGAGAAACCTTGTCAGGGAGGAACCCTTGCCGGGGTGAAAGCTTGCCGGGTATAAACATTGCCAGTGTGGAAAGCTTACTCGGATGGAAAGCTTGCCGGGTGGAGGTTGTGATAGTCAATCGGACGAGAAGTTGAAGATGGGCTCAAAAGGTTATTCAGATGATATCAGATGGATAAATGTTCTACACGGAAGTTGTGCGTCTTGTCGAAACGATCGATTTTGATATAAGGAACGTCCCAATCCGAGGTCGTATGCAAAAGTTAGAGCCCACACAGCGAGACCCTCCAGCGAGCAAAATATGACGCCCGGAACCAGACACATATGTGGGTATGTCTAATGAGAAGTGTGAATAATTTGCTGTTTTGCGCGAGCGATTTGACCCTCGAGATGACCTCTGATGAAAAAACGTTCAACACGAAAGATGTTCGTCTCATCGAAACGGTCAAGATTACTTTTGGACTCGTTCCCATCCAAGGTCGTTTGCCATCACAAACAAGACCCGCAAGGTACAGACAGTTTAAACCGAACAGTTTTGAAAAGTTCGGATAAAATCAGTCCGAATTTGACTAGGGTTTTGGACGTGAATAGATGTAATTTTCTCTTAAGGAAAGCTAGATGAATCCTTTTTTTGTCCGGGAAGTCCAGCCGCCTCTTATATATATTGGGGGTGACGGCCGATTGAAACAACACACAATCGAACAAATCAATATACTACTTTTCCAGTTTACGATTTATCTCCCCACCGTTTTCTCTCTCGTTCTTCGCTGTTCTTTGTGAGAGCTGCGAATTCCGAGGCTCTAGGGGCGAGCGAATCGACCTAGGCAGCCCATAGCCGCCGCAATCCCTGACGGGGTCCCTCCCAGGTGCACGGGGTTTCGGGTCTGCAAAAGCGCCCACCGACTGTCCTGTGTATCGCGCTGTCGGTTGGGTCTCCTGTGACGTGAGCTGCGGTGCATCACCCCCGGCGTCGAGGGTACACGTGACGTGTTCGTGTGTCAACAGTAGTACTACCACGTCCATCTGGATTTAGTATTTGACTAGCAATATATAGTAATGCATGTCACAAAAAATGTACTACTTCCTCTATAAATAAATACATGGTGCATTGTTTTATTCCTATCGGCGAGAGAACTTAATGTCTTTTTGCTAATTAATAGGATTACATGCAATGAACTAACCACCGCATGTCATGTTTGGTAGTCTCAAGTCATTAAAAGCATGCACGGCCCACATCTCTCATTGGTTGATATGTCACGGAATAAGAAATGAGGAGGGAGTTAATGTACCCTGCCTAAGTATTTTGGGATTACACAACATTTTTGGTTACATGCATTAACATTTTATTAGTTAACTCAATGGTCAAAACTTGGCGCAAAATGCAAAGGGGACTGTCGGTGTCAAAACCGGCGGATCTCGGGTAGGGGGTCCCGAACTGTGCGTCTAGGCGGATGGTAACAGGAGACAAGGGACACGATGTTTTTACCTGTGTTCGGGCACTCTCGATGGAGGTAATACCCTACTCCTGCTTGATTAATATTAATGATATGGGTAGTAAAAGAGTAGATCTACCACGAGATCAAGGAGGCTAAACCCTAGAAGCTAGCCTATGGTATGATTGTTGTTCTGTCCTACGGACTAAAACCCTCCGGTTTATATAGACACCGGATAGGTTAGGGTTACACAGTCGGTTACAATGGTAGGAGATCTACATATCCGTATCGCCAAGCTTGCCTTCCACGCCAAGGAAAGTCCCATCCGGACACGGGACGAAGTCTTCAATCTTGTATCTTCATAGACTTGGAGTCCGGCCGTGATGATAGTTCGGATATTCGGACACCCCCTAGTCCAGGACTCCCTCAGTAGCCCCTGAACCAGGCTTCAATGACGACGAGTCCGGTGCGCATATTGTCTTCGGCATTGCAAGGCGGGTTCCTCCTCCGAATACTTCATAGAAGGTTTTGAACACGGGATAGTGTCCGCTCTGCAAAACAAGTTCCACATACCATCGTAGAGAGAATAACTTTTGCACAGAATCTGGCGACGTATTCCGGGCGTGACATCACACCACGGCCAGGCCTTTATATGAATCGCTTTTACCGCTCCACCTTAGCATGTTTAGCGAGGCGGTTTCCTTGGCACGCCTTATCAAAGCATAGATCATGCCCCTTATTCCGGGATTCTCATCAATACGGACGTGGGTAACCCATCCGCGCCATTGATTACAGCCGCTTGGGAGATAAGCGAGTTTTACCAGGCTGGTGGGGACGCATAGCTTCGTCATTCCATATAAGGGATAAGGATCCACCTTTTCACCTACACCTTCTTCCTCCTTTGCTCATCCATTTCACAAGACTCGAGCTCCAGCCGCCTAAGTCCGCGACATCCCACCTCGGCCTTTCTCCAACCATGTCGAGGCGGGAGGCAGGTGGATGGCCTCCTCCGTCACGGAGGGGCACATCACAAGACTGCGGGAGGCCAGATACTTGTCCGGCGACATCGCGCACAGGCTGCCCAACGCGGGGTAGCTCATTACAACCCCTAGGCCCCATGAGAGGGTGGTGTTTCTCCCCCACTTCCTCCGCGGACTAGGTTTTCCACTTCACCCATTTGTCCGGGGGCTCATGTTCTACTACGGCCTGGACTTCCACGACTGCCCCAATTTCATCCTCAACATCTCGGCGTTCATCGTCAGGTGTGAGGCCTTCCTCTGCATCCAGCCCCACTTCGCTTATGGTGAAGATCTTCAATGGCAGTCAAGGTAGTGGGCGGCCGCCAAGCGGAGTGCGGAGGCGCCATGGTTGGCAAGATGGCCAAAGTCCTATGGCTCGAGGGCGCTTTTGTGGAGACAATAAAGGGGTGGCAATCGGGGTGGTTCTACATCACCGAGCCGCGCGACCCCAAATGGGTGGCGGCCCCCGAATTCAGATTTGGCTTCCCCACACGGCTCTCGTCATGGAAAGAGACGGGCCTGACGTGGGGGAATTCGGACGAGCTATCCGGACTCCAAACATGCGTCCGAAACACGGTGGACAAGAATCTCGTGCTTGTCGACGTAATCCAGGTGATGCTCATCCGCCGGATTCTCCCATGCCAACAACGGGCCTTTAATTTGTGGGAGTTCGATCCGGCACAACATTGAACCTTGAGCCGGCTCTTCGACACTACGTAAGAAGATGCCTGGAAGGTGTTGTTCAAGGGCGCTGAAGCCCCAGCATCCGCTAACAAAGATTGCGGATACAGCTCACGGCGTCAAGCCGGCGAGGTAAGTTATTTTACCCTTTATGGGACTCTTTTTTCATAGATTGACTCTATGTGGGATCTAAAACTCCCTAATCTTTGATAGGACTGGCTGAAGACGTCCGAACAGATTAACTGTCCAGCTCCTTTGCCGGAAGACTCAGCGGACGCCCGATTGACGGGGCTGCTGGCTCCGGTACCCCATGTGGTGCCGGAGAAGAAGGCCAAGAAGGAGGCCACGGGAACTCGAAGGAACTCCCAACGCCAGTGTGCCGAGAATCAAGCGTAATCTTCTCCACGAGGATGAGGAGGAGGAAAGAAGCTTCTCCCAGCCGGGGAGGAGAGGAAAAGGAAGGCCGCCTAACTCGGGAGGCCGGAGGGTCCAAGAAGGAAGAACCCTTCCTCGGACTTCTCCACCAACATCGACAATGATGAGGAGGATTGGCCAACAAGGGCCAAGCCCTGGCGAGATCGTAAGTGTCCAGGATACCCATGACTTTTTTATTATTGCATAGTGTTCTCTAATGTCGAACTATCATGCAGCCCGCCCAAGAGCGAGCTAGCCGCTTCGACGAGCGGGTCCCTGGGTTCGTCGGAAATGGAGAGTACTTCGCTTCCGACCGCCTCCTCGCCTCACGCTGCGGACGATGTCGAGGTGGTGCCCCAAGGGGGGCCTGGTCAAGAGGAGGTGGCGCAAGAGGCGCCACAAGGCAACCTCCCGGACTCCAGGCGCGTGGGGGGCAAGACCCCCAGGGGCTCCAAGCCCGACCCTTGTCCGGACTCCATGCCGGAACCTTCAGTGTTCCGAGTCCCAAGCGGTCCTTTCGTAAGAAGGGTAAGACGCCGGTGTCCTCCGTCCCAACCGGAGGCACCAGAGAAGCATCGGAGGCGCTTATGGCGCTTCCATCGAGGAGGAGCACCGCCTGTTATGAGTGCGGTGATCCGGGATAGTTCGATCCGCCAAGAGCGGGTCGACCAAGCCTGCACTCAGCCTTTCTAATGTGCTTTGAGGTAAGTTTAGAATATGTAAAAATATTACCGCATAGACAATAGCCCACGATGCTTAGTTCGGTGTTCGGAAAGAAAAGCGGACTAAGGATCTAAAAAGATATACGCAGGAGTCTAACATAAGTATGTCAATATGGGAATGCAGTGCTATTGACCTCTGCCAGACCGGCTGCGGAGGTCAATGCATCAAGCAGAACCTCGGCGTCCGAGAACGAGCTCGGACAAGCCAAGAAGTAGCTCGAGGACAAGGAAGGTAAGTAATACCTTGTTAAAGAAATACCTTATAGAAAAGGTTTTGGTTGCAAAAAATAACAGGAGTAACATGGGTACTGCAGAGGCCACGAACGAGGTGGCGACCCTGAAGGAGGCAGTGTCCATGGCCGAAAACAAAGCCAAGTGAACGCACCGAGCGAGAGAAGGGGGAGGCGCAGGGCGGAGGTGCGGCAAGAGCTCCGTGCTCTCGTGGAAAAACACGAGAGTATGGAGCGTGACTCAAGACCCGAGAGTCTCGAGCTTGCTTCGGCTCTTGAGAGTGCCAAAGCTGCTAAGGCCGAGGCCCAAAAAGCCCTCCAGGAGATTGAGGCGATAAAGAAGATCGCGGCGGGTAAGGCATTCTTTATGCAGAGCAAGCATGTGAAAGTGACTTACCTATTACTTACCCAGATTCGGAGCTCTCTAGGAGCATTCGCAGATCTGCCCGTAGTGTGTCCGATCGCCAGATTCTACCGCTGGCCAAGGAGGGAGCTCAACGGAGAAGGTGTTCTGGTCTCAATATGCTGAGGCCGGACATCCGGTGCCCCTAAGCGACCAGCTGAAGTAGCTGGTCAAGCTCCACAAGGTTGCCGAACAGGCTATGAAGGGCCTCATAGTTCGGTTGTGGCCATTGGAAGCCATGCCTGGGAGCTACTTCGGCTTAGTGCGGCGGCTGGTGGACGCCTGTCCACGAATTGAAGTCATCAAGCGCTCCGTCTGCATTGAAGGTGTCTGTCGGGCCCTTGCCCATGCTAAAGTGCACTGGGGCAAGCTGGATGCGGAGAAGCTTGTGATGGACGGGCCACCGAAGGGCAAGGAGCATCGCACGCCCGAAATGTACTATGAGGGCCTCCTGAAGGGTGCCCACGAATAAGCGGATGAGTGCTCCAAAGATGTAATTTTTGAATAGACTCGCATTTGTTATCATGTACGCTGAAAACTTGTTCATATGCGCTAAGCAATGCTTGTTAATTTAAAATATTACCTTCAGGTACCGCTTTATCAAATTTGAGAGATGGCAAGTCGTTGGCTTCATCCCCCATGCCACGAGTCTTTGGGGTGTTCGGGATAAACTTGAGCACTCTTGTTCCCATTCTTGGGTCCATCTAGGAGGCGCTCAACGCAACAAACAAGGCAACCGGACTTATAATGCTTGAACACTCTCACTTAGCCATAGAATTCTATAATTTTAAATTTCGTGAAGCCCCTAGTATTCGAAGACCGAGTTCGGGCGCTATCCACGCCTTTGGCCGGACAATTCGGTTCCTCGCTCTAAGCGGCATAAGTCTTTAGGGACCAAGAAACCTCTCGAACAGCGACCGGTTCTCGCCTCTATCATGGCGGTCAGTTTTAGCTTTCTCCATCGAGGTGCTCGACCCAGCTCAACTGGGCACGATCGCGATGGTTCTCCCCGGTGCTACCTTAGCCGATATAACGAAACGTAAGGTACCAAAACACGGTAGCCGGCAAACCCAACTATTGACCCAAGACATGATTCGAGCTGATTCATATAATGCTATAAGTTCGGGGTGCCGCACTTGTGAAAGTGTTCGGACTTATCACACCATAATTTTGGGGTACTTAAGCTCCTGGTGTATTGGCCGTACCAAAGTGTACGGGTGCAACATGTCATGAAATGAACATATATATAGATAAAGAAAAGAGTGCAATAATAGGCAAAAGCTATGCATTGTTTATTCAAAAGGTACTGCAATGAAGGCGAGGCGATACAAATAGTGCGATAAGCAAGGAATGGGACTATCTAACATGTCCCCTCCAGGTAAGTCATGGGATGATATGTAAAACAGGTATAATGCTCGTAATAGAGACCACCTGAACACTTGACGTGGCTTTCTGCTTCCCTGGCTGTTGCATCGTGAGTTCGGCGATTCTAGTGCCGGACAGGACTTCTGGAAGACTGAGTCCTAAAAGTGAGAAAAAAGAAAAAAGAAATAGAATGACACAATCGGGAGCCCCTGGTGCGGTCGAGCCGCATTCTTGGCGTGCCGTGGTCGTGCCCCTCCCCATATGCTCATGGTATCTCCAGAGCGTAATTATGTACGCGTAATACTAGCTTCGCAATTTCGCGAGGGCTGGGTTAGCCGGATTGCTACGCTGGCTTGAATCATGCCAGCGGTCTTGTTGTAGGTTACTCCGGCGCGCTTGATGTTGTCCGGACGCTTAGTGGCCGGACTCGAGAATTGCTGTGAGAGGCTGCTTTGTACCTCCGCCGCGAGGGCCGCCGTGTGCTCCTCCGTTCGGAGAGAGCGTTTGGTGTTTCCATTGACCGTTATTACTCCTCGAGGGCCTGGCATCTTGAGCTTGAGGTATGCGTAGTGCGGCACAACATTGAACTTTGCAAATGCGGTTCGTCCGAGCAGTGCATGATAGCCGCTGCCGCAGAACGGACGATATCGAAGATTAACTCTTCGCCGGAAGTTATCCGGGATCCAAAGACCACTTCGAGTGTAATCGAGCCTGCATAACTAGCCTCTAGACCGGTATGACGCCTTTAAAGGTCGTCTTTGTAGGTTTAATCCTTGAGGGTCTATGCCCATTTTATGACCGTATCCCGATAAAGCAGGTTCAGTTGCTACCGCCGTCCATTAGGACTCGTGAGGTGAAATCTGCCGATAATTGGGTCAAGAACCAATGTGGCGAAACCGCCGTGACGGATGCTAGTGGGGTGGTCCTTCGATCGAAGGTGATCGGGCAGGAAGACCATGGGTTGAACTTCGGGCGTGGCTCCATCGCAGATATCGCCCTTTAGCGCACGCTTCCGCTCTCTTTTGGGTATATGGGTTGCGTATATCATGTTCACCGTCCGCACTTGTGTGGGAAAGCCCTTCCGTCCTCTATTGTTCGGGCGTCGGGCTCTTCTTCGCCATCGCTATGCAGCCCTTGTCATTGAGTTCGGCACTTAACTTGCCTGCTTGCTTGAACACCCAACAATCCTGTTGGTGTGATTGGCTGGTTTTTCGGGGTGCCATGTATCCGCACAAGCGATCGAGTATTCGGTCCAAGTTGGACGGCCCCGGTATTTCTTTTGAATGGCTTCTTCCACGACCGGTTTAGAGCCTCTGAATCCGGCATTGACGGCCGTATCTTCAGTATTATCGCCGTTAATGCGGCAGTTGTTCTTGTTGCGACGCGACCTGCCATTGTTGTCCTTGGTATCCGAACTATCAGGGTGTTTGACCAAGTTGTTGCTTCGAGCTAGCCAGCTGTCCTCTCCCGCACAAAAACGGGTCATTAGGGTTGTGAGTGTTGGAAATATGCCCTAGAGGCAATAATAAATTAGTTATTATTATATTTCCTTGTTCATGATAATCGTTTATTATCCATGCTATAATTGTATTGATAGGAAACTCAGATACATGTGTGGGTACATAGACAAAACCATGTCCCTAGTAAGCCTCTAGTAGACTAGCTCATTGATCAATAGATGGTTACAGTTTCCTGACCATGGACATTTGATGTCGTTGATAACGGGATCACATCATTAGCAGAATGATGTGATGGACAAGACCCAATCCTAAGCCTAGCACAAAGATCGTAGTTCGTATGCTAAAGTTTTTCTAATGTCAAGTATCATTTCCATAGACCATGAGATTGTGCAACTCCCGGATGCCGTAGGAATGCTTTGGGTGTACCAAACGTCACAACGTAACTGGGTGGCTATAAAGGTGCACTGTGGTATCTCCGAAAGTGTCTGTTGGGTTGGCATGAATCGAGATCGGATTTGTCACTCCGTGTAACGGAGAGGTATCTCTGGGCCCACTCGGTAGGACATCATCATAATGTGCACAATGTGACCAAGGGGTTCATCACGGGATGATGTGTTACGGAACGAGTAAAGAGACTTGCCGGTAACGAGATTGAACAAGGTATCGGCATACCGACGATCGAATCTCGGGCAAGTACAATACCGCTAGACAAAGGGAATTGTATACGGGTTTGATTGAGTCCTTGACATCGTGGTTCATCCGATGAGATCCTTGTGGAACATGGGGGAGCCAACATGGGTATCCGTAACCCGCTTGTTGGTTATTAATGGGAGAGAACGTCTCGGTCATGTCTGCATGGTTCCCGAACCCGTAGGGTCTACACACTTAAGGTTCGATGACTCTAGGGTTATAGGGAATAGATATACGTGGTTACCGAATATTGTTCGGAGTCCCGTATGAGATCCCGGACGTCACGAGGAGTTCCGGAATGGTCCGGAGGTAAAGATTTATATATGGGAAGTCCTATTTTGGCCACCGGAAAATGTTCGGGATTTTTCGGTATTGTACCGGGAAGGTTCTAGAAGGTGATGAGGACATGACTACCTTGGATAAGACCAAAAATATTGCATACATGCATATTTGTCAGGTGATTTCTAGTGCAAACTATTCAATAATCTATTTATGTTATCCAGAACAAAAATACATCACATACTTTTGTGTTTTGTCTAATTGCAGTGTGTGGGACATTTGTACAATACACATATGAATATATGGGAAAAGGAGTAGTTTAGGTGCTGTTCAAAAGGTCCGCTCACGTCACGTTTGGGCCAAGAGAAGATAGAGTCCAAGTCTCTCACGTTACGGACTCAGATTCGGACCGCAGACATACCGACTCAAAATGTCAATAACTTTTTCATACGGACTCCAAATTGGTTGATTCTTTTTTGTTGGAAAATAGATTTCGTGCATTTTCCAACCCAATTGGAATCACCTTAAAATCCGTCCGAGCATTGAGTTATGGACGAAACAATCTGATGTCAGCAGCAGAATCCGAGTCAAACTACAAGTCCAAAGGTGTTACGTCACCTCCACTTGGGCCCATTGGCCTTGTACGACCTAGGGTTACTGTTAGGCTGCCTTGGGACGTTCTCCCACCTCCTTGGCCGCCACCCCTTGCTCCTATGTAAGTAGATCCATCTAGTAGCTTTTTCCTTGGGATTTGTTTAGTTAAAAGTTAGCCATTGCAACTTCGTGTAATTCGCTTTGTGTCCAACGACTGCAGACCAAGACCGCTACGGATCCCCACCATTATAAATACTTCATATATATTCGCAATATTCAGATTGCTTTATCATATTTTTGCTCGTTCTTCGATTGCTTGCGTGAATAGACCTTCGTGGTCAGCCGATCGTGCTTCGGCATCGTCAGTAACCTCAGGAGATTGGTTTAGCGATTGCTAAGGCGCAACGTCGTGCACGTTTGTAGTCGGATCGTCAAAGTCGACTCCACCAAATCGTTAGTTATCATCTCATCGAAAGATCGGGACACCCCGCCTCTATCAGAAGGTTCCGGAGTGGGGCCCACCTACATGGGGGGACCCACATGAACGTGGGTAGTGGGGGCAAGGCCCCACACCCCTGGTCAAGGCGCACCAATATCCCCCCTTAGAAGGAATAAGATCATATCCCGAAGGGATAAGATCAAGATCCCTAAAAAGGGGGGATAACAATCGGTGAGGAAAGGAAAGGATGGGATTTCTTTCCTCCCACCTTTGCCAACGCCCCAATGGACTTGGAGGGCAAGAAATAATCCCCTCCACCCCTATATATAGTGGGGAGGCGCATGGGAGCTACACCCTTGCCTGGCGCAGCCTCCCTCTCCCAAGTCCTCCTCCTCTCCCGCGGTGCTTGGCGAAGCCTCGCAGGATTGCCACGCTCCTCCATCACCACCACACCGTCGTCTGCTGCTGGACGGAGTCTTCCTCAACCTCTCCCTCTCTCCTTGCTGGATCAAGGCATGGGAGACGTCACGGGGTTGTACGTGTGTTGAACGCGGAGGTGCCGTCCGTACGGCACTAGGATCTCCGGTGATTTGGATCACGACGAGTACGACTCCTTCAACCCCGTTCTCTTGAACGCTTCCGCTTAGCGATCTACAAGGGTATGTAGATGCACTCTCCTTCCCCTCGTTGCTAGTTTCTCCATAGATAGATCTTGGTGACACGTAGGAAAATTTTGAATTTCTGCTACGTTCCCCAACAACGAGGGCTGCCATAGATTTCGGCTTTTCCTGTCCTAGGTGCCGGGCAAGCCACTCGTCGCGGATGTTATGTTTGAAGGCTGCAAGGGCCTCTGCACCGGACAAATAACGATTTGATTTTTCTTTGTTAGGAACCGTGTCCGTAATTGTCGCCGATTCTTCCGGGTCACGAATTATGTGGCTAAGGTCATCGGCCCGTGGTCGCATATATGTGCCCCGGAAGTTATCAAGAAATGCGGCTTCTGTGTCCTCCCAACAACCAATTGATTCTCACGGGCAAGTCGTTAAGCCAATGCCGAGCTGGTCCTTTAAGCTTGAGGGGGAGATATTTGATGGCGTGTAGACCATCTCCGCGGGCCATGTGGATATGGAGGAGGTAGTCCTCGATCCAGACCGCAGGATCTGTGGTACCATCGTATGATTCGATGTTTATGGGTTTAAAGCCCTTAGGGATTTGATGATCCATTACTTCATCTGTGAAGCATAGTGGGTGTGCGGCGCCTCTGCATTGGGCTATATCACGATGCAGCTCGAATGAGCTTTGTGTGTTGTGTTCGGCCCGGCCGGAGTTTCTGTATCCGGTGTGATGGTTATCGTCACGTGTCGTGGGGCGCCCACGCGATCCGTATATCGATCTTGTATGTTTTGCCTTATTCTCTAATATATCTCGCAAGTCCAGCGCGTTTTCCCGTGCCTTGGTACTTTTGGAACGGTGTCGGGGTATGGCTTGGACGGAGGGTCTAGAGGCCTCTCTATCGCGGCCACGGGGTGGCCGATCTGCTATGTCGTACGCTGGTGACTTGGGTGCTTCCTCTGATTGAGGCAACGGCCTGCGTGAGGGGTAGCTTTTGGAGGGCGTTCGAGTTCATACTCTTCTACCGCAAGGACTTGGTCCATCTATCACCTAAGGTGTCTTGGTCACTCTAAGTCGTTGTCGCTTTTTCTTGAGGCTGCTTGGTGGCTATAAGCTGCGTTTGAAACGCTCTTGTTGGCGGGATCCTCGGGCACGACAAATTAAATCGTCGCCGAGGCTTGCCTCATCTTCGTGAGGGAGGCGCATAATTATCGCCCTCGACCTCTCTTTCTACCGCACTATCGTATGGACTTGCTTCTCCCTCCTCCCGCTACCGAGTCCCGCTGGAGGGGTTGTCTTCAGATCTTGTCCGGGTGTTATTATCTCCCGCCGGAATCACCGCTTTTTGCCGTGGCGGGATTTAGAGCGGCCACCGACGCCGGGCGCTTTGCTGTTTTTTTGAGGGGTCATCCTCCGTTGTTCCATCGTCGTTCCCATCTTTTGGGATATCCACCATGTATATGTTGTATGACGAGGTGGCCTTCCAGCCCTCGTAGGCGCTGGGTCTTGGTCGCCTCCGCATCGCCGTCCATACCGTCGATGTCTTGGAGTCGAAGTCGAGCATGTCGGTTAAATCGCCGACAGTGGCTACAAAGTGGGTGGTGGGTGGGTGTTGAATTTCTTCGTCGTCCGTATCCCAACCTTCTGTCCGTAGTCCGGCAGGGCTCTCCGGATAAAGAGAGAGACTTTAGTGAATTCAGGATGTCGCCAAAGGGCGAGTCTTTGAAGATGTCCGACAATGATCTCCATGACCGCGCCCAATCGATTCGATTAAGGCGGGCGCGGAGGGTTCGGAGTCCGGAGAGGAGTCCGCACTCGAGTCAAGGTCTTCGCAGCGACAGGGATGGAGTTCGCTCAATCGCCAGAGAGATCGTGAGCCCCGAGGCGGTGTCCAACCACTCGCCCTCGATCGGGGAATCCGCTCCGGATTAAGGATCGGAGCGGATCTCGGTGCGGCCTGTGGCAATCGCTCGGCCGCAGAGCTAGATCATGCCCATCGAGACAAGGCACGCGGCATCGCTGCGGCTCGAATCCGTCGAAGATCAAGTCTCCGCGGATATCGGCCGTATAGTTCAAACTTCCAAATCGACTCGATGGCTGGGGCGTAGCTTTCGATCTGCTCCAGATGGCTAAGCGAATTGGCCCGCAGTGCAAAGCTGCCGAATACGAAGATCTGTCCGGGGAGAAAAGTCTCACCCTTAACCGCGTCGTTGTTGATGATCGAGGGAGCCATCGGGCCTATCGGTGACGACGTAGAGGAACTCTTAATTAAAGCACCAATGTCGGTGTCAAAACCGGCGGATCTCGGGTAGGGGGTCCCGAACTGTGCGTCTAGGCGGATGGTAACAGGAGACAAGGGACACGATGTTTTACCTGTGTTCGGGCCCTCTCGATGGAGGTAATACCCTACTCCCGCTTGATTAATATTCATGATATGGGTAGTAAAAGAGTAGATCTACCACGAGATCAAGGAGGCTAAACCCTAGAAGCTAGCCTATGGTATGATTGTTGTTCGTCCCACGGACTAAAACCCTCCGGTTTATATAGACACCGGCTAGGTTAGGGTTACACAGTAGTCGGTTACAATGGTAGGAGATCTACATATCCGTATCGCCAAGCTTGCCTTCCACGCCAAGGAAAGTCCCATCCGGACACGGACGAAGTCTTCAATCTTGTATCTTCATAGTCTTGGAGTCCGGCCGTGATGATAGTTCGGCTATCCGGACACCCCCTAGTCCAGGACTCCCTCAGGGACCAATAAACCAGTAAACATCAAAGTTCTCTCGTTTGGCCCCAACTAGAGGTCCGGTGAGATGACTATACTGCAACGGCACGAAGGGGGACGCAACTTCATTGACTTACTGCACCTGCAGTTGGTTGTATGACACGTGGGCCCAACAGGTGGCTTGCCCGCCTGTCATACATCCAAAGGTGCAGTAGAGGGCCGAGGAGTAGATGGCCAACACGCACATGAATTCAACGAGGTCTGCACTTCTCATATAAAGGCTCCCCGCCAGTCCAATCTACGAAATCCTACGCACCCTAACCAAGGGCAAGAGTGATCATTCCAATCGCAAGATCAGTTGACTAGAAGCTAGACCCATGGAGGCGATGAGCGCGAGCATCAGCCGGCTGTGCCAGATGGTCCACGATGCCGGCATGCGGCCCGGCACCAAGGACCGTCTCCAGGTCATGCTTGAGGCCGCCAGGGTGAGAGGTCGCTTGGACGACAGCTTCGTCTCCTTGTTTGACAAGGTCCTCGTCGACTTTCTCAACAAGTTCATTGTTGTCAAGAAGCTCGCAGACGACCTTGACGTACGCCTCCAGCCCACGCGCCCAGGCTCTGCGATGCCCGCCACCCTCAACAGCCTCTATGGTGACAACCTCTTCGACGCCTTTGGTGGCCCTCATTTGCCCGCCATCGCGCCGGAGAATGTCCACCTCGAGATCGCGCTCGCCGCGCAGCGCCTGGCGCAGCAAGACACCGTCGACATAATCACCCACGTCTACGCGCAAATCGTCCACAAAGACTACTACGTGCCAGAGGAGGACGGTAGGTCGCTGGCCATCTTGACCCACAGGGCAACCTTGGACGGCATTGTTCGGAAGCACGTTGAGCTCGCCACGACGCCACGCTTCCTCACACGTCGGTTGGTGACCCGGCGCACTAGGGCATGAGGATGTCGTTGATGGATCCGTATGTATCTTTATCTTTCCGTCAAATCCATGTAGTAGTATATGATACTACTAGTAATTATCTTACCTTTCGCATCAACTTCATAATTTTTGTATCGCATCCATGCATGAACCGCGCCGTAACCTAACTTCTCATTACTCTAGGGAAAATCGTTATTTCTATCTATCGGTCGCGTCATGGAGCAGAACCAAATTTTACAAGTTACAAGTTCAAAAGGAAAAGCTTGTCGTGTTCGCGTCGCACCCCGCTGCCCACACGGTTGGTCCGGCACGCCGCTCAAGGGGGGATGCATGCTGTGTTGCATTTTCACTTACTAGTGGGACCGCAATTGAGCAAACCGACTATCAGCAAACCCCCACCCTGCCCAGCGAGCGATGGCTGAAAAAACAGGAGAAAGAAGAGATGGTTGTAGTACAAACTTCAAGAAAATTGGTGTCGGATGGGACTCGTATGAATGGCGTGTGTCGTACTGCTAGACGTGAATGCTAGTTATGGCCCATGTCATCCCACTATATCGAGCCTATATCAAGGTGCTGGTTACGTACAACAAATTTCCTGGAGTTCGTGCTCAGCCCTCCTCTATCTCTCTTCTCAGCCAGCCAGCAGACGCGTGGAGCCCATCGTTTGTTTGCTCACATGCAGTCCCACATGTCAATGAAAACGCAAGAGGACCCACTGAACCTGCACATCTTTTACCTCGACGTGCCGGTGATGAAAAACAAATCCAATAAAGATCTTCGGTGGAGTAGTAAGATTCTATTTTACAGTTTGACCCAAGACGCATATCACGTGGCTTCAACTACCACTCCATTTTCTTACATGACACGACCTGGATGCTGGATGTCCCACGTGTCGGCAAAAGGAGGAAGAACTCGACCAAATCTTCTCAACATTTAGACCGGAGGAGTAGGAAACACGGTAAGCCCTGTGCATACATCATACTACGTACAAGCCCACCTCATGCAGTCACGCTATCACCATATTTCTTGGCCTCCGTGCGACACCTAACTATTGGTTGACTCTATGTGATGTGGCAACTTCATACTACTACGGATGCTGACTATACTACTACGGCACTAACACTCCAAGAAGTGAGTCGAAAACCATTTATAAATTGAGTTTATGACATGCATATGTAAATGTACCATTCATTACATACAACAAGTCATCAACACACAACGACAACGCGGATACATGTTGGATTATAGATTATTTCCAACAAAACATTTTAGTAAATACTAAAGTTTTCATCACACAACAAATAACAAGCAATAAAATGAACTTCAGCTCAACCACTCCTCGGCGCTGGAAACGATTGCTTTGAACCAGAAGAGTTTGTCTCGGAAGGGCCAGCTACTGTCAATCTCGAGACCAACGCAGGACTAATTATCCAGGCTGAAGCGGTTTATTTCATGACCCATATTGTGATAGCCACGGTAGGGAAGCATAGCAATGTCTGAGGTATAGATACAATTGCTTCTCATAAATGGTAGTAATGTTGTGTCAACAGCAGCTGGATCGCCTTTCATCATTTTTGGATAGTTTTGTCCAAGGAAGAACGAGTTTCCTCCAAGAGTATCAATACTAAACCAGGAAGAATGTGTTCGCGCTAGTACAGTAGTATCCATTTCGAATACCCTGCAATGGATGTTGAATAGGTCCGGAGAGTGCGACCATGGGAGACAACACCTGCTTCCTTAGTCCCATCAGCGGTGCCCTGTATACAGACAAGAAGAGGTGGTCCATCGGAATAAGTTGCCAGGCGCCACTGAGTGTATGGGTCCTCATGCTTGTGATCATCATCATCGTTATCTCCCCCTTGGTTATAAAGATTTTCAAGTATAGGCGGTGGAATATTCACAGGACCTTGGAAACACAAGAAGGTTAATTAGTAAAGGAAAACTAGCTAACCCGCATGCATGTGGATGAAATAATTATAATTACAGTAAAAGATAAACGTATCAAAATATAAAGATTCCATGCAAAAACAATATCATCCGTGGTGGCAGCAAACACAAGACCCTTGTATTAAATTGCATCACAGTACTCGAACGTGATTTGTGAATGCAGGGGCGAGGCGCAGACCCGTTCCCCGCGGCCAAGGCCAACCCCGACCGCAGAGTTTACCGGCCGGCCACCGCCACGCAATCACCACCCGAGCGCCGAGGCAACTCCCCGGCGTCCGAAGATAAATATTTTTTGGGGCTATTCCACCCGCGTCCTCCTCTGCCTCTCCGCACCTCTCGCCGCTCCGCGCCTCCTCCTCCTCCCTCCTCCCCCCACTCGCGGTCGCCTCTCCCGATAGATCTGGTGCCAGGGTTCGCGGCGCCGGCGGACGTGCGGGGGGAGGGGTCGACGCGTGCCTGGTGGGCGGAGGGGAGGATGGGGAATCCGCGTGGCGGCCTCGACGAGCAGATCGAGCAGCTCCTGCAGTGCAAGCCCCTCGTCGAGCCCGAGGTGCCGCTCCTGTCTCCTTCTCCTCCTCCTCCTCCTCCCCGTTGTCCCGAGTCCTGGGTGCTTGATTTTGCGTGTTTCTTGGGCGGGTCGGGGTGGTTTCTGGCGGATCGGCGGCCGGCAGGCCGGATGGATCGGTTGCCCGCCTCTATTAAATGAAAAGAATGAACCTTTGGTGCTGTACGGGGTTGCTAGCGACTGAATGTTTGAGCTGGCGCCTTCATTCCGTGCGTGAATTGTTTGGTTTGCTACCGATTTCAATGTACTAGAGAATTCTGAATGATTGCTGGCGTAATTGTGTAATAATCTTGTGCAGTGTTTGTAGGAATTCATGTAACATTAGCGTAAGAGACATGCATAAGGGAGAGGTTCTTTCTTATAGATGCTGATAGAACTGGTCTTGACCTCCATTTTGGGCCCTGAACAATTGGACCAAAATGTGTACGAACCAATTTTATGTTATTCTCGGTGCTTAGAAGAATTAATTTGCTATCAGGTTGCTTGGTAATGAGTTATCATCACCTTATAAACATTTCTTTTGCAGTTGAAAGCACTGTGTGAGAAAGCTAAAGAGATTTTGATGGAGGAGAGCAATGTTCAGGTATATCACCATGCTTTCTACATTATTAAATCGGCAACAAAATCTTCTGAGCTTCATTGCATTCCTTTTTGTTAGCTGTAGTGAGCCTGCGTTTATCTTCTCTTACCTGAACTTTCCTTTTTCCCATGCTATCCACAAACCTTGTTAATCTGTTGATGTATAGCTAGATATATTATAATGCGTGCCTAGTTTGACAAACGGGAATCGAGCATTGCTCTATAGACTATAGCTTAATGTTTAACGCAACCTTGAAGGTTCTGTCTGAAGAATGAAACTTGAAATTGATGAAATTTGACACTTTAATAGGTCTGGAAATTGTGGGGTTGTTATGCCTCCTGTAGTGTCAATAAAATGTTCAGGAACTATGGTGGATGTTGGTCAACTTTGCAGCCCTAATTTGAACTTCTCAGTTCTCATCAAGGTTCTAGTCAAATGGAAGCTGCACCACTGTCAAAAGTTTACTTTATTTTGCAGTGTCGTAAATGCAGTTTGGTATTGCTTGAAATTTAGAAATTTTATTCATGATACAAATCTAGAATATTATTATTATTTTCTTAGTGGATATCAGGGTTTCAAGGCATGAATATCTGAGCTTTCAATTCTAGATCACCATGCGACTACATATCAAAATTTGTTTTTTTGGCTGTTCTGTAATTTCTAGTTGATCTTTGCCATTGCATTAAAATTCAAACTTACTTTCAGCCTGTGAGAAGCCCTGTCACGATATGTGGTGATATTCATGGTCAGTTTCATGATCTTGCCGAACTATTCAGAATTGGTGGGAAGGTAAATCTTTTACACCCCTTTTCTTTCCCTTTTGTTTTCACGATTCCTACTATATTTTGCTGTACTTCACCCTGACTTGGTGGATTCTTATGTCAGCTTGTTTTTTGTGTTGTTCTTATAACCAGTGTCCTGATACAAACTACCTATTTATGGGAGATTATGTGGACCGTGGTTACTATTCTGTTGAAACTGTATCGGTAGGACTACTAACCAGCACAATTTTCTTTAGCAGTTATTTATATAGCTATCGTGCCAAGTTTTTCTTTGAAATTAAACAGCTTCTGGTAGCTTTGAAAGTTCGTTATCCGCATCGACTTACAATTCTTAGAGGAAACCACGAGAGCCGGCAGGTAGTTTTTATAAGAATCATCTATGTGTATTCACATTCCGTGATCACTATTGAACACTGAATTGCAACCATTCTGCAGATCACTCAAGTTTATGGATTTTATGATGAGTGCCTACGGAAGTAAGTAACATTCATCCTATGCTTGTTTTAAGTGATGAAAGCAGCGCAATGGTTTTTGTATTATGCTATATCGATATCTGTAGTCTGTCTATCCAGGATAATTTCACAATTTCGTACGTAAGGATTATAGACGTAATTTACATAACATGGCAAAGAATCCATATTTAGCACTTCACTGTTAAAAACCAAACCATTATACTTTGCTGCTTTTGTTATACTGTTATAATTAAGATCTTAACTACAGTAGTAAGATATGCATATTTTGCATGGCAAATGAATGGGATGCCTTGTGCTTCTTGAGGCGGTTGAGGCCTAATGTGCCTCTAATGTAACAAGATGGTATAGATTTAAGTGCCTGTTTGGTTGGTGACTAATTTTGTCACACTTGCCTTACCTTAGGTGCTCAAATTCTTAGCCACACTTCGGCTTGCCTAAGGGAATCTTGCCACGCTGTATGTATGTGACATGCGGGTCTTATTTCTCACAAAAAGAATCTTGCCTTAGGTGTGGCTAGAACCAAACACCCAACTAACTTGGTCAAACTTGCCTAGATGTGGCAAGGTGTGGCCAGGAACCAAACAACCCCTAAGATGCCCACTTGTAAATTGTTATAATTAACAAAAGCTCTGACAACACTTTATGATTTGAAAGGCCATGCCCAAAGATATTAGGTGTTTTCTTAAAATAGCATTGCAAAGAATTCAGTTAGGTTCTTTATTGTCAAATGACCAAAATGCTGTTACTGCTTGTGTTATTAACTTAGTATTAAGATCTAATATTGTAATATACGCACATGCATGGAAAATGAATGATGCATTGGCTTCTGTTGAGACTATGGGGCCTAATTTTACCAAATGCAACAAAACTGTATGGATTTTAAGATGACCATGTGCTCTGATTTCAAGCCTGTCAACCCAGCATTGGTATTCAAGCCGCCCAGTTGGGTGCATACTTCTGGTTTTAGGTTTAAAGTACTGTATGATGTCCTATATTAAGGATAGCCATTTCATAGAAGCTGGTGAACATATGACACACATCATCGTTTGGTTCTTCTCCAAATTGCCATTCAAGCTTTGTCATTGAGGTCATACCATGCTGAACTGCTCATGTTCCGCATTGTTGTTGTTGTGATCTGGCTTAGCAATTGTTGTATAAAGCTTATGAGCTTATGACGTCAATGTACTCTCTCCGTTTCTTTTAGTCTGCATATGAGGTTTGGTCAAAGTCAAGCTTTGTAAAGTTTGACTATATATTAAAAAAATATCAGCATTCACAATATAAAATCAATATTATCAAATCCACCATGAAATGTATTTTCATACTATATAGTTTTAGTATTGTAGATGTTCATATTTTTTGATATAAATTTGGTCAAATTTTATGTAGTTTGACTTTGACCAAATTTTATATGAGAAAAAAGAAACGGAGGGAGTATCAGTGAGTTGGTTGGTGTGTACTTCATACGCACTTTGCAGCAATTGGATCCTACTCACTTCCGAACTATTTAACCTGTTCGTTGCAGGTATGGGAGTGCTAATGTATGGAAAACCTTCACGGATCTTTTTGACTATTTACCGTTGACAGCATTGGTTGGTATCAGTTCAATTTTATTTTGTCTGCTCTCATATCAAGTTTATTTTCATTTTGTCCCCATTTACTTGTTTGTTCTGTTGTACTCCCTCCGTCCGAAAATACTTGTCATCAAAATGGATAAAAAGGGTTGTATCTAGAACTAAAATACGTCTAGATACATCTCCTTTTATCCATTTTGATGACAAGTATTTCCGGACGGAGGGAGTAGTTATATCAAAGGCTTTGTCTGTTTGGGCATGATTTGCATATTTATCTGTAGTGCTATAGTTTCAGTGATTTATCAAATAAATTTTCTGCAACCTGGTTTTGTGTGAGGTTGGTAGGACTAGGGTTCCTACCAGGCCTCCGGCGTAGATTGTATGGGCAAGGAGGAGGGACGAGGCTGGAGGCGCTGGCCGGGCAGGCGCCGTCATGACTAGGGTTAGGTCTTGGCGGCGGCTAGGGTTCCGGCTCCTTCGGGAGCCGGGCAACGGAAGATTATGATATCTTTATTGCTTAATTCTCAAAGAGTCTTACAGCCTATATTTATAATCTAAATAACTTGCATAAGAATAAATCCTAAGATAACTTGTGGGCTAAGATTGCCCGGTGGGCCTAGCTAAACCGAACCGGCCATAACACCTCTCCCCGCCTGCACAAACAGCTCGTCCTCGAGCTGTAACGTGGGGAAACTCTTGCGGAACTCCTCGAGGCGATCAACCAGCGTCAAACACCTTCTCGACACCGGGCGGTGTCGGCAAGGCGTCCTCCCAGATGTAGTCTGCAACCTCCGTGTAGAAGAGTCGTGGGCGGCGTGGCGGCGTGTAGGGTTCATCGCGGTTGAAGCACAACCCTTGGCGGCGACGCCGAGTATCTCCCGAGGCGAGCCGGCTGAACGGGCGTGTCGCTGGAAGCTCGCAAGGCAGTCGACCTCTGGGCGTAATCCGGCGAAGGTAGCGAGCCAAAGAGCCCGGACGATGAGTCTCGCTGAATGGCCACCGCGCGGCGCTCGAGCCAACGCAGGCGTAGTACATGGCCGTTTGAAGGTCGGGGATCTCGGAGCTCGGCGTCCATGCGAATATGGTCCGTAGACCGCCCACAAATAACTCGGCGGCATTGAAGTCGCGAGACGCCCGGCGTGGCACGCCAGGCTCGGAAGCGGTCGGCGTAGTCCCGCACCGTGGATGTGAAAGGTAGCGGCCGAGGGCCGCGGCCGCTCAGCGGATAGGAGGCCCGAACCGGAGGAGACAGAGCTCCCGGAAGCACTCCATGGTGGCATGCCGCCTCGCCCCGCCGAGGCGTAATGCAGTCTGCGCCGCGCCTCGAAGATGATAGGACGCGAGCGAGTGCGATCCGGCGAAGCGGCGTCCGCTGCCCTTGAAAGAACTGCCGCCTTTGGTTGAGCCGATTGAGGGGGTCCTCCGTGCCCTCGTAGGTGGCGAAGTCCAGCTTGGCGAAGCGAGGGGGCGTCGGCCCGCCGTTCCCGGGGACGGCCGCAGTCGCCGGCAGCGCGTATGCCGGGTCAGGAAGCGCCGGGGCGTAGTTCGCCGAGCTGGAGGGGTGATCAACCCGTAGGGAGGGCGTCGGGTGGTCCGGCGCCGTGGAGTATACCGGGCCCGAAGATGAGCCGGTCGCCCACGCGGGGATCGGCGATGGGGACGGCGGAATCGCACCGTGCGAGGCGACCTGCGGCCCGAGGCGCGGTGGCGGTCGTTGATGGCGGCGGCGCTGGTGGAGCTCTTGCACCGGCGCGCTGCGTCGTGGGGGCAGCGGTGGCGCCGGAGAAATCGCTGGTCGGGCCCCCCGCGCTTGGAGGCCGCCACGCCGTTAAGGCTGTCCCATGCCGAGTAGGTCGGCAGCGACAGCGGCGGCGAAGCGCCCGTAGGGCGCTGAAGGCCGGGCCGCCATCGAGCGGCGGCGGCCCGTAGGTGGCGGCGGCGCCGCGGCGGGGCTGGTTCCGGCGAGGTAGAGGGTAATGCCTCGACCGCTGGACAAGCTCTCGCAGGGTGCCCGACACCCCCGGCGAGAGGAGCGGGCGGATCCGCCATGGTGGTGATTGGCGCCGGGCGCGATGGTGGTGCGGGATGTGATCGCCGACATCGGCGTGGGCGTGGACGGCGGCGGCGAGCGAAGCGGAGGTGGATGGCGGCGGCGGTGATGGAGGGAGTGACATGATCGGCCTGGTGTCTCTGGATACCAAATTGGTAGGACTAGGGTTCCTACCAGGCCTCCGGCGTAGATTGTATGGGCAAGGAGGAGGGGGACGAGGGCTGGAGCGGGCGTGCCGGCGGGCAGGCGCCGTCACGGCTAGGGTTAGGTGCAGCGGCGGCTAGGGTTCCGGCTCCTTCGGGAGCCGGGCAACAGAAGATTATGATATCTTTATTGCTTAATTCTCAAAGAGTCTTACAGCCTATATTTATAATCTAAATAACTTGCATAAGAATAAATCCTAAGATAACTTGTGGGCTAAGATTGCCCGGTGGGCCTAGCTAAACCGAACCGGCCATAACAGAGGTCCACTGAAATAATTCCAAATTGTAGTTTATGTTTATTTCTTTTAAGAATGCATAGTTTCTGGTTGTACTTTATCACAACCATAACCATGGTTTTCATTGCAAATAAAGTTGACATTTGTTATTCTTGTAATATGTTAATCACTAGCCAAGTTTGTATAAGATAGGGAACACATAGGATGCAGTATGTATGGTGGAATGAAACTACTTATTTCTATTTTTGGATGCCCAGCCTTTAAAATTTAAGCTTGGTTACCCTAGCTTAGAAATCTTGCCAATGTGTTGTCATCCATCATGCATTGCTTTCTTAGGGAATTCAATGTACATCCAAAGTTCCTAACTTTGGGGGGAACTAAACTAATCTATGTAGTGATGTTTCTTACAGCATTCCTCCTGTTAAAGTTGGTCTGTGTTTGTACTGTATGAGTGTATCTGTTCATTAGAATGAGGTTTTGGTTTGTCAACAGTTGATAAAATCATGCAATTTTCGGTTCTGGAGTTAATGATTGAAAAGCATGCTCATTTTGTTGGTCTTGCTGAGATTTATGATTGATAAGCATACAAATGAACGTTAGCACACGTACTGTGTTTACTGTTTCAATTTCTTGATTTTTGTTTTGCTCTTTGCTAAATTCAACATCTTGTATTGCTATTGCTAGGTTGAGTCGGAAATATTTTGCCTGCATGGTGGACTATCACCATCCATCGAGACACTTGATAATGTCCGTAGCTTTGACCGTATCCAAGAAGTCCCTCACGAGGGGCCAATGTGTGACCTTCTATGGTCTGATCCTGATGATCGATGTGGTTGGGGCATTTCACCACGTGGTGCCGGATACACATTTGGCCAGGTTTAGCTTATTACATTATTTATATCCGCTCTTTTGTTTCCTTTCTTTGCTTGAGCTGATGTATGGCCTTTTTTCCCTTCCTTCTTCCAGGATATTTCAGAACAGTTTAACCATACCAATAGCCTTAAGCTAATAGCAAGAGCTCATCAGTTAGTTATGGAGGGATTCAACTGGGCACATGTACATCTCATTCTCAGCTATGCTTTCAACTGTGACCTGTTTTGCTTTCAGATTTCCTAATGCCTTTCTTGACTGAAACAGGAGCAAAAGGTTGTGACAATATTTAGTGCACCTAACTACTGTTACCGGTGCGGTAACATGGCCTCGATCTTGGAGGTGGATGACTGCAGGGAGCATACTTTCATCCAGGTAATTCCATTCTCTGTCCATCGCTCAGTTCTCTTGCTGTCACCCTGTGATCTGTCCGTATTCTTGACATATGGCGTCACGCTTTTGTGATCTTGTGCACTTGCAGTTTGAGCCTGCCCCAAGGAGAGGGGAGCCTGACGTGACCCGAAGGACGCCCGACTATTTCTTGTAAATGTAGCCTAGGCCATTCGTTTTTGTTTTTATTTTACGGGATAGCTTAGGTTATTCCGACAGCAAACAAAAAAAAAGCGCGTGATAGCTAGATGCGCCGTGTTGTCGTGCGGTCATAATTTTTGTTGTTCTGGGTCTCGCTCCGTTTTGATTCACTCCTTTTGTTGTAATCTGTCTGCTCATGCTGGGCTCAGGGGTGTGAATGTGATGGATGATGCTGGTAAATCAAAGGCCTCGCGTGGTAGTAATTTTGTTGGCTCTCAAAGTTGGCTGTGTAGTGTAACATGAGACGATGGGCATTGTAATAACTTGTGCAGCAGTTGTGGTCAACATTGTGCAAAAATTAAACAAGATCGGAAGAGGGCTAATCTTATTGAACCGGCATGGATTTCATCAGCTTGTACAGATGAAGCCTGTTGCGAAATACTCCCTCTGTCTCACTAGTGTCAAAAACGCTCTTATATTATGGGACAGAGGGAGTATGTATTTGAAGCCCTGTTACAGATCTGTCGTTGGTTTCTTTTCTACTCCCTCTGTTCTAAATTACTCCCCTCGTTCGGAAATACTTGTCATCAAAATGAATAAAAAAAGGGATGTATCTAGATGTATTTTAGTTTTAGATACATCACTTTTTGTATATTTTGATGACAAATATTTTCGGACGGAGAGAGTACTTGTCTTGAATTTGTCTAGATACGGATGTATCTAGACCCATTTTAATGCTAGATACATCCGTATCTAGACAAATCTAGGACAAGTAATTCGGAACGGAGGGAGTATAAATTTGAAGCCTGTGCATCACTCGCCGGCTGGTCGACTTATCCGGAATGCTGCCGCCATTGACGCCGTCGGTCCTGTGACCAGTGGGTGACGACTGACCGACGCACCCTAGCGGATATACTGTGCTCCCTCTAAATAAATACTCCCTCCGTTTTTAAAGACAAATATTTAGGAACGAAGAGAGTATAAGAGATTTAGATCACATCTTTGGATCACTATTTCTTTACGGAGGGAGTAGTTATTTAGGATCAGCACAAGCAAGGCAAATGCTGATTGATGCTTGCGCTGCCCCAGACCTGCGGCGCTGTGCGGGGCGCCACGGTCCATCACGTGACGAGTCGACGAGACCCCGTGAGTGGCGATGCGGATAGATAAGCCTTGCGAACCAACGATGTCTGACCATGCCATCCGCTGCGAAGTGTACCAGCACAGTTACCACAGAGAATACAAAGCTGATGAGAAGGAACGTCCCTCTCGCACAGAGGGTTTGATCCTGACGTTTGTTTTTCCTGACGGTGCGTGCCTATATATCAGTGGATTTTTTTTATTTTTTTTGCGGGGATATATATCAGTGAATTGTTGGAGCGCAAAACTACCCATCGATTACAGTGGATTTTTTTAGTAACATTTTTTAGGGATTTTTTTAGTAACTACAGTGGAGTTTTATTTCATCCAACGGGGATGGGCATGGGCTCAACCTTGAGGCAGAGAAAAAAAATCAAGCTTAGGCCTTTGGGCCACGACGGAGACCATGTCACTTGACAGATCACCGGCACTTGTGGTTTTCAAAAGAGCAAAGATTCTCTGTCTCCACCGGCTCCAGTAAAAAGGCCACGCAATCAGCAAAGCTGCAAAGGCTACTAGCTGCACCACGCTCCTCTTCTCTCCCGGCCGGCGGCCTCGCAAAGAGATCGTGCCGCCGCCCGCCGCGTCATCGTTGGCAAAGGGCGGGCCAGGAATTCGCACAACTAATTAAATCCGCCGTACATGTGCACTGTGTCCGTGCCCAGCTGCTTTCTCCACACCACATTCAGTAGCGTCGTCGTTTGTTAATTGATGGAGTAACTAACTAGTACTAGTACTGGTAGATGGCAGTGTCGCCCTCGCTAGCTAACCAATAGGCTCGACAGGCTTAGGGAGCAAGCCTGCGTACTGACAGCAAGATTAGTACTCCCTCCGTTCAGAAATACTTATTATTAAAATGGATGTATCTAAATGTATTTTAGTTATAGATACATTTATTTTCATTCATTTTGATGACGAGTAATTCCGGATGAAAGAAGTACTAATTACTACGTACCTTGATATGCGTCCATCCGCATGAATTTGTTGATCAATGGACCGGTGATATTGATAGGATTTGCCGATTTTAGTCAACTCACATTGTATTCGAAAGGACCTCGCACATTGATAGTACTCCCTTCATCCGAAAATACTTGTCGGAGAAATGAATGTATCTAGATGTATTTCAGTTCTAGATACATCAATTTTTATGTATTTTGACGACAAGTAATTTCGGGCGGAAAAAGTAAGTATATGTTAGGTTGGTTGGGTGAGAACGAGGTCCCGCTTGTGCTCGAAAGGAACTTGCACCTGCTGTGCCGTTCAAAGATTAGTAGGAGGACAAGTATATGCATGACCATGCAGCTTCAATCAACCGCCCTGGTGTGCTTTATATAAAGCATATCTTTGAATTTGAATGGTTCGTGATTGGGTAGGGTCGCTAAGCTACGTACATAGCCGTCGGAATATCGGACGCAAATCGACACTTGAACCACTGCCCTAACTAACTAGGATGCATCCATCCGCCCATGCAGAACGATGGTTCCTTGCAGCTAATGTTTGTTAATGTCCTTCTGGCTATAGTGATAATTAGGTTATAAATAAACTAAACAAGCTGCAGCGAGCGAGCGCGGGCTCGCCTATCGTACTAGAACTGCGATCGAATTATTGCCAACACGATTTCCACGGACAAGATCATATGAAAGTGAAGGCTTGATGTCTCGTGTCCCTCTTGTTGTCCGTATCTTTGTTTTTCTTTCTTCTTTTGACAATCTTGATGCACGCATCCATCGATCCTTTTCATTTACGTTCATGAACACAGTGATTACCTAGTCACGGGAAAATGAGAACGAATAGAGCTCGATTGATCGATCGGTCACGGGTGAGCACAGTTAGGCCTCATTTGGTTTCACACGATCCCGGGGAGATCCCTGCCGATTACCCGGGCCGAGAAACCACGTAACAATTTATCCCCGGTCGATCCGCCGTCGCATTTGGGGGCCCATGAGATTGGGGCAGCCCTGCCCTATCTACGACTTTTTCCTGGGTGAGGCTTCCACGTTCGACGAGGTCGGGGAGGAAACCCTCGTCGCTCTGTCTCACGAACGAGAGGCGGCGGCGACAAGGTCGAGCGCTCCCCACCCTTCTCTCTCGCTAACCGAAGCGACCCCCCAACCCCCTTCCTCCCTCCACCTCCCCGCTCTGCCCCTCAGAGCGACAGCCAGCGCATGTTGCTTTGCTCCATGACTTCCTGTAGGTGAGGCATGCAGCTATGGCCGCCAGGCGGTCGACGGCCACAGGAATCAGATGATATAGGATGGACCAGGTGCATGGCGTGCTTGATCCTCCTCCAGCTACACAGCCCCAGCACCTCACGGAAGAAGTTGCAGAAATAAATCCCCACCCACCGAGTCCACCAAATGGTAAAGCAAATCTTCCACGCGGAAATTGCTGGGCGTGGACGAGCGTGCACGCTCCCGGTATCGCTAACAATTAGCTCGTTATTGAGAATCCTTCAAAAAAAAAGCTCGTTATTGAGATGTGGGCCGTACGCGGTATTGTATGGGTTGCAGGGTCGCTGTACACCGTATACCGAAGTTGGGCTTGGACAGCCGTTTGTTTTCTCACGGCGCATTTGTTACGTTGACATCGCCCTCGCCGTTTACAGACGGCAGCATAGCACCGTGCACCTGTCAGGTCCACCAAGGACATTTATTACGTTGCTCAAGCCGATTGCCATCGAACATCGACATCAGCACAGTCATACAACACTTGACTCGGCTGAATTATTCACTTTGACATATTAGAAACTACTCCCTCTGTCCCATAATATAAGAATATTTTTTACACTAGTGTAGTGTCAAAAACTTTCTTATATTATAGGACAGAGGGAGTAATATTTACATATGTTACACAATTTCTAATAATGATCAATTCTTTAAATTTATGATATTATTCCCAATTATATATTATACCACTAGTATAATATGGTGCTATAATGGAATGTACATGCCAAAAAATAAGGTTTTAGGCCACAGAAAAATTTGTGGCCTTTGATACACGCTTTTCAAATCCTGGGGCAGCCCCTGTTTATACCGCCCCTGTTATTCAGTTCTCCAGGAACGAGTGCTTCAACTCTGAACATTATAGTAGCACTCCTCTATATTCAGCCAAAGCAACTCTAATCTAACTCTGAACTGCGAAGCATTTTTTGTTCAGAAAGGAGGTCTGAGCATTTGGGTACTGGGTAGTGATCGACCCTTCCTGCATTGAAGCTGAAGGCCCAATTGGAAATTCGTAAGCGCGGACGAGCGCGCCTAGTTTCGGAATCGCCAGCCCTTCTTTCGCATGGGATGCGGGCCGCGTCTTGTATCGTCAGTTGTATACGGTAGTTACGCACGTAACTACATAACGGCTGCACACACGTCGATAGCTGACGGCCGTTTGGCAGTACTAGCGGCTAGGAACTGAACCCCTAATTAATAACTATAGAAGGAGGTGCATTTTCCTCCCCAAATCTATTAGAAAATCAAACCAGCTGCTGCACGGTGTTGCCTCCCGCCGAAGGTGCACATCAGGATCGCATCAACACCTGTCACCAGCCATTCGCGTGGCGTAGTTAGAGCATTTGTCAACTCGGGTCCTAAAAGAAATTACAAGCGCATCTAGTTAATCTGTGGGCAACTGAAAAATAGCATGGCAATTGAAAAGGTTGTCATGTGTTTTTTCTAGAACACATTTTCTTAAAATTTGCCAATGTGGCCATTTGCAAATTCTTAAGCTTTGTTATCCATATTTGCCATGATCTACAAAGATATTTTTGCCATGATTTTTTTGGACCAAGGCAAATTTCCTTTTTGGACCATGTCAAATTTCTTTCTTTTGTGTCATCACGAATTTATTATTAGACCCTAGAAAATTTATTTTCTTGTACAGTGAAAACATTATTTTTTTACCATGGCAGCTTATGTAATTTGGACTATGGAAAATTTGTATTTGGACCATGGCAAGTTTACTTTTGTAATATGACAAATTTATTTGTTCGGACATGGTTAATTTTTACTTTAAATTATTTTACACGATGGCAATTTTATTAAGTACACCATACTAGTTTTATTGTCGGTAACATGACACTTATAATACCTAGCAGTTTTTTTATTTTTGGTAATGTATGGAGCATTGGAGTATATTAGACCAATGGCAAATTTTACGGTAATTTAGTTTTTCATAAGTCATGACAAGATGGAAATCATTGCAATTTTGCTAGGTGTTGGTTCATCTATGCATTTTTGGTAGGTGCCTGTGTTCACTTACCTACAATATTTTTGCCATGAAAAATGACACATCATGGTACCTTAGTACGGGTACCGTCACTAGTTCCATTTTAGTGCAAGGGACGTGAAGCCGGCTTCAATGCGGCGCATCGGCCAGAGTAGACTTCTCTATCACTGCATCGGCATTGAAGTGCCGCCGCCTGCTCATCCGGTCACGTTCGGTCACATACTCAATTGGGCATGTATGATCGGGCTAACGGAGTGAGACATTGCCGTGATGGCAGGGTGTGATAATGTACGATTGGTCCAGGACATGAGTTCCTAGCAGATCCATTTTGCTTTACTGCCCCTTGCTTGGATTCAAACGTTGACTATATAATGTGAGAGAATTCCTTATTTGGCCCTTTCTTAAAATTCGCTTCCTTATTTGGCCCAAATAAAAATTTCTTCTCTATTTGACACCTAAAGTACATTTCGTTCCTTATACGACACTTTGATCCATTTTAGACACTAACGGTGTTAAGTGTGAGGTGAAAAGACCATTTTGCCCCTAGTGCATTGTGTAACTATGCTGGATGTAATAAAAAATGTTGGAAATATGCCTAGAGGCAATAATAAATTAGTTATTATTATATTTCCTTGTTCATGATAATCGTTTATTATTCATGCTATAATTGTATTGACCGGAAACCGCAATACATGTGTGGATATATAGACAACACCATGTCCCTAGTAAGCCTCTAGTTGACTAGCTCGTCGATCAATAGATGGTTATGGTTTCCTGACCATGGACATTGGATGTCGTTGATAACGGGATCACATCATTAGGAGAATGATGTGATGGACAAGACCAATCCTAAGCCTAGCACAAAGATCGTGTAGTTCGTATGCTAAAGCTTTTCTAGTGTCAAGTATCTTTTCCTTATACCATGAGATTGTGCAACTCCGGATACCGTAGGAATGCTTTGGGTGTACAAAACTTCACAACGAATCGGGTGGCTATAAAGGTGCATTACAGGTATCTCCGAAAGTGTCTCTTTGGGTTGGCACGAATCGAGACTGGATTTGTCACTCCGTAAACGGAGAGGTATCTCTGGGCCCACTCGGTAGGACATCATCATAATGTGCACAATGTGACCAAGGGTTGATCACGGGATGATGTGTTACGGAACGAGTAAAGAGACTTGCCGTAACGAGATTGAACAAGGTATCGGTATACCGACGATCGAATCTCGTGCAAGTACAATACCGCTAGACAAAGGGAATTGTATACGGGATTGACCGAGTCCTTGACATCGTGGTTCATCCGATGAGATCATCGTGGAACATGTGGGAACCAACATGGGTATCCAGATCCCATTGTTGGTTATTGACCGGAGAACGTCCTCGGTCATGTCTACATGTCTCCCGAACCCGTAGGGTCTACACTTAAGGTTCGATGGCGCTAGGGTTATAAAGGAAGTTTGTATGTGGTTACCGAATGTTGTTCGAGTCCGGATGAGATCACGGACGTCAAGAGGAGTTCCGGAATGGTCCGGAGGTAAAGATTTATATATGGAAAGTCTTATTTTGGTCATGGGAAAAGTTTCAGACTTTATCGGTATTGTACCGGAGTGCCGAAAGGGGTCCGGGGTCCATCGGGGTCCACCTGCCCCGGGGGGGCACTTGGGCTGTAGGGGGTGCGCCTTGGCCAATATGGGCCAAGGGCACCAGCCCCAAGAGGCCCATGCGCCAAGGTGACTTGGGGAGGGGAGAATCCTAATAGGGGAAGGCACCTCTGAGGGTGCCTTGGGGAGGATGGACTCCTCCTCCCTTGGCCGCACCCTTCCTTGGAGGAAGGGGCAAGGCTGCGCCTCCCCCTCTCCCTTGCCCCTATATATAGTGGAGGGAGGGAGGGCAGCCGCACCAAGCTCCTGGCGCCTCCCTCCCTCCGTGACACCTCCTCCTCTCCCTTGGTGCTTGGCGAAGCCTGCAGGATTGCCACGCTCCTCCACGACCACCACGCCGTTGTCAGCTGCTGGATGGAGACTTCCTCAACCTCTCCCTCTCTCCTTGCTTTGGATCAAGGCGTGGGAGACGCCACCGGGTTATGCGTGTGTTGAACACGGAGGTGTCGTCTGCTCGGCACTAGGATCATCGGTGATTTGAATCACGACGAGTACGACTCCATCATCCCCGTTCACTTGAACGCTTCCGCTTAGCGATCTACAAGGGTATGTAGATACACTCTCCTTCCCCTCGTTGCTGGTTTCTCCATAGATAGATCTTGGTGACACGTAGGAAAATTTTGAATTTCTGCTACGTTCCCCAACAAAAAAAGCAATCAATTCACCCGTGTTTTAGGGATGTTGAACCGATACATATGTATATGTATGCTCCAATGTTCTGTTTCTTAGATATCTAGTCTGTGCGTTTAAAGGCCATACAAAACATCAGAACTTGCACTGCATATCAGTACAATACCAAATTTTGCTTAGTTAATCACGTTCCAAAGTACAATATTACACAGTCACATACTACTAAATCCTCCAATTAACACATCGCGGTAGACCTCTCGCACGGCCGGCAGACAAGGACGGCGACAATCGGACACCACGTCGATCATTGACTACATGTGCATGTACCTCTGACTCCTTTCTCTTACGGTGCAGGACGGACGCCTGCAGCCTGAGCCTTTCCTTCGTGGCTCTGTTGGAATTAACCACGATGGAGAGTCTATGTTCGGCTTGGACTGAAATAATCATCCGAGTCCTGCTTAGGGGAGGTTAGCTTTGTACTGATGATCGTGTATACGTGCATGTACTAGTACTAGGTTCACGTGGAATCAGTTCACCTGGTTGCCTGCCAGCTTGATGTGTATATGCCCCTCAACTCCGGCGGAGTCAGTTAGCTCGTGTCTCGACGGAACCAAGTTACGTACGTGCAGTCTACGGCCGGGAAGTACTCGACCACTTTCACAACCGTAGCTTATGGCACCACTGTGGAACAAAATATTGGAGTACACAAACATGCGCAGCATCCGTTGCACATCCCTAAAACATGTGTGAATCGATTGCTTTTTTTACTACATCCAGTATACTCACACAACCCACTAGGGGCAAAATGGTATTTTCATCACACACTTAACACCATCAGTACCTAAAATGGACGGAAGTGTCATATAAGGAACAAAATTTATTTTAGGTATCAAATAGGGAAGAAAATTTTATTTTGGGCCAAATAAGGAAGCAAATTTTAAGAAAGGGCCAAATAAGGAATTCTCTCATATAATGTATCCTGAAAGTCTGTACCTGATCCCAATAAACATGTTCCATATGAATAATACATACATTTTATGATACATACACGAGAGTTTTTTATGACACGGCAATCAATTTTTAATATACGTGATGAACATGGCCAAATTTTATTATACACAAACATTTTTAAACAAAATATGGCCAAATACACGAAACATTTGAATGAACATGAATATTTTTTATATCCATGGACAGTTTTTGATGTGCATGAACATTTTTTAACACAAAAAGATTAAAGAAAACCAAAATATGTAAAAAAAAAAAGAAACGCCAATGAAAAATAGTAACGGGGCATTCGGTTCACTCACACTTTTTTACATAGTGCGTTCCCAGCCTTTTCTTTTTTTCAGAGAAAATGTGTTGCTAGCTTCTTTTAAGCACAAGTTTTTTTAACGCAACCTTTTAAGCACAAGTACATAGCCGGTGTTCCTCCCACGTGACGGCCGTCATGCACCAAACGAACTCAGTTGTGCATGTTTTCCGTCAGGCGCAAATTGGACGACGTTACATCTTTATTGATTAAGTACCATGTTGATGCCGGTTAAGTACCAATGGAACATCCCAAAGTCACTGTTGGAGTTACCAGCGCGAAGACGGGGCTGTTTCCGTATATCACTGTTGCCTTCTACGGTGGTACATCCCGCAGTGCCGCTGGAGGCAATTGTCGCATACACGCGTCGATGTCCAGTTCGCCATCACTACCAGGAGCAGGCGAGGACGAGCGAGTAAATTGCACAGAAGTACCACAATTAGGGCATTGTAAGCAGATTGGTACCAAGTTTGGTAATTTTTACATGTCAGTACCAAGTCTGGGGCTATACGTTACAAAATGGTCTAAATCGCGTATAAAAATGTATTGACAGTGTATCTGACCGGCGGGGCCGCTTTGTCACCGCCGACGTGGCATTTTTTTGCAGAAACCCCAAGACGGCTGGCGCCGATGCCGATCGAGGAGGATCCTCGAGCCCGAGCTCCTCGCATCACCGCCGCCAGCCGGAGCTGCCCTGCCGCGCCGCTGGGCCTGGTCGCTGTGGCCTCTCCCTCCGTTCTGACTCAGTGAGCGCGGCGTCCGCCGTGCTCTCCTCGACGAACTCGCCACCTCGCGACTCGAAGCGACGCCGCTTGCCGGCCGCCGCCACGGGCGCTGTACGCCTGTTTCCCGGACCACGGCCCCAGCCAAGACGATGCGGGCGAAGCGAAGCCCGTGAAGAGCCGATCAATGGTCGTGGTTTGCTGGATGGGATCGTAACCGCCATCCGGTCCGAGCCGCCACCGGTCGGCGTACATGGGCGGGGGGAGGTGGGAGGAGGAGGGTCAGAAGCCGAGACGAAGCCGGCGGCGCGCGGTGGTGGTGGTGGCGGTGGCCGTGGCGGCGATGGGGCCGAGCGGGTGGTTCTTGCGGCGGCGGCGGCGATGGAGCACGTTGCGGAGCGCGCCCGCCCGTCGATAGCGGTGGCGAGCCTTGCGTAAGTGGCGCGGTAGTTCACGTTATGGCGAACTTGGTCTCCGGCTCGGCACGAACGCTGCAGCGGCGGCGCCATGACGCCGCAGCGCCTCCGCCGACTCTCCTGCGGTGCGTCGCCCAGCAGCGCCTCCGCTCCCTTCTGCTGCTGCTGCTGCCTCGGTGAGCACCTTGCCGCCGATGGCGTCCAGGAAGAAGGCGCAACAGCGGGCGTGAGGGGCTCCTCCCCTCGATCCAGATCGAGCGCCGCTGGTGCGAGGACGAAGGAGGTGCGGGGGGGGGGGTTTTGCAAAAAAAATGCCACGTCGGCAGCTGACAGGCAGGCCCCGCCGGTCAGATACACTGTCAATACGCGTTTATACGCGATTTAGATCTTTTTGTAACATATAGCCCTGCATTTGGACCGATACATGAAAAATTACTAAACTTGGTACCAATCTGCTTCCAATGCCCCAATTGTGATACTTCTGTGCAATTTACTCAGGACGAGCGCTCTATCGCCGCACTCCATCTTCCACATGGTTTTAATTTTGTCAAGAATATATTGACCAGGGCCTCTCTTCCCCGGGTCTATCTCCCCTAGCAACCAAACATAGCCTTAATGGGATGAAATTGAATGGGGATCCGATCGATCGAGTAATCAGGTCAGTTGTGTTTGCATTGCATGGAGCGCATTTCCGGCCGGGTCCATGCCATGGTGGCAGCGCTTGTCTCTTCCTCGGAACAGGAAACACCACCGTACCGCTACCTGCAAGAATGATAAATGTGGCTTGATGCATGCATTACGTTGGTTGTCATTTGGCGGTCTTGTGTAGTACTGCAGTATCACCTAAACAAAAACTGACAATTCGTGTTAGGTTTGAAGGTCTTATGTGTTTGGGTGTGATCAAGTTCGTGTTTTGATGAATTTTCTGCACTTTTTGAACGGCGGGGCTCTGTCGGTGTTCAACGGGGACCTTTTTTTAGCTGAGGAATTGGATGGGGACATGTGCATGCACGTACGTATAGTAGGCCGCAAAAAGGAAGCAAATGGCAAAGAAATATGTAAAGGCGCGGCGGATTCGGTTGGTGGTCCTATAGTATCGATCGACATGCCCGAGATGCCAAATCCACGATGTTGCAGTGCTGCCGGGATGGGTAGACAATGGACCTGATACTTAGAGCATCTCCAGCCGCGCCTCCACGAAGGTCTTCCTGCAAGATTTTTTTCGCGCTTTGAAAAAACAGTCCAACAAGGCCCCTGTGCTCGATTACCGGCTGGCCGAAATCAGCGCTGCAGGCTCAGACTGAACCCGGCTACTGGGCGCCTGGGGACGCCGGGGCGAGTGGTTTTGGCGTGAAAAAGTCGCGGGCTAGCCGCGTCAGCGACACCGCGCCTCGTCTTCACCAGACGCCTCGGTTCCCACGGGGAATCAATGGCAAGGCTGCAAGGCTGCCGCCGCCGGTCAGCCTTGCCATTGATTACTCATGGGCGGCCGACTCCCTCCTCGCGACGCGACACACTGCAGGCGACACGGCTATAAGCCGATGGTTTCGCCATGGCGCAAGACCACCCTCGCCGCCGCCGAGCCTTCCTCTCCCTCTCCCGGCGCCTTGACCCCTTCCTCTCCTCCTCCTCGATGGCCGAAGCGTTTCCCGGAGACGAGGCGGCGGCTAACAACCGGCCGCCGTTCTCGCGAACAGAGTCTCGCTCTGTTCGGCGAATATCCGGCGCCGGATATGCGCCGGGCCGACGGGCTGGAGGCTTCAAGAATGGGGAGTGCCCATTCCCCGTTGTCCGACGCCGTCAACAAGCCATCGTGCGCTAACGAGGTCGAGATCGCGGCGCGCCCTCACCGACGCCGAAGCTCTCTTCCCCAAAGACGCCGACAACACCGCGGGTTGGGCGGCGATTTCCGCCGCCGCCAGAGCGGCCGACGCCCACCAACGGGCGCCGGTGGTCGGTGGCTCGAAGAATGCCGAGGACGCCACCTGCGGGCGCCCCGCCGCACTTTCGACGGCGTGCTAACGCACATCGAGGGCGGCAACAACCCACCGCTGCATTTCCGGCTAGGACGGCCGCCCGGCGCACCGCCGACGCGACGTGCAATGGGCGCCAAGGAGGTTCGGCTCCTCCTCCTCTTCTTCCTCATCGCGTTCTTCCTCCCAATCCTCTGGCACTCCATCGCTGCTAGGCGTCAAGGCCGACCCCGCGGCGGAGACGCCGCTCGGCCGGCGTACACGCAGCCGCATCGCCATCGCCGAGGCGGCGGCGCGCTCCTCGTCGGCTCCCCGCGCTTCGCTGTCAAGACGGAGCCGGGTCTCACGCCGGTGAAGCCGGAGTCGGGGTTGCTGGCGCCGGTGAAGACGGAGCACAGCGAGGTCGAGCTCGACGACGACGCGGCCCTTGAATGGGCACGCCAAGACTCCCTGAAGATGGCGAGGGAGCACCAGTGTGCCGCCCTGCAGCGCCGCCGAGGCCGCGATGAAGACGGCGTCTCATCATCGATGACAGCGATGACGACGATGACGCGCCGCCACCAGCAGGGGCGCCCGAGTCAAGAAGGAGAAGGCCGACGATGGCGGCGACGACGGCGACTTCTCGGCCTTCAGCAAGTTTTTTTGACTAGTTTTTATATGTAATGGCGTGTTTTAGCCCAAGTTTGCGAATATAAAAGCCCAAGTTTGCGAAAATTGGCGTGTTTCAGCCCAAGTTTGTCTAAATTTTTCCCCACGCTGGGCCGGCCCTGGGCGGCGGTCAGCCAACTCGCCCCAGGCCCACTTTTTGCGCCGGGACACCCCCAGGCGGCGATTTTAGGCGCCCCCTGGGGGGCCAACGACTGGAGATGCTCTTATAGCAAGCAGATCATGTGCGTGGCAGCAGGCACAGTGTTGCTAGATGGGTCCCGGCCTCGGATCCGGCACCGACACGCCACACACGGTCGCACGCACAGGCGGGGCGGCGCTGGGGCGGAGGCGAGCTAGGTCGTATGCATATGCACGCAGCAGCTAGTAGGGCTGCCTCGCGCGTTCACCTGGGGCGTGTTTGATTGCGGTTTGCAACAATAGTGACATTGCATGTTCATCTTCAGCCAGCCTGGTTGATGTAATACAATCTCATATGCAGCAGATGCAACCTGTTTGGTTGCCGCATCGCATGAAGAGGCACTTACCTCCCTGCTGTTTGGTTGCCGTTTTTGTGCTTAGGGTGTGAGCAGATTCAAATTTCAGTTGTTTGGTTGCAAATAGCGTTTGTGTTCTGCTCACCCCATGCAGATGTGGTGGCCTTACCGCCACATGATCAGCACAACAACAACAACACAACAACAGGCAACCAAATGAAACCAAACACAACAAGCAAGGAAATGACAGCAAACTACTTAACTACATAGCGTAAGTCTAGATTAACAGCAGGGGCATCCTCCTTCCCTGCTCCATGTCAGGGTGCTGCTCATGGCCAAAATATGAACAAGTTTCCAGCACAAGTCTCGCCACACACCATAAAAGTTCTCCACTAACACCTTACTTAACTTAACTGCATAGCCTGCCCGATGTTACCAACGCAATTGTGCCTGCTGCAACGAAACCTGCACATGACCGAGGAGTCGTGGTTGTAGATCTGAACCTTCAGTCCGAGTCCTGAGATGCACACAACGATGAGGTCGCCGGGGAATATCCGGTGGCGCCGGCAGAAGTAGTTCCAGCCCCGACCATGCACCATGTGTCCCTCGAAGTTCTGGATCTGCACCCAGAACACGCACCGCTTGTTCGCCGACAGCCTGACCATGTGCGGGAGCCGCTTGATGACCAGTCAGGTGTTCATCACCTCCATGAACTTGCGAGGGACGACGAGCATGGCGAGGTCCTCGTTGTCCTTGATCTGCTGGTAGAAGCGCATCGGCTCCCTGGCCCCCTCCTCATGGCCCTGCCTCGGAGATCGTCCCCTTGAACGAGGCAGGCTCATGAAGGCGATCCTGCTAGGCAGGTCCACCGTCCTGAGCCACCTGTTCATGGGGATGAAATCCTCGGCGCGCTCAGCTCCGGCCACCACCTGAGCTCCTCCTCCCGCCACATCCCAGTCAGTCTTCAATATCTTGTCAGGTAAGATGACAAGTATTAGTGCACAAACTCTTTGCAAAATGACACTGATCAGAGACATTTGCCCAAGAGCAAATGCCACTGATCAGTGCACAAACTCTTTGAGCAAATGCCACTTATCAATGGCACTTGTTGTTAGGTAAATGGTACTGATCCGTGGCACTAATCAATGGACTTGCCCAATAGCAAGTGCCATTGATAAGTGGCATTTTGCCCAACAGCAAGTGCCATTGATAAGTGGCATTATAACAAAGAAGTGCCATTGATAAGTGGCATTTGCCTATCAATGACACTTGTTGTTGGGCAAATGCCATTGATCAGTTGACTTGCTGTTGGGCAAGTCCACCGATCAGTGGCATCTGCTTTGCTGCAACTGGCACTCATCACTGCACTATCCTAACCATGGAAACATTTAAAAATAGCAACAACAAGTGCCAATAGCACCCATGTGCAGCCATGCAGATTTGTCACCATCCTAAAATGGTCCTACTACATGCACGTATAACATTCAACACAAACCCTAGCTTGAACATGTATGTTAGCAACATGAAAGATGAACATGATCCTAGCTTGAATATGAACATGCCATCAGTCAACATGATTCTAGCATTCATCAGTCAACATGAACATGCCGTCAGTATAACGTTCATCAGTCAACATGAACATGATTCTAGCATGAACACAGATCATAGGACACACTAGCAGTAGCACAAGAAAATTATCCTAGCACACACTGTACAAAACAAGAACAGATCAGTCCGATTGGATTCGATTGGATTTCATCCAATCGGATCTGCTAGAATCCTATCTAATCCTGTCGAATCCACTAACTACTAGTACATGCCTAAGAAATAAACCCCTAATCTACATCTACGAGCAAGCATTGAGGGGGTTTGACTCATCGAATCGCCAAGCAACCATAATCGAGGACGGGGTGAAAACCCCTGCGGGAAGGAGACAGGTGGCGGAGCAGAGGAGGAGCCGGCCTTGGCGACGGCCTGCGGCATCGGCCCAGTGCTCAAAGCCACGCCGGAGGTCGAGGAGGACGGCCCTCCGACAGGAGAAAACCCTTGGACGAGGGTCAAGAAAACCCCCGTGGCCAATGGGGTCCCAAGAAGCGACGACTCCGTGGACGGCGCCGGCGCCGAGCCCAGGACCACGAGGTCTGGAATCGACGGCGAAGCAGGAGCGACCAGCACCGCATTGGCCGGCGCTCGTGGTGGCTGATAGCAGATGGGGGACGGCGCTCGCAGCACCGACGCCAGGTCACGGCCCGAGTTCTGGAGCCCGGCCAGCCATCGCTCTTGGATGCTGGTGACGTGCTAGTCGACGGGGGTCAGAGAGCGGCACGGCGGTGGGCGAGGCGGAGCCATCGGAGAAGAGGAGAGGGAGAGGCGGTGAGGAAGAGAGGGAGCGGTGGAAACAGTGCGACTGGGCGGTGACAGAAGAGTGGGGGGGCAAGTTATAAGATGTCCCCTCCGTCTCCGCCGCCGAGGCGCAGTAATCGCTTCGCATGGCCGCTTTAACCGAGCTCGCGAAATCGCTGCCAGTAGTGGCAGGCCGCTTTAAGGTCCGTGACCTCAAAAGTCTGTTCAGTACCAAACAGACAAACAGACATCCTCACGGCCTGGTCAGGCTGCATGCAGGCAACCAAACACGCCCGTTGTGTCACCAGCCACACGTGTTCGAACTCGTCCATCGCACCCGACTCCCGGCTGCACAACTCGGCCGTTGATTGGCGGATTTCGCGTCCGCATCACACGTCCATGTCGTCGCAGCGTGCCACATCATTGAGCATGATCACAGTTGATAGATATTAACTGATGAACTGTACACATCAACGAGCCTTTTCTAAAAACACATCAACGAGCCGTCATATGGACAGGACTAGTACTGTAGTAGCATCGGTTGGTGGGTGGCGGATGGCTGGCTGGTCCCGCGAGCAGATCGACACGGGCGGCTGCCACGCGACCACGCACCGGCCGGCGTCGACGGAGTACGTAGTATATGCCCACACTCGTAACTACTCCAGCTCGCTGTAGGTGCATGCATGCACGCACGCACGCCAAGAGCAACGCCGACGCGCAGATTGCATGCAGCGGCGCGGCGGGGCCGGCCGCGCCGGTGGCTCGATCGACCGGCTCGCCTGACCCGCTTCGTGCCACGCTCTGCCGCGTGCGTCGGCAGGCAGGCGGAGAGCGAAAAATCCCGGGCCCCGTTCCCGATCTCCGTGGCCTCACCCACGCACGCACGAACTTGTTTATTTGCCACACCCGCATTACGTACGCCTCGGCTGTACTAGATGCTCGCTTTCTTTGGTTTCTTTCGCCATGGTTCGTTTGTTTACGCACCCTACCGAACGTATCACCCAAGGCCGGCGCCGGCGGCATAAAATAGGCCAGTTCGCGGATTCGGTGCTTGCTTGGCCTCGACCACGACAGTTCCCGATGTCATCGGATCTTTCTCAGGCCATCATCCCTGCCTCCTCTCTTCCGAGTTCTGTCAAGTGTCAAGCACCAGCGCGGACTCGCATGCCGTGCTTGTGCCTGTTCGCCTGCGTGCCCCGTAGACTCACCGGCGCGACCCGTGCACGATCGGGGCAGGCAGGGAGGGAGCGGCTCCCGTCGTCGCCGTGCTCCTGCCCGATCGGAATCGGGATCCACACGGCCTGGCCCCCTTCCCCGTGGTATGTGGTCACATCGGAATCTGGACAGTGACGCGTCGCCCGTCCCGGTCCGCACTGAGAGCATCTCCAACAGCCGTACAAAAAATCCACGCCCAATAAACGTTATAGCGCGCCACCATATCATTTTTAAAGCGCCGGGATCAATTTTGCTTTAGAGCATTTGCAATAGTTTGTATGTACAATGGTTGGTATAAGTGTCCACGTCAACAGCCAACATCACATCATACAGACTCTTCAATGAGGCGTATGTTAAGCGTATGTTAAATAACTAGGTAGGTCCACTAAATGTTGAAGAAATGAACAGACTTGCCTCGGAGCTTGTGCATTGAGCGTTGCTTCAGGTTCATACGGTTTCATTCTCTCTCTTCTTTTATTATGTGCCATGTCATCAAAATAGTCTATGTGTCAACTTTACCAACGGTGATCATACAACTGTTGGAGATGCCCTTAGCAGGTGTTCAAAAACGCGCGTCAAAAAGTAGACAGTGTAAATTGTGAAGCGCGCGCAATCCGGCGCCCAAAATATGCTGCGCGCCATTGCATTTTTCAGCGCGCGCCTAAATTTTTTTAGCGTTACAGCTTCTGCTGGAGCTGACCGGCGCCAAAAAAACAAACTTTTAGCGCGCGGATCTCTTTTTGGGCGCCTGTTGGAGATGCTCTGATAGGCAAGCTAAGGCCAACTCCACCGCGCGACCCTATCCTGTGCGGCTTTGGGGTAAAACGGACAAACAAGACGGCCAATACGCTGACGGCGGACCCATCTCGTTTGCTTTTGTGTCCGGGCCGACACATTTCGAGCGCAAACTTGCGCCGGGTTTGGGTCGCGACGGTCACTAATCGGACGCGCGCCTCGTCCGCGTCGGGGCAGCGTGGCAGGCAGCCACCTACCTCCCACCCGCCCACATCATCGCGAGACGAAGCGGGCGGCCCCACCGCTTATCCGCGACATCGGAAGGTCGCCGTCCTTCTTTAAGTGGGAAGCATGGACCGTCGTCCGCCCACACCGCCCCACGCCACCCCGCTGCCTCTCGAAACCCGACAGCGTCGAACCCTAGCAAGCCACTCCGCCATGGTCATCAAGCGGAGGCGTCGCCACGGAGGAGGTCGTGCGAGCACCTCCATTCCCCGCCCGTCTACCACGCACCGCCGGCCCACCTCTGGACGCCGCCGGCCTACGTGGACCTCGTCAGCGACGCCGACGACGCCGACGGCCACTGAAGACGGCGACGACATCGACGAACGCAGGCGTAAGCTGGCGGCGGCCGTTTTTTATTTTCTTTTTTATGTTTAATTATGTCAAGTTGGATGTGAAACTGGGCTGTTTTATGGCCATGGACCCTAACTTAAGTTTTAAGTATTTTAAACTGTGTTTATTTACCTTTTTAAGTCATTTTGTTTAAGTTTTTATGTTTTTTTAAACATGTCCAACACTGACAAGAATTGGGGTACGGCCGTGCGATGGACGCACACACGACCCAACAGATAGAGGCGGATACGGGCGAATCCATCGACGCCCGAAAAAGACAATATCCAATTAAAATAGACATCCGTTTGGGATCGTGCGGTGGAGTTGCCCTAAATAAAATGCCAGGAACGATCACGCCGGCTTGGCATGGAGCACGAAACGGGTACGGTGACAAGGACGGTGGAACCAAAGATCTCTGGGTTCACGTTCCGCCGGAGGCAGCGAGTCACGGGGCGAGCCTGCGTGTCAGCCCCCTGCGTGGCGCTGCGCAATCTTGGTTGGATCATGTGTCGGTACAGTACAAAGGCATCATCCAGGCGAATCGGCTTGACCTTCAACTACGCATGCAGGGCTCACTGGACACAACGCCAGCGTGTTTGCTTGCATTCCACAGAAAGGCGCAGCCAGGCGTCTTCCACCCCCCTCCCGCACTCATAGCACCATGGGAGGAATCTACGTCTCCTTCATCCAAGAAAAGGAAAGAAAATCCAGTGCGGGAAGAGAAGAGAAGTACTCCCTCCGTTTTAAAATAGATGATCCAACTTTATATTAACTTTATACTAAAGTTATTATAAAGTTAAGTTATCTATTTTGAAACGGATGGAGTAGTATTCTTGGGAGTGGTGGATAGTGGATGGCCAAGAATCCAAAAAAGGTGAAACGACAAATCCATATAGGGTTGGTGACGGACGGCCGGTAGATGAAAATCTGAATAACTATCTAGTTCTGGGGTGGCGACGGAACGATGGAAAAGGCGGTGGATAGGTGGCTCCGGTCGGATCACGCTACGTTTCCACAAGAAAAACAAGGGACATCACCACACTCACTCATTCAGCCTCACTCACCTGCCCTCCCACCCCCCTCGCCACCCCTACAACTAATAATACTCCACTCATTCTCGTATCTTCTCCATCAAAGACGAATTAAACTTCTTTATTAGCAAGCGCAGTGTGAGGGATTTGATGCTCCTCCTTTCTCTCTCGCGGCCTTCCTTGCTCTTTACTCACCGGGCGAGCAAGTGAGCGAGCTGTCGATCACACGGCTACGGATTGTAGCCTTTCCTCCCGCTTTACCTAAAGAATTACTTAAGCGCCGCCGGACAGGGAGACAGAGAGATGCCATTGTTCGATTCTCTCGACCTCCTTTCTCCTTCACCCCGCGCCTTTTTCTGCCCGTCTTTTCCTTCCTTCGCCACGTTCCCTTCTCTCTGCCTTCCTCGCCTCGTGGCCTATCTTCTCCGCTTATTACTACCGCCGGCAGCCGGCAGGAAAGCTTGGTTAGTTATTACTCATCTTCTCCGTGATCCGTAGCCGCCTTCTCTCTGCCCCTGTCCTCCATTATTCTTGCCTAGGTCTTCTTCATGTCGTCGATATCCAAGAAAACCTTCTGCGCAAGCGTGGTTCTTTTCCAAAGTGCGGCCGCCGCCGGCGGCCGGCCGGGGGAAGCTGAGGCACACGCAGACCACAACTTTTATTGCTCCACTCATGGACGGCTGACCCTGCAACGCCGTAACAGCAGCTCGAGGTGAGGGGATCCCCTGCCCTGCTGCCAGATTCCTCCCTCCGTCTGGACGAATTCATGGTCGCCGGAGTGAGTGACTGGAATTGCTTGCGTTGAGAAATGGGAATAATCACGTGCAGGTGACGAGGGGTATATTATGTGCTTGGTGCATATGACGGCGTTCTTGGGATGGATTGGCTCTCGCAATTCAGTCCTGGCAAGAGAAGCATGTCACATTTGTCCATGAAGGCGAGCAAGTGACGCTGCAAGGAGTTCGACCCAAAGCAACTCCCACTTGCAAGCAAATTGAACCTGAAGAACGCTGCAAGCTCATTTCAGGCAATGACGTGTGGGCTATGGCAATGGTGGGTGCCCAACAAAGTAAGCCAGCATGCAAAACGGAAACACTGTTCTCCCTTGACACCAATCAGCACTTTGGGCCACTATGGAAACAAAGACATTTGACAATGACCTGCATTTGGAGAGTCTGGTCCTTTGACGCATGTCCGTTCAAGTCATGAGAGCAACTCCAACAGGACGACCTGAACGGATACGCGCATTGTCCGTTTTTCATCCGTTTAGATCAGTCAGGCGGACGTACGCGTCCGCATTTTTAAATGGGTCAGCTTGACCGCCCAACAGGAGATGCACCCAAATGTGCCGACGTCGAGAAAAAAATAACTTGCAGAAATAAACATAATTAAACGCAAGTTGCCGGTCAACCGCCGGCCAAAGTCCATTTAAACTTAATTAAACATTAATTAAAACATAAAAAAGTCTGCGCCCGCACGTTGCCCTAGACGTCATCGGCCTTGCCCTTGCCCTTGACGTCGACGTCGCCATCGTCATCGTCATCGCCGCCGGTGAGGTCGATGAAGATGGGAGCAGGGCCAACCCACCCGAACGCCGTCTGGTACGCTTCCAGGGCAGCCTCCTCCGGCGTCTGCTGGGCCGGCGGCATTGCGGCTCGCCGCGCGCTGATAACTCACAAGTATAGGGGATCGCAACAGTTTTTTAGGATAGAGTATTCAACCCAAATTCATAGATTCGACACAAGGGGAGCCAAAGAATATTTGAAGGTATTAGCAGCTGAGTTGTCAATTCAACCACACCTGGAGATTAATTATCTGCAGCAAAGTGATCAGTAGCAAAGTAGTTTGATAGTTTTGATAGTAGTGACAGCAGCAACGGTAATTGTTGGGGATATAACTATTGTATATGACCCGCCGAGGAGGGGCTGGGTTATCCCAATGACAGTTCATCTAAATAAAGCCCATGAATATGTTGAAGATGGCGGTTCATGAAGTAGACTTGCTAAAGGGCCCAAAACCCAAAGGCGGTTTAAGGCCCATAAGTGTAAACCGACATGTATATATGACTTGTATTGTAAGGCATGTAAGATAAGTCACCGGGCCGGACATGTTTGTATGAGACGGCCGGGACTCTGTAAGCCGCGGGGCGTTAACCCGTGTATATAAGGGGACGACCCGGCATCGGCTTAGGGCAAAAACAACAAATCAAAAGCCAGGCCAAGCGTATTCGCTCCCTGGTAATCGAAACCCTAACAATTCCACCTCAAACTGGATTAGGCTTTTACCTTCACCGCAAGGGGCCGAACCAGTATAAACTCCTCGTGTCCTTTGTCCCGTTTTAACCCCTTTAAGCTAACCTCATCGCAATGGCTCCACAACTAAGTTCTTCCACTAGGACATCTCCCGTGACAATTCCACGACAGTTGGCGCCCACCATGGGGCCAGCGCACGGTGGTTTAGAGTGCTTACAGGGTAGCTTTGAAGGGATCAAGGGATACGTTGTGGGCCGGATGACCAAGAGTCATTGCGGCAAGCTCTACAGCGACGACACAGGCTGGGGCCCCGAGGCTGGCTCTATTGAGTACGGGTACCGGGTCCCCTTCGGCGGAATCCACGTCTTCATCGGCAAGATCGGTGAACCAGGCCCTGAGCCGGACATCTGCACCGACATCATTGAGACGGCTCAGCCTGCACGACCCGCCCGGGTTCAACCCACCGTGAAGCGTGCCTTTGTTGGATTTATCCATGGGGCTGAATTGGAAGGCTCTGTGTCTGGCAGTGAGACGGCCATCTACTCTGATGGTGAATCGTCCATGGGCGAGACCAACTCAATGTATCAACTACAAGACGGACGGCTTTGGGGGCTCTTTCTATGGTGACAGTATTCCGGACCCCCATGAGCCGGCGAACAGAGTGGCGATCTTCATGGCTGGCAACCAGCCGGTTCTAGGTTCGACAGCCATGGCTATGACTTTCAAAGCGGTAATTCAACGGCGAGTCTTTGGCAGATCAACACGCCCGTCGGCTCAAGTTTTAACAGATCTGTTGGAGGCTCTGGCAACTCTGATGGAAGTGGAGGTAACCCCGGACAACCAGGAACAACATAAGGTGGATGTGGCTCATACGTCCATTTTGCATAATCTTTTATATCGATATTTATTGCATTATGGGCTGTTATTACACATTATGTCACAATACTTATGCCTATTCTCTCTTATTTTACAAGGTTTACATGAAGAGGGAGAATGCGGCAATGGAATTCTCAATGGAAAAGGAGCAAATATTAAAGACCTATTCTGCACAACTCCAAAAGTCCTGAAACTTCACGGAGGCACGTTTTGGAATTAATAAAAAATACTGGCGAAAGAATCAACCAGAGGGGGCCCACACCCTGGCCACGAGGGTGGGGGGCGCGCCCTACCCCCTGGGCGCGCCCCCTGTCTCGTGGGCCCCCTGGCAGGCCTCCGATGCCCATCTTCTGCTATATGAAGTCTTTCGTCCAAGAAAAAATAAGGAGGAAGCTTTCGGGACGAAACACCGCCGCCACGAGGCGGAACCTGGCGAAACCAATCTAGGGCTCCGGCGGAGCTGTTCTACCGGGGAAACATCCCTCCGGGAGGGGGAAATCATCACCATTGTCATCACCATCGGTTCTCTCAGCGGGAGGGGGTCAATCTTCATCAACATCTTCACCAGCACCATCTCCTCTCAAACCCTAGTTCATCTCTTGTATCCAATCTTTGTCTCAAAACCTCAGATTGGTACCTGTGGGTTGCTAGTAGTGTTGATTACTCCTTGTAGTTGATGTTAGTTGGTTTATTTGGTGGAAGATCATATGTTCAGATCCTTTATGCATATTAATACCCCTCTGATTATGAACATGAATATGATTTGTGAGTAGTTACATTTCTTCCTAAGGACATGTGAGAAGTCTTGCTATAAGTAGTCATGTGAATTTGGTATTCGTTTGATATTTTGATGTGGTATTTGTTTGATATTTTGATGAGATGTATGTTGTCTTTCCTCTAGTGGTGTTATGTGAACGTCGACTACATGACACTTCACCACTGTTTGGGCCTAGAGGAAGGCATTGGGAAGTAATAAGTATATGATGGGTTGCTAGAGCGACAGAAACTTAAACCCTAGTTTATGTGTTGCTTCGTAAGGGGCTGATTTGGATCCACATGTTTCATGCTATGGTTAGGTTTACCTTAATACTTCTTTTGTAGTTGCGGATGCTTGCAATAGAGGTTAATCATGAGTGGGATGCTTGTCCAAGGAAGGGCAGCACCCAAGCACCGGTCCACCCATATATCAAATTATCATAGTAACGAACGCGAATCATATGAGTGTGATGAAAAATAGCTTGATGCTACGTCTTGAGCTTGCGTTGGTTTTCCCCGAAGAGGAGAGGATGATGCAGCAGATTAGCGTAAGTACTTCCCTCAGTTTTTGAGAACCAAGGTATCAATCCAGTAGGAGGCCACGCGCAAGTCCCTCGTACCTACACAAAGCAAATAACTCCTCGCAACCAACGCGAATAGGGGTTGTAAATCCCTTCAGGGTCACTTACGAGAGTGAGATCTAATAGAGATAATATATAATATTTTTGGTATTTTTGGTATAAAGATGCAAAGTAAAATAAAAAGCAAAGTAAAAAAGCAAAGCAATAATAAAGCGTAGGAAGATTAATATGATGAGAATAGACCCGGGGACCATAGATTTCACTAGTGGCTTCTCTCAAGAGCATAAGTATTTTACGGTGGGTGAACGAATTACTGTTGAGCAATTGACAAAATTAAGCATAGTTATGAGAGTATCTAGGTATGATCATGTATATATGCATCATGTCCGAGACAAGTAGACCGACTCCTGCCTGCATCTACTACTATTACTCCACTCATCGACCGCTATCCAGCATGCATCTAGAGTATTAAGTTAATGAAAACAGAGTAACGCCTTAAGCAAGATGACATGATGTAGAGGGATAAATTCATGCAACTGAAGGAAATATGCCCTAGAGGCAATAATAAAGTTATTATTTATTTCCTCATATCATGATAAATGTTTATTATTCATGCTAGAATTGTATTAACCGGAAACATAATACATGTGTGAATACATAGACAAACATACTGATCACTAGTATGCCTCTACTTGACTAGCTCATTAATCAAAGATGGTTATGTTTCCTAACCATAGACATGTGTTGTTATTTGATTAATGGGATCACATCATTAGGAGAATGATGTGATTGACATGACCCATTCCGTTAGCTTAGCACTTGATCGTTTAGTATATTGCTATTGCTTTCTTCATGACCTATACATGTTCCTCGTAACTATGAGATTATGCAACTCCGTTTACCGGAGGAACACTTTGGTGCTACCAAACGTCACAACGTAATCGGGGATTATAAAGGAGTACTACAGGTGTCTCCAAAGGTACATGTTGGGTTGGCGATTTCGAGATTAGGTTTTGTCACTCCGATTGTCTGGAGAGGTATCTCTAGGCCTTCTCGGTAATACACATCACATAAGCCTTGCAAGCATTGCAACTAATAAGTTAGTTGTGAGATGACGACACGGAACGAGTAAAGAGACTTGCCGGTAGCGAGATTGAACTAGGTATTGGATACCGACGATCGAATCTCGGGTAAGTAACATACCGATGACAAAGGGAACAACGTATGTCGTTATGCGGTTTTGACCGATAAAGATCTTCAAGAATATGTAGGAACTAATATGGGCATCCAGGTTCCGCTATTGGTTATTGACCGAGAATAGTTCTAGGTCATGTCTACATAGTTCTCGAACCCGTAGGGTCCGCACGCTTAACGTTACGATGACAGTTTATTATGAGTTTATAAATTTTGATGTACCGAAGTTTGTTCGGAGTCCCGGATGTGATCACGGACATGACGAGGAGTCTCGAAATGGTCGAGACATAAAGATTGATTTATTGGAAGCCTATGTTTGGACTTCGGAATAGTTCCGGTGAAATCGATTTTACCGAACACCGGGGCTACCGGAACCCTCCCGGGGTTAATGGGCCTTAGTGGGCCATGAGGGAGAAGAGGAGGGCGGTCAGGGCAGGCCGCGCCCCTCCCCTAGTTCGAATAGGACAAGGAAAGGGGCGGCGCCCCTCTTCCCTCCCCCAAGTCCTAATCCAACTAGGAAAGGGGGAGTCCTACTCCGGTGGGAGTAGGACTCCTCAGCCGCCTCCTCCTAGGGCTGGCCGCACCCCTTGCTCCTTTATATGAGGCGGGGGCACCCCAGGACACACAAGTTGATCTACGTATCGTTCCTTAGCCGTGTGCGGTGCCCCCCTCCACCATATTCCACTTCGGTCATATCGTCACGGAGCTTAGGCGAAGCCCTGCGCCGGTGGAGCATCATCATCGTCACCACGCCGTCCTGCTGACGGAACTCATCCCCGACACTTTGCTGGATCGGAGCCCGGGGATTGTCATCGAGCTGAACGTGTGCTGAACTCGGAGGTGCCGTATGCTCGGTACTTGGATCGGTCGGATCGTGAAGACGACGACTACATCAACCGCGTTATTATAACGCTTCGCTTCACGGTCTCACGAGTGCGTGTACATACATTCTCCCCCCTCGTTGCTATGCCATCACCATGATCTTGCGTGTGCGTAGGAAATTTTTTGAAATTACTACGTTCCCCAACAGTGGCATCCGAGCCAGGTTTTATGCGGTGATGTCATATGCACGAGTAGAACACAAGTGAGTTGTGGGCGATATAAGTCATACTGCTTACCAAAGATGTCATACTTTGGTTCGGCGGTATTGTGAGATGAAGCGGCCCGGACCGACATTACGCCAGACGCTTACGCGAGACTGGTTTCACCGCTTGAGCACTCGTTGCTTAAAGGTGACCGGCGGGTGTCTGTCTCTCTCACTTTAGTTGAACTGAGTGTGGCTACGCCCGGTCCTTGCGAAGGTTAAAACAGCACCAACTTGACAAACTATCGTTGTGGTTTTGATGCGTAGGTAAGAACGGTTCTTGCTCAGCCCGTAGCAGCCACGTAAAACTTGCAACAACAAAGTAGAGAACGTCTAACTTGTTTTTGCAGGGCATGTTATGATGTGATATGGTCAAGACGTGATGCTATATTTTATTGTATGAGATGATCATGTTTTGTAACCAAGTTATCGGCAATCGGCAGGAGCCATATGGTTGTCGCTTTATTGTATGAAATGCAAAAGCCATGTAATTGCTTTACTTTATCACTAAGCGGTAGCGATAGTCGAGAAGCAATAGTTGGCGAGACGACAACGATGCTACGATGGAGATCAAGGTGTCGCGCGGTGACGATGGTGATCATGACGGTGCTTCGGAGATGGAGATCACAAGCACAAGATGATGATGGCCATATCATATCACTTATATTGATTGCATGTGATGTTTATCCTTTATGCATCTTATCTTGCTTTGATTGACGGTAGCATTATAAGATGATCTCTCACTAAAATTATCAAGAAGTGTTCTCGAGTATGCACCGTTGTGAAAGTTCTTCGTCTTTGAGACACCACGTGATGATCGGGTGTGATAGGCTCTACGTTCAAATACAACGGGTGCAAAACAGTTGCGCACGCTGAATACTCGAGTTAAACTTGACGAGCCTAGCATATAACAGATATGGCCTCGAACACGGAGACCGAAAGGTCGGCGTGAATCATATAGTAGATATGATCAACATATTGATGTTCACCGTTGAAACTACTCCATCTCACGTGACGATCGGACATGGTGTAGTTAATATGGATCACGTAATCACTTAGAAGATTAGAGGGATGTCTATCTAAGTGGGAGTTCTGAAGTAATATGATTAATTGAACTTAAATTTATCATGAACTTAGTACCTGATAGTATTTTGCTTGTCTATGTTTACTGTAGATAGATGGCTCGTGATGTTGTTCCGTTGAATTTTAATGCGTTCCTTGAGAAAGCAAAGTTGAAAGATGATGGTAGCAATTACACGGATCGGGTCCGTAATCTCGAGGATTATCCTCATTGCTGCACGTAAGAATTACGTCATGGAAGCACCGCTAGGTGCCGTGCCTGTCGATGTAACCGACGACGTTAAGAACGTCTGGCAGAGCAAAAGCGATGACTACTCGATAGTTCGGTGTGCCATGCTTTACGGCTTAGAACTGGGTCTTCAACGACGTTTTGAACGTCATGGAGCATATGAGATGTTCCAGGAGTTGAAGTTAATATTTCAAGCAAATGCCCGGATTGGGAGATATGAAGTCTCCAATAAGTTCTATAGCTGCAAGATGGAGGAGAATAGTTCTGTCAGTGATCATATACTCAAAATGTCTGGGTATAATAATCACTTGATTCAACTGGAGTTAATCTTCCACGATGATAGTGTCATTGATGTAATTCTTCAATCATCGCCACCAAGCTACAAGAGCTTCGTGATGAACTATAATATGCAAGGGATGGACAAGTCTATTCCCGAGCTCTTCACAATGCTAAAAGTCATGGAGGTAGAAATCAAAAAGGAGCATCAAGTGTTGATGGTTAACAAGACCACCAGTTTCAAGAAAAAGGGCAAAGGGAAGAAGAAGGGGAACTTCAAGAAGAATAGCAAACAAGTTGCTGCTCAAGAGAAGAAACCCAAGTCTGGACCTAAGCCTGAAACTGAGTGCTTCTACTGCAAGCGATCGACATCGAAGCGGAACTGCCCCAAGTATTTGGCGGATAAGAAGGATGGCAAGGTGAACAAAGGTATATGTGATATACATGTTATTGATGTGTACCTTACTAATACTCGCATGAGTAGTACCGGGTATTTGATATTGGTTACATTGCTAATATTTGCAACTCAAAGCAGAACTACGGATTGCGAAGATTGGCTAAGGACGAGGTGACGATGCGCGTGGGAAATGGTTCCAAAGTCGATGTGATCGCGGTCGGCACGCTACCTCTACATCTACCATCGGGATTAGTTTTAGACCTAAATAATTGTTATTTGGTGCCAGCGTTAAGCATGAACATTATATCTGGATCTTGTTTGATGCGAGACGGTTATTCATCTAAGTCGGATAATAATGGTTGTTCTATTTATATGAATAATATCTTTTATGGTCATGCACCCTTGAAGAGTGGTCTATTTTTATTGAATCTCGATAGTAGTAATACACATATTCATAGTGTTGAAACCAAAAGATGCAGAGTTGATAATGATAGTGCAACTTATTTGTGGCACTGCCGTTTGGGTCATATCGGAGTAAAACGCATGAAGAAACTCCATACTGATGGGCTTTTGGAATCACTTGATTATGAATCACTTGGTACTTGCGAACCGTGCCTCATGGGCAAGATGACTAAAACGCCGTTCTCCGAAACTATGGAGCGAGCAACTGATTTGTTGGAAATCATACATACTGATGTTTGTGGTCTAATGAATGTTGAGGCACGCGGCGGGTATCGTTATTTTCTCACATTCACAGATGATTTGAGCAGATATGGGTATATCTACTTAATGAAACACAAATCTGAAACATTTGAAAAGTTCAAAGAATTTCAGAGTGAAGTGGAAAATCATCGTAACAAGAAAATAAAATTTCTACGATCTGATCGTGGAGGAGAATATTTAAGTTACGAGTTTGGTTTACATTTGAAACAATGCGGAATAGTTTCGCAACTCACGCCACCCGGAACACCACAACGAAATGGTGTGTCCGAACGTCAGAATCGTACTTTACTAGATATGGTGCGATCTATGATGTCTCTTACTGATTTACCGCTATCGTTTTTGGGTTATGCTTTAGAGACGGCCGCATTCACGTTAAATAGGGCACCATCAAAATCTGTTGAGACGACACCTCATGAACTGTGGTTTGGCAAGAAACCAAAGTTGTCGTTTCTTAAAGTTTGGGGCTGCGATGCTTATGTGAAGAAACTTCAACCAGATAAGCTCGAACCCAAATCGGAGAAATGTGTCTTCATAGGATACCCAAAGGAGACTGTTGGGTACACCTTCTATCACAGATCTGAAGGCAAGATTTTCGTTGCTAAATTCGGATCATTTCTAGAAAAAGAGTTTCTCTCGAAAGAAGTGAGTGGGAGGAAAGTAGAACTTGATGAGATAATCAGATCTGCTCCCTTATTGGAAAGTAGTTCATCACAAGAAACGGTTCCTGTGACAACTACATCAATTAGTGAGGAAACTAATGATATTGATCATGAAACTTCAGATCAAGTTTCTACTGAACTTCGTAGGTCAACCAGAGTAAGATCCGCACCAGAGTGGTACGGTAATCCTATTCTGGAAGTCATATTACTTGACCATGGCGAACCTACAAACTATGAAGAAGCGATGGTGAGCCCAGATTCCGCAAAATGGCTGGAAGCCATGAAATCTGAGATGGGATCCATGTATGAGAACAAAGTATGGACTTTGGTTGACTTGCCCGATGATCGGCAAGCCATTGAGAATAAATGGATCTTCAAGAAGAAGACTGACGCTGATGGTAATGTAATCGTTTATAAAGCTCGACTTGTTGCGAAAGGTTTTCGACAAGTTCAAGGGGTTGACTACGATGAGACTTTCTCACCGTAGCGATGCTTAAGTCTGTCCGAATCATGTTAGCAATTGCTGCATTTTATGATTATGAAATTTGGCAAATGGATGTAAAAACTGCATTCTTGAATGGATTTCTAGAAGAAGAGTTGTATATGATGCAACTGAAGGTTTTGTTGATCCAAAAGGTGCTAACAAAGTGTGCAAGCTCCAGCGATCAATTTATGGTCTCGATGCAAGCCTCTCGGAGTTGGAATAAACGCTTTGATAGTGTGATCAAAGCATATGGTTTTATCTGACTTTTGGAGAAGCATGTATTTACAAGAAAGTGAGTGGGAGCTCAGTAGCATTTCGATATTATATGTGGATGACATATTATTGATTGGAAATGATATAGAATTTCTGGATAGCATAAAAGGATACTTGAATAAAAGTTTTTCAATGAAAGACCTCGGTGAAGCTGCTTACATATTGGGAATCAAGATCTATAGAGATAGATCAAGACGCTTAATTGGACTTTCACAAAGCACATACCTTGATAAAGTTTTGAAAAGTTCAAAATGGATCAGGCAAAGAAAGGATTTTTGCCTGTGTTACAAGGTGTGAAATTGAGTCAGACTCAATGCCCGACCACGCAGAAGATAGAGAGAAAATGAAAGATGTTCCCTATGCTTTAGCCATAGGCTCTATCATGTATGCAATGCTGTGTACCGGACGACATATGTTTAGCAATAAGCTTGGCGGGAAGGTACCAAAGTAATCCAGAGTGGATCATCGGACAACGATCAAGAACATCCCGAAATACGAAAAGGACTAAGGATATGTTTCTCGTATATGGAGGTGACAAAGAGCTAGTCGTAAATGGTTACGTCGATGCAAGCTTTGACACTGATCCGCACGAATCTAAGTCGCAAACCGGCTACGTATTTTTATCAAACGGTGGAGCGGTCCGTGGGGGCAGTTCTAAACAAAGCGTCGTGGGGGATCTACATGTGAAGCGGAGTACATAGCTGCTTCGAAGCAGCAAATGAAGGAGTCTGGATGAAAGAGTTCATTTCCGATCTAGGTGTTATACCTAGTGCATCGGGACCAATGAAGATCTTCTGTGACAATACTGGTGCACTTGCCTTGGCAAAGGAATCCAGATTTCACAAGAGGACCAAGCATATCAAGAGACGCTTCAATTCCATTCGGGACCAAGTCCAAGTGGGAGACATAGAGATTTGCAAGATACATACGGATATGAATGTTACAGACCCGTTGACTAAGCCTCTTCCACGAGCAAAACATGATCAGCACCAAGACTCCATGGGTGTTAGAATCATTCTTGTGTAATCTAGATTATTGACTCTAGTGCAAGTGGGAGACTGAAGGAAATATGCCCTAGAGGCAATAATAAAGTTATTATTTATTTCCTCATATCATGATAAATGTTTATTATTCATGCTAGAATTGTATTAACCGAAACATAATACATGTGTGAATACATAGACAAACATACAATCACTAGTATGCCTCTACTTGACTAGCTCATTAATCAAAGATGGTTATGTTTCCTAACCATAGACATGTGTTGTTATTTGATTAATGGGATCACATCATTAGGAGAATGATGTGATTGACATGACCCATTCCGTTAGCTTAGCACTTGATCGTTTAGTATATTGCTGTTGCTTTCTTCATGACCTATACATGTTCCTCGTAACTATGAGATTATGCAACTCCCGTTTACGGAGGAACACTTTGGGTGCTACCAAACGTCACAACGAATCGGGTGATTATAAAGGAGTACTACAGGTGTCTCCAAAGGTACATGTTGGGTTGGCGTATTTCGAGATTTGGTTTTGTCACTCCGATTGCTCTGGAGAGGTATCTCTAGGCCTTCTCGGTAATACACATCACATAAGCCTTGCAAGCATTGCAACTAATAAGTTAGTTGTGAGATGACGTATTACGGAACGAGTAAAGAGACTTGCCGGTAACGAGATTGAACTAGGTATTGGATACCGACTATCGAATCTCGGGTAAGTAACATACAGATGACAAAGGGAACAACGTATGTCGTTATGCGGTTTGACCGATAAAGATCTTTGAAGAATATGTAGGAACCAATATGGGCATCCAGGTTCCGCTATTGGTTATTGACCGAGAATAGTTCTAGGTCATGTCTACATAGTTCTCGAACCCGTAGGGTCCGCACGCTTAACGTTACGATGACAGTTTATTATGAGTTTATAAGTTTTGATGTACCGAAGTTTGTTCGGAGCCCCGGATGTGATCACGGACATGACGAGGAGTCTCAAAATGGTCGAGACATAAAGATTGATATATTGGAAGCCTATGTTTCGACTTCAGAATAGTTCCGGGTGAAATCGGGATTTTACCGGAACACCGGGGGGTTACAGGAACCCTCCCGGGGGTTAATGGGCCTTAGTGGGCCATGAGGGAGAAGAGGAGGGCGGACAGGGGCAGGCCGCGCGCCTCCCCTAGTCCGAATAGGACAAGGAAAGGGTGGGGCGCGCCTCTTTCCCTCCCCCCAAGTCCTAATCCAACTAGGAAAAAGGGGGGAGTCCTACTCCCGGTGGGAGTAGGACTCCTCCGGCGCGCCTCCTCCTAGGGCTGGCCGCACCCCCCCTTGCTCCTTTATATACGGGGGCAGGAGGGCACCCCATGACACACAAGTTGATCTACGGATCATTCCTTAGCCGTGTGCGGTGCCCCCCTCCACCATATTCCACTTCGGTCATATCGTCACGGAGCTTAGGCGAAGCCCTGCGCCGGTGGAGCATCATCATCGTCCTGCACGCCGTCGTCTTGTGGAACTCATCCCGACACTTTGCTGGATCGGAGCCCGGGGATCGCCATCGAGCTGAACGTGTGCTGAACTCGGAGGTGCCGTGCGTTCGGTACTTGGATCGGTCGGATCGTGAAGACGCATTTACTACATCAACCGCGTTATTATAACGCTTCCGCTTACGGTCTACGAGGGTACGTGGACATACATTCTCCCCTCTCGTTGCTATGCCATCACCATGATCTTGCGTGTGCGTAGGAATTTTTTTGAAATTACTACGTTCCCCAACAGCAATATGATAAAAACCCCACCTTTTTATCCTCGATGGCAACAATACAATACGTGCCTTGCTGCCCCTACTGTCACTGGGAAAGGACACCGCAAGATTGAACCCAAAGCTAAGCACTTCTCCCATTGCAAGAACTACCAATCTAGTTGGCCAAACCAAACGGATAATTGAAGAGACTTGCAAAGATAACCAATCATACATAAAAAGAATTCAGAGAAGATTCAAATATTGCTCATAGATAATCTTGATCATAAACCCACAATTCATCGGTCTCAACAAACACACCGCAAAAAGAAGATTACATCGAATAGATCTCCATGAGAGAGGGGGAGAACATTGTATTGAGATCCAAAAAGAGAGAAGAAGCCATCTACTAACTATGGACCCGAAGGTCTGAAGTAAACTACTCACACTTCATCGGAGAGGCTATGATGATGATGTAGAAGTCCTCTGTGGTGGATTCCCCTTCCGGCGGAGCTCTAGAATAGGCCCCAAGATGGGATCTCGTGGATACATAAAGTTGCGGCGGTGGAATTAGGTTTTTGGCTCTGTATCTGATCTGTTGAAGTGCGTAATGAGGTATATATAGGAGGAAGGAATGCGTCGGTGGAGCTGGGGCCCACGAGGCGGGCGCCCTCCACCCGCGTGACTGCCTCCCTCCTTTCTTGACCGAGGGTCCAAGTCTCCTGGATCTTATCTGATGAGAAAATCACGTTCCCGAAGATTTCATTCCGTTTGGACTCCGTTTGATATTCCGTTTCTTTGAAATACTGAAATAGGCAAAAAACAACAATTCTGGGCTGGGCCTCCGGTTAATAGGTTAGTTCCAAAAGTAATATAAAAGTGGAAAATAAAGCCCAATATAGTCCAAAACAATAGATAATATAGCATGGAGCAATCAAAAATTATAGATACGTTGGAGACGTATCAGGCATCCCCAAGCTTAATTCCTGCTCATCCTCGAGTAGGTAAATGATAAAACTGAATTTTTGATGCGGAGTGCTACTTGGCATAATTTCAATGTAACTCTTCTTAATTGTGGTATGAATATTCAGATTCGAAAGATTCAAGACAAAGGTTTAATATTGACATAAAAAATAATAATACTTCAAGCATACTAACAAAGCAATTATGTCTTCTCACAATAACATGACCAAAGAAAGTTATCCCTACAAAATCATATAGTCTGGCTATGCTCTATCTTCACCACACAAAGTAATTAAATCATGCACAACCCCGATGACAAGCCAATCAATTGTTTCATACTTTTGACATTCTCAAACATTTTTCAATCTTCACGCAATACATGAGCGTGAGCCATGGATATAGCATTATATGTGGAATTGAATGGTGGTTGTGGAGAAGACAAAAAGAGGGAAGATAGTCTCACATCAACTAGGCGTATCAACGGGCTATGGAGATGCCCATCAATAGATATCAATGTGAGTGAGTAGGGATTGCCACGCAACGAATGCACTAGAGCTATAAGTATATGAAAGCTCAACAAAATAAACTAAGTGGGTGTGCATCCAACTCGCTTGCTCACGAAGACCTAGGGCAATTTGAGGAAGCCCATCATTGGAATATACAAGCCAAGTTCTATAATAAAAAATTCCCACTAGTATATGAAAGTGAAAAAACGAGAGACTCTCTATTATAAAGATCATGGTGCTACTTTGAAGCACAAGTGTGGTAAAAGGATAGTAACATTGTCCCTTCTCTCTTTTTCTCTCATTTTTTTATTTGGGCCTTTTCTATTTTTCTTGCCTCTTTTCTTTTCTCTCTTTTTTTTATTTTTCGTCCGGAGTCTCATCCCGACTTATGGGGGAATCATAGTCTCCATCATCCTTTCCTCACTTGGGACAATGCTCTAAAAATGATGATCATCACACTTTTATTTTTCTTACAACTCAAGAATTACAACTCGATACTTAGAACAAAATATGACTCTATGTGAATGCCTCCGTGTGTATCGGGATATGCAATGATTCATAAGTGACATGTATGAAAGAATTATGAATGGTGGCTTTGCCACAAATACGATGTCAACTAAATGATCATGCTAAGCAATATGACAATGATGGAGCGTGTCATAATAAATGGAACGGTGGAAAGTTGCATGGCAATATATCTCGGAATGGCTATGTAAATGCCATGTAGGTAGGTATGGTGGCTGTTTTGAGGAAGGTTTATGGTGGGTGTATGATACCGGCGAAAAGTGCGCGGTATTAGAGAGGCTAGCAATGGTGGAAGGGTGAGAAAAATGCGTAGAATCCATGGACTCAACATTAGTATTACGCGCATGCTCCTAGGGGTATAGATTGGTAGGAAAAGACCATCGCTCGTCCCCGACCGCCACTCATAAGGAAGACAATCAATAAATAAATCATACTCCGACTTCATCACATAATGGTTCACCATACGTGCATGCTACGGGAATCACAAACTTTAACACAAGTATCTCTCAAATTCACAACTACTCAACTAGCATGACTCTAATATTACCACCTTCATATCTCAAAACAATTATCAAGCATCGATCTTTTCTTAGTATTCAACACACTCAAAAGAAAGTTTTACAAATCTTGAATACCAAGAATATTATTATTTTAAGCAAACTACCATGATATTTAAGACTCTCAAAATAATCTAAGTGAAGCATGAGAGATCAAAGGTTTCTATAAAACAAATCCACCACCGTGCTCTAAAAGATATAAGTGAAGCACTAGAGCAAAACTATAAAGCTCAAAAGATATAAGTGAAGCACATAGAGTATTCTATCAAATTCCAAATCATGTATGGCTCTCTCAAAAGGTGTGTACATCAAGGATGATTGTGGTAAACTAACAAGCAAAGACTCAAATAATACAAGACACTCCAAGCAAAACACATATCATGTAGTGAATAAAAATATAGCTCCAAGTCAAGTTACCGATGGAAGTGGACGAAAGAGGGGATGCCTTCCGGGGCATCCCCAAGCTTTGACTTTGGTGTCCTTGGATTATCTTGGGGGTTCCATGGGCATCCCCAAGCTTAGGCTCTTGCCACTCCTTTTTCCATAATCCATCAAAAGATTTCACCCAAAACTTGAAAACTTCACAACACAAAACTCAACAGAAATCTCGTAAGCTCCGTTAGCGAAAGAAAACAAAAGACCACTTCAAGGTACTGTAATGAAATCATTCTTTATTTATATTGGTGTTAAAACTACTGTATTACAACTTCTGTATAGATTATAAACTATTTTACTAGCCATAGATTCATCAAAATAAGCAAACAACACACGAAAAACAGAATCTGTCAAAAACAGAACAGTCTGTAGTAATCTGTAACTAACGCAAACTTCTGGAACTCAAAAACTTCAGAAAAAATAGGAAGACCTAGGAAATTTGTTTATTGATCAGCAGCAATTGGAATCACTATTTTATCACGTACTGGTGATTTTTAACAATTATTTTCGTGAACAGAAAGTTTCTGGAAATTACAGCAAGATCAAATAACTATCATCCAAGAAAATCCTATAGGTTTAACTTGGCACAAACACTAATTAAAACATAAAACCACATCTAAACAGAAGGTAGATGGATTATTTATTCCTAAACAGAAAAAAAAATTGGGTTGCCTCCCAACAAGTGCTATCGTTTAACGCCCCTAGCTAGGCATAAAAGTAAGGATAGATCAAGGTATTGCCATCTTTGGTAGGCAATCCATAAGTGGCTCTCATAATAGATTCATATGGTAATTTTATCTTCTTCCTAGGGAAATGTTACATGCCTTTTTTTAATGGGAATTGGAATCTAATATTCCCTTCCTTCATATCAATAATTGCACCAATCGTTCTAAGGAATGGTCTACCAAGAATAATAGGACATGAAGGATTACAATCTATATCAAGAACGATAAAATCTACGGGCACATAATTCCTATTTGCAACAATAAGAACATCATTAATTCTTTCCATAGGTTTCTTAATAGTGGAATCCATAAGGTGCAAGTTTAGAGAGCAATCATCAAAATCACGGAAATCTAGCAAATCACACAAAGTTTTGGGAATAGTGGAAACACTAGCACCCAAATCACATAAAGCATAAAATTCATGATCCTTAATCTTAATTTTAATAGTTGGTTCCCACTCATCATAAAGTTTTCTAGGGATGGAGACTTCCAACTCAAGTTTTTCCTCATAAGATTGCATCAAGGCATCAACGATATGTTTGGTAAACGCTTTATTTTGACTATAAGCATGCGGAGAATTTAGCACAGATTGCAACAAGGAAATACAATCAATTAAAGAGCAAATTTCATAATTAAATTCTTTGAAATCCAAAATAGTGGGCTAAGCAACATCTAGGGTTTTACTTTCTTCAATCCCACTTTTATCAATTTTAGCATCATAATCTAAAAACTCCGAATTCTTGGAACGCCTTCTAGGTAAAGGTGACTCATATTCAATCTTATCATTATCAAGATTCATATTGCAAAACAAGGATTTGATAGGGGACACATCAATAACTTTTAGATCTTCATCTTTATTTTCATGGAAATTGGAAGAACACACTTTAATAAAGGCATCTTTCATAGCAGCATCCTAGCGGTTCTTTCCTTGCACTCATCAATGGAAACTCTCATGGCTTTGAGAGACTCATTGATATCATGCTTAGGAGGAATATATCTAAGCTTTAAAGAATCAACATCAAGAGAAATTCTATCAACGTTCCTAGCCAATTCATCAACTTTAAGCAATTTCTCTTCAAGCAAAGCATTAAATTCTATTGAGAATTCATAAACTCTTTAACACTAGTCTCAAATTCAGAGGGAATACTATTAAAATTTTCATAAGAATTGTTGTAGGAATTTCCATAATTATTAGAGGAATTACTAGGATAAGGCCTAGGATTAAAGTTTCATCTATACGCGTTGTTACCAAAATTATTCCTACCAACAAAATTCACATCCATAGATTCATTATTATTCTCAATCAAAGTAGACAAAGGCATTGAAGGAAATATGCCCTAGAGGCAATAATAAAGTTATTATTTATTTCCTCATATCATGATAAATGTTTATTATTCATGCTAGAATTGTATTAACCGGAAACATAATACATGTGTGAATACATAGACAAACATACAGTCACTAGTATGCCTCTACTTGACTAGCTCATTAATCAAAGATGGTTATGTTTCCTAACCATAGACATGTGTTGTTATTTGATTAATGGGATCACATCATTAGGAGAATGATGTGATTGACATGACCCATTCCGTTAGCTTAGCACTTGATCGCTTTAGTATATTGCTATTGCTTTCTTCATGACCTATACATGTTCCTCGTAACTATGAGATTATGCAACTCCCGTTTACGGAGGAACACTTTGGTGCTACCAAACGTCACAACGAATCTGGGTGATTATAAAGGAGTACTACAGGTGTCTCCAAAGGTACATGTTGGGTTGGCGTATTTCGAGATTAGGTTTTGTCACTCCGATTGTCGGAGAGGTATCTCTAGGCCTTCTCGGTAATACACATCACATAAGCCTTGCAAGCATTGCAACTAATAAGTTAGTTGTGGGACGACGTATTACGGAACGAGTAAAGAGACTTGCCGGTAACGAGATTGAACTAGGTATTGGATACCGACGATCGAATCTCGGGTAAGTAACATACCGATGACAAAGGGAACAACGTATGTCGTTATGCGGTTTGACCGATAAAGATCTTGAAGAATATGTAGGAACCAATATGGGCATCCAGGTTCCGCTATTGGTTATTGACCGAGAATAGCTCTAGGTCATGTCTACATAGTTCTCGAACCCGTAGGGTCCGCACGCTTAACGTTACGATGGCGGTTTATTATGAGTTTATAAGTTTTGATGTACCGAAGATTGTTTGGAGTCCCGGATGTGATCACGGACATGATGAGGAGTCTCGAAATGGTCGAGACATAAAGATTGATATATTGGAAGCCTATGTTTGGACTTCGGAATAGTTCCGGGTGAAATCTGGATTTTAGGAACACCGGGTTACCGGAACCCTCCCGGGGTTAATGGGCCTTAGTGGGCCATGAGGGAGAAGAGGAGGGCGGCCGGGGGACGCGCGTGCCCTCCCCTAGTCCGAATAGGACAAGGAAGGGGGGCGGCGCCCCCCTGTCCGCTGTCCCGCCCCCCAAGTCCTAATCCAACTAGGAAAAGGGGGGAGTCCTACTCCCGGTGGGAGTAGGACTCCTCCGGCGCGCCTCCTCCTAGGGCTGGCCGCACCCCCCCCCTTGCTCCTTTATATACGGGGGCAGGGGGCACCCCATGACACACAAGTTGATCTACGGATCGTTCCTTAGCCGTGTGCGGTGCCCCCCTCCACCATATTCCACTTCACCATATCGTCATGAGCTTAGGCGAAGCCCTGCGCCGGTGGAGCATCATCATCGTCACCACGCCGTCCTGCTGACGGAACTCATCCCCGACACTTTGCTGGATCGGAGCCCGGGGATCGTCATCGAGCTGAACGTGTGCTGAACTCGGAGGTGCCGTGCGTTTGGTACTTGGATCGGTCGGATCGTGAAGACGTACGACTACATCAGCCGCGTTATTATAACGCTTCCGCTTACGGTCTACGAGAGTACGTGGACATACACTCTCCCCTCTCGTTGCTATGCCATCACCATGATCTTGCGTGTGCGTAGGAATTTTTTTGAAATTACTACGTTCCCCAACAGTGGCATCCGAGCCTGGTTTTATGCGTTGATGTCATATGCACGAGTAGAACACAAGTGAGTTGTGGGCGATATAAGTCATACTACTTACCAGCATGTCATACTTTGGTTCGGCGGTATTGTGAGATGAAGCGGCCCGGACCGACATTACGCCAGACGCTTACGCGAGACTGGTTTCACCGCCGAGCACTCGTTGCTTAAAGGTGACGGCGGGTGTCTGTCTCTCTCACTTTAGTTGAACTGAGTGTAGCATACGCCCGGTCCTTGCGAAGGTTAAAACAGCACCAACTTGACAAACTATCGTTGTGGTTTTGATGCGTAGGTAAGAACGCTTCTTGCTCAGCCCGTAGCAGCCACGTAAAACTTGCAACAACAAAGTAGAGAACGTCTAACTTGTTTTGCAGGGCATGTTATGATGTGATATGGTCAAGACGTGATGCTATATTTTATTGTATGAGATGATCATGTTTTGTAACCAAGTTATCGACAATGGCAGGAGCCATATGGTTGTCGCTTATTGTATGAAATGCAAAAGCCATGTAATTGCTTTACTTTATCACTAAGCGGTAGCGATAGTCGTAGAAGCAATAGTTGGCGAGACGACAACGATGCTACGATGGAGATCAAGGTGTCGCTACCGGTGGCGATGGTGATCATGACGGTGCCGAGATGGAGATCACAAGCACAAGATGATGATGGCCATATCATATCACTTATATTGATTGCATGTGATGTTTATCCTTTATGCATCTTATCTTGCTTTGATTGACGGTAGCATTATAAGATGACCTCTCACTAAAATTATCAAGAAGTGTTCTTCCTGAGTATGCACCGTCGCGAAAGTTCTTCGTGCTGAGATACCACGTGATGATCGGGTGTGATAGGCTCTACGTTCAAATACAACGGGTGCAAAACAGTTGCACGCGGAATACTCGAGTTAAACTTGACGAGCCTAGCATATAACAGATATGGCCTCGAACAGAGAGACCGAAAGGTCGAGCGTGAAACATATAGTAGATATGATCAACATATTGATGTTCACCGTTGAAACTACTCCATCTCACGTGACGATCGGACATGGTGTAGTTAATATGGATCACGTAATCACTTAGAAGATTAGAGGGATGTCTATCTAAGTGGGAGTTCTAAAGTAATATGATTAATTGAACTTAAATTTATCATGAACTTAGTACCGATAGTATTTTTCTTGTCTATGTTTACTGTAGATAGATGGCTCGTCTTTGTTGTTCCGTTGAATTTTAATGCGTTCCTTGAGAAAGCAAAGTTGAAAGATGATGGTAGCAATTACACGGATCGGGTCCATAACACGAGGATTATCCTCATTGCTGCACGTAAGAATTACGCCCCGGAAGCACCGCTTAGGTGCCGTGCTCGCCGATGTAACCGACGGCGTTAAGAACGTCTGGCGAGCAAAGGCGATGACTACTCGATAGTTCAGTGTGCCATGCTTTACGGCTTATAACCGGGTCTTCAACGACGTTTTGAACGTCATGGAGATATGAGATGTTCCAGGAGTTGAAGTTAATATTTCAAGCAAATGCCCGGATTGAGAGATATGAAGTCTCCAATAAGTTCTATAGCTGCAAGATGGAGGAAAATAGTTCTGTCAGTGAAGACATACTCAAAATGTCTGGGTATAATAATCACTTGATTCAACTGGGAGTTAATCTTCCTGATGATAGTGTCATTGATAGAATTCTTCAATCACTCCCACCAAGCTACAAGAGCTTCGTGATGAACTATAATATGCAAGGGATGGACAAGTCTATCCCCGAGCTCTTCGCAATGCTAAAAGCCGCGGAGGTAGAAATCAAAAAGGAGCATCAAGTGTTGATGGTTAACAAGACCACCAGTTTCAAGAAAAGGGGCAAAGGGAAGAAGAAGGGGAACTTCAAGAAGAACAGCAAACAAGTTGCTGCTCAAGAGAAGAAACCCAAGTCTGGACCTAAGCCTGAAATCGAGTGCTTCTACCGCAAGCGCATCGACCTTTGAAGCGGAACTGCCCCAAGTATTTGGCGGATAAGAAGGATGGCAAGGTGAACAAAGGTATATGTGATATACATGTTATTGATGTGTACCTTACTAATACTCGCAGTAGTACCGGGTATTTGATATTGGTTCTGCTATAATATTTGCAACTCAAACAGGAACTACGGATTAAGCGAAGATTGGCTAAGGACGAGGTGACGATGCTTGGCGTGGGAAATGGTTCCAAAGTCGATGTGATCGCGGTCGGCACGCTACCTCTACATCTACCATCGGGATTAGTTTTAGACCTAAATAATTGTTATTTGGTGCCAGCATTAAGCATGAACATTATATCTGGATCTTGTTTGATGCGAGACGGTTATTCATTTAAGTCGGATAATAATGGTTGTTCTATTTATATGAATAATATCTTTTATGGTCATGCACCCTTGAAGAGTGGTCTATTTTTATTGAATCTCGATAGTAGTAATACACATATTCATAGTGTTGAAACCAAAAGATGTAGAGTTGATAATGATAGTGCAAATTATTTGTGGTAATCGCCGTTTGGGTCATATCGGAGTAAAACGCATGAAGAAACTCCATCTTGATGGGCTTTTGGAATCACTTGATTATGAATCACTTGGTACTTGCGAACCGTGCCTCATGGGCAAGATGACTAAAACGCCGTTCTCCGTAACTATGGAGCGAGCAACCGATTTGTTGGAAATCATACATACCGATGTTTGTGGTCCAATGAATGTTGAGGCACGCCTTGTGGTATCGTTATTTTCTCACCTTCACAGATGATTTGAGCAGATATGGGTATATCTACTTAATGAAACACAAATCTGAAACATTTGAAAAGTTCAAAGAATTTCAGAGTGAAGTGGAAAATCATCGTAACAAGAAAATAAAATTTCTACGATCTGATCGTGGAGGAGAATATTTAAGTTACGAGTTTGGTTTACATTTGAAACAATGCGGAATAGTTTCGCAACTCACGCCACCCGGAACACAACAACGAAATGGTGTGTCCGAACGTCGTAATCGTACTTTACTAGATATGGTGCGGTCTATGATGTCTCTTACTGATTTACCGCTATCGTTTTGGGGTTATGCTTTAGAGACGGCCGCATTCACGTTAAATAGGGTACCATCAAAATCCGTTGAGATGACACCTCATGAACTGTGGTTTGGCAAGAAACCAAAGTTGTCGTTTCTTAAAGTTTGGGGCTGCGATGCTTATGTGAAGAAACTTCAACCAGATAAGCTCGAACCGAAATCGGAGAAATGTGTCTTCATAGGATACCCAAAGGAGACTGTTGGGTACACCTTCTATCACAGATCTGAAGGCAAGATTTTCGTTGCTAAATTCGGATCATTTCTAGAAAAGGAGTTTCTCTCGAAAGAAGTGAGTGGGAGGAAAGTAGAACTTGATGAGATAATCAGATTCTGCTCCCTTATTGGAAAGTAGTTCATCACAAGAAACGGTTCCTGTGACAACTACATCAATTAGTGAGGAAACTAATGATATTGATCATGAAACTTCAGATCAAGTTTCTCCAGAGTGGTACGGTAATCCTATTCTGGAAGTCATATTACTTGACCATGGCGAACCTACAAACTATGAAGAAGCGATGGTGAGCCCAGATTCTGCAAAATGGCTGGAAGCCATGAAATCTGAGATGGGATCCATGTATGAGAACAAAGTATGGACTTTGGTTGACTTGCCCGATGATCGGCAACCCATTGAGAATAAATGGATCTTTAAGAAGAAGACTGACGCTGATGGTAATGTAACTGTCTATAAAGCTCGACTTGTTGCGAAAGGTTTTCGACAAGTTCAAGGGGTTGACTACGATGAGACTTTCTCACCAGAGCGATGCTTAAGTCTGTCCGAATCATGTTAGCAATTGCTGCATTTTATGATTATGAAATTTGGCAAATGGATGTAAAAACTGCATTCTTGAATGGATTTCTAGAAGAAGAGTTGTATATGATGCAACGGAAGGTTTTGTTGATCCAAAAGGTGCTAACAAAGTGTGCAAGCTCCAGCGATCAATTTATGGTGCAGTGCAAGCCTCTCGGAGTTGGAACAAACGCTTTGATAGTGTGATCAAAGCATATGGTTTTATCTGACTTTTGGAGAAGCATGTATTTACAAGAAAGTGAGTGGGAGCTCAGAGCATTTACGATACTATATGTGGATGACATATTATTGATTGGAAATGATATAGAATTTCTGGATAGCATAAGAGGATACTTGAATAAAAGTTTTTCAATGAAAGACCTCGGTGAAGCTGCTTACATATTGGGCATCAAGATCTATAGAGATAGATCAAGACGCTTAATTGGACTTTCACAAAGCACATACCTTGATAAAGTTTTGAAAAAGTTCAAAATGGATCAGGCAAAGAAAGGATTTTTGCCTGTGTTACAAGGTGTGAAATTGAGTCAGACTCAATGCCCGACCACAGCAGAAGATAGAGAGAAAATGAAAGATGTTCCCTATGCTTCAGCCATAGGCTCTCTCATGTATGCAATGCTGTGTACCAGACTTGACATATGTTTAGCAATAATCTTGGCAGGAAGGTACCAAAGTAATCCAGGAGTGGATCACTGGACATCGGTCAAGAACATCCTGAAATACCTGAAAAGGACTAAGGATATGTTTCTCGTATATGGAGGTGACAAAGAGCTAGTCGTAAATGGTTACGTCGATGCAAGCTTTGACAGCGATCGAGACGATTCTAAATCGCAAACCGGATACGTGTTTTTATTAAATGGTGGAGCTGTCGGTTGGTGCAGTTCTAAACAAAGCGTCATGGCGGGATCTACATGTGAAGCGGAGTACATAGCTGCTTGAAAGCAGCAAATGAAGGAGTCGGATGAAAGAGTTCATTTCCGATCTAGGTGTTATACCTAGTGCATCGGGACCAATGAAGATCTTCGTGACAATACTGGTGCAATTGCCTTGGCAAAGGAATCCAGATTTCACAAGAGGACCAAGCATATCAAGAGACGCTTCAATTCCATTCGGGACCAAGTCCAAGTGGGAGACATAGAGATTTGCAAGATACATACGGATCTGAATGTTACAGACCCGTTGACTAAGCCTCTTCCACGAGCAAAACATGATCAGCACCAAGACTCCATGGGTGTTAGAATCATTACTAGGTAATCTAGATTATTGACTCTAGTGCAAGTGGGAGACTGAAGGAAATATGCCCTAGAGGCAATAATAAAGTTATTATTTATTTCCTCATATCAAGATAAATGTTTATTATTCATGCTAGAATTGTATTACCCGGAAACATAAGACATGTGTGAATACATAGACAAACATACGATCACTAGTATGCCTCTACTTGACTAGCTCATTAATCAAAGATGGTTATGTTTCCTAACCATAGACATGTGTTGTTATTTGATTAATGGGATCACATCATTAGGAGAATGATGTGATTGACATGACCCATTCCGTTAGCTTAGCACTTGATCGTTTAGTATATTGCTATTGCTTTCTTCATGACCTATACATGTTCCTGTAACTATGAGATTATGCAACTCCCGTTTACGGAGGAAAACTTTGGTGCTACCAAACGTCACAACGTAATCGGGTGATTATAAAGGAGTACTACAGGTGTCTCCAAAGGTACATGTTGGGTTGGCGTATTTCGAGATTAGATTTTGTCACTCCGATTGCTGGAGAGGTATCTCTAGGCCTTCTCGGTAATACACATCACATAAGCCTTGCAAGCATTGCAACTAATAAGTTAGTTGTGAGATGACGTATTGAACGAGTAAAGAGACTTGCCGTAACGAGATTGAACTAGGTATTGGATACCGACGATCGAATCTCGGGTAAGTAACATACCGATGACAAAGGGAACAACGTATGTCGTTATGCGGTTTGACCGATAAAGATCTTGAAGAATATGTAGGAACCAATATGGGCATCCAGGTTCCGCTATTGGTTATTGACAGAGAATAGTTCTAGGTCATGTCTACATAGTTCTCGAACCCGTAGGGTCCGCACGCTTAACGTTACGATGATAGTTTATTATGAGTTTATAAGTTTTGATGTACCGAAGTTTGTTCGGAGTCTCGGATGTGATCACGGACATGACGAGGAGTCTCGAATGGTCGAGACATAAAGATTGATATATTGGAAGCCTATGTTTGGACTTGGAATAGTTCGGGTGAAATCGGGATTTCTTAGGAACAGGGGGTTAGCGGAACCCTCCGGGGTTAATGGGCCTTAGTGGGCCATGAGGGAGAAGAGGAGGGCCGGACAGGGCAGGCCGCGCGCCCCCTCCCCCCTAGTCCGAATAGGACAAGGAAAGGGGTGGGGGGGCGGCGCCCCCCTTCTCTTTCCCTCCCCCCAAGTCCTAATCCAACTAGGAAAAAGGGGGGAGTCCTACTCCCGGTGGGAGTAGGACTCCTCCGGCGCGCCTCCTCCTAGGGCTGGCCGCACCCCCCCTTGCTCCTTTATATACGGGGTAGGGGGCACCCCATGACACACAAGTTGATCTACGGATCGTTCCTTAGCCGTGTGCGGTGCCCCCCTCCACCATATTCCAATTCAGAAATATCGTCGCGGAGCTTAGGCGAAGCCCTGCGCCGATGGAGCATCATCATCGTCACCACGCCGTCGTGCTGACGGAACTCATCCCCGACACTTTGCTGGATTGGAGTCCGGGGATCGTCATCGAGCTGAAGTGTGCTGAACTCGGAGGTGCCGTGCGTTCGGTACTTGGATCGGTCGGATCGTGAAGACGTACGACTATATCAACAGCGTTATTATAACGCTTCCGCCACGGATCACGAGGGTACGTGGACATACACTCTCCTCTCGTTGCTATGCCATCACCATGATCTTGCGTGTGCGTAGGGAATTTTTTGAAATTACTACGTTCCCCAATGAGCATATCATTAGAATCGGAAGAAACACTCTTATTAGCAAATAATTTCATAAGTTCATCCATCTTTCCACTCAAAACATTAATTTCTTCTATCGCATGCACTTTTTATTAGTAGATCTTTCAGTATGCCATTGAGAATAATTAACCATAATATTATCTAGGAGTTTAGTAGCATCTCCTAAAGTGATTTCCATAAAAGTGCCTCCCGCAGACGAATCTAAAAGGTTTCTAGAAGCAAAATTCAATCCGGCATAAAAATTCTGTATAATCATCCACAAATTTAGACCAGGAGTAGGGCAATTATGTATCATTAATTTCATCCTCTCCCAAGCTTGCGCAACATGTTCATGATCAAGTTGCTTAAAATTCATAATATCGTTTTTAAGAGAGATGATCTTAGCGAGAGGAAAATACTTAGAGATAAAAGCATCATTGCACTTGTTCCAAGAATCAATACTATTTTTAGGCAAAGACGAAAACCAAGCTTTAGCACGATCTCTAAGCGAAAAAGGAAATAACTTCAATTTAACAACATCATTGTCAACATATTTCTTCTTTTGCATATCACACAAATCCATGAAGCTATTTAGGTGAGTAGCGGCATCTTCACTAGGAAAGCCAGCGAATTGATCTTACATAACAAGATTCAATAAAGCAGCATTGATTTCACAAGATTCAGTATTGGCAAGAGGAGCAATCGGAGTGCTAAGTAAATCATTATTGTTGGTATTGGTAAAGTCACACAATTTGGTATTATCTTGAGACATAGTGACAAGCAAGCAATCCAACACACGAGCAAACAAGCGAACGAGAAAAAGGCAAAAGGAAACGAGAGGGCGAATAAAACGACAAGGGTGAAGTGGGGGAGAGGAAAATGAGAGGAAAATGGCAAATAATGTAATGCGAGAGATAAGGGATTGTGATGGGTACTTGGTATGTTGACTTTTGCGTAGACTCCCCGGCAACGGCGCCAGAAATCCTTCTTGCTACGTCTTGAGCTTGCGTTGGTTTTCCCCGAAGAGGAGAGGATGATGCAACAGAGTAGCGTAAGTATTTCCCTCAGTTTTTGAGTACCAAGGTATCAATCTAGTAGGAGGCCACGCGCAAGTCCCTCGTACCTACACAACGCAAATAACTCCTCGCAACCAAAGCGAATAGGGGTTGTCAATCCCTTCACGGTCACTTACAAGAGTGAGATCTGATAGAGATAATAGATAATATTTTTGGTATTTTTGGTATAAATATGCAAAGTAAAATAAAAAGCAAAGTAAAAAAGAAAGCGTAGGAAGATTAATATGATGAGAATAGACCCGGGGCCATAGATTTCACTAGTGGCTTCTCTCAAGAGCATAAGTATTTTACGGTGGGTGAACGAATTACTGTTGAGCAATTGATGAATTGAGCATAGTTATGAGAGTATCTAGGTATGATCATGTATATAGGCATCACGTCCGAGACAAGTAGACCGACTCACCTGCATCTACTACTATTACTCCACTCATCGACCGCTATCCAGCATGCATCTAGAGTATTAAGTTAATGAAAACAGAGTAATGCCTTAAGCAAGATGACATGATGTAGAGGGATAAATTCATGCAACATGATAAAAACCCCATCTTGTTATCCTCGATGGCAACAACACAATACGTGCCTTGCTGCCCCTGTCACATCGGGAAAGGACACCGCAAGATTGAACCCAAAGCTAAGCACTTCTCCCATTGCAAGAACTACCAATCTAGTTGGCCAAACCAAACGGATAATTCGAAGAGACTTGCAAAGATAACTAATCATACATAAAAGAATTCAGAGAAGATTCAAATATTGCTCATAGATAATCTTGATCATAAACCCACAGTTCATTTGTCTCAACAAACAAACCGCAAAAAGAAGATTACATCGAATAGATCTCCACGAGAGAGGGGGAGAACATTGTATTGAGATCCAAAAAGAGAGAAGAAGCCATCTAGCTACTAACTATGGACCCGAAGGTCTGAAGTAAACTACTCACACTTCATCGGAGAGCCTATGATGATGATGTAGAAGCCCTCCGTGGTGGATTCCCCTTCCGGCGGAGCTCCGGAACAGGCCCCAAGATGGGATCTCGTGGATATAGAAAGTTGCGGCGGTAAAATTAAGTTTTTGGCTCCGTATCTGATCTGTTGGGGCTACGTAGGTATATATAGGAGGAAGGAGTACGTCGGTGGAGCTTCGGGGGGCCCACGAGGCAGGGGGCGCGCCCTCCACCCTCGTGGCCGCCTCCCTCCTTTCTTGACCGAGGGTCCAAGTCTCCTGGATCTTATCTGATGTGAAAATCACGTTCCCGAAGATTTCAATCCGTTTGGACTCCGTTTGGTATTCCGCTTTCTTTGAAATCTGAAATAGGCAAAAACAACAATTGGGCTGGGCCTCCGGTTAACAGGTTAGTCCCAAAAGTAATTTAAAAGTGGAAAATAAAGCCCAATATAGTCCAAAACAATAGATAATATAGCATGGAGCAATCAAAAATTATAGATACGTTGGAGACGTATCACTTGACGATAATTCCCATGTGTCCTCGGGAGCGCTTTCCTTTATATAAGAGTTTGTCCAGGCTTGTCCTTTGCTACAAAAAGGATTGGGCCTCCTTGCTGCACCTTATTTGCTTTTGTTACTTGTTACCCGTTACAAATTACCTTATCACAAAACTATCTGTTACCGATAATTTCAGTGCTTGCAGAGAAAACCTGACTGAAAACCGCCTGTCATTTCCTTCTGCTCCTCCTTGGGTTCGACACTCTTACTTATCGAAAGGACTACGAAAGATCCCCTATATTTCTGTTCGTTGCCGGGGAGTGCAGCGCCTTTGGTAAGTGGAATTTGGTAAGGAAAATTTTATATAGTGTGCTTAAATTTACTGTCACTTGTTTCTATGGAAAGTAATCCTTTGAGGGGCTTGTTCGGGGTACCTTCGCCCCGATCAGTACAACAAAGAGTTGCTCCTCAACCTACTTAACCTACTGAAAATGTTTAATTTGAAATTCCTTCGGGTATAATAGAGAAACTGCTGGCTAATCCTTTTACAGGAGATGCAACATTACATCCCGATTTGCACCTTATCTATGTGGATGAAGTTTGTGGATGTGACGCCCGGGTAGTTAAGCTACAGTGAACCTCCGCTAATGATGCCACGTCACCTCGGTTACTATTGATAAACTCGCGTCAGTTCGAAACCCAGTTCAAATTTCAAATTTTAAAATGAAACCAAACAACAAAAGTTTTCAAACAATAAAACAAAAATGTTTGGGTTATGGCGAACCACACTTCTGTAAAGTATATAAGTGCACTATATTAAGTAAAACAGTTGCAAAAACGATTATTTGAATACCTTTTATAATTAATAAAATGTCAAACTAAGTTATTTGGGGTCTAGATTTTTTGTGACTGTCGAAATACTAATTTAGATACTAAGTGTATATTTTACTAAAATAAATAGCAACTAAAATAAAACATGAAATAATAAATAAAAGGAAAATAAATAAAACAAAGCAACACAAAAAGGACCCCCCCCCCCCCCCGCGCTCGGCCTTAGCCCAGCTGGCCATCCAACCAGACCGGCCCAGCCGCCCCTCCATAACCCCCTTACCCGGAACCCTAGCTACCGGTCACCCCACTCCCCCTCCCCACGATCCCCACGTCCCTCTCCCCTTCCCCGATCCAGATTGAGATCGGGGGAACAAACCTCCCCACGGCGCCCCGACCCCGTCGACCATCCCCGCCGCCTCGACGCCGCGCGGAACGCCTCCGCCACGGCCACCTCGTCGTTGACCCCGTCACCGCCTCGCCGTCCTCTGTGTCGTCGCCTCCTTCCTGTCGTCCTCCCCGAGCCCCGCTGCCCTGTCCCTACGGCCCCGCGGTGAGGCCACGCCCTCTCCTTCTCCCCCACGCGCGCTCGCTCGCGCGAGACCGCGCCCGAGCCTCCAACGCTCAGCACTCCGCCGCCCGCACCGCGATCCCGCACCGGCCAAGCCTGCCATCCGCGCCCCTGCCGCACTCATTGCGCGCTCCGCCTGCCCCCCGCGTCCATCACGCGCCTCCGCTACTGCTCGCCCCCCTGCGGCCGCCGCCGCGGCCGAGGCCACGCCGCCGCCCGCCTCTGCCCACCGGCGTCGTCGCCTCCGCCGTCCTGTGCCGCGTCCCGCCCACACCCGCACTCCACGCCTGCACGCGCCGCGCGGTGCTCCTTCTCCTGCCCGCGCACCAGCTGTGGCCATCCCCATTCGGCTCTACACAAGCGCACCCACCGCCGGCGCCGCTTGTCGACCACACAGGGCGCCCGACCCGCTTCGGCGCCCATGCTCGTCTTGCGTAACCCGTTGCCCGCGCGCCCGTTAGCCTCCTCCATAGCCACTGACTAGGGGGCCCCACGCCTCATAATTTAAAAAAAGGAAATTAAAGAATTAAAAAATTAGTAATTAATTAATTAATTAAAGAATTGATTAACTTAATTAATTTTGTTTAGGTTAACCTAATCACTTAGTTAACTAATTAACCGTGATTAATTAGTCCTAGTCAATGATGAACGAGACCTACACGTCTGTTGACGCAGTCAACAGACGGTTGACTAATGACATCATGCTGACATCACGCTGACATCATAATTACATTTTCTAATTAAATTAACTAGTCATCAACCCTGTGCACCTGCACGGGCTAGCAAACTTCGAAGTCCATTAGATAAGAAATCACGCTTGGAAAATAACCAAACAAATATTAAATTCTTTTGAAAAGTACACAGAAAATTGGTTTCCATTAAATGTTTGCAGAAATTAGGAATGCAACTCTTAATAAGTAGGCAATTGTTTGGATAACACACAGTGAGATATAATCATGCCATTTTCAGCTTCCTGCTGCAAGTGTCAATGTCTAGTGAATATAAATAAGAAATAGTATGAACCGGAAATAAATATATTCCGATCATGAATGTTGATTTTGGAATAACTATTTTATTGGAAAAATGAATGCGTAGGGAGGGACCTAATAATTGGGCACACAGGAGGGGAGGCAGGTTGACATTGATCTTGTTGACACCTTGAGCCGCAACGCAATAATGCGTACCTTGCCCAACATGTTAAATTTGTAGAAAATCTAATTGGTTCTGTTCTACTCCAAGAAATCAACAAAACTAAGTTTCTACTCTCCGAAATTATGATTGACAAACTAATTGTAATACTAAGACAAACATATCAATGTAAATTCATGGTTGGGTATATCGTCTGATGTAATCATCATTACAGAGAACAATTAAACGAACTTTGCTTGGAGCACAAATTATAAGAGATACCTTATATCTGCTGGTTGGTTGATAGAACAATTGTTCCAATGGTAATACAGTATCAGATGCAAAAGATTAGTCAAATCATTTGCTGAAAGGTAATGGAAAATAAGAACAAATCCACAGCTCGAAATAAATGCAAATCTTACATATAGGTTGTCTGGATGCAAACTGTAGTAAGGCATATATATTGGCTGCAAATCTTACCTACAACGCTGACTACATGTAACATCCCAAATTTTCAATTTGGAATGTTATACCTTAAGTCATCATGCATATCATATTTTCTTGCATTTTCCGATCCTAGAAAATTTCACGCAACTCAAGGACCCTCGGAGAGAGTTGGAGATTTATTTTCATATTTGGGTTCTCTCAAATTTTGAAAATAGGATCATTTGGATTATTTATTTATCTTCAAATATTTTTCCAATAAAAAAATTTAGAGAGGGAATAATATGACTTTCCCAACATTTAGGAAAAAATGAGGATTTAATAAATAACTCAGATTTTGGTTTTTTCGAAGTTTAATTGCTTTAGGGAAAAATGAGTATTTTAAAAATATGCATTTTGGCCCCGGATTAAAGTTCATTTTGTTCGACTCATTTTTAAGAGTCGGGGAAAATTAATTTTATTTAATTTGGAGTTCGTTTAGTTTTATTTTAATTCGTTTCGTTTTGTTTAAAAAAGCGTCGGCGCCCACTTTGGGCCAAGGGCCTGCCGGCCACCGCCGACCCAGCACCCCTCCCTCTGGCGCTCTCCCTTGGGAGGAGTCCCGCCGCCGCCTCCCGAGTCGGCTCGGCCTCAGCGCCACGCCGTTGCCCCCTCCCAAGGCAGCACCCTCCTATATATATGCAGAGCCCCCTCTCCTCCTCACCTTGCTTCGCCCGGCTGTCGCCCGCCGTCGCCCGGCCGACCCGCCACCCGCCGACCCACTTGAAGCCCGCCCGCCGGGAGCCCGAGCCACTGGCGACCTCGCCGAGGTAGCCACCTCGCCGCACCCCCCCGGTCCGGTTTTGTTTCCAAAACCGTTCCGGTTTTTCTTTCGTTGTTCGGTTTTTTTAAAAAAAACCCTAGATCGGTTTATTTTTTTCTTGTTTAGTTAATTAGTGAACGTTCACCGATCCGTTCGTTTTAATGAACGTGTTCGTCGGTTAGTTTCTGTTAACGAACGTCCGCTTATTTAAACGTTCGTCGTTTTCTTTTAATCGGATTTAATCCGTTATTTTCCGATTTCGATTTCTGATCCAATCTTCAAATCAGTTTATCTTCTCGCTCGTTTATCGGAATCAGGTGATTCAAACGCCTGGAGTTTCATCTTGAAACCGCCGTTCCGATTAATCAACTTAAACAAAGTTTTGCTACTGTAAAATTTGACCTAGTTTCAAATTGCTATACCCTAGTCGTTTTCTTTCGACTTTTGACTTTCGTTGCTTTATTTGATTCAATTCTTTTGCAACCAGGGTTCTTAAGTTGAACTTTCTGGTTAGATCTTTTATTCGAGATTTACCTGTGCATTAGATGAGTACTTATTGTATGCTTGTTGTTTGTCTGCGTTAGATCACCTTGAGTCTTGTTGCTTGTTACTTGAGTCTCTAGGTTTCGCGGATCATCAGCAAGGCAAGTAACACTTGATCATACCTTTTCTACTACCCAGTTTTATGCATTAGATCTATTCCTCAAACACTTGCATGTTAGGGATCAACTTAAATTGTGGGATGGGAAGTAGATTGAGGTAGTACCTATTACCTGTTTTACTTATGAAACCTTGGGAGTTACTTCTATGTTTGCTTATTATGCCATGCTATGCCAGTAGACGTGGATTGGGTGAGTGTATTCCATGACAGATGTGAGATTGTTAATTAATGATTTATCTAAGGTGGCAACTTAAACACACATCTGGGTGGATTGAGGCACCTGGTTTCTATGAGGACTTGTCTCAGATTTCTTGGACCGCCACCCAGGCTCCAAGGGATCATAAGATTATTCAAACTAGAAACTTCCGTGTGCAGCCACAAGCCATTATGGGCTCTGGCATAGTTGAGTAAGTTGTGCGAACTCTTACGGGTAGGCTAGCTGATGTAGGGGATGTAAGTTGGTACTGTATACCCACATGTAAGGTGCTAGTGCTTCTGAAAGACTGTGTCTCGGTCATCCGTCTCTCAAACAACATGTAGTGCGAGAACCAAACGGAGGCGATCGAGTCTTGTGGGGAAAAGTGCGCAAACCTCTGCAGAGTGTATAAACTAATCATGATTAGCCGTGTCCCCGGTTATGGACGTCTTGAGTATCTAGTACTTGGATATCATGTGAATCTCAACATGTTACTTTTAATTAATGTTATTGGGTTTTTAATGAGTACCTTTTTAATTGGGATTGAGGATGCTGTCAACCATTCTCAATGTTTAACAACCACCATGACAGTTAAATAAAAATTATTCCTTTGTAGTAGGGAAAAATTAGCTTTATGCAAAACTGTAACCGTAGAGTTTTTCCACCAGCCATATATGCATGTAGTATAGGCTTATCTTTTCATTATTCTCTATGTGTTACATTGCCAGCATATTCTATGTGCTGACCCGTTTTCGGGCTGCAACTTTCATGTTGCAGACTTTTCAGACGTTGAGTAAGGTGTTAGGTCGTGGTTCTATACTCAGTGATGCCGATGGAGTTGATGGACTCACTTATCTTCCAAGTCTTCCGCTGTTATCGCTATTAGATGGCCTTAAGCCATATTTATTGTAATAAGTCCTCTTGTGGACAACGCTGTAATGAGTGTGTGATTGCTACTCTGCTATAGATCATTCGAAGTACTGTGTGGTGTCAGCATTACTGATCCAGAGATGACACTGAGCACAGAGATTTGATCCATTCGGGTCTGGTCGCTACACTACAGCAGCAATGCCTTGATTAAAAATAGAGAAAGTATTTTAGAAAAATATCAAAGTCTACTGTGATTTGAAACAAAGCACAATACAATCAGTCGGTACAAATGCATTTTTAACAGTGTACATGAAATCCCTCCAAAAAAAAAACAGTCTACATGAAAGTCTTCAAGAATATCTCATTTATAATTCGAAATATTTAGTAGAACAAAAAAGTAAGTTGAAGAACAACTATATATATAGTTCCTATTACATAAGGTGAATGTACCAAAGGAGTACTTAGCTGAGCAATAGTTTACCGACCAAGACTTACCGCTGAATAATGCCTCAAAATAAAATCTTACACTCCAACTAATCATAAATTTAGTAGGAAAAAAAGAGAGAGGTAAGTTAAAATACGCAAACTTTGTGGAAGATAAAAGTTACACTTAACCTGAAAATTGTATCTCAAATTCTCAATGGCTATCCCATGTTCTGGACGTCAAACCTACCAATATCACGTAGGCTTAGGCCATATTAAAGTCACATTAGAGGAGCTTACTTGTCAAGTACTACTACTACATGTACTGTGGCCATTGCACTGTCAATGTTTTCTAGACATGATATTAGAGTAGGAATGATATGCCCGCTACTTTCTTTTGCACCGTTGTCTAAATCTTTTAAGGACAACTGATCTATATACTACACCGAAAAAATATGCACACATAAATAGAAATGGTACAGCCGTACAGTCCGCTTGATTTTTAGGAAGAAAACCATTATTTAGATTTCTAATAATATGCTAACGTGGAAACTATTTAGATGGATTATTCTGCAAGTCCAAAGAAGTTTCTAAATTGAACTGTTTGCTACATACTGCTCTCTAAGTATATCAATCCTATAAATGCTTGATAGGAAATGCAGCAAGGAATTTATCCATACATCTATTTTGTTACATGTATTCCATTTCTATTTCCTACGCCTAATTAGTACTTCAAATATGCATATCACTTGATTAGACAATGCACTCCAATATTTCATTACACTTACAACTAATCTCATAATTCTGATAAATATGTTACCTGTCGAGGTACACTCTCGCACCTCTCATAGTATGATCCGATCTTGCAATAATTGTACACAATGCTCAGCTTGAAAAATAGATCAATCAATAATTAGGGAAAACAAATTGATAATTTCTCCATGAAGAACACACCTCTCGTTGCTCTCTTGCAGATATGCGTAAAGATTCGCAGCGCAGGAGATCCCAGCTGGCTTTGCCACTAAGACCATGTGGTACGTACCATTTGCCTTCCAACCTGCTGCAAGCCTGCAACTGCACGGTGCTGCTTTTTGTCAAGGGAGATATGCATAAGCAGATGCAGGTCGACCTCTGCTTGAAGTGCATGCCCTCAACTCCACAGAACTACATATTGACAGTGTGCGCAATTGCGCATACCTCAAGAGATGGAGGACGGTGTTGGGAGCTGCCTGCACCTCTCGGAGAGAAACATGAGGTCACCACAGGAGACTTGATGATGTCAATCGATTTAGGTTATCTATGAGAGAGAAGCCAGAAGATACTTTCCAATGTAAACACAGAAAACTGGAAGCCAATTCGTGGGAGATAGTGGAACCTCTACCCTGTACGTACATGCCATCCAACTGTGAGGTATTATTAATAAGCAGATCGGATGGATCCTAGTACAACCTCTCGGTAATTTTCCTAGGATTAACATGGAGCCTCCAATGGTGCCTTCAATTAGTTTTTGTCTTCAAAAAGGCAACAGTTGAGAACAATGCTGATAAAAAATCCAAGTATGAGGTGATGGACGTTACGCTGACTGTCGTGCCTGCTGCTCCAGGTTGGCTGCCATATTTCCATTACATAAGTTCAACTACGAAATCAATCTCCAAGAAACACCATATTATCCATTTATCGGCTCATAAGGATTGTTTTCACATATACATGTACCGAATCCTTACTGAAGAACCTATTTATTAGTAGGTTTGTAATATTAACTCATGCCCGAAACTGGTAATAGTATCTACTGTTATTTTGGTAATACAGATGTCTGATATCAAATTTACCAAAAAATAGAAACCATGATGAACGTAGTAATCTGGCTGGCAATTATCAACTTGATGATCCACAAAGCAACGTAGCAATAAATAAATACATTCAAAGTAACTGAGGGAGGATGGCAATGCATCAAAATTACAAAGAACCTTCTCCTAAAATGTATGAGGAACTGACGTGAGCTAATATACATATGCTAAGCTAAACTTACCTGATAGAAGATCAAATTACCTGATAGAATACTTTCCCCTTATTATTCTTTCTCTCCAACCAAGCCTAATGTGAAATGGAGGAAAAGGAAAATAACAATTGATTTCGAAGTCTGAAAAGGGTTAAAATAAAATGATGATAAAACAACATTATTATTCTTGGCAAATACAAAGTAAAAAGAGCAAGTAAATATTATCATGATAATTCAAATGAACTCACAGTAGCCTAGGAGGCATGCTTGTTAACAGAAACAAACAAATCATGTATACAGTACAGGGAAGTTTTACTATCACTGGATATATCTTCGGCATTGACTGGGTTTATTTCAACAGTAAACTGTATCATTTTGTAATCTTAGATTTAACCTGCAGATCACACCCGCAAAAAAACCCTGGAGATCAGAACATGTTGTATTTTTATTCGAACATCTTAATTTGAAGATAATAATACAATGCATCAACAGTAGACAGTGTTGGGGGCTACCAACGTATGCACATGTTTATATATGTAGGCATGGAATTAGAATCCAAACATAACACTAACCTTTATCATTCAATTGAATCAATAAGCTAAGAGTGTATCATCAACTCGTGAGGTGCTTCTGCTCAATGCTTTGTGCTGCCATTATGTAGCTCCCACTTGTGCTCTCGGGTGTTGACCAAGGGTGTCACAGGACAATATGAGAGGTGCCCAGTCTTTGATTTTGTCTCTCTTTTTCACTGCACGTAAACATCTCAGTTTAGCCAAATTCTTCCTTTCAAAGTTCATGGGACATGCTGAGCAGATCAATCTAGTTATTTTCCTTTTTCTTTCAGAATCTGTTAATAAGCATTAGACATGGAGACTACTTCTGATTGCATTAAAAAAGTAAAAGGTGAGAGACCTCAAGATGTTGTGATCAGATCTCAGTATCTGGAAGAATTTATCCAACAACCTTGCAGAAAACTACGTAATCTGCAAACTAAATATATCAGTGCAGCAGGAGACAGCTGAGACAAAGAATCTGGTATATATGTGCAAACAGCAGGAGAAAGCTGAAACTAATAGTTGATAACTCAAAGATTATTTGTATCAATTGGCGAAGGAAGAACTAAAACTGCTAGTGAGAATAATGAATAAGTCTCTATACCGTTACTAATTGCGGGAATGTATAGAGAACATAAATAATACTAATTACATCACTTATCTAATCTAAATTTATTTCAGTGTCTTAAGTCACAAATTGAATCAAATTTGAAACCACGTGCAGCTTCTGGGCAGAGCGTGAAACTGTTGTAGTTCAGCGGGATAGGAGATGCACACAACACACCACTCCTGTTGGTTCCTCTCGTTCCCTATACTGCATGATCTAGTCATGAGTAGTTCTGATATATGGACACCACAATACCAATCTTTCTTGATCAGACTATGGGCATTAATTAATCCGATTACAGGGAGGGCTCTAGGATAGATTCAACGGGTTGTACAATAGAGCAAAGATTTCAGGATAACTGATTACTTACCTGTATTGTGAGGACAGGAGCGATGGGCCACGAACGCCAGCAGCGTGGGTCATGTATACCATGGCGTATTCAACCTATTATAGTTCCTCCATTATGCAGCTTCATAAACCACGTCAGATGTCCGATCTGATTTAAACTACCTTCGATACACCTCCACCCCCTTCACTACATCATCCAACGTAGATGCAATTTGGCAGAGGTATGAAATCTGAGATTGAAAAGGGTCTCCTCCTCACAGCCAAGATGGATTGCAGCATAATGGGCACACCGGAGATTGCTGCATGTGAAGGCTGATTGGATCGGGGGAGGAATAATGGTAGGGCTGGGTAGATGACGCGCCGGTGCAAGGGAGATGTGTGCATCGGGGGGTAGGATAGGATCAGGGGAGAAAGGGATCTGCAAGAGGGATGTTTTTTTTGCAGCGTGAGATATGTTTGTTTTTCAAGGAGTTGGCTGGATAGACATGGACGTGGGATTTTTTTTGAGGGAGACATGGACGTGGGATAGTAGGCTTGGACTCCATGAGTTAACTCATCTGACGGCCAGAAATAGTTAATACATAGATCAAACGGACAGTTTGATTAAGTTTTGAGGATTAACGTGGAGCCTCGTTTGGTGCCTCCAATTAGTAAATATAAGATAAGATTCTGTTAATTTTAAAAATGAATTAAATCTTTAAAAATTAATGTAAAATAATCCGTAACTCTGATGAAAATACTTTGTACATGAAAGTTGCTCAGAACTTCGACAGGACTACCTATCCCCCTCTTATTCTGTCATTCTGCAGTTCAGTCCACAGATATTGCCCCTTTACACAGATACCCATGCATATGTAGTGTAGATCCTTGCTTGCGAGTACTTTGGATGAGTACTCACGGTTGCTTTTCTACCTCTTTTCCCCCTTTCCATTCTTCTCGGTTATCGCAACTAGATGCTGGAGCCCAGGAGTCAGACGCCACCTTCGACGACTCCTACTACACCGAGGGTGCCTACTACTACGTGCAAGCCGCCGACGACCAGGAGTAGTTTAGAAGGATCCCAGGCAGGAGGCATGCGCCTCTTTCGATCTGTATCCCAGTTTGTGCTAGCCATCTTATGGCAACTTGTTTACTCATGTCTGTACTCAGATATTATTGCTTCCGCTGACTCGTCTATGATCGAGCACTTGTATTCGAGCCCTCGAGGCCCCTGGCTTGTATTATGATGCTTGTATGACTTATTTATGTTTTTAGAGTTGTGTTGTGTTGTCTTCCCGTGAGTTCTTGATCTTGATCGTACACATTTGCGTGCATGATTAGGGTACGATTGAATCGGGGGCATCACAAGTTGGTATCAGAGCCAACTGCCCGTAGGAATCCCCTTCCCAACTCCTTGGCCGAAGTTGAGTCTAGTCATTGCAAAACATTACTAACATGGCTGTGTGGCTCACGGGCCCACGTCGCCATTGGGTGGTATTAGGATCTTTTATTTCTCGTCTATACTCTAGGACTCTGATCTCTCTTCTATCCGGGTTAAATGATTTTACTAACTCTGACTCTAGGTTCTCGTAACTACTTTCTCCCGGAGAGCCCCTTATTACAGATGATCGCCTGCTACACCAGAAGATTCCGAAGACACTCTACGATGTTCTCTTGAGACTTAGTGCCATCGCTTTTGCAATTCCCTTCCATTGAAAAACCTCTATGGATAACCACGTACACTTGCCATTCTTACTATCATTCCCCGTTGATCTTGTTATTACAAGATGCCCCAAAATGCTCTCCGTTGTTTCGAGAATCCTTTGAGCTTATTGCCTTGTTGTTCTTTGTCACCTGAATACCCCTACGGATAATTCTCGCACTTACTGAGTATCCGCTCATCCCCAGTTGATTCACGTATTTCACAGAAGTCTCCAAAATACCCTTCGATCTTCCGAAAACCCTAAGCAACCTATTGCTCTTGAAATTCTTGCTTGCTTGCAATATGAATAATCTCGTAAGTCTGGTAATCTTAGTGACATCCTTTGCCATTGTCATTTTGATTCCGCCGATCCAATATGTTGCGAGTGCTCGCAATCCTCAACTAGGTCCTATAATTCATCCTTCTAGCTCAGATGTTATTTTAAAGATGAGCTGGATCTCAAGCATTCAAATTGCCATCGATTGTACCCCTAATCCTACTCAACTTATCCATCCATAATCAGAGTGTTTGCTTTTGATCCCTTGAATTGGAAATCATAATTCCTTTGGATTTGAGCTTTGAATTAGTCAGTTGTTTCTATGATCAATGCCTTCACATTGTTCCTTCCTCTGGTTGTGTGCCGATGGTCACATCAGCTCTGTTATGGACCGTCAGATCCTTTGTTGAATTATCATCCGACAGTGTCCTTCGTATACAAAAACCTCGAGAAGTTCTTTCCCTGATACATAATACCTTTGGTAAATTGTATCCTCTACTTTGACAACCATGCTCTACTTTCGAGCTTGTGTTAATTACTCCTAAAAGTTTGTGGTATATGTTTCCATGATGCCCCGATGGGTTGAACCTATGCCTTTCCCTAATTTGTGTGAACCCGAAAAATTCTACGGGTCACACTCTACTAGTGTTTCTCCATGTAATTTTTCAACACTACAACCTCTGGGAACGCGAGAGGTGAATGAAAGGTTATGCATTGGAGAAGTGGGAGTTGACCTTGGACACTGTGTTCATGCACATGGAAACGATGTAGATCCTATCATGGAACCTCCTTGTAATAATAATTACCCCATTGATATAATATCTTCTCGTGTCTGTGGATTGATCCTTTGCAATCGTGGTCCCGACCATATTTTCTACTTGATTCCATTTCTTAGACAAGTTAAAGAACTTGTCTTCTGCAAATCAATACATCTCTGCAACCTCTATTTTGATCTTCCTTCGAGTATTACCCCCTAGTATCTCGAGGATATCAACCCATTGCACTTCATCTTATGAATTTCTGATGGAGTATTACCTTTCCCCGTCATAGTCACTCCACGGGTTCTAGGTTGTCGTCACCAAAAACACCGAGTTGTGAATCGAATCAACACTGAGATTTAGTACTCCTAGTACTTTGTGGTTGAGAATTTTAATACTCCATCACGTCATTCCTAGCCTGATCGGCTACATCATTATCGTGCTGATTTTAACTGTGCTACCTGGTCCTTATTCCCGGAGCATAACTTTCTAAGCCGAGCTAAGCTTACGTCGATCTTCCTCATCTTATCGTTCCACCTCGAACATCAAGCTTGATTTCGAGTTTGTGTCGTATCCGTGGATCCAATAATCTCCCGCTGATCAATCCTTTTGCTTGATGTAGCCGCTGTTCAATTGCTTCTTCGTGGAGCCTCTTGACAAAATTTGTCATGATCATCATCAACATTCTGAGCTCTTCCAGGATATCAATTGAATTCACGATGAGAAATCCCATCCTTGCCCTTGATGATTTGTGTTGTCATTGACAACTTTATTGCCTTCCCTCAAACACAAACATGTTCGTGTTTTGTGTTATACCTTGAGATGCTTGCTCCAACATTTGTTCTTCTTTACCTTGGAGTATTACCATATTTATGCTAAGAATGTCGTGAGAATTTCACCACCTCTTAAAAATTCTTGATACAATAGATACTTGCCATCTCCGTTCATTCCTTGGTCCTCGTGTTGTTTCTAATCGAAAAACCGACAATTGAACTATGATGTGTGAATCCAAAACTTCTAGCAACACTATTGCTTTGAAGTTAATGGTCAACATTTCATTCTTAGACCATTGGTTGTCGAATCACCATTTTAACATTGTTCATGCTACCTAAGCCCATATTTCGGGTGCACCTTTCAACCTATATTTAATTGAGTTGTTTTCCTTGAGCATACCTCATTGTATCATTTGATCTGACAAATATTATCTCCTTGTTCACCTAATTGTGGAGATCCATCTTTTGGAAATCTTAATGAATTGTCTCGAAGTTCGTCAGCCACCTTCCTAGCCTCTCCTTGTTTAATGATGAACTCATGATTCGGAACTTCGTTCCATATTACAATTCCCGAGAATCTTACAATGTCATCTCGACAATTTGTGTTGCACCTTTCTTCTCGGGCATCCTGAGTCTGAGGTATCCTGACACCAATCAGATCTGAATCTCGGTCAAATATGATGGTTGGAACATATTCCCAAGAGTTATAACATTGGTCTTTAATGCGATAAGGTGATGTCATGCCTAGCACACCTGGACGGAGAACCTATTGTTATAGTTTCCTATTTAGCAAGGTTAACCATTCTTCCACGAGGAAATCGTAAGACTTATTCTATATGTTGTTCCCGATGAATCCTTTGTGTATCCAAGTTCGGCCTTTGCTTGAAGACTGTAGGATCGAAAGTATGTCTAGAGGGGGGGGGGGGTGATTAGAATACTTGACCAAATAAAAACTTATCCTTTTCCCAATTTTAGTCTTTGGCAGATTTTAGCTATCTTAGCACAAGTCAAGCAATCTTAACACAATTCAAGCAAGCATGCAAAGAGTATATGAGCAGCGGAAAGTAAACCATGCAACTTGCAAGAATGTAAAGGGAAGGGTTTGGAGAATTCAAACGCAATTGGAGACACGGATGTTTTTGTCGTGGTTCTGATAGGTGGTGCTATCGTACATCCACGTTGATGGAGACTTCAACCCACGAAGGGTAGCAGTTATGCTGAGTCCATGGAGGATCCACCCACGAAGGGTCCACGAAGAAGCAACCTTGTCTATCCCACCATGGCCGTCGCCCACGAAGGACTTGCCTCACTAGCGGTAGATCTTCATGAAGTAGGCGATCTCCTTGCCCTTACAAACTCCTTGGTTCAACTCCACAATCTTGTCGGAGGCTCCCAAGTGACACCTAGCCAATCTAGGAGACACCACTCTCCAAGAAGTAACAAATGGTGTGTTGATGATGAACTCCTTGCTCTTGTGCTTCAAATGATAGTCTCTCCAACACTCAACTCTCTCTCACAGGATTTGGATTTGGTGGAAAGAAGATTTGAGTGGAAAGCAACTGGGAAGGCTAGAGATCAAGATTCATATGGTAGGAATGGAATATCTTGGCCTCAACACATGAGTAGGTGGTTCCTTCTCGAAAGCTGACAAGTTGGAAGTGTAGGTTTGTTCGATGGCTCTCTCCATGAATGAAGAGGAGGTGGAGGGGTATATATAGCCTCCACACAAAATCCAACCGTTACACACAACTTGCCAAACTCGGTGGGACCGAATTGATAAACTCGGTCGGACCGATTCGGCAAATCTAGTGACCGTTAGGATTTTCGGTGGGACCGACATGCAACTCGGTAGGACCGATATGGTTAGGGTTAGGGCATAACGTAATCTCGGTGAGACCGATTACACAAACTCGGTGAGACCGATTTTGGTAATAAGCTAACCAGAGAGTTGGTCAGGTAAACTCGGTGGGACCAATTCACTCTTTTCGGTGAGACCGAAATGTTATGAAAGGGAAACAGAAAGTTTACATTGCAATCTCGGTGGGACCGACCGCTCATCTCGGTAGGACCGAAACGTTACGAAGGGAAACAGAGAGATTACAATCCCATCTCGGTGAGACCGAGATCCCTATCGGTGAGACCGATTTGCCTAGGGTTTCTGGCGGTGGCTATGGCATCTGAACTTCGGTGGCGCCCGGGTAGAAAGAATCGGTAGGGCCGAGTTTGACTTTGGGTTTAGGTCATATGTGGATATGAGAAATTAGCTGAGGGTTTTGGAGCATATCACTAAGCACTGTAGAGCAAGAAACTCATTAAGCAACACCTCATCCCTCCTTGATAGTATTGGCTTTTCCTATAGACTCAATGTGATCTCGGATAACTAAAATATAAAATGTAGAGTCTTGAGCTTTTGAGCTTGAGCCAATCCTTTTATCCTTAGCAATTTGAGGGATCCACTTTTCTCATCCATGCCATGCCATCCATTGAGCTTTTCCTGAAATATTCATCTTGGAATGATGTTAGCTCAATGAGCTATATGTTGTTAGGAATTACCAAAACCACCTAGGGATAGTTCCACTTTCAATCTCCCCCTTTTTGGTAATTGATGACAACATATAGATCAAAGCTTCGACAAATGATAATAAGAGTGAAAAACATTGTCGCTTTGAGAAGTATGTGATAAGCAAGAGCTCCCCTAAATTTGTGCATAGTTTAAGATTTGCTTTGGACTGCAAATGCACAAGGAGTTAGGCTCATGGGTAACTCTTCCATGTCACATACATCTTGGTGGAGCTCTCAAAATGATAATGATTAAATACATGCACTCATCACCAAGCAAAATGAATGATAATATAGGGATAAGAAAGATAATATCATCCAACAAGCATAATTGTAGCATACGATCAAACACGTGATCATCCAGGTATCACACAGACATAATGTATTTCAAACAAGCAAATAAAGTTTAATCACCAAAGCAAGAGAGAACAAAAAGCAAAACTCTCTCTCGAAGCCTATGATCTATACATTTTTCTCCCCCTTTGGCAACAAGTTACCAAAAAGTTCCTAGAAAAAGCATAGTACTAAATCGACTCTCAGGCTTGATCTTCTGGTGATGGAGTAGACAGGACGCCAAGGATGAAAGCATCTGTTGATGTAGATGGAGCTGTTGGAGTAGGTCTTTGGAGCTGGTGGCCTTTGAAGGTTGTAGCTAGTGCAGATGAAGTGGCTCTGGTATCATCCTTTGGCATCTGCAGTGATCTGTGAGCTCTAGGCACTCTGGCAAATACATATGTGGTTGACTTGCCCTTCCTCTCCTGCATGTCATCCTCAGAGCTGCTCAACAATGATCGGATCTGAGTGACCTTTATATCCATGTCATTGAACTTCTGCTCCATGATCCTCTCCAAGCTCTCCTGGTTTTGAGTAAAGGTGGCCAACCCCTTCTCAATCCTTAGAGTGGATGCAATCAAGTAGCCAAGTTGATCTTGTTTGCTCTTCAGAAGGTACCGGGATGCCTCTTCCATTGTTGGCATCTTGGCAGCCTTCTCTGCCCTTGCCTTCTCCTTTTTGGCTTGTGCTTGCACTGAGGATGGTTCATCTTCATCCATAACCACTTGGTTGTCCTCGAAATCTTGATAAATAGGCATATGCTCCTTATCCAACAGGTATGTGCCTGTGCCCATCTTGGAGTTTATCAGCTCCTGGATCTGTGGGGCATATCCTCAACTTCTTTTCTGGTCAGCAGTTATCCTTTTGATAGTCTCAACTATAAGGCTCATGACCTTGAACTTCTGTGGCGCATCAAATATATGTAGCAAGTTTGTAGCATGGCCTCTGATCATCCTGTGATCACCAGACTTGGGCAAGAGAGTGTGCCTAAGGATCCAATTGATAGTAGGCAGTCTGACGACAAGTGTTTCACCGATCCAAACCGGTGAGTCTCAAGATCCGCTTGAGAATCTCTTTGTACATACGTGCCATTGTGTTATGATCCATATTTTTCTTGGCATAGATATCCAAGTCATCCTCTTCCTCCTTTGGTGCATTGATCAGATTGGCCCATTCCTCAATAGTTGATTGGTACCTTGTACCTTCAGACATCCATACTATCCGGCCATCTGGAGAGAAGTGGGCCGTGGAGTAGAATTGCATTATGAGCTCCTCATTCCACTTTGTGAGCTTCTGCCCAACAAAGTCTGCAACTCCACAAGCACTGAAACTATCGTACACACCAGGATAGTGTTCCTCATTCTCCTTTATGTAGGTCCAGTTGACCCACCTCATATCACATACTATAGGCTTCTTGTCGAACAAGATTGTCTCATAGAAGTCCCGCTGTTCCTTTGTGTGGAACCTGTAATCAACAGCAGTCCTCCTCTGGTGGCATATGGATCTGACTCTCTCCATAGCCTCAACCCTGAGTCTCTCCTGATCTTCATGCTCTCAGCCACAGGATGAGCATCATTGTGGTCTGGAATCTTTGGCTTCAACTTTCTCAGGATTTGCTCTTCATCTCCTTCTTCTTCAGCAACAGTTTCAGGCACTAGGGCCTTGTTCTTCTCAGCAGCAGATATGTTCCTGGTATTCCTCCTTGGTGCACTCTTTGGTTTGGAGGCAGCTTTGGGTGCTTCTTTGGGCTTTGATGATGTAGCCCTGACTTAATAGCATCACCCATGAGCTTCTGAGCCTTGGGTCTTTGGTGCAACAACCTCTTCTTCTTCCTCCTCTTCCATCATGGAAGGCTTTCCAATCACTCTGGCCATGGTCTTCTTGACCCTTTCCTTCCTTTTCTTTCCTTCTGCAGCAACCTCGTTGGGTTGGGATTCCAAAGATGCTTGAGTGGAGGCTCTGGCTTTAGACATGGGTTGTCTTCCTGCTGGCCTTTTGATCTTCAGACCTGGCTTAACTGCAGCTGAGCTATACTCCTTCTTGAGCACCTTTTTCTTTGAAATAGCCTCATCCTCTACTGCCACATAATCTCCATCCTCACATTCTGAGGTTTTCTTCTTCCTTGTCCTGGTGGCAACTTTGGGCAGGTTGCTTGGGGTGCTTCTGCTTCCCTCATCTGAGCTGCTAGAGGGACTAGTGCCCTCACTCAACTGAATCTGCTCCTCTGACTTGTTCTGGCTGTCACTCTGGTCAAACATGTTGCAAACAATGATTGCAGACCCTGTGAATAGGTATAGATGAGATAGAGTGGATGAGCATCACAAAACACAGAGATTTTTGCAAAAGAATGAGTCAAAAACTTAGTTTTAGTTTTCCACAGAAAGCATTTCGGATCAACCGATTTGCAAACTCGATGATACCGAAGTAGCTTTTGGAATCTAAACTAGCGAACTCGGTCAGACCGAGTCACAGTTCGGTGGCACCGAGACTGCTAGGGTTTCACAAAGTCCTGAACTCGGTCACACCGATTTGCAATTCTCGGTCAGACCGAGAACCACATGTGCAATGGCCTTGGCCGAATCGGTGGAACCGAGTTACGCAACTTCGGTGGGTGCGAGATAGTTTGGTGAAACCTAACCCTAAATTTTCAATTCAACTCTAATCTACGGAGTGTTTTGACTGGATAGAGCCGTTTCAATCGTGGCAAGAATCATGATGAACACAATGTGCTAGGAATCGGACGGGGATAGCACTGTGATCGAGTCCATACCCTAGATCGGCGGTGAACTCGCTACGGAGGCAACGGCGGGGATGAATTCCGTTGACGGCGGCGGAGACCAGCGACAGGAGGCGGCTGGCGACGAGGAGGACGATCCGGAGACCCTGGAGACAGAGCGAGCTATGCGCGGGCAAAGGGGTTTGGAGAAAATTTCCAAATTTTTGCCCGTGAGTATATATAGCCCGACCCTGTCGGTGTGACCGAGTGGAACAACTCGATGGCACCGAGATGCATAACTGTTGACAGTTACAACAACTCAGTGTGACTGAAAAGTTCAAACCGGTTGCACCAAGATTGAAAACCTAGATCGACTTAGTGATCACGGTATGACCGAAATGGAAGAATCGGTCAGACCGAAAAGCACAAAGAAGTTTTGGAAGTTTAAATCTATGATTTAATCGGGGACTCAGGTGCTCCTCACACAGAGTGGTTCAAATCTGACTTGATCAAATTTTGTGATGTAGCATGAATAGAGTTTTAGACGAGAAGAGCATAGATAGCTAGAGAAGGTTCTTAGGCATTCTTCTCCATCCACTTGGCCAAAGAAAAAGAAACCAATCAATCAAAACCACAAGTGGATGTCCTCAAATGAGTAAAATATGCAACCAACATGCTCACACAATAAAATGACAAATGAAATATGTGACAAAGCATGCATAAACAATTCTAGCATCTATCAATCAATTGGCGATGACTAGGTCATCTATATATGAGTATATTGACTTAGGATTCAAATGAGAACATTTGATCATAGGTCATACTCATCGTTTAAGCTCAAGTGGGGTTACCACTTTTACATAATGTATTGTTGTGTTCACACCATTAGAGTTGCTTTAGCTCAATTCTTTAGAGTAAAGCTCCCCCTAGATGTGAGACCCCCCTTTAGAGGGATGAACTAACCTTGGGTTTTGTCGATGGTGACTTCATGTAGGTGTTGAAGATGTGGATGCTCAATGTTGATGAAGATCATTTGGAGCAATCCTTTTGGAGTGAGTTGCACTTTCAATACCTACACGGGTTAGTCCCACAAGGAACAAACAAGGATATCCATAGACATAGAGTGATGCACACATAAGATGATGTCTATGAAAACATTAGGTTACCTTGTCCATTGTCTTACCAACAAGAGGGTTTGTGACTCCTTGAACTAGTGCAAGATGTGGAAGTTGATTGCACTCGTTGTTGCCAAAATGATATGAGTGAAATATGTTGGCGGAGTCACCCTCAAGAACTCTCTAGTTCTTCTTCGGGATCCACATCATCTTGATGGGAATCCTTGGAGTTGTAGTCGTACTTGATGAAGTAGAACTTGTCGTAGTCTTGGGAACCCACTTGACCAAGGCCTTAGGAGCTTCTTCAAATGCATCAATCTCCTCTTGAAGCTTGTCCTTGCCTTTTTGCTTGTGGTCTTGTGGTGGAAAATCATCTTGAGCTTGTGTCCCTTTGAAAGAAGTAGGATCATACTTCTCTTGTTGAGGAACAAACTTTGTCTTGGGATATTGATCTTCTTCCCACTCAACTCCATTGGCATTGAACTTTCATTAAAAACCAACACCTTGATTCTTCCGGTGCCTTCCTTGCTTGCGTACAATTTCCTCAAATTGCTTACTCCCGGCAAGGCTCTTGTAAACACCTTTCTCTATAATTCCCTTCAATAAGCTATTTTCTTGCTCAAGTGTAACTTGGCTAAGAGAATCATTAGTGTAATCAAGAGAACTACTAAAAGCAACAACATTTGATTTAGCATGATTATTGTTACTACTAGAGGAAGAATCCTTCTTGTTCTTGTTAGTGGATTTGACTTGAGGCATGTAAGTAGATAAGAGTAAACGCTTGGCAATGTAAGAAGAAGTTTTCTTACGAAGATTATCATTGATTGCTTTTAAGAACTCATGCTCTTGCTCAAGATTGAGCTTTTCAAAGCGTAACTTCTCATGAGTCCTTAAAAGTTCTCGATGATCTTCTAAGATAGTTTCATGATCTAACTTAAGAGTGTTTAGTTCTTTAGTTAGACGCTCAATTTTCTCCTTACCATTGTCATTCGTTTAATCTTGATTAGCATGATTGATTGACGTTTCATCATAGTATTCATCACTAGAGTTGTCAACAAGTAAATCATCATCACCTAGCAAGTCATCTTCATCACTATTGAAATCAACATACTCGGGGTGTTACCTTTGGGCCTTTGGCCATGAAGCATCTTCCAATTCCTTCATTTGGTGAATCAAATATGTCGTAGGAGTTGGTTGACACAAGTGCTAGACCGGCAACACCTTCATCTTGAGTATATTCGGACTCGGAGTGATAACTTCTCTCGGAGTGATTGTCGGAGTTGGAGCCGGATACCCATTCACCAACATGAGCTTGATGTCTTCGTTTTGTGTAGCTCCTTGATGACTTGTCCTTCCTTTCGAATCCTTGCTTCTCCGTGAGGGTCTTCGTTCATAACGATCATCTCTACTCCTTCTCTCTCTTGGTGGTGATTCTTCTCTTCTACTTCTTCTTTTTGGAGAATATTCTCTTCTTTTGTAGGGTGTCGTACACTCATTGGAATAGTGTCCGGGTCTTCCACAATTGTAGCAATTACGTTCCCGACTAGAAGATCTTTGGTCATTGTAGGACCTTGACTTGGAGCTTCTCTCTTTGCTTCTACTCTTGTATAATTTGTTGAAGTTCTTCACCATTAAGCTCAATTCTTCATTGAAGGTTTGTTTCTCACTTGATGATGTGGGGGCTTCACATGAGGCTTTGTAAGCACCACTTGACTTGTTGTGAAGTTCCTCTTTATCCTTGAGTGACATCTCAAGAGCAACAATTCTTCCAATGACTTCCGTTGGCTTGAGATCATTTGGATCAATGTGCACACGGTATCATATTTTCCATCCAAAGCTCTTAGGATCTTCTTGATGATGAATTTGTCGGTCATCTCTTCACTTCCTAAGCCGGCAATCTCATTTGTGATAAGAGCAAGCCTAGAGTACATTTCAAATGACACCTTCACCATCCTTCATTTTGAACTTGTCAAGTTGACTTTGGAGTACATCCAACTTGGATTCCTTGACGGAGTCGGTACCTTCATGCATATCAATCAAAGTATCCCAAATTTCCTTTGCATTCTCAAGACGGCTGATTTTGTTGAATTCTTCGGGGCATAATCTGTTGAAGAGGATATCGCAAGCTTGAGCGTTGTATTGCAGCATCTTCAACTCTTCCGCACTAGCTTCACGGTTCGGTTCTCTCCCGTCAAAGAATTCACCTTGCAAGCCAATACACACAATAGCCCAAATGGCGGGGTTATGTCCAAGAATATGCATTTTCATCTTATGCTTCCAACTAGCAAAATTAGTACCATCAAAGTAAGGACCTCTACGGTGATAATTTCCCTCGCTAGACGCCATACTCTCCTAGGTTGTGAAGCCAAGGCGATGACCACCAAAAGCTATGGAAATCAAAGCAAATGGAGACCAAAGCTCTGATACCACTTGTAGGATCGATATTATGTCTAGAGGGGGGGGGGGGTGATTAGACTACTTGACCGAATAAAAACTTATCCTTTTCCCAATTTTAGTCTTTGGCAGATTTTAGCTATCTTAGCACAAGTCAAGCAATCTTAACGCAATTCAAGCAAGCATGCAAAGAGTATATGAACAGCGGAAAGTAAAGCATGCAACTTGCAAGAATGTAAAGGGAAGGGTTTGGAGAATTCAAACGCAATTGGAGACACGGATGTTTTTGTCGTGGTTCCGATAGGTGGTGCTATCGTACATCCACATTGATGGAGACTTCAACCCATGAAGGGTAACGGTTGCGCGAGTCCACGGAGGGCTCCACCCACGAAGGGTCCTGAAGAAGCAACCTTGTCTATCCCACCATGGCCGTCGCCCACGAAGGACTTGCCTCACTAGTGGTAGATCTTCACGAAGTAGGCGATCTCCTTGCCCTTACAAACTCCTTCGTTCAACTCCACAATCTTGTCGGAGGCTCCCAAGTGACACCTAAACAATCTAGGAGACACCACTCTCCAAGAAGTAACAAATGGTGTGTTGATGATGAACTCCTTGCTCTTGTGCTTCAAATGATAGTCTCCCCAACACTCAACTCTCTCTCACAGGATTTGGATTTGGTGGAAAGAAGATTCTAGTGGAAAGCTGAAGGAAATATGCCCTAGAGGCAATAATAAAGTTATTATTTATTTCCTCATATCATGATAAATGTTTATTATTCATGCTAGAATTGTATTAACCGGAAACATGATACATGTGTGAATACATAGACAAACATATAGTCACTAGTATGCCTCTACTTGACTAGCTCATTAATCAAAGATGGTTATGTTTCCTAACCATAGACATGTGTTGTTATTTGATTAATGGGATCACATCATTAGGAGAATGATGTGATTGACATGACCCATTCCGTTAGCCTAGCACTTGATCGTTTAGTATATTGCTATTGCTTTCTTCATGACTTATACATGTTCCGGTAACTATGAGATTATGCAACTCCGTTTACGGAGGAACACTTTGGGTGCTACCAATCGTCACAATGTAACTGGGTGATTATAAAGGAGTACTACAGGTGTCTCCAAAGGTACATGTTGGGTTGGCGTATTTCGAGATTATGTTTTGTCACTCCGATTGTCGGAGAGGTATCTCTGGGCCTTCTCGGTAATACACATCATATAAGCCTTGCAAGCATTGCAACTAATAAGTTAGTTGCGAGATGATGTATTACGGAACGAGTAAAGAGACTTTCCGGTAACGAGATTGAACTAGGTATTGGATACCGACGATCGAATCTCGGGCAAGTAACATACCGATGACAAAGGGAACAACGTATGTCGTTATGCGGTTTGACCGATAAAGATCTTCGTAGAATATGTAGGAACCAATATGGGCATCCGTGTTCCGCTATTGGTTATTGACCAAGAATAGTTCTCGGTCATGTCTACATAGTTCTCGAACCCGTAGGGTCCGCACGCTTAAGGTTTCGATGACAGTTATATTATGAGTTTACATGTTTTGATGTACCGAAGGAGTTCAGAGTCCCGGATGAGATCGGGGACATGACGAGGAGTCTCGAAATGGTCGAGACGTAAAGATTCATATATTGGATGATATGTTTAGGCCAAGGGGTCAAGCCCATGAGGCTTTAGGTCGGTGCAATAGGAGTTTTATGGAGGCGAGGGCCAAACGCCGGAGACCTGGCGTCGGCCTGGGCGAGACGCCGAGGCCCATGGCGTCTGGGCGACGCCAAGGATTGTGGCGTTTGGTCACTGGAGTCCGAGTGGGACTCTTGCCTTTCGGGCAAAACCGACTTTGAGGAGGCTTTTGCTCCAAGTTTCGACCCCGGGGCTCAACATATAAATAGAGGGGCAGGGCTAGCAACAAAGATACAACAATTGATCCCTTGGATCTCTTAGCCGTGTGCGGTGCCCCCCTGCACCATATTCCACCTCGGTCATATCGTCGCGGAGTTTAGGCAAAGCCTGCGCGGTAGAGCATCATCATCGCCACCACGCCGTCGTCGACAGTAACTCATCCCGACACTTTCTTTGGATCGGAGTCCGGGGATCGTCATCGAGCTGAACATGTGCTGAACTCGGAGGTGCCGTACGTTCGGTACTTGGATCGGTCGGATCGTGAAGACGTACGACTACATCAACCGCGTTGTCATAACGCTTCCGCTTACGGTCTACGAGGGTACGTGGACAATACTCTCCCCTCTCGTTGCTAAGCCATCACCATGATCTTGCGTGTGCGTAGGAATTTTTTTGAAATTACTACGTTCCCCAACAGTGGCAGCCGAGCCTGGTTTTATGCGTTGTTGTTATATGCACGAGTAGAACACAAGTGAGTTGTGGGCGATACAAGTCATCTTGCTTACCAAAGATGTCATACTTTGGTTCGGCGGTATTGTGAGATGAAGCGGCCCGGACCGACATTACGCGTACACTTACGCGAGACTGGTTTCACCGTTGTGAGCACTTGTTGCTTAAAGGTGACTGGCGGGTGTCTGTCTCTCTCAGTTTAGTTGAACCGAGTGTGGATACGCCCGGTCCTTGCGAAGGTTAAAACAACACCAACTTGACAAACTATCGTTGTGGTTTTGATGCGTAGGTAAGAACGGTTCTTGCTCAGCCCGTAGCAGCCACGTAAAACTTGCAACAACAAAGTAGAGGACGTCTAACTTGTTTTTGCAGGGCATGTTGTGATGTGATATGGTCAAGACGTGATGCTATATTTTATTGTATGAGATGATCATGTTTTGTAACCGAAGTTATCGGCAATGGCAGGAGCCATATGGTTGTCGCTTTATTGTATGAAATGCAAAAGCCATGTAATTGCTTTACTTTATCACTAAGCGGTAGCGATAGTCGTAGAAGCAATAGTTGGCGAGGCGACAACGATGCTACGATGGAGATCAAGGTGTCGCGCCCGGTGATTGGTGATCACGACGGTGCTTCGGAGATGGAGATCACAAGCACAAGATGATGATGGCCATATCATATCACTTATATTGATTGCATGTGATGTTTATCCTTTATGCATCTTATCTTGCTTTGATTGACGGTAGCATTTTAAGATGATCTCTCACTAAAAATTATCAAGACGTGTTCTCCACGAGTATGCACCGTTGCCAAAGTTCGTCGTGCCTGCATACACCACGTGATGATCGGGTGTGATAAGCTCTACGTCCATCTACAACGGGTGCAAGCCAGTTTTGCACACGCAGAATACTCGAGTTAAACTTGACGAGCCTAGCATATGCAGATATGGCCTCGGAACACGAAGACCGAAAGGTCGGCGTGAATCATATAGTAGATATGATCAACATAGTGATGTTCACCATTGAAAACTACTCCATCTCACGTGATGATCGGTTATGGTTTAGTTGATTTGGATCACGTAATCACTTAGATGACTAGAGAGATGTCTATCTAAGTGGGAGTTCTTAAGTAATATGATTAGTTGAACTTAAATTTATCATGAACTTAGACCTGATAGTATTTTGCTTGTCTATGTTTCTTTGTAGATAGATGGCTCATATTGTTGTTCCATTGAATTTTAATGCGTTCCTTGAGAAAGCAAAGTTGAAAGATGATGGTAGCAATTACACGGACTGGGTCCGTAACTTGAGGATTATCCTCATTGCTGCCTAAAGAATTACGTCCTGGAAGCACCGGCTGGGTGCGAACTGCTTCTTGAGAGCAACGCCGAAGTTGTGAGCATTTGGCGAGCAAAGTGATGACTACTCTATAGTTCGGTGTGCCATGCTTTACGGCTTAGAACCAGGTCTTCAACGACATTTTGAACGTCATGGAGCATATGAGATGTTCCAAGAGTTGAAGTTAATATTTCAAGCAAATGCCCGGATTGAGAGATATGAAGTCTCCAATAAGTTCTATAGCTGCAAGATGGAGGAGAATAGTTATGTCAATGAGCATATACTCAAAATGTCTGGGTATAATAATCACTTGATTCAACTGGGAGTTAATCTTCCGGATGATAGTGTCATTGACAGAATTTTCCAATCACTGCCACCAAGCTACAAGAGCTTCGTGATGAACTATAATATGCAAGGGATGAACAAAACAATTCCCGAGCTCTTCGCAATGCTAAAAGCTGCGGAGGTAGAAATCAAGAAGGAGCATCAAGTGTTGATGGTCAACAAGACCACTAGTTTCAAGAAAAAGGGCAAAGGGAAGAAGAAGGGAACTTCAAAAGAACAGCAAGAAAGTTCTTCTTGAAGAGAAGAAACCCAAGTCTGGACCTAAGCCTGAAAGCGAGTGTTTCTCTGCAAGCAAACTGGTCCTTTGAAGCGGAACTGCCCCAAGTATTTGGCGGATAAGAAGGATGGCAAGGTGAACAAAGGTATATGTGATATACATGTTATTGATCTATACCTTACTAGAGCTCGTAGTAGCACCTGGGTATTTGATACTGGTTCTGTTGCTAATATTTGCAACTCAAAACAGGGACTATTGAATAAGCGAGCACTGGCAAAGGACGAGGTGACGATGCGCGTGGGAAATGGTTCCAAAGTCGATGTGATCGCGGTCGGCACGCTACCTCTACATCTACCTTCGGGATTAGTTTTAGACCTAAATAATTGTTATTTGGTGCCAGCGTTGAGCATGAACATTATATCTGGATCTTGTTTGATGCGAGACGGTTATTCATTTAAATCAGAGAATAATGGTTGTTCTATTTATATGAGTAATATCTTTTATGGTCATGCACCCTTGAAGAGTGGTCTATTTTTATTAAATCTCGATAGTAGTAATACACATATTCATAATGTCGAAGCCAAAAGATGCAGAGTTAATAATGATAGTGCAACTTATTTGTGGCACTTGCCGTTTAGGTCATATCGGTGTAAAGCGCATGAAGAAACTCCATACTGATGGACTTTTGGAATCACTTGATTATGAATCACTTGGTACTTGCGAACCGTGTCTCATAGGCAAGATGACTAAAACACCGTTCTCCGGTTCTATGGAGAGAGCAACAGATTTGTTGGAAGTCATACATACAGATGTATGTGGTCCGATGAATGTTGAAGCTCGTGGCGGATATCGTTATTTTCTCACCTTCACAGATGATTTAAGCAGATATGGGTATATCTTCTTAATGAAGCATACATCTGAAACATTTGAAAAGTTCAAAGAATTTCAGAGTGAAGTTGAAAATCATCGTAACAAGAAAATAAAATTTCTACGATCTGATCATGGAGGAGAATATTTGAGTTACGAGTTTGGTCTACATTTGAAAAATTACGGAATAGTTTCACAACTAACGCCACCTGGAACACCACAGCGTAATGGTGTGTCCGAACGTCGTAATCGTACTTTACTAGATATGGTGCGATCTATGATGTCTCTTACCGATTTACCGCTATCATTTTGGGGTTATGCTTTAGAGACGGCCGCATTCACGTTAAATAGGGCACCATCAAAATCCGTTAAGGCGACTCCTTATGAACTATGGTTTGGCAAGAAACCAAAGTTGTCGCTTCGAAAGTTTGGGGCTGCGATGCTTATGTGAAAAAACTTCAACCTCATAAGCTTGAACCCAAATCGGAAAAATGTGTCTTCATAGGATACCCAAAGGAAACAGTTGGGTACACCTTCTATCACAGATCCGAAGGCAAGACATTCGTTGCTAAGAATGGATCCTTTCTGGAGAAGGTGTTTCTCTCGAAAGAAGTGAGTGGGAGAAAAGTAGAACTTGATGAGGTAACAGTACCAGCTCCCTTATTGGAAAATGGTTCATCACGAAATCGGTTCTGTGACACCTACACCAATTAGTGAGGAAGTTAATGATGATGATCATGAAACTTGAGATCAAGTTTCTCTTGAACTCACGAGGTCAACTAGAGTAAGATCCGCACTAGAGTGGTACGGTAATCCTATTACGGAAGTCATGTTACTTGACCATGGTGAACCCGCAAACTATGAAGAAGCGATGGTGAGCCCAGATTCATAAAATGGCTGGAAGCCATGAAATCTGAGATGGGATCCATGTATGAGAACAAAGTATGGACTTTGGTTGACTTGCCCGATGATCGGCAAGCCACTGAGAATAAATGGATCTTTAAGAAGAAGACTGACGCTGATGGTAATGTAACTGTCTATAAAGCACGACTTGTTGCGAAAGGTTTTCGACAAGTTCAAGGGGTTGACTACGATGAGACTTTCTCACCCGTAGCGATGCTTAAGTCTGTCCGAATCATGTTAGCAATTGCTGCATTTTATGATTATGAAATTTGGCAAATGGATGTAAAAACTGTATTCTTGAATGGATTTCTAGAAGAAGAGTTGTATATGATGCAACCAGAAGGTTTTGTTGATCCAAAAGGTGCTAACAAAGTGTGCAAGCTCCGGTGATCAATTTATGGTGCAGTGCAAGCCTCTCGGAGTTGGAATAAACGCTTTGATAGTGTGATCAAAGCATATGGTTTTATCTGAGACTTTTGGAGAAGCTTTGTATTTACAAGAAAGTGAGTGGGAGCTCTGTAGCATTTACGATATTATATGTGGACGACATATTATTAATTGGAAATGATATAGAATTTCTGGATAGCATAAAAGGATACTTGAATAAAAGTTTTTCAATGAAAGACCTCGGTGAAGCTGCTTACATATTGGGCATCAAGATCTATAGAGATAGATCAAGACGCTTAATTGGACTTTCACAAAGCACATACCTTGATAAAGTTTTGAAAAAGTTCAAAATGGATCAGGCAAAGAAAGGTTTTTTCCTGTATTACAAGGTGTGAAATTGAGTCGGACTCAATGCCCGACCACGCAGAAGATAGTGAGAAAATGAAAGATGTTCCTATGCTTCAGCCATAGGCTCTATCATGTATGCAATGTCTGTGTACAGGACTGACGTATGCTTAGCAATAAGCTTGGCAGGAAGGTACCAAATTAAACCAGGAGTGGATCACTGGACAGCGGTCAAGAACATCCTGAAATACCTGAAAAGGACTAAGGATATGTTCCTCGTATATGGAGGTGACAAAGAGCTAGTCGTAAATGGTTACGTCGATGCAAGCTTTGACACTGATCCGGACGATTCTAAATCGCAAACCGGATACGTGTTTTTGTTAAGCGGTGGAGCTGTCGGTTGGTGCAGTTCTAAACAAAGCGTCGTGGCGGGATCTACATGTGAAGCGGAGTACATAGCTGCTTGAAGCAGCAAATGAAGGAGTCTGGATGAAAGAGTTCATTTCGATCTAGGTGTCATACCTAGTGCATCGGGACCAATGAAGATCTTACGTGACAATCTTTGGTGCAATTGCCTTGGCAAAGGAATCCAGATTTCACAAGAGGACCAAGCATATCAAGAGACGCTTCAATTCCATCCGGGACCAAGTCCGGTGGGAGACATAGAGATTTGCAAGATACATACGGATCTGAATATTGCGGACCCGTTGACTAAGCCTCTTCCTCGAGCAAAACATGATCAGCACCAAGACTCCATGGGTGTTAGAATCATTCTTGTGTAATCTAGATTATTGACTCTAGTGCAAGTGGGAGACTGAAGGAAATATGCCCTAGAGGCAATAATAAAGTTATTATTTATTTCCTCATATCATGATAAATGTTTATTATTCATGCTAGAATTGTATTAACCGGAAACATGATACATGTGTGAATACATAGACAAACATATAGTCACTAGTATGCCTCTACTTGACTAGCTCATTAATCAAAGATGGTTATGTTTCCTAACCATAGACATGTGTTGTTATTTGATTAATGGGATCACATCATTAGGAGAATGATGTGATTGAGATGACCCATTCCGTTAGCCTAGCACTTGATCGTTTAGTATATTGCTATTGCTTTCTTCATGACTTATACATGTTCCGGTAACTATGAGATTATGCAACTCCCGTTTACCGGAGGAACACTTTGGGTACTACCAAACGTCACAATGTAACTGGGTGATTATAAAGGAGTACTACAGGTGTCTCCAAAGGTACATGTTGGGTTGGCGTATTTTGAGATTAGGTTTTGTCACTCCGATTGTCGGAGAGGTATCTGGGCCTTCTCGGTAATACACATCATATAAGCCTTGCAAGCATTGCAACTAATAAGTTAGTTGCGAGATGATGTATTACGGAACAAGTAAAGAGACTTGCCGTAACGAGATTGAACTAGGTATTGGATACCGACGATCGAAGCTTCGGGCAAGTAACATACCGATGACAAAGGGAACAACGATGTCGTTATGCGGTTTGACCGAGAAAGATCTTCGTAGAATATGTAGGAACCAATATGGGCATCCAGGTTCCGCTATTGGTTATTGACCAAGAATAGTTCTCGGTCATGTCTACATAGTTCTCGAACCCGTAGTGTCCGCACGCTTAAGGTTTCGATGACAGTTATATTATGAGTTTACATGTTTTGATGTACCGAAGGAGTTCGGAGTCCCGGATGAGATCGGGGACATGACGAGGAGTCTCGAAATGGTCGAGACGTAAAGATTCATATATTGGATGATATGTTTAGGCCAAGGGGTCAAGCCCATGAGGCTTTAGGTCGGTGCAAAAGGAGTTTTGCGGAGGCGAGGGCCAAACGCCGGAGACCTGCGTGCCCCTGGGCGACGCCGAGGCCAATGGCGTCTGGGCCGACGCCAAGGATTGTGGCGTTTGGTCTGGAGTCCGAGTGGGACTCTTGCCTTTCGGGCAAAACCGACTTTGAGGAGGCTTTTGCTCCAAGTTTCGACCCCGGGGCTCAACATATAAATAGAGGGTCAGGGCTAGCACCAAAGATACAACAATTGATCCCTTGGATCTCTTAGCCGTGTGTGGTACCCCCTCCACCATATTCCACCTCGGTCATATCGTCATGGAGTTTAGGCAAAGCCCTGCGCCGTAGAGCATCATCATCGTCACCACGCCGTCGTCGATGTAACTCATCCCCGACACTTTCTTTGGATCGGATTCCGGGATCGTCATCGAGCTGAGCGTGTGCTGAACTCGGAGGTGCCGACGTTCGGTACTTGGATCGGTCGGATCGTGAAGACGTCGACTACATCTACAGCGTTGTCATAACGCTTCCGCCACGGTCTACGAGGGTACGTGGACAATACTCTCCCCTCTCGTTGCTAAGCCATCACCATGATCTTGCGTGTGCGTAGGAATTTTTTTGAAATTACTACGTTCCCAACAAAAGCAACTTGGGAAGGCTAGAGATCAAGATTCATATGGTAGGAATGGAATATCTTGGCCTCAACACATGAGTAGGTGGTTCCTTCTCAGAAACAGCAAGTTGGAAGTGTAGGTTTGTTCTGATGGCTCTCTCCACGAATGAAGAGGAGGTGGAGGGGTATATATAGCCTCCACACAAAATCCAACCATTACACACAACTTGCCAAACTCGGTGGGACCGAATTGATAAACTCGGTCGGACCGATTCAGCAAATCTAGTGACCGTTAGGATTTTCGGTTGGACCGACATGCAATTCGGTAGGACCGATATGGTTAGGGTTAGGGTATAACGTAATCTCGGTGAGACCGATCACACAAACTCGGTGAGACCGATTTTGGTAATAAGCTAACCAGAGAGAGTTGGTCGTAAACTTCGGTGGGACCAATTCGCTCTTTTGGTGAGACCGAAATGTTACGAAGGGAAACAGAAAGTTTACATTGCAATCTCGGTGGGACCGATCGCTCATCTCGGTAGGACCGAAGCGTTCTGAAGGGAAACAGAGAGATTACAATCCCATCTCGGTGAGACCGAGATCCCTATCGGTGAGACCGATTTGCCTAGGGTTTGTGGCGATTGGCTATGACATCTGAACTCGGTGGCGCAGGTAGAAAGATTCGATAGGGCCGAGTTTGACTTTGGGTTTAGGTCATATGTGGATATGAGAAAGTAATGAGGGTTTTGGAGCATATCACTAAGCCTTGTAGAGCAAGAAACTCATTAAGCAACACCTCATCCCTCCTTGATAGTATTGGCTTTTCCTATAGACTCAATGTGATCTTGGATCACTAAAATATAAAATGTAGAGTCTTGAGCTTTTGAGCTTGAGCCAATCCTTTTATCCTTAGCAATTTGAGGGATCCACTTTTCTCATCCATGCCATGCCATCCATTGAGCTTTTCCTGAAATATTCATCTTGGAATGATGTTAGCTCAATGAGCTATATGTTGTTAGGAATTACCAAAACCACGTAGGGATAGTTGGTGTCGGGGGTTGGGTACGACATATGCCAAAGGATGGCTTATCATGGTGGGGGCGAGTAGAACGTCGCCGGTGCCTGGAAACAGGATGAGGCAAAGGCATGCACGCCGGCGAATCTTACCCAACTTTAGGGCTCTCCGTGGAGATAATACCCCTACTGCTGCTCTGCGGGGTCTCCGCATGTTCACTATGGCAAAGTGGGTACAAGGCTGCTCCTTGAGCTGTTCGGGATGAGGAAGGAGAAGGGCACGGCTAGCTCCTCTCTTCCCTCTATGTGTGTCTAAAACTACTAGGGTCCAACCTCTTGCATGGGTGCCCCGGTGGGTTTATATAGGCCTACCCCCCGGGGGTACAATGGTAATCCGGCTGGGCGCGGGTCCCAGCCGTCTGTCTCTTAGGTCGCCGTCTTCTCCGCCGACTGCCGGGGCCCGCAGACTAGTGGGCCCCGCCGACAGGCCTTGTCACTTGTGGCGGTCTTGCCGGCTTGCGGGTTCTTGTCAGCGCCTCTAATGACGCTAGCTTGGTCATGGGGTCATGGCAACAGCGCCGCCGCCTGACGGGCGATCACTATTGCCATTCCCTGTCTCGTCTAGTTAATGGCGTGCGGGCCCGTGGGAGGGGCCGGCCGACTCCTGGGGCCCGACTCCCAACGGGTCCGTCTTCCGGCGCTCTCGCCGTTTTCTGCACCCCCGTCGACAGGCGGGTCCCGCCGTCTCTGGGTCATACAGACAAGCCCTCGTGGGTACAGGAATCTGCCCACGGGGCTGATGTCGAGCGGCGTGTAACTTGATGCCGTCTTGGGGACGGAGATCTCCGCCAAGACTGGCGCCTTTGGGCCATGCGCCCGCCTTCGTGAGCAGGCGAGGGATGGGCGGCAACGGCCACACCCCATCCCGCCCGTAGTTGCGTAGGCAGGAGGTGGTTGGAGTCGCGGGCCGACTCCCCATAGCCGGTTTCTCTGGAAGCCGCCAGTTGGGAGTCGGCTCATCTCGAGGCCGTCTCTGGGACTCGGCTGGGAGGGGTAGTCAGCGGCTCTGCCGCCGACTCTCAGAAGGCAGCTCTTCGTCTTGGGGTCTTGAGGGGCGCAGTCTGCCCTGATGTTTTGAATGGTCCAGGGGCTCGGGTTTGCCAACCCGTGGCCCATTACTCCGACAGTATTCCCCGAAGCTGGTGAGGCGCCGAGGGCAACATGTCGAGGAGCCTCAATAGTTTCATCCCTCTAGTGGAAGAATCTGGGCTTGGCTCGCCGTCTTTCTCTAGGCCGACTAGCTGGAGTCGGACTCGCAGGAGGCCGTCTTGCTCCTCAAAGGGTTTGAAGGTCGTGGCGGGATCCAGGCAGCGTGGCTAATAAGCTTCCAGGCAGCTGCCCGTTGCGAGCCCGTCGCGCGACGCCACACGGCAGGGTCAGTCTGCCCACCCACGCGCGTGACGAGACATGCCTGTCAGGCGGGGCCCGCCACTACCGTGCCTCGGCACGCGAACGGATCCGTTGCGGCCGCGCGGGCGGTTGGGGTTCCCACGTCGTTCTTGCATGCGATAACCGTGGGTTAAATAAATGGGGCGTGGGGTTTTGGGTGCAGTTAATCCCACGCCCGCCCCATCGCCTTCTCAGCCCATGAGCCTATAAGTAGCCGGGAGGAGGGGGCGGCGGAGTACGCACAGCCATCTCCCTGCCTCCCCCGCTTCCTCTTGCTCCTTCTCCTTCTTGCTTCGTCTTCTTCTTGCCGCCGCCGCGCCGAACCACGCCACGCCGCGGCGATGAGCTCTTCCTTTGCTGCCGCACCTCTTGCTACACGCTCCGGCGTGTGGGACGGCTCCGAGGTGGACGATGACCACATCGAGTTCCTCTGCCAGATGCGCCGCCTCCCCGGCACGAGCCTAGTGCAGACTCGCGCCGCGCCGGCGGGTGAAATAACACCGGCGCCGGAGGAGGGCGAGCGGGTCGTATTCCGCTCGCACCTCATGCGCGGCCTAGGCTGCCGGCGAGTGGCTTCTTCCATGCTTTTTTGGAGTTACACGGGCTCCAGCCGCACCACCTCACTCCGAATACGGTGGTGCTGCTGGCCGCCTTCGCCACCTTGTGCGAAGGCTTCCTTGGCGTTTTCCCCACCATCGAGCTGTGGGGGGAATTCTTCCAGTCCAAGCTCGGCACGCACGTCGCCGGCGTGCCCGCTCTGTGCGGCACCTTCATCGCGATGCGGAGGCCAGTGGCCGACAACCCGTTCCCCGCCATTCCGCTGATCAAGTCGGTGAAGATGTGGCAGAGATCCTACTTCTACGTGAAGAACGTCGCCCCAGAAGGCGACTAGGTCAATCTGCCGCCTTACGAAGCCGGCGTACTGGCGGGGCGTGCTGGCGCACCCGCGGGCTGTAGTCCCCGAGATTCGGGCCGACTGCTGAGCAGTTGGGCCGGATCTTCCTGGCGACCTTCTTAATTGACGACTTAACGTCTTTTTTCCTTTTATTCTTCAGAGGCCAACGCCACTCTCCGACGGCAGCTGAGCGCAGCAGACACCGCGTTGCGCGTCAAGGGGGAGGAGTGCAGCAAGCTCACCGCAGAGCGTGACCTGCTGGCTACGCAGCTGGCGGAGCAAAGGGAGCTGCTTAAGAAGGCGCAGGACAAGGCGGTGACGAGAGAGGCTGCTCTCCTGGCCGAGTTCAAAAGCGGGCGCTCCTCCTGGACCGACAAGGAGGCACAGCTGACCTCCTGCTTCCATGAAATCAAGGACATCGTCGATGGTGAGTTTCTTTACTTTCCTTCTTTGAGCCGCTGACTATTGGTCAGGCTGACTCCTGGTTTTTTGACTTGCTTCTTTTTCGTCTTGGCAGACTTCTTCCCCGGCCACACGCAGGCGGCCAATCAAGCCATCGAGGCTGATCGTGAGGCGCGGAGGGCGAGTGGTGCTGAGATCGCTGCCAACGCCCCCCGGACCCTTGACGAGCAGCTTCCGAGCATTGAGGCTCGTCTGCGGCTGGCCCATCGGATCTTCGCGCCCGGCTTCAACGTGTGTCGGCACTCAGCGATCGCTGCCCTATGGCCGACATGCCGCTGCGTACTCCCGCTTGACCGCCGACCGGCCGGAGGTCGCGGGCCGGGCGGTCTTGAGGCTGGAAGGGTTCCGGCCCGGGCCGAGCGCGCCGGGCCTTGGAATTCGTCAAGGCGTGGTATCCAGGGCTGGATCTGGACCGGCTGGCCGCGTTCCGGTCAGAGGCCCAGGCGGAGCTGCTGGCTGCGGAAGACGCCCTCGTCGAGCGTGCGGCGGCGATCACCGACTACACGGACACCAGCGTCTTCGTCCCTGAGCAGGCTGAGGACGGCGGGGAGGCGCCGCCGGAGTGGTTCGGGATGAACCCGGATTACGACGAGGACTCGGCGAAGGTGATCGGCTCCAGCACCGAGGAGGAAGGCGAGGCGGAGGACGGAGATGAGATGGAGGCGCCAGAAGACGGAGCGGGCGACCAGCCTCGGCTTCGACCGCGCCTCCGAACGAAAGCGCCCGTCTGTTTAGCCGGGCTGCCGCCGGAGATGATCAAGCCGAGACTGCCCAGCCGGCCGCCCCGGCGCCTGACACCGGCGTCTCCTCCGGCCCTCCAAACCCGGCTGCCGCTTCCTAGGCTGCTGTATTGCCTTTATTTTATCTGGTTTGATAGTCTTTGAAAAACTTGTTAATTCGCACAATTCCACCCGCGGGGTGTATTTTGAACTTCTGCTCAAAGATTCAGCCAAGGGCCTATGCTGTGTAAATATTATCCTAATTCTATCTTTCCTTGCTCATTGCTCTTATGGCTTTTCCCTTTGCCGCCTTCCCTTAGTCGCCGCCTTGCCCATCGGACAACCGCTCTGCGGACTGCCGTTTGGATCAAGTGCTTGGCTACTCTTGGGAAGGCAAGTACTTGGCCATTTTTAGAGTCTTTTAAACAAGCTGGATAGAAAGCGGCAAGCCGACCACTCAAGAGTCGGTTTTGCAAAGGGGGACTGGAAGCCGGCTTAAGCTATGTTTATGCTTTGGGTCCTTAGCCATTTTTCATGTGGGCGCCCATTCTTCCTTACTCCTGCCCACCAAACAGCCGCTCATGAGCTGCGGCTTCTGACAGAGACAGCTTAGGCACCACACACTACTTGTCCGATCAGGAAGCATTTCATAGCTGAGGCGGCGAGTCCCCGGCCGACTAGTCGAACCCGGTGCCAAGCGGCATAACAAAGAGTAACATACTCGAAGGCATAATTCTTATCATACAGATAACAAAAAAGGGCAGTCCCCGAGCTTGTCTCGGGGGGCCCGAAGTCTTGGTACTTTAACACAAAAGATAGCGTGGTACATACTGCATTAACTGAAAAATCTTCGGAGAAGATTTGCGTTCCATGGCCGCTCCGTCTCTTTGCCGGAGTCGTCCCTCTTGCGTTTCGGGCTTCGAAAGGCGTCGATCAGTAGTAGGAGTCGTTGCTCAAAGACTTTGGCGATAATGAAGGGGCCCTCCCAAGGCGCCGACAGCTTGTGCTGGCCGGCTGTTCGCTGGATCAGCCGGAGCACAAGGTCACCCTCTTGGAAAGATCTTGGCTTGACCTTCCTGTTGTAGTAGCAGCACAGGCTCTGCTGGTAGATGCTAGACCGGCTGAGTGCCAACAGCAGGCCCTCTTTCAGCAGATCGACGCCGTCTTGTCGTGCTTCTTCTGCTTCCTCCTCGGTGTACATGGTGACTCGCGGGGAGTCGAACTCTATGTCCGTTGGGATGACGGCTTCGGCACCGTAGACGAGGAAGAAGGGTGTGAAGCCGGTTGACTTGTTTGGAGTCGCAAGAAACTCCAGAGGACGGTGGCAACTCCTCAAGCCAGCCGGCGAACGCTTCCAGTTGGTTCGACCAGTCGAGGCTTGATGCCAGACAGGATGAGGCCGTTTGCTCGCTTCACCTGGTCGTTTGACTGCGGATGGGCAACGGGCGCTAGGTCCAGTCGGATGCCTTGCGTCGCGCAAAAACGGGCCAGGGCGCCTTTGGCAAAATTTGTGCCATTGTCGGTGATGATGCTGTGTGGTACTCCGTACCGAGTCGTGATGTCGGCGATGAAAGTCACTGCAGTTGGACCATTCAACTTCTTGATGGGCTTTACTTCTATCCACTTGGTGAACTTGTCCACCGCGACAAGTAAGTGAGTTAGGCCACCTCGTCTTTGCTTTGAATGGTCCCACCATGTCCAAGCCCCAAACAGCAAAGGGCAGGCGATGGGGATAGTCTTGAGCGGAAGCCGCTGATACGGCTTGGAGCGGAACATCCGCACCCTTGCATTTTTGGACTAATTCCTTGGCCTCTTCTAGGGCAGTTGGCGGAAGAAACCGTGTCGGAAGGCTTTGGCGACGAGTGCTCTTGAGGCCGCATGGTGGCCGCACTCGCCTTGATGAATGTCTTCGAGAATCGCTTGGCCTTGCTCTGGCTCGACGCAACGCTGGTAGACACCAGTGACGCTGCGCCTGACCAGCTCTCTATTGACTATGGTGTAGGCTGCCGCTCGGCGTTGTACTTGCCGAGCCAAGATTTCGTCGGTTGGTAGCTCTCCGCTTACTAGGAACTTCAGGATGGGCTGGGCCCATGAGGGTGCAGCTATTTCTTCGACTGCCAGTACTGCTACTTGGACGAGGGCGGCTGGGCTGGGTGGCGGCGGGCTGGAGTCCGCAGCCGCTTGCTGGGTTGATGAAGTCCCCGGGCCGACTGGTACAGTCCCCGGGCCGAGGGCTGGAGTCTTCGCAGTGGTCGCCGCAGTCCCCGGGCCGGGTTCTAAACTCCCCGGGCCGGCTTCGGCTGCGGCATTCTTGGGGTTGTCTGTAAGAATTCTCGTGCCGTCCGCTGAGGCTCTTGAGTCGGATCCGACTTCTTCAGGGGGAGCCGACACAAAAATGGAGTCTGACTCTGGTGAAGGCTTGACAGATGGCTTGAGGAGGCGCTGAAGGGCGACGCTGGATGGTATTGCCTGGCGGGTGGAGCCGATTCGTGCCAGGGTATCTGCTTGGTCGTTGTCGTTTCTTGGCACTTGAAGGAACTCGCACCCCTCAAAATATCCACTGAGTTGATGTACAAGGAAACGGTAGCTCGCCATGTTTGCATCTTTGGCGTCCCAGTCGCCAGACGACAGTTGGACCACCAAGTCGGAGTCGCCATAACACAGGATCCAACGACCGCCAAGTTCTTTGGCAAGCCGGAGCCCGTGAATGAGCGCCTCGTATTCGGCGACGTTGTTGGAGGCGGCGAAATGGATCTGTAGCACATACTTGAGCTTGTCGCCTTTGTGGGAAGTGAGGACAACGCCGACTCCCAAGCCGGTGCACATCTTGGAGCCATCGAAATGCATTCACCAATGGGTGGAGTCGGTATTTGGCGGCAATCGGGTCTCGGCCCAGTCGACGAGGAAGTCGGCCAGTGCTTGCGACTTGATGGCGGTGCGGGGCTGGTAATAGATGGTGTAGGGGGCCAGCTCTATGGCCCATTTGGCCACTACGTCGGAAGCATCTCGGCTTCCGATGATCTCGGCTAGTGGGGCTGTGCAAACCACAGTGATTGGATGCTCTTGAAAGTAAGGCTTCAACTTCTTGGCGGCAAAGTGCACGCCGTAGCACATCTTCTGGTAGTGGGGGTAGTTACGCTTGGAGGTCGACGATTTCGCTCAGGTAATATACTGGTCTCTGGACAGGCAGCGCCTTGCCTTCCTCCTTGCGCTCAACTACAATGACTGTGTTGACTACCCTGCTGGTGGCGGCAATGTACAGGAACATGGGCTCTTTAGGAGTCGGGGCCGCCAGCACGGGGGGAGTAGTCAGCATTTTCTTCAACTGGAGAAAAGCTTCGTCTGCCTTGTGGTTCCATTCGAAGAAGGTGGTCTTCTTCATGAGCTGGTATAAAGGGAGAGCTTTCTCGCCCAGCCGACTGATGAATCGGCTGATGGACGCTAAACAGCCGGTGAACTTTTGCACATCTAGCAGTCGGCGGGGTACTTCCATCCTCTCGATGGCCTTGATCTTCACGGGGTTGCACTCTATGCCGCGTTCCGAGACCAGGAAACCAAGGAGTTGGCCGGCTGGTACTCCGAAGACGCACTTCTCAGGGTTGAGCTTGATCTGGAATCAGCGCAGGTTCTCAAAGGTCTCCTTAAGGTCTTCCAGCAGTGTTCCTTGCTTTTCCGTCTTCACCACCACATCGTCCACGTAGACGTGGGCGTTTCTGCCGAGCTGCTTGAGGAGGCACTTCTGCATGCAACGCTGAAAGGTGGCGCCGGCATTCCTTAAGCCGAACGTCATGGTCAGGTAGCAGAAGGCTCCAAACGGGCGTGATGAAGGCGGTCTTGGTCATCGGCCGGGTTCAGCTTGATCTGGTGATATCCTGAATATGCATCTAAGAAGCTCAACAGCTCGCATCCGGCTGTGGAGTCTATCACCTGATCAATTCTTGGCAGAGCGAACGGGTCCTTGGGGCAAGCTTTGTTGAGGCTTGTGTAGTCAATACACATCCGCCACTGCTTGTTCTTCTTCAGTACCAAGACCGGGTTTGCTAACCACTCTGGAAAGAACAATTCCATGATGAAACCGGCTGCTAGGAGCCGGGTTATCTCTTCTCCAACAAATCTTCTCTTTTCTTCTGACAGGCGGCGCAAAGGCTGCCTGACGGGCTTCACATCGGATCGGAGATGTAACTTGTGCTCGGCGAATTCCGTCGGTACACCTGGCATGTCTTTAGGGGACCATGCGAAAATGTCCCGATTCTTACGGAGGAAATCGACGAGCTCGCCTTCCTATTTACTGTCAAGGTTTGCACCTACGACAGTGTACCTCTCCGGGTGCTCTGGGTCCAAAGGTATCTTCTTCGTTTCTTTGGCCGGCTTGAACGAGCCCTCAGCTTCCGACTCCTTGGGGTTGGGCGATATCTCGGGCTGCTTGCCGGCCATCGCCACAACCCGATCAAGAAGCCGCTTCTCAGCTGCAATCACCAGAGACTCGGCTAGCCGACTACTTTCAACCCGGCCAAGAAGCTGACGACTTTCTGTAGTCGCCGGCTACGGTCAGAATCCCCTTGGAACTTGGCATCTTCATCTTGAGGTAGGCGTAGTGGGGGACCGCCATGAACTTGGCCAAAGCAGGTCGGCCAAGCAGAGCGTGGTATGGACTTTCGAGGTCCACCACTTCGAACCAAACTGGCTCTCGGTGGAAATGATCTTTGTCCCCAAAGAGAACATCTATCAGGATCTTGCCGATCGGTGAGCAGGAAAGGCCAGGTACAATGCCATGGAACACGGTCCGGCTGCTCTGAAGCTGTCTTTGCTTGATTCCTAACTTCTCCATCGTGTCCTTGTATAGGATGTTGATGCTGCTGCCTCCATCTATCAATACTCGCGAGAAGCGAGCGGCCCACCTATCCGTGGCAAGGGTGGCTCCCAAGACCAGGGCGTAGGAGCCCGGATTCGGCATCACCTCTGGGTGATCAACTCTGCTCCAACTGATAGGCTTCTCGGACCAGTGCATGAACTCCGGAGTATCTGATGCTACTAAATTCACTTCTTGCTGCTGCAGCCGCCTGCTGCGTCGGTCGTCGGCCACACTGGTGAACACCACATAAGCTCCATGTTCTTCTGGGTACTCGTCTTGTACTCCGTCGACTGGCCTGACAGCCGGCTGCTGGGGCGGCGGTGGAGGCAGCGGCCCAGCAGGCGGGGGAGGCAGGAGGCCGTCTCCCTTGGCGATCCTGGTGAGCCAGTGACACTTCCGGGTGGTGTGGTTTGACGGCTTCGCGCCGCTATGAAACTTGCAGGGACCATCTAGAGTCTGCTCATAAGAGAAGGCCGGCAACCAGTTGGAGTTGCCGCCTTTCTGCCGCTTGGTTGGAGGCTGCCCCTCTGGCTGCTGGTCTTCGACTGTCGCCACCTGCCGGCTGCTGGAAGCCAGCTGTGGGGCCTTGCGCTTGTGATCGTTCTGTTGCTGTCGCCGACCGGTGTCTCCAGCCGGAGTCCTGGGAGCCTGAGGAGCCACCTTGCGGTCAGACCGACTTCAATCTCCGTCTTCATGGAGGAGTCGGCTGTGGCGTACTTGTCTGCTATGCTCAGCAGCTCGTCGAGGGTCTCCGGCTCGTCGCAAAGGAGCTTGTGCTTGAGGAGGGTGCCTTCTCTGCACCCGGCGGTGAAGTACTCGATAGCCTGCACCTTGTGCACGCCCACGTAGGAGTTCCGGAGCTCGGCCCAGCGTGTGAGGTAGTCGCGAGTTGACTCGTTGGGGCCTTGCACGCACAAGGAAAGCTGGCGAGGCCTGGGAGGTCGGTTGTATGTGCTCGTGAAGTTGCGGACGAAGGCCTCGGTGAAGTCGACCCAGCTGTTGATGCTGCGGGGCTTCAGGCTATTCAACCATGTCCAGGCCGTGCCGTGGAGCATGAGGGGAACATACTTTACGGCAACGCGCTTGTTGCCGTTCGCTATGTTGACGGCCGTAGAGTAGTCGACCAGCCAGTCTTCCGGCTTCACGGAGCCGGTGTACTTGGGTGTATCTCAGGGGAGTGTGAACCCTCGGGGGAAGGGCTCGTCTCGGATGTGAGGTCCGAAACAGGGCGGACCCAACTCGTCTTCTTCTTCCAGCGCCAGGGATCGGTGGAGTCGGTTGATCCGGTGGTGGGCGTCGTTTTCTCCGACTCCCTCTCAGCGGCCAAGGCGATCGCCGATAGTCGGATGCTCGACGGGTGGCGGGGAGACTCGCCTTTCTCTGCGAGGAGGAGGAGGCAGATAGTCGTCCCGCCGCTCCACTGCTCTTGGGCGGCCGTCTTGGTCGCGCTCGATGGAGATGTGAGTCCGACTGTGGCTGACAGCCGGATCCTTGTTTTTTCTTCCACGGACACCGCCAGTCGGCGTCCGAGACGTCGCGCCTTGATCTCGGCGGGGAGGCAAGTCGTCGTTTTGTTGTTGCGGCACCTCCGTGCGGTAGCCGGCCTCGTCCTGCGCAGAAGCCGCGTCGAGGAGCTGCTGGACTCGCTCCGTCATTAGGCGGCGCTCCTCACCCTCGAAGTTGTCCAGCTCGTCCGCCGCCACCTTGGCGGCACGGATGTTCTCCGCGGGCGTGGCGTACACAGGGCGATTGGCCCCGAACAGGTTGGCGATGGCTACGCTGGCGCTGACCGCGCCTTAGGCGGCTAGGCGGTCGGGGCGGCGAGCCGCCACAGCGCGATCCATCTCACGCTGGTAGGCTTCGACAAGCGTCTCATGCTTGCCAGCTTCCTCGCGCCGAGGAGTCAAGGCGGCGTGCCTCCAGCATCTCGGCGTCAGCCTCTTCCGGAATAGGCGCGGTTAGGTCTTGCAGAGCCGCGTCGAGAGGGTCATGAGCTCCTTCGCCGGAACGCTCGCCATGACCGATGACGAGTACTTCCGTGACGGTGCTTCCGCCGCTCTCCGCGCGAGGGAGCGGCTCATCGTAGATCACCACGTTGGTGGGGAACGCGTCGAGCGACGCAGTGTCAGAGTCGACCAGCATTGGGTCGGTGGAGCCTACGGACTCCAGGTCCGTGGCAGGCTCGCCGGCGACGTGGAGTTGTTTGAGGAGGCCCGCAAGGAGGCTCTCGGGGCCGCCCGTGCCTGCGTCGGATGCGTGCTCGTCGGAGGCGAACCTCGCCGACAAGTTCGGCGAGGCAGCTTGCCGTATGGCGATCTCAGCGCGCCGTCTGGCAGCGTCGGCGCAAACTCCGTCTGGCGTCTTTGGGGGCTGGCTGCGCCGCCAGGAGGAAAAGGGTTCCGTCGAGCAGGTCTCCGGACGACGGTGCACCTAGCCCCACGGTGGGCGCCAAATGTCGAGGGTTGGGTGCGACATATGCCAAAGGATGGCTTATCATGGTGGGGGCGAGTAGAACGTCGCCGGTGCCTAGAAACGGGATGAGGCGAAGGCATGCACGCCGGCGGATCTTACCGAGCTTCAGGGCTCTCCGTGGAGATAATACCCCTACTGCTGCTCTGCGGGGTCTCCGCATGATCACTATGGCAAAGTGGGTACAAGGCTGCTCCTTGAGCTGTTCGGGGTGAGAAAGGAGAAGGGCACGTCTAGCTCCTCTCTTCATTCTATGTGTGTCTAAAACTACTAGGGTCCAACCTCTTGCATGGGTGCCCCGGGGGGTTTATATAGGCCTACCCCCTGGGGGTACAATGGTAATCCGGCTGGGCGCGGGTCCCAGCCGTCTGTCTCTTAGGTCGCCGTCTTCTCCGCCGACTGCCGGGGCCCGCAGACTAGTGGGCCCCGCCGACAGGCCTTGTCCGCCGCGGGCGGGTCTTGCCGGCTGCGGGTTACTGTAGCCGCGCCTCTAATGACGCTAGCTTGGTCATGGGGTCATGGCAACAGCGCCGCCGCCTGACGGGCGATCACTATTGCCATTCCCTGTCTCGTCTAGTTAATGGCGTGCGTGCACGTGGGAGGGGCCGACTCACGAGGGCCGACTCCCAGCGGGTCCGTCTTCCGGCGCTCGCGGTCTTACGCACCCCCGCCCGGCGGTAGTCCCGCCGTCTGGGTAAATGCAGACATGCCGTCGTGAGTGCGAGGATCTGCCGCAGGGGCCGATGTCGAGGGCGGCGTGTATGATGCAGCGCCGGAGATCTCCGTCGATCTGGCGCTGTGGCCATGCTGCTCTTCGTGAAGCAGGCGAGGATGGGCAGCGGCAACCACACCCCGTCCCGCCCGTAGTTGCGTAGGCAGGAGGTGTTTGGAGTCGCGGGCCGACTCCCCATAGCCGGTTTGTCTGGAAGCCGCCAGTTGGGAGTCGGCTCATATCGAGGTCGTCTCTGGGACTCATTTGGGAGAAGCGATCGGCTCTGCCGCCGACTCTCGAAGGCGGCTCTTCGTCACAGGGTCTTGAGGGCGATGCCTGCGATGTTTTGAAAGGTCCAGAGGCTCGGGTTTGCCTACCCGTGGCCCATTACTCCGACAGTTGGACTTTCAAAGACCATGTCAATGCTATCTCGAAGCATGTCTGTGGTACTCCGATTTTCAACAAGAACATTTGAAGCCCAAAGCTAAATGTTTCTTGCTCAATTATCCAAACACTGTTGTATGGGTAATGTCATTAAATTTATCTCCCCTTACCTAAATGGTTTTCTACTTTATATCCTGTCATGGATATCTTTCTCTGCTTGTCGTTGGGAAGAAAATACCCTTGAAATATGTGTTTAAACACATTTTCCTTTCCATTGCTCTGTTGAAACTGATAATCATATTTTCCTTTCCATTGTTTGGTTTGACCTTTCTTGTGATATATATGATCTAAGCAGTAATATTCTCTTGTGAAAGCACAAGTGCTCCCTAGGTGGTTTCGGTAATTAATGTCAACATATCTCTTGTTAGACTAACACTTTTATCTAGTATGTTTCAGATAAGTTCAACTATGGAGTGGCATGGACTAAAGGATGTGGGAACTCCTTCAAAATGCTAAGGACAAAGGATTGGCTAAAGCTTCAAGATCAAGACTCTTCATTTTACATTTTAGTGATCCAAGATCACATTGAGTCTATAGGAAAAGCCAATACTATCAAGGAGGGATGAGGTGTTGCTTAATGAGCCTCTTGCTTCATGTGCTTAGTGATATGCTCCAAAACCCTCAACTACTTTCCCACACAAGTGTCCTAAACCTAAAAGTCAAACTCGGCCCCACCGATTCTTTCTATCCGGCGCCACCGAGTTTTGATGTCTTAGCCACTGCCACAAACCCTAAGCAAATCGGTCTCACCGAGATGGGATTGTAATCTCTCTGTGTATGTCCATTACCAAAATCGGTCTCACCGAGTTTGTGCAATCGGTACCACCGAGATTACAATGCAAACTTTCTGGTTAGCTTATTACCAAAATCGGTCTCACCGAGTTTGGGTAATCGGTCTCACCGTGTTTGCTTGACCAACTCTCTGGTAAGTTTGTTAGCAAAATCGGTCTCACCGAGTTTGTGTAATCGGTCTTACTGAGATTACGTTATGCCCTAACCCTAACCATATCGGTCCTACCGAGATGTTTGTCAGTCCCACCGAAAACCCTAACGGTCACTAGGTTTACTAAAATCGGTCTGACCGAGTTTGTTGATTCGGTCCCACCGAGATTGGTAAATTGTGTGTGACGGTTAGATTTTGTGTGGAGGCTATATATACCGCTCCACCTCCTCTTCATTCATGGAGAGAGCCATCAGACTAAACCTACACTTCCAACTTACCAGTTCTGAGAGAGAACCACCTACTCATGTGTTGAGGCCAAGATATTCCATTCCTACCATATGAATCTTGATCTCTAGCCTTCCCCAAGTTGCTTTCCACTCAAATCTTCTTTCCACCAGATCCAGAACCTATGAGAGAGAGAGTTGAGTGTTGGGGAGACTATCATTTGAAGCACAAGAGCAAGGAGTTCATCATCAACACACCATTTGTTACTTCTTGGAGAGCGGTGTCTCCTAGATTGGCTAGGTGTCACTCGACAATATTGTGGAGTTGAACCAAGGAGTTTGTAAGGGCAAGGAGATCGCCTACTTCGTGAAGATCTACCGCTAGTGAGGCAAGTCCTTCATGGGCGACGGCCATGGTGGGATAGACAAGGTTGCTTCTTCGTGGACCCTTAGTGGGTGGAGCCCTCCGTGGACTCGCGCAACCGTTACCCTTCGTGGGTTGAAGTCTCCATCAACGTGGATGTATGATAGCACCACCTATCCGAACCACGCCAAAACATCCGTGTCTCCAATTGCGTTTGAATCCTCCAACCCTTCCCTTTACTTTCTTGCAAGTTGCATGCTTTATTTTCCTCTGCTCATATACTCCTTGCATGCTTGCTTGATATGTATTGTGTATGTTGAAATTGTGCCTAAACTCCGCTTGAACTTGAAAAAGACTAAAAACTGCAACTTTGGTACTTAGTGTCTAATCACCCCCCCTCTAGACACCTCTTCTCAAGATCCTACAAGTGGTATCGAGGCGTTGGTCTCCATTGCCTTGGTTTAATCACCATTGGAGGAAGATGGATGAGTCTACTTTGGGGAGTCTTAGACATAGAGTGCCTATTCTTGATGGAGAGTATTTTCATGAGTGGAAAAGTGAGATGCTTGCAATTTTCAATCAATATCATTTGAAAAAGTACATTGCTAGCCCTTGTGCACCTCATGTTGATCCTATGCACCCTACCCTTGATGAAGCTATTGACATGACTAGAAATCTTAGAACTGTTAATCTTATCACTAGAGGCTTGCCTAGAAACTTGTTTAGAATCTTGCCTACTTTTGAGTGTGCCTACACTATATGGAAATTTCTTGAGGAACGTTTTCCAAATTATTCCTTGAAAAATCTAGATGAGATTCTCCATAAGTCTATTGCTTTGAGTAAGATGAATACTAGTGATCCTATGTTTGGTGATCGTCTATTTGAGGTTACAAACCTTACGCGTGCCAAAGGATATGTTGGAATTATTAGTGATATTATTTCCGAAGCTATAAGAATTCATAGACAAGATCATAGTCAAACTCATTCTAACGAATCACCCTCTCTAGGACTTGATCCACCACATGATGGTGTTGAACATGGATACTATGATGAGGATGATGATAGTGACTTCGATCTTGATGATGCAATGAGACATTTTGGTCTTATGGCATATCTTCGGGGATATGTGTCAGGAGGAAAGGAATGGGTTCTTGACAATGGATGTACCGATCACATGACCAGAGATAAAGACATGTTTCGTGAGGTTGCTGAAAATGATAGTCCTCGAAAGTATGTCACTTTCGGTGACAACTCTAAGGGTAAGGTGGTTGGCCTTGGTAAGGTGGCCATCTCACATGATAGCTCCATACAAAATGTCATGCTCGTTGAATCTCTTGGGTACAACTTAATTTTAGTATCTAGACTTGCTGATTTCGGTTTCAATGTCCTATTTACTGAAGTAGATTGCCAAGTATATCATCGAGACAATCATAAAATGATCTTTACCGGCATACGTAGAGGTGATATTTACATTGTTGACTTCTCTAAAAAGGCACAACCTAAAACTTGCCTCATTGCTAAATCCTCAAAAGGTTGGTTATGGCATAGACGACTAGGTCACGTTGGCATGAGAAACCTTGACAAGCTCATTAAAGGGAATCATATTCTTGGAGTTAATGATGTCATATTTGATAAGGATAGACTATGCAGTGCTTGTCGGGCAGGAAAACAGGTTGGAGGAAGACATCCCATGAAGAACATTATGACCACAAGGAGGCCACTCGAGCTGCTTCACATGGATCTCTTTGGTCCCAACGCCTACAAGAGTCTCGGTGGAAATTCTTTTGGTTTAGTTATAGTTGATGACTTTTCAAGATTTACGTGGGTGTTCTTTCTTGATGATAAATCGCAGGTCCAAAAGATCTTCAAAAACTTTGCTAGGAAGGCCCAAAATCAATTTGAAGTGAAGATCAAGAAGGTTCACAGCGACAACGGAACGGAGTTCAAGAATGCAAATGTGGAAACCTTTCTTGACAAAGAGGGGATTTCACACGAGTTCTCGGCTACGTACACACCTCAACAAAATGGAGTTGTTGAGAGGAAGAACCGGACGCTCATCGAAATGGCGCAAACGATGCTTGATGAGTACAAGACGTCGAAGCACTTTTGGGCGGAAGCGGTTGAGACAGCTTGTCATGCAACAAATCGCTTGTATCTTCACAAGCTACTCGGCAAGACGGCATACGAGCTCCTCACCGGTAACAAACCCCAAGTTGTATACTTTCGAGTATTCGGTTCAAAGTGCTACATTCTTGATAAGCATCGTCGTTCTAAATTTGCTCCTAAGTCTCATGAAGGTTTCCTACTAGGTTATGGCTCAAACTCTCACACTTACCGTGTCTACAACAATTTCACCCAAAAGGTTGAAGAGACGGTAGATGTGAAGTTTGATGAATCTAACGGCTCGCAAGTAGAGCAATTGCCAATTTATGTAGGATATAAAGATCCTTCGGAAGCAATCCAAGACTTGTCTATTGGCAAAGTTCGTCCAACGGAGGTGAAGGAGAGTACCTCGTCCGTCCAAGTGGAAGCTTCTACTTCACGACAAGGTGAACCAAGAGTTGATACGGAAGCATCCACAAGTGGGACACACCAAGAGGAAGAAAACGAGAAAATGCATCAAGACGAACATCAACAACCTCCTTCTCCACCACTACAAGAGAACGACAACGCCAAAAATGAAGAAGGCCAAGAAGAAGAACAAGATGAAGAAGATGTTCAACGAAGACCCAAGCAAAAGCTTTCACGAGTTCGAGCAAGAATAGCTAAAGACCATCCCGTCGAGCAAATCTACAATGATATTCAAACCGGGAGAATCACTCGCTCTAAAACTTGTTTAGCTAACTTTTGTGAAAACTATTCTTTCATCTCTAGCATTGAACCTATGAAGGTTAAAGAAGCATTGGAAGATCCGGATTGGATAAATGCTATGCATGAAGAGCTACACAACTTTGAAAGGAACCAAGTTTGGACATTGGTTGAGAAGCCCGACAACAACCACAACATCATCGGTACCAAATGGGTGTTTCGCAACAAGCAAGATGAAGATGGACAAGTAGTTCGCAACAAAGCACGTCTCATCGCCCAAGGCTACACACAAGTCGAAGGTATGGACTATGGTGAGACTTATGCTCCCGTTGCTAGACTTGAGTCCATTAGCATCTTACTTGCATATGCTAATCATCATGACATCACCTTGTACCAAATGGACACTAAAAGTGCTTTCCTAAATGGTAAAATAGAGGAGGAAGTTTATGTTAAACAACCTCCCGGTTTTGTCAATCCTAAGAAACCCAATCATGTCTACAAACTTCACAAAGCTCTTTATGGTCTTAAACAAGCTCCTAGAGCATGGTATAAATGCTTGACCAAGTTCCTTCTCGAAAAAGGCTTTGAAATTGGGAAAATTGATTCTACTCTTTTTACTAAAAGGGTTAATGGAGAATTATTTGTGTGCCAAATCTATGTAGATGATATTATATTTGGTTCAACTAACCCTCATTTTAGTGAAAAGTTTGGAAAGCTAATGTCGGAGAAGTTTGAGATGTCTATGATGAGTGAACTCAAATTCTTTCCTGGTTTGCAAATCAAGCAAACTAAGGAAGGAACCTTTGTCTCTCAAACGAAGTACACCAAGGACTTATTCAAGAAGTTCAATATGCAAGAATGCAAAGGTATGTCTACACCCATGCCTACAAGTGGACACCTAGACTTGACCAAAGATGGTGAACCGGTTGATCAAAAGGTTTATCGCTCTATGATTGGTTCATTTTTATATCTATGTGCTTCACGTACCGATATCATGCTAAGTGTGTGCATGTGTGCACGATATCAAGCTGCTCCTAAAGAATGTCATCTTAAGGCCATGAAAAGGATAGTGAGATATTTAATACATACACCAAATTTTGGCATTTGGTATCCTAAGAGGGCCTCTTTCGATCTTGTTGGCTATTCCGACTCGGATTATGCCGGAGACAAGGTTGATAGAAAGTCCACTTCGGGTACTTGTCAATTTCTTGGTAGATCTCTTGTGTCTTGTTCCTCCGAGAAACAAAACTCGTATCCTTATCCACCGCCGAAGCGGAATACATTGCCGCTGGTTCATGTTGTGCTCAATTACTTTGGATGACCCAAACTCTTAAAGATTATGGAATATATGTGAGACATGTTCCATTGCTTTGTGACAATGAAAGTGCTATAAAATTGGTCATAATCCTGTGCAACATTCTCGAACTAAGCATATTGAAGTTCTTCATCATTTCATTCGAGATCATGTTGCTAAGGGTGACATTGATCTTAAGCATGTTCGCACCGAAAAGCAATTAGCGGATATATTCACAAAACCTCTTGATGAGAAAGTGTTTTGCAGGTTGAGAGGAGAATTGAACATCATCGATGCTTCAAACTTGGAGTAGAAACTCCATTGGATACATGCAAGACATGAGCTTATGACTAATCCTTGATATTTCCCTTATGATGAATATATTATATATCTTGGATATATTTGTGTCTTGTATGTTATCTAACCCATGTAGGTACTTGGTTGAATCAAATTCCATGAGATTGTAAGCCACTCACATCTTGAGAAAACTCTACATCACCAAGTCTCTACATTATGGTGGTTGAAGTCAAGGAAGCACGGAATCTTTCAAATATCCTTTGAGAATCTCAATGATTGAACTTCATGTTTAAATTCTCTTTTACACAAGTGTTATTCCTTGCAAGGACTAACCCATGTAGGTAGATGGACTCAAATTCCAAGTGGTGCTCCAAATTCTTGATGAGCTACATCAACCTTGAGCAACCCACACAAGTTCAACTACATGGCCAACACCACCAACCAAGGTATGCCATTCCATATTAGAGAAGCTTTACTCCAAGTCATGAGCTAAAGCAACTCAACAAGATGTGAATACATCAAAATGCTTAAACGAGAAATGGTAACCCCATTTTGAGCTTAAACGATGAGTATGACCTATGATCTAGTGATCTCACTTGACTCCTAAGTCAATATACTCTAACATAGGTGACTTTGTCACCGACCATCTCTAGATGAAGTTCTCTCGTGTTCTTATCTGTGTTTTTGCATTTGTCTCATGCATATTTGTTTCCCCTTTCAAAAAAAAAACTTCATCTAGATTTCTTTCTTTTCTTTTCAGTTGCTCTGCATATTCTGCATTCCAATTCATTGCACATTCTTCAGTAAATTCCTTGCAAATCTTTGAGAGATCTTACTAGTCTAGTGAGCTGAGGTGACAAGTGTTTTCTCTGTGTTGAACTCGGTTTCACCGATTTGTTGTTTTCGGTCCAACCGAATTCTTTCGGTACAACCGAAGCATACAACTCGGTGCCACCGATTTCACTACAGGAAAAACAGTTTGCCACTTATTCTGTGTTTCTTCTGATCCAGCTCCACTCAATGAATCTTGTCCTCTACAAGCATCACATTTTTCTCATTGCTTTGTGCTATGTCTCAAGGACCAAACCCATTCGACAGATTCCAGAAAACCCTTCTTGGAAATTGATGTCAAAGGGGGAGAGAGAGATCACATCAAAGCTTATCATTTCGAGAGGGAGATCCTCAAGGGGGAGAGAGAGATCTCTCCAGGGGGAGAGAATACTGAAAGTATTTCTCAAGGATCCCAGATGCTTGATGTTCAAGAGGAGAGATGCCACATGTCTTTTTGGGGGAAAGACATGTTCATATGTGCTTATTTGCTTTAAGCTCTGATCATCATTCATATCTTTCAGCTCTGTTTTTTTTGCTCTGATTTTCTGTTCCCTATCTTCTCCCAATATCCCATGCTAGATTCAGGGGGAGCAAGACATCTAAGGGATAGAAATCATTTGAATTCTTTGCATATCTTTACTCTTGGGGACATGTCAAATCAAATGTGGTACTTAGTACTCACCTTCTACATGTCATCCCAGTCTTGGTATTCTTGTGGTTTCTTTTGTTTGCTCTGGCTAGTAGGTGCATCTATGTTATCTAACCTTGTTTACACAGGTTCATTTCATCCTAAGCCAACTCAAGACTACAAGGTAAGTACATGCATCACAATCATGTGCATGAGGAATTCTTGCTGATGTACATACTGTTTGCAAGAAGGACTCATGGACATGAAGGTATTTTCCTTAATATTCTTTGCTCTGATGCATATGGCCAAGATACATGTAACACATTGCCTTCTCTATCATTGTTATGCTTTCATATGCTTCTATATTCCATATTTACATGAGTGCATACATGTAGAGGGAGCCTATGCTTGTTACATGTCCTTCCAAAGCTTTACTTGCTATTCTTTATATCTTTATCTAAAGCTTTGATGTATGTTGCCATCAATTACCAAAAAGGGGGAGATTGAAAGCACAAGTGCTCCCTAGGTGGTTTTGGTAATTAATGTTAACATATCTCTTGTTGGACTAACACTTTTATCTAGTATGTTTCAGATAAGTTCAACAATGGAGTGGCATGGAATAAAGGATGTGGGAACTCCTTCAAAATGCTAAGGACAAAGGATTGGATAAAGCTTCAAGCTCAAGACTCTTCATTTTACATTTTAGTGATCCAAGATCACATTCAGTCTATAGGAAAAGCCAATACTATCAAGGAGGGATGAGGTGTTGCTTAATGAGCCTCTTGCTTCATGTGCTTAGTGATATGCTCCAAAACCCTCAACTACTTTCCCACACAAATGTCCTAAACCTAAAAGTCAAACTTGGCCCCACTGATTCTTTCTATCCGGCGCCACCGAGTTTTGATGTCTTACCCACTGCCACAAACCCTAAGCAAATCGGTTTCACCGATAGGGATCTCGGTCTCACCGAGATGGGATTGTAATCTCTCTGTGTATGTCCATTAAATCGGTCTCACCGAGTTTGTACAATCGGTAGTACCGAGATTACAATGCAAACTTTCTGGTTAGCTTATTACCAAAATCGATCTCACCGAGTTTGGGTAATCGGTCTCACCGAGTTTGCCTGACCAACTCTCTTGTAAGTTTGTTACCAAAATCGGTCTCACCAAGTTTGTGTAATCGGTCTTACCGAGATTACGTTATGCCCTAACCCTAACCATATCGGTCCTACCGAGATGCTTGTCAGTCCCACCGAAAACCCTAACGGTCACTAGGTTTACTAAAATCGGTCTGACCGAGTTTGTTGATTCGGTCCCATCGAGATTGGTAAATTGTGTGTAACAGTTAGATTTTGTGTGGAGGCTATATATACCCCACCACCTCCTCTTCATTCATGGAGAGAGCCATCAGACTAAACCTACACTTCCAACTTACCAGTTCTGAGAGAGAACCACCTACTCATGTGTTGAGGCCAAGATATTCCATTCCTACCATATGAATCTTGATCTCTAGCCTTCCCCAAGTTGCTTTCCACTCAAATCTTCTTTCCACCAGATCCAAAACCTATGAGAGAGAGTTGAGTGTTGGGGAGACTATCATTTGAAGCACAAGAGCAAGGAGTTCATCATCAACACACCATTTGTTACTTCTTGGAGAGTGGTGTCTCCTAGATTGGCTAGGTGTCACTTGGGAGCCTCCGACAATATTGTGGAGTTGAACCAAGGAGTTTGTAAGGGCAAGGAGATCGCCTACTTCGTGAAGATCTACCGCTAGTGAGGCAAGTCCTTCGTGGGCGACGGCCATGGTGGGATATACAAGGTTGCTTCTTCGTGGACCCTTCGTGGGTGGAGCCCTCCGTGGACTCGCGCAACAGTTACCCTTCGTGGGTTGAAGTCTCCATCAACGTGGATGTACAATAGCACCACCTATCCGAACCACGCCAAAACATCCGTGTGTCCAATTGCGTTTGAATCCTCCAAACCCTTCCCTTTACTTTCTTGCAAGTTGCATGCTTTATTTTCCGCTGCTCATATACTCCTTGCATGCTTGCTTGATATGTATTGTGTATGTTGAAATTGTGCCTAAACTCCGCTTGAACTTGAAAAAGACTAAAAACTGCAACTTTGGTACTTAGTGTCTAATCAACCCCCCTCTAGACACCTCTTCTCAAGATCCTACATCTTGCTTATGTAAGCATCCCGGTGTACAATTCTGTCAGCAAGACCCTGTTACTATTGTTGAGGACATTCCGGTAACCACCGATGGACGAGAACTTTGCCTATAGGTCCGCCTCGTTCAACGAACAGGAGAATGGTTCTCTTCGTCCCTCGCCCTTGGTACCGATGTTGTTGCCGACATAACTAACAGGCTAAGCTCTGACCTGCCTTGCTATCATGACCACACAAGATGTCACCACTCTTTCTACTTTTAACCCACATGGTGGGCCCATAACCCACAGTTCCACATGATCAAAACCTGACTCTCCTGTACACCCTGTTGCCAAAGTTATTCCTAGAGCTTGACTCGTATGTAGTTCACGGGCCACCTGCCTAGTGATCCATTCTGGTATCAGACGCAATACTTATTCCCATTGCTCTGAAACCCTTTCACATTTCGTATCAGGAAACGAACGACTGCCTATGCGCTTGAAACTTCTACTTTGCACCTTCTTACTTTGCTCTCGATAATTTCTTAAATTTCAATTCGAGAGTTACTTTTCACCACCTTCCCTAATGTTATCTACCAGATAAGCAACCGTGCAGGGTTCCGTTCCTTCGAGTTATCCCTTATCATTCTACGTAAGTACGATGGAGTTCCCAAAGAAAGGATGACAACTTCGTCCCGACGCACAGAAGTAGAAGAATGGAGGGATACACATCATGGACCAAACTCTTCGAGAAGAGCAACCAAAGACGAGAAGATCCGTTACAATTTCGCAACCAGAACTTTCCCCCTTACACCCTCTTAAATCTTGGGACGAGATTTCTTGTAGTGGAGGAGAATTGTGACGCCCGGCTAGTTAAGCTACAGTGAACCTCTGCTAATGATGCCACGTCACCTCGGTTACTATTGATAAACTCGCGTCAGTTCGAAACCTAGTTCAAATTTCAAATTTTAAAATGAAAGCAAACAACAAAAGTTTTCAAACAAGAAAACAAATATGTTTGGGTTGTGGTGAATATTCCATACTAAATATTGGTGAAGAAATGACACTTCTATAAAAGTATATAAGTGCACTATATTAAGTAAAACAGTTGCAAAAACGATTATTTGAATACCTTTTATAATTAATAAAATGTCAAACTAAGTTATTTGGGGTCTAGACTTTTTGTGACTGCCGAAATACTAATTTAGATACTAAGTGTATATTTTACTAAAATAAATTGCAACTAAAATAAAACAGGAAAGAATAAATAAAAGGAAAAGAAATAAAACAAAGCAACACAAAAAGGACCCCCCCCACGCTGGGCCTTAGCCCAGCTGGCCATCCTACCAGACCAGACCAGCCGCCCCTCCATAACCCCCTCACCCGTAACCCTAGCTACCGGTCGCCCCACTCCCCCTCCCCACGATCCCCACGTCTCTCTCCCCTTCCCCGATCTAGATCGAGATCGGGGGAACGAACCTCCCCACGGAGCCCCGACCCGTCGACCATCCCCGCCGCCTCGACGCCGCGGGGAACGCCTCCGCCACGGCCACCTCGTCGTCGACCCCGCAGCCGCCTCGCCGTCCTCTCCGTCGTCGCCTTGTCCCCGTCGTCCTCCCCGAGCCCCACTGCCCTGTCCCTACAGCCCAACCGTGAGGCCCTGCCCTCTCCTCCTTCCCCACGCGCGCTCGCTCGCGCGAGAACGCGTCCGAGCCTCCAATGCTCAGCGCTCCACCGCCCGCACCGCGATCCCGCACCGGCCAAGCCTACCATCCGCGTCCCTGCCGTGCTCACTGCGCGCTCCGGCTGCCCCCCCGCATCCATCGCGCGCCTCCGCTACTGCTCGCGTCCCCTGCAGCCGTCGCTCATGGCAAAGGCCGCCCGGCGCCTGCTCGCCGCCTCTGCCACTTTGTACGCCGCCCACACCGCACTCCACGCTTTGCCGCAGCGCATGGTGCTCCTTCTCCTGCCGCTGCGCACCAGCGCAATGGCGGCCCCATTCGGCTCTACACCACCGCACCGCCGCCGTCGACCACTGGGCCGCGCCTCGGCCCGCCGGGCGCCCATGCTCGTAAGGCACAGTAACCCGTCGCCTCAAGGCCCATTAGCCTCCCCCATAGCCACTGACTAGGGGGCCCACGCCTCAAAAGTTAAAAAAAGTAAATTAAAAGAATTTAAATAACAACAAAATAAAAATATTAATTAATTAAAGAATTAATTAACTTAAATAATTTTGTTTAGGTTAACATAATCACTTAGTTAACTAATTAACCATGATTAATTAGTCTTAGTCAATGACGAACATGACCCACATGTCTGTGTTGACTGCTGACGTCATGCTGACATCATGCTGACATCATAATTACATTTTCTAATTAAGTTAATTCTGTCAATTCTAAAAATGAATTAAATTTTTAAAAATTAATGTAAAATAATCTGTAACTCGGATGAAAAATACTTTGTACATGAAAGTTGCTCAGAACGACGAGACGAATCCGAATACGCAGCCCGTTCGTCCGCCACACATCCCTAGCATAGCGAACACACAAATTTCCCCCTCCGATTCATCTGTCCGAAAATGTGAAACGCCGGGAATACTTTCCCGGATGTTTCCCCCTTTGCCGGTATCACCTACTACCGCGTTAGGGCACACCTAGCACCGCTCATTGTCATGTCATGCATCGTCATGCTTATGCTTGCATTAGAGTAGTGTAGCATGTTACTGCTTTTGGTTAATCCTATTCTACTGCATAGCATGTCATTGTTGCTACAGTTGTTACCCTTACCTACAATCCTAAATGCTTAGTATAGGATGCTAGTATTCCATCAGTGGCCCTACATTCTTGTTCGTTTTCTATGCTATATTATCGGGTCGTGATCACTAGGGAGGTGATCACGGATATATACTATACAAATTACACATGATACATGTTGAGACTAAAGTCGTGTCGGCTCGTAGAGTATCCGCAAGTGATTCCGATGTGGGGGCTGAACGGACAGGTGGCTCCATCCAGGTAGTGGTGGGCCTGAGTTCCCGACGGCCCCCGACTGTTACTTTGTGGCGGAGCGACAGGGCAGGTTGAGACCACCTAGGAGAGAGGTGGGCCTGGCCCTGGTCGGCGTCCGCGGTTACATCAATTAACACGCTTAACGAGATCTTGGTATTTGATCTGAGTCTGGCCACTGGCCTATACGCACTAACCAACTACACGGGAACAATTATGGGCACTCCTCGTCGTGGTATCAGCCGAAGCCTTCTTTACGTCAGCGACTGAGTGGCGTGCGCCGGATTGGACTGGAACACCTGCTCTTGTATTAGGGAGGCTAGGTCTGCTTACCGGACGCATTCGCAACATGCAGGTGAGCAACGGGCGATGGGCCCAGACCCTGCACGCATAGGATTTAGACCGGCGTGCTGACCTCTCTGTTGTGCCTAGGTCGGGCTGCGGCGTGTTGATCTTTCGAGGCCGGGCATGACCCAGGAAAGTGTGTCCGGACAAAGGGGATCGAGCGTGTTGGGTTATGTGGCGCACCCCTGCAGGGAAGTTTATCTATTCGAATAGCCATGTCCCTCGGTAAAAGGATGACCCGGAGTTGTACCTTGACCTTATAACAACTAGAACCAGATACTTAATAAAACACACCCTTTCAAGTGACAAATACAACCTGGTGATGACTCTCTCACAAGGCAACGAGGAGGGGATCGCCGGGTAGGATTATGCTATGCGATGATACTTGGTGAACTTACCATCTACTCTCTTCTACATGCTGCAAGATGGAGGCTACAAGATCGGGGGCGTCACAGTGGATTATTTAAGCTTGCAGGTATGCCCAAGGATGTTATCTAGAAGAAGGTCTTCCCTTTATCTTTGAAAGGAAAGGCATTGACATGGTTTAGGCTATGTGATGATATGGGATCATGGAACTACAACCGATTGAAATTGGAATTTCATCAGAAGTTTTATCCTATGCATCTTGTTCATCATGATCGTAATTATATATATAATTTTTGGCCTCGCGAAGGAGAAAGCATCGCTCAAGCTTGGGGAGGCATAAGTCAATGTTATATTCATGCCCCAATCATGAGCTCTCAAGAGAAATTATTATTCAAAATTTTTATGCTCAGCTTTTCTCTCAAGAATCGCTCCATGCTCGATACTTCTTGTACTGGTTCTTTTATGATGAAGACTATTGAATTCAAATGGGATTTATTGGAAAGAATTAAATGCATCTCTGAAGATTGGGATCTCGACAAAGATAAGGAGTCAGGTATAACACCTAAGTTTAATTGTGTTATAGTATCTTTTATGGATACTGATGTTTTCCGTGAATTTAGCACTAAATATGGACTTGACTCTGAGATAGTAGCTTCTTTCTGTGAATCCTTTGCTACTCATGTTGATCTCCCTAAGGAGAAGTGGTTTAAATGTAATTGTCCCATTGAAGTAAAAGTAGTTGCACCTATTAAAGTTGAAGAAAAGACTATCACTTATAATGTTGATCCTATTGTTCCTACTGCTTATATCGAGAAACCACCTTTCCCTACTAGAATAAAGGATCATGCTAAAGCTTCAACTGTGGTTCGTAAGAGTAATACTAGAACACCCATACCCCCTGAGCAAATTAAAGTTGAACCTAGTATTGCTATGGTTAAAGATCTCTTAGCTGATAATATTGATGGGCATGTTATTTACTTCTGTGATGAAGCTGCTAGGATTGCTAGACCCGATACTAAAAATAAACATAGACCTGTTGTAGGCATGCCTGTTATTTCTGTGAAAATAGGAGATCATTGCTATCATGGCTTGTGTGATATGGGGGCTAGTGCAAGTGCAATACCTCAATCCTTATACTAAGAAATTATGCATGATATTGCACCTGCTAACATAGAACAAATAGATGTTACAATTAACCTTGCCAATAGAGATACTCTTTCACCAATTGGGAATGTTAGAGACGTTGAAGTCTTGTGTGGGAAAGTTAAATATCCTACTGATTTTCTTGTTCTTGGTTCCCCACAAGATGACTTTTGTCCCATTGTATTTGGCAGGACCTTCTTGAATACTATTAATGCTAAAATAGATTGCAAAAAGGATGTTGTTACTATTGGATTAGGGTATATGTCTCATGAGTTTAATTTTGCTAAATTTCATAGACAACCCCATGATAAAGAATTGCCTAGTGTCGGTGGGAACGACACCTATGGGATCACAAGAATCCCTACTACGGTCGCGGGGCGCGGGTTCGTGAGAAGAGCGGATCAAACAGATAGCACACGGTTTCCTTATCCAGGTTCGGACGCGAGGATGCGTAAAACCCTAGTCCTGCTTTGGTGGTTTGTTTATCTGTGTTCTTGAACTAGCAATGGGGCGTGAGGAGCTCAAAAAGCTGAATCCTCCTCCCGGTCGCCTTGGGCCTCCTTTTATAGGGAAAGGGGTTGCGGCGATTGCACACGAGGAGGTGGAAAGGGTACTGATGATGCGAAGTTTATCCAGCGCATTACATGACAAGGCGCCTTTAATGCGTCTTGCTTAGGTGTCCTTGCTTTATCGGGGACGGGGAGAGCCCTGTCTCGTCTGTCGCCCTCCCCTTCGTGGTCGACATCGCATACAGCCAGCGGTGCCCGCGGTGCCACGTAGGTAGGCAGGCAGCTGAGGTGGCGCAGTGGTGGGTCTCCACGAAGATCCGCTTGCCGCCACGCAGGTGCCTGCCCAACTGGATGGGTCACCAGCTGCATGTGAATGGTGGTGGAGGTTTGATTGGCGTGGGCCTGATGGTGGCCCTACGGGTGTTCATGGCAAGGGCCTCGTCGTAGCCCCGGCAAGGGTCTTGCCGTGCGCCTGCTGTCATCCCCGGCAAGGCTCTTGCCGGGGGCCTTGTGGTCCTCCTTGGCTGGGATCCCGCCAAGGGTCGTCATCTTCTACAGTGTGTATCTGATCTTGGATGTCTTCACAAAGATCTGCATGCCACCACGGAGATGTCTCCCGAATCCTTGCCCCATGGGGGCAGTGGACTCAAGGGTGACTCGCTCCGTGGGTGTGGGGCGAGTTGCCACGGCAAGGGTCTTGCCGGGTTTGCTAAAACCGCCTCCCGGCAAGGATCTTGCCGGGGGAGTCCGCCTCGTCCCCTTTGCTCTTTGTGGTCTTGGTCTTGGCGTCGTTCTGCTCCTTTCGAGCTTCGGCCTTACCTTGGCTCACCTCCCTTGCCTTGCTCAGTGCGGTAGTGCCCGCGGCTCAGAGTGCCCTTGCACAGTTATAGGGGTATAAAAAGTGTACCCATCTTTTTGTACACTGACAGGAGCCCCCGGGCCTAGGCCATACGTAAGCGCAATCGCGTCGTTGGGCTAGGCCCAAAAAGCAATCTTGTGCGCGGCAGGGGTGGTTTCTTTGCGGTAAGTCTCTTCGCGCACTGCGCTTCCCATGCCTCCCGTGCGTGGCTCGGCGTGGGGAGGCGTGCGTGACATGGGCGGCATGCGTGGGGCTGAGCTCTGCGCGCACGCGTCACGTCACATTTAATGTGAAAGGAGGCGGCCCGTGTTTTCCCCCATAAGAAGGAATAACCGTGGGCGCGCTGCTCACTTTCTCCTCTTCTCTCGTACCTTTTCCAATCTCAGAACCGCCGTTTCCTCTCTTCCTTCCTTCCTAAGCTTTCACCGTCGCCCGCCGTCGCTGCTTCGCCACCCCTCTTCCTCAATCCTCTAGACCTCTTGGCCGCCATGGCGCCCAAATCCGCCGAGGGCAAGGGGGTGGCTAAGGGCTCTAGGACCGTGGAGCCGCCGGAGAGCGCACTGTCGGGGGACCGGACGAAGTCCGCCTTCTTCTTCCCCTCGCCGGTTGATGTTCATGAGCTCCGTGCCTCCTTCAAGCCCTTATGGGGAGTGAAGACGGGGGGAGAAAATTTGGGGCACCCGGCGACGCGCGTCATTCCTGCCGCTTGCGCTGATCCTGCTCCAAATCGGTATCCCTTTTTCGTCGATTACCTTTCTTGCGGATTATGCCCCCCTTTTTCCGATTTCTTCTGCGACATTATGCACACCTTCGGCTTTCGCCTCTTGGATTTCACTCCGAATGCGGTGGCGTGCCTGGCTCTCTTCGCGCATCTTTGCAAAGGCTTTTCCAGAGTGCAGCCCAACACGACACTCTTTCACCATTATTTCTCCCCTCGAATCCAACCCGGAGGCGCCGTCTCCGGATCGCCGCCTGGATCCCAAGATCCAAGGGGCGTATCCGGACGGTGCCATGAAGGAGAGGTGGGAGGAATGGCATGGCCGGTGGTGCTGGATTGAAGACGAAGACCCGCCGGAATTCTGCAAGGTCCGCCGAGCGCCGCCGGTCCGTGGCAGCGATTGGAGTGATGTCGATGTTGCCGACGGGAGGCTTACTGTCGCCACCACCAGGATCCTCCGGCTGACCCGGGCTGGGCTCACCCTGGGGATGATCGGGGCGGACTTCATTCGCCGCCAGATCGCCCCGTTGCATAATAAGGGGAGGCCAGCCTGGCTTTTTACGAACCCGGCTGACATTATGCGGCTCCACCCTGGCCTCGACCACAACCTCAAGGTGATGGCGCATGCCCACTTCTGCCAGCGGCTTTTCCAGCTTGATGTGGGTCGCGACGGCGAGGTCGAACGGACCGGCAAGGCCGCGAGGGCTGCCGCAAAGGTCGGCAAGGCCGTCAAGGGGCCGTTCTTCAAGTTGCCAGCGGGGGTGGTCCCGTTGTGCAATAACTCACGCCGGTCCGAGATCATTGCTATGATGCCGGACTGCAACGCGCACGGCCATGTTCCGAGCTGGAAGGAGCCGACGGACGCAGATGTGCAGCAATTCTTCGACTCCTTGATCGAGGTATACGTCAATGCTGACGTCGAGCGGTGGCTTGTCATGGGCACCACCCAGGCGGAGCTGGACTACATCGCCACTGTGGCGAGGGAGGCACAGCTTGCCTTGGAGGCCGGCAGCGCCGGGGGCATGGAGGACAAGGCCGCGACGGCTGCGGAGGAGGAGCAGTTCACCCTGTGGGCGGCGGCCACCAAGGAGGTCAGCAGCGTCGACGCTGGAGCTCCGCTTGTTGAGGACGCGGCCGACGAGTCGTCAGAGGAGGAGGACGTGGCGGCGGGCTCGACGCTAGCCAGGGGAAGAGGGCGAGTCCTGCGGCGGTCTGGCTCCGGCGAGCCGGTCCGGCCCGGCAGGGCTACGCGGCCTCAATTGACCCTGGAAGGGTCCGGGCGCCACATGAGGGCCACGGCAGCGAAGGGGCTGACAAAGGCCGCTGAGAAGAAGAAGGCAATAGCCTCTTCCTTATCCGGGCGAGCACAAACCCCGCCGCCTTCTTCGCCTCCTCCGGCAGGCGTCGACTCAGATGATGATGTGGAGCTCCCTTTTGATCTCGGGCCTCTCAGCCCGGAGAGGAAAAGGAAACCGGTGGAAGAGGAGGAGACGGATGACGAGTAAGTACTCCATTCCTTACTGTCATTTCCATTTCCCTGAATCGGGTCGCTTGTCTTGATCCATTTTTGCTTTTGCAGGGAGGCAGAGACATTGGCCCAGAGGGTGAAGAGGGCGAGGACCTTGGCGAAAGGGGCCCCTACTGGGCTTCAAGACACCACTGGTGGTGCTGAGCAGCCCGGACAGCAGCCCCCCGGCGCAGCAGCCCCCAGCGTAAGTTTGTCACCCTCTTCTTACTCGACATGTGGTAGGCGCTCGATGCTATGATGCTGACCTTGCCGGGTTTGCAGGAGGGGAGCGGCAGCAGGAGGTGCCGCAGAGGGCTACTCCTAACACACCACCCCTATCGACTACGCCACCGCGGGGGGCGTCCCCGGCAAGGGCGTCAGGCACGGAGCCCACACCCATGGAGGAAGAGGGGAACTTGGGTGCTGGTGACTCTGCCACGACGCCAAATCTTTGGCGGAGAGGGACTTCGCTTCACACCGGCAATGGTGAGTCGTCATCGCCGTCTCTGTTTTTTCCTTATTCTTTTCTTGGCTTCATGGCTCCCATTGCTGCCCAGACCCTCCTTCAACAAACATGGAGGACGTGGACACTGTTGTGGGAGACATTGCTGAGGAGGCCACGGCGGAGGCCAGCAGGATTGCTGCCGAGGAGGCCGCCAAAGATGCTGATGAGGCCGCCGCTGACGAAGCGGGTGCTGCCGAGGACGCCGCCGCGGGGGCCGCCAAGGCGAACGACGAGGCTTCTGCCGAGGGCGCCAGTGATGAACCTGCCGGTGAGGCCGGCAAGGCCTCCGCCGAGGAAGAGGTGGCGGGTGACCAGCCTCCCTCCTCCTCAACCTCGGGCCCCGGCAGATATCCCGAAGGTGGGAGACGATTTTTTCGTCGATCTTCCAGGGGCATCAAGCCGAGCGCCCGCCGAAGGGGAAGCCTTTGATGGCGAGGTGCTTGCCGCCACCGGGCTTGAGGTGGTTGATGAGCCGGGCGTTGGCGGTGATGGTTCATAGAATAGCAGCTTTTCCGCGCCATGGGGGCCGATTTCCGGAAGCTCCAAGTGCTCTACCGTGCCCGCCTGGACAAAGTCAAGTCCAGGATGGCAACGATGGACAACGCGGAGGTGGACTTCAAGGCGCGCGTCGCTGAGACGCAGACCTGGTTCCACCAGACTCGTGAGGAGCAGAGGGCCTTTCAGGAGGAATTGGCCAAGCGCGATGCAGAGCTCACCATGAAGATGGCCAACATCGAGAAGGCCCAGGAAAAGGCGGCGAACTTGGCTGCCGCGGCCGAAGCCTCCCGGAACCAGCATCAAGCCGAATTGGATTCCCAGGAAGAGGACCTCTCCGCGCGTGAAGCGAAGCTTATCGCAACACTCCGCGGCAAGGATGAGGAGCTCGAGGCCCTTGTCGCGCGACGGACTCGCGAGCTGGAGTAGAGGCACAAAGAGGCACTCGATGCCCAAGCTCTGGCCCATGCCGGCAAGGCGAAGGAGCTGGAAGCAGAGCGGGACAAGCTGAAGGAGCAGGCCTGCAAGCTGTCCGGCGAGAAGAGCACGCTCAACCGCGCCTTGGTAGAGGCGCAAGGAGCAGTCATCAGCAGGACTGGGGAGCTCTCCGACGCGCAGAACTCCATCAGAGACCTCAAGCTGAAGCTGGAGGATCTCGAGAAGATGTTGTCGGAGAGTAGGGCTCGGGAGGAGACCTTGACCAGGAGCCTCGAGTAGGAGAAGCAGCTGCGGGCAAACGAGGCCGCCTCCCACAAGGAAAATGTGGTGGGTGAGAACAGGTGGATCAGCCATCTGGAGGTCGTTGCCGGCTGGGTCACCTCGCAATTGGCCACCATGGGGATGCCAAACGTGAGGTACGCCCCCGAGCGCAGCGGGACCGTCAACGCCAAGCTGACCCAGTTCTTTGAGGGCGCCCCTGAGCCTTGGCCTATCTTCACTCCAACAGGACGGCCACGCTGGCCGAGGAGGCCCGGCGACTTTGCCGGAGGGTCGTGACCAAGGTCCTCACCAAGATGGCGTACTGGAATCCCGACCTTGACTTCGCGGCCGCAATGAAGAGCTTGCCGGATGGTATTGACCTGACGGTGCTCAAGGAGCGCATCAAGCCCATCACCGACTGCATCGACGAAATCAAGAGGGTGGAAGGCCAGCGCCGGGATTAGGCATCATGTTCTTCTTCGCCGCTGCGGGTTCCCGACCAAGACAAATTGTATCTTTAGTTAGAACCACAGCTATGACGTGATGTAATATAACTTTGAAGTACTCTTAATTTTCATGCATGTTATTTCCCCATTCAATTCCTCTTTGTATGCGTGCCCTATGTCGATCGGGTAGGCTTGCCGGCGCGGAAGCCCCTAGCGGCGTTTTGGGGACGGATCCCCAGGGCCTGCCGGGCGTGCTGCCGGACGAGCCACCTTTCCGTTCCGAACGCGGCCACTCGAACTGTCGAGCTTGACTCGAGTCAGAATCGAGGGTGTTGTTGATCGCGGAAGGTTACTCTGCCATTCTCGACGCAGCCGCTTGAGCTGTTGAGCGGACTCGAAACAGGGCAAGGGCATTGCCGACCGTGGGAGAGCCCCCTGGCGTGCAGGTTTCTCATACAAAGGCGTGACATCTCCGTGGGGGAATAACCTCAAATAAGAAGGGTAGCACAAATAAGGGTTCAAAGGTAACTTAGCTTCGCTTTGCATCGCCGAGTGTCGATCTTCTGGCCTCCTTTCTTCTTCAAGGGTCACGAAGATGAAGGAGCGCCGGGCTAACTGCTAAAGCCGATTCTCAGAACTGCGCCCCCTACCTGGCGCGCCAAAGATGTCGGTGGGAACAACACCTATGGGATCACAAGAATCCCTACTACGGTCGTGGGGCGCGGGGTCGTGAGAAGAGCGTATCAAACAGATAGCACACGGTTTCCTTATCCAGGTTCGGGCCGCGAGGATGCGTAAAACCCTACTCCTGCTTTGGTGGTTTGTTTATCTGTGTTCTTGAACTAGCAATGGGGCGTGAGGAGCTCCAAAAGCGAATCCTCCTCCTGGTCGCCTTGGGCCTCCTTTTATAGGGAAAGGGGTTGCCACAGTGGCACAGGAGGAGGAAAGGAATCTGATGATGTGAGTTTATCCCTCGCATTACATGACAAGGCGCCTTTAATGCGTCTTGCTTAGGTGTCCTTGCTTTATCGGGGGACGGGGGAGAGCCCTGTCTCGTCCGTCGCCGCTCCCTATCGTGTCGACACGCGCCCTGGCCAGCGGTGCCCGCGGTGCCACGTAGGTAGGCAGGCAGCTGAGGTGGCGCAGTGGTGGGTCTCCACAAAGATCCGCTTGCCGCCACGCAGGTGCCTGCCCAACTGGTTGGGTCGGCGGCTGCATGCGAATGGTGGTGGAGGTTTGATTGGTGTGGTCCTGATGGTGTCCCTACGGGTGTTCTTGGCAAGGGCCTCGTCGTAGCCCCAGCAAGGTTCTAGCCGGGGCCCCGGCAAGGGTCTTGCCGTGGCGCCTTCTGTCATCCCCGGCAAGGCTCTTGCCGGGGGCCTTGTGGTCCTCCTTGGCTGGGATCCCGCCAAGGGTCGTCATCTTCTACAGTGTGTATCTGATCTTGAATGTATTCACAAAGATCTCATGCCACCACGGGATGTCTCGAGTCCTTGCCCCATGGGGGCGGTGGACTCAAGGGTGACTCCTCCGTGGGTGTGGGGCAGCTGCCACGGCAAGGGTCTTGCCGGGTTTGCTAAAACCGCCTCCCGGCAAGGATCTTGCCGGGGAGTCCGCTTTCGTCCCTTTGCTCTTTGTGGTGTTGGTCTTGGCGTCGTTCTGCTCCTTTCGAGCTTCGGCCTTACCTTGGCTCACCTCCCTTGCCTTGCTCAGTGCGGTGGTGCCCGCGGCTCAGGCTGCCCGTGCACAGTTATAGAGGTACAAAAAGTGTACCCCGCTTTTTGTACACCGACACCTAGTAAAGATGAAATCATTGGTCTTGCTTCTATTGCCGTGCCTCCTAATGATCCTTTAGAACAATACTTGCTAGACCATGAAAATGATATGTTCATGAATGAAAGAAGGGAAATAGATGAAGTATTATTTAAACAAGGACCTATTCTGAAACACAACTTGCCTGTTGAAATCCTAGGGGATCCTCCTCCTCCGAAGGGTGATCCCGTGTTTGAGCTTAAACCATTACCTGATACTCTTAAATATGCATATCTAGATGAAAATAATATATATCCTATTATTATTAGTGCTAACCTTTCAGAGCAAGAAGAAGAGAAATTGTTGAAAACTCTGAAGAAGCACCGTGCTTCTATTGAATATACTCTTGATGATCTTAAGGGCATTAGTCCCACTCTATTCCAACACAAGATAAAATTGGAGAAAGACGCTAAACCGGTTGTTGATCACCAACGTCGGTTAAATTCCAAGATGAAAGAAGTGGTAAGAAAAGAAATACTAAAACTTCTGGAGGCAGGTATAATTTATCCCGTTGCTGATAGTCAGTGGGTAATTCCTGTCCATTGTGTCCCTAAGAAGGGAGGTATTACTCTTGTTCCTAATGATAAAGATGAATTGATCCCACAAAGAATTGTTACAGGTTATAGAATGGTAATTGATTTCCGCAAATTAAATAAAGCTACTAAAAAGGATCATTACCCTTTACCTTTTATTGATCAAATGCTAGAAAGATTATCCAACCATACACATTTTTGCTTTCTAGATGGTTATGCTGGTTTCTCTCAAATACCTGTGTCAAAAGAGGATCAAGAAAAGACCACTTTTACTTGACCTTTCGGTACCTTTGCTTATAGACGTATGCCTTTTGGTTTATGCAATGGACATGCTACCTTTCAAAGATGCATGATGGCTATATTCTCTGACTTTTGTGGAAAAATTGTTGAGGTTGTCATGGATGATTTCTCCGTATATGGAACTTCTTTTGATGATTGCTTGAGCAACCTTGATCGAGTTTTGTAGAGATGTGAAGAAATTAATCTTGCGTTCAATTGGGAGAAGTGCCACTTTATGGTTAAGGAAGGTATTGTCTTGGGGCATAAAATTTCTGAAAGAGGTATTGAAGTCGATAAAGCTAAAGTTGATGCTATTGAAAAGATGTCGTGTCCCAATGACATTAAAGGTATAAGAAGTTTCCTTGGTCATGCCGGTTTTTATAGGAGGTTCATTAAGGACTTCTCAAAAATTTCAAGGCCTCTGACTAATCTTTTACAAAAAGATGTTCCTTTTATCTTTGATGATGATTGTGTAGAAGCATTTGAAATACTTAAGAAAGCCTTGATTTCTGCACCCATTGTTCAGCCACCTGATTGGAATTTACCCTTTGAAATTATGTGTGATGCTAGTGATTATGCTGTAGGTTCTGTTCTAGGACAAAGAGTTGATAAGAAATTAAATGTTATCCAATATGCTAATAAAACTCTAGACGGTGCCTAGAGAAATTATGCTACTACTGAAAAAGAATTTTTAGCAGTTGTATTTGCTTGTGATAAGTTTAGACCTTATATTGTTGATACTAAAGTAACTGTTCACACTGATCATGCTGCTATTAATTATCTTATGCAAAAGAAAGATGCGAAACCTAGACTTATTAGATGGGTTCTCTTTCTACAAGAATTTGATTTGCATATTATTGATAGAAAGGGAGCTGAGAACCCTGTTGCAGACAACTTATCTAGGTTAGAGAATGTTCTTGATGACCCACTACCTATTGATGATAGCTTTCCTGATGAACAATTAGCTGTCATAAATGCTTCTCGTACTGCTCCATGGTATGTTGATTATGCTAATTACATTGTTGCTAAATTTCTACCACCTAGTTTCACATACTAGCAAAAGAAAAATTTTATCTATGATTTAAGACATTACTTCTGGGATGACCCACACCTTTATAAAGAAGGAGTATATGGTGTTACTAGATGTTGTGTACCTGAGCATGAACAGGAACAGATCCTACGCAACTGTCGCTCCGAGGCTTATGGAGGACACCACGCTGGAGACAGAACTGCACACAAGGTATTGCAATCCGGTTTTTATTGGCCTACTCTCTTCAAAGATGCCCGTAAGTTTGTCTTGTCTTGTGATAAATGTCAAAGAATCGGTAATATTAGTAGACGTCAAGAAATGCCTATGAACTATTACCTTGTTATTGAACCATTTGATGTTTGGGCTTTGATTATATGGGACCGTTTCTTTCCTCTAATGGGTATACACATATTTTAGTTGCTGTTGATTACGTTACTAAGTGGGTAGAAGATATTCCAACTAGTAGTGCTGATCATAACACCTCTATTAAGATACTTAAAGAAGTCATTTTTCCGAGGTTTGGATTCCCTAGATACTTAATGACTGATGGTGGTTCGCATTTTATTCATGGTGTTTTTCATAAAATGCTTGCTAAGTATGATGTTAATCATAGAATTGCATATCCATATCCCCCGCAATCTAGTGGTCAAGTAGAACTTAGTAATAGAGAGCTCAAATTAATTTTGCAAAAGACTGTTAATAGATCTAGAAAGAATTGGTCCAAGAAACTTGATGATGCATTATGGCCCTATAGAACTGCATATAAAAATCCTATGGGTATGTCTCCATATAAAATGGTTTATGGAAAAGCATGTCACTTACCTCTCGAACTAGAACATAAGGAATATTGGTCCATTAAAGAGCTCAATTATGATTTCAAACTTGCCGGTGAGAAGAGGCTATTTTACATTAGCTCACTTGATGAATGGAGAACCCAAGCTTATGAGAATGCAAAACTGTTTAAAGAAAAAGTTAAAAGATGGCATGACAAAAAGATACAAAAGCGTGAGTTTAACGTAGGTGATTATGTTTTGCTATATAACTCTCATTTAAGATTTTTTGCAGGAAAACTCCTCTCTAAATGGGAAGGTCCTTACATTATCGAGGAGGTCTATCGTTCCGGTGCCATAAAAATCAACAACTTCGAAGGCACAATTCCGAAGGTGGTGAACGGTCAAAGAATCAAACATTATATCTCAAGTAATCCCATAAATGTTGAAACTACTGTTATTGAAATCGTAACCCCGGAGGAATACATAAGGGACACTTTCCAAAACGTTTCAGACTCCGAAAAGGAATAGGTATGTGGTACGGTAAGGAAACCGACTCCAAAACAGTTCTAATAGCGATTTTTCTCCTTTTGGAATATTTAAGAAAATAGGAAAATAAGAAGTAGTACTGGAAGGACATGGGGCGTCCACGAGGGTGGAGGGCGCGCCCCTGCCTCGTGGGCATCTCGTGTGGTCTCTGGACTCCGTTTTCTTGTACGATACTTCTTTTGGTCAGTAAAAAATCATTATATAATATCCCGAAGGTTTTGACCCTCGTATCATGCAAATATCTCCTATTTTTGTTTCGAGCTATTCTTCTGACATATCTAGATCATCACGACGTCCCCAAGTGCCCCCAAGGACAAGTTCTTCGAGAAGGTCATCAACCCCTACCTCGCGGAAGTGCTGCAACATCCTCAAACCATTGAGATGCGTGAGGGGTTGCTGGACATCCGCGATGTTGAGGGACCAAGGGGGACTGGAAGCGTGGAGACAAGGCTAGAAGCAATGGAGCAACAAGTTTTCAAGTGCCAGGAGATGGTGGAACGTGGACTTGACGCCAATCACATAATGATCACGGAGTTCACCAACAACCATAAGCTGGATGCGAAGAACATTGGGGAGGCCATCTTCAAGCTTCAGGAGAAAATTGAGCGCCTCCAAGCCCAGATCTATGACTTGCAAAACCAAAACTGTGAGTATGAATATAGATTCAAGAGGATGAGTTTGGCTGCAGATTTGAGGATCCCGTAGACGCGATCATCCTTTTACGATGGTGAACCTATGCCTTGGATGATGGATGACAAGCCTACATCATCAACAACTCCATTATCACCACCCCCGAGGAAAGAGATATAATCACATGGGTATGGGCACTCCCCTTGGCAACTGCCAAGCTTGGGGGAGGTGCCCCGCTATCGTATCACCATCGCACTCCTATCTTTACCATTTTTCTTAGTTCAACCCTTTTAGTAATATCTTGATCTAGCAGAATAAAAGTTTTAGTATGATTTAGTTTTGAGTTTTGCTTTATGATCCTTCTATGTAATCGAGTCCGTGAGCTATATATAATAAAGATTAGTTTTGTGTCAAGGGCTTGATTATCTTGCTATGATCTTCAGGGAATAAAAATAAAAGAGAAGAGAAAGAATAAAAAGAAATAAAGAGATCATATTGATCTTATGGGAGTAATGACTTCACATATGAAGAGTATGATGAATAAAAGTTGTTGAGAGTTGATAAACATAGTTTGGTCATCGTTGCAATTAATAGGAAATAATAAAGAAAGAGAGGTTTTCGCATATAAATATACTATCTTGGACATCTTTTATGATTGTGAGCACTTACTAAAATATGACATGCTAAAAGGTTGATGTTGGAAAAGGAAGACAACGTAATGGGTTATGTTTTCATATATCTGAAATAAAGTATATTGTCATGGATCGTCCAACATATTGATCTTGCATTTCCCCCTCATGCTAGCCAAATTCTTTGCACCAAGTAGAGATACTACTTGTGCTTCCGAATATCCTTAAACCCAGTTTTGCCATGAGAGTCCACCATATCTACCTATGGATTGAGTAAGATCCTTCAAGTAAGTTGTCATTGTTTCATGCAATAAAAATTGCTTTCTAAATATGTATGATTTATTAGTGTGGAGAAAATAAGCTTTATATGATCTTGTGATGTGGAAGAAATAAAAGCGACGGACTGCATAATAAAGGTCCATATCACAAGTGGCAATATAAAGTGACCTTCTTTCGGATTAAGATTTTGTGCATCCAACCATGAAAGCACATGACAACCTCTGCTTCCCTCTGCGAAGGGCCTATCTTTTATTCTTGTCTTATACCTTATACAAGAGTCATGGTGATCTTCACCTTTTCCTTTTTACATTTTATCCTTTGGCAAGCACATTGTGTTGGAAAGATCCTGATATATATATATATATCCAATTGGATGTAAGTTATCATGAACTATTATTGTTGACATTACCCTTGAGGTACAAGGTTGGGAGGCAACACTATAATCCCCTATCTTTCTCTGTGTCCGATTAAAACTCCATATCCATAAGTATTGCGTGAGTGTTAGCAATTGTGAAAGACTAAATGATAGTTGAGTATGTGGACTTGCTGAAAAGCTCTTATATTGACTCTTTCTGATGTTATGATAAATTGCAATTGCTTCAGTGACCGAGATTACAGTTTGTTGGTTTTCAATGAAGTTTCTGATTCATACGTTACATTGTGAATAGATTGTTACTTTAGCATAAGAAATCATATGACAATATATATATTTATGTTGCTGTTATAAGGATAATCATGATGCCCTCATGTCCGTATTTTATTTTTATCGACACCTCTATCTCTAAACATGTGGACATATTTTTTGTTATCTGTTTCTGCTTGAGGACAAGCGAGGTCTAAGCTTGGGGGAGTTGATACGTCCATTTTGCATCATGCTTTTATATCGATATGTATTGCATTATGGGCTGTTATTACACATTATGTCACAATACTTATGCCTATACTCTCTTATTTTACAAGGTTTACATCAAGAGGGAGAATGTCGGCAACTGGAATTCTAGGCTGGAAAAGGAGCAAATATTAGAGACCTATTCTGCACAACTCCAAAAGTCCTGAAAGTCCACAGAGGCACATTTTGGAATTAATAAAAATACTGGCGAAAGAATCAACCAGAGGGGGCCCACACCCTGGCCACGAGGGTGGGGCGGGCACGCCCTATCCCCCTGGGCGCGCCCCCTGTCTCGTGGGACCCCTGGCAGGTCTCCGATGCCCATCTTCTGCTATATGAAGTCTTTCGTCCAAGAAAAATTAAGGAGGAAGCTTTTGGGACGAAACACCGCCGCCACGAGGCGGAACCTGGCGAAACCAATCTAGGGCTCTGGCGGAGCTGTTCCGCCGGGGAAACATCCCTCCGGGAGGGGGAAATCATCATCATCGATCCTCTTAGTGGGAGGGGGTCAACCTCCATCAACATCTTCACCAGCACCATCTCCTCTCAAACCCTAGTTCATCTCTTGTATCCAATCTTTGTCTCAAAACCTCAGATTGGTACCTGTGGGTTGCTAGTAGTGTTGATTACTCCTTGTAGTTGATGCTAGTTGGTTTATTTGGTGGAAGATCATATGTTCAGATCCTTTATGCATATTAATACCGCTCTGATTATGAAAATGAATATGATTTGTGAGTAGTTACGTTTGTTCCTGAGGATGTATGAGAAGTCTAGCTATAAGTAGTCATGTGAATTTGGTATTCATTCGATATTTTGATGAGATGTATGTTGTCTTTCCTCTAGTGCTGTTATGTGAACATCGAATACATGACACTTCACCATTGTTTGGGCCTAGAGGAAGGCATTGGGAAGTAATAAGTAGATGATGGGTTGCTAGAGTGACAGAAGCTTAAACCATAGTTTATGCGTTGCTTCGTAAGGGGCTGATTTGGATCCACATGTTTCATGCTATTGTTAGATTTACCATATTACTTCTTTTGTAGTTGCGGATGCTTGCAAGAGGGGTTAATCATAAGTGGGATGCTTGTCCAAGGAAGGGCAGCACCCAAGCACCGGTCCACCAACATATCAAATTATCAAAGTAACGAACGCGAATCATATGAGCGTGATGAAAACTAGCTTGACGATAATTCCCATGTGTCCTCGGGAGCGCTTTCCTTTATATAAGAGTTTGTCCAGGCTTGTCCTTTCCTACAAAAAGGATTGGGCCACCTTGCTGCACCTTATCTACTTTTGTTAATTGTTACCCGTTACAAATTACCTTATCACAAAACTATCTGTTACCGATAATTTAAGTGCTTGCAGAGAATACTTGTCGGTGTGGAACGGCAACTATGGGATCACAAGAATCCCTACTACGGTTGTCGGGGCACGGGGTTGCGAGAAGAGCAGGGCTAGTAGACAACACAAGGATCGTTTACCCAGGTTCGGGCCGCGAGGATGCGTAAAACCCTAGTCCTGCTTTGGTGGGTGTATTTCAGAGAGTTCTTGAGGTGTCGAACTAGCTGTGGTCAGTGCATGGTTCGAAAGAGCAGAATCCTTATCCAGTATGCCAAGGGCCTCCTTTTATAGTCGGAAGGGGCTGCCACAGTGGCACACAGGAGGTGGAAAGGCGTACAGTGCCCTGAGCTTATCGCTCGTATTACAAGACAAGACGCATTTAATGCATAGCTTATGTGTCCCATTGCTTTATTGGGGACGGGGGCGAGGCCCGTCCCGTCCGTAGCCGCTCCTGCTTGCTTTGACACGCGCCCTGGCCAGTGAGCCGCGTGGTGCCATGTAGGCAGGAAGGCAGCTGAGGTGGCGCAGTGGCGGAGCCTTCACGAAGATCTGCATGCCGCCACGCAGGCGCTCGATGAGTTGGCCTAGGAGCTGCTTGTTACCATGCAGGTGCCCGCCTAGCTGGTTGGGCTGGCAGCTGCATGTGAATGGCGGTGGAAGCTTGGTTGGCGTGGGCCTGGCGGTGGCCCTGCTAGCGTCGTTGGCGAGGGCCTTGCCGGGTGGCCCGGCAAGGGTCTTTCCGTGTGGCCTGGCAAGGTCTTGCCGTGGCGCGCCGTCGTCCCCGGCAAGGGCCTTGCCGGGGGTCTGGTGGCCTTCCTCGGCAAGGATCTTGCTGAGGATCGTCGTCTTCTAATCCTCATATGATCTTGAATATGTCTTCACAAAGATCTGCATGCCACCACAGAGGTGCCTTCCTGAACCCTGGCCCCACGCGGATGATGGCGTTGGCGACCGTGGGCTCAAGGGTGGCTCGCTCTGTTGGTGTAGGGCGAGCTGCCCCGGCAAGGGTCTTGCCGGGGCTGCCGAGGCTGCCCCGGCAAGGGTCTTGCCGGGGGAGCCTGCTTCGTCCCTCTGCTCCTTGTGGTCTCGGCCTTGGCGTTTCTCGGATTATCTTGGGCTTCGGTCTTACCTTGGCTCACCTCCTATGTTCTGCTTGGTGTGACCGTGGGCGCGGCTCCGACTGCCCGTTCACAGGTAAAGGGGTACAAAAGCGTGTCCCTCTTTTTGTACACCGACAATACCTTATTGAAAATCGCTTGTCATTTCCTTCTGCTCCTCGTTGGGTTCGACACTCTTACTTATCAAAAGGACTACAATAGATCCCCTATACTTGTGGGTCATCAGTGGCTAAGCTGCGTGATGGGATAGCACAAGCCAAGGATGAGCTGGCGTCGGAGAACACTAGGATGACTCCAGAGCGGGCCGTTTTGAACGCCCAAGCACAACGGATTCAAGCAGATTCATACTGGCTCATGGTGGATCAGAACGCTTCAAACGAAGTCTTGAGGAGAAAACACCGGAGTCGTCTGCCCTTGGTTTATGAGTCAAGGAACCTCTTCAACACACCTGGAGCAGGGGCCAGTTACCCGCCGGTGATAAACTAGATGGCTGAAGCACCAGGAAGTGGAGCGTCGGTTCAGCCGCGCGTGACAGGTTCTCCGCATGTGAATAACACCCCGCTCAGCATGTGGTAACGCCGCCAGGTCATTATTCCAACCCTTTAGAAAATATGATTGCTGCAGCTACGCGATTGGCGGCTCTGCCAGTTAAGGGCGAGACTCCGACGGTGGTTGAAACCCGAAGGGCCAGGGAACTTCTTCAGACGGTGCTAGTGCAGCAGCAGGCTTATTCTTATAGTCGTGATCGGATTCATTCGACCCCTTGTCCAAGCCGAAGCTACAGCAGGCACATTGACTCGCCAACAGTTTCAAGTACTGAGCAGCGCCGAAACCAACCTCATGTGCATGACCCGACGCGCAACGGCACCAATGCCCAAAATTTGGTGGATCAGGGAAGAGCGCGTCGGGATGCCGAGCTAGCGGCTCAGCTGGCGGCTCATCAGCACGCGCCGGTTTACCCGACAACTTCAATGGAGGTAGGTGTGACTTCTAGAGCTCGGGGTGTGCCGTGTTTAACGACAGCTCTACGAAGTGAGTGTTTGCCCAAGGACTTCAAGGGCCCTCGTAAGGTGCCTAATTACACAACAGATCAGCCCCCTAAGGCTTGGGTAGAGAGTTATGAGATGGCTATCGGGATGGTGGATGTTAGTGAGGCTGCATATGCTAAGTATTTCACCATGATGATGGAAGGGATGGCTCGTACCTGGTTGAAAGGGCTGCCTGCCAACTCCATTGGGTCGTGGGCAGAGCTGAAGACCCGGTTTATCCAAAATTTCAAAGATACGTGCAAGCAGCCTATGTCAATCATGGATTTGATTTCTTGTGTTCAAGCCGAGGGCGAATCGACGACCAGCTGGGTGCGCCGGGTCTCAACTATCATACATTTTTCAGATGATATCAACCTCGGCTCAGCGGTTTTAATGTTGGAGAAAAATTGTCGTTTCCTTCCACTCAAGCAGAAGATTGGGAAGCTTAAACATCATTGCAGTGAAATGGGGGAGCTCATGGAGGCTCTTGTCAAGTATTCCGAATCTGATAGTACCAAGGACCCCGACTCTGAGGATGAAAGATCGGGAAAGGGAAAGAAGAGTAGCGGTATGAGGGGACAACATCACAACCCGGCCAATCAGGGCGGTAACGATAAGCGCAAAGCTGATGATTTTGTGGCTAAAACCGATGCGCGGAATCATAACCAGCGTCGTAAGGGGAGGCCGGCTCAAGGGACAAAATTTGACCTTGACGCGATAATGAATCAGCCATGTCCGAAGCATGGAACACAGGAGAAGCCATCTACCCATCTGTGGAAGGATTGCAGCATTATGATACATTTCAGGGAGTCTTTCCAAACAACCATGGTCCGAATGGTGGTTCAGGGTCCGTCCCTCATGGTCCGGGTCATGGAGGCGGCGACTCAAATTCCGGGTTTCACGGCCAAGGCAATCAAGGTGGTTACAACCAGCAGAGTAATCAGGGGAATCAGTAGCAGCAATAGTCTGGTTATCAAAGCAACCCGAAGCAATTGAATAGTGGACAGTACCACGTCTTCACCACTAGCTTGTGTAAGCAGGATCAGAAGCGTCATAAGAGGGCAGTGAATGCTATTGAGCCGGCGGTGCCGCGTTACTTGCAGTGGTCGGAGCAGCCTATTGTGTGGAGTCATGAGGATTACCCACCCCGGGTTGACAATCTGGTCACCTGGCTCTAGTGGTGGCGCCTCAGGTTGGGGGCTATAAATTTACTAAGGTGCTCATGGATGGAGCCATCAACATTAATATACTTTACTATGAAACCTTCCATCGCATGGGACTGACCGACAAAAATCTTAAGCCGTCAAACACCGTTTTTCACGGTGTGGTGCCTGGTAAGTCCGCATAATCCGGTGGGTAAGATATCCTTGGAGGTTACTTTGGGAGATGAGTATGAGTCCAGGTCTGAGACGCTGACCTTTGAAGTAGTTAAAATCAAGAGCCCTTATGATGCTCTGTTTGGGCGGCCGACTTATGCTAAATTTATGGCGAGGCCTTGTTATGTTTACTTGCAGCTTAAGATGCCAGGTTACAAGGGCAACATCACAGTGCACGGGATTCGCAAAGTGGCCTTGGAGTGTGAAGAAGGCAATGCTGCTTATGCTGAGTCTGTTTGTGCAACGGAGGAGCTGAAATTTTACAAGGATAATGTTGACCCGGCGGACATGACGTCCTTGAAAAAGCCAACCACAGAGCATGATCCTTTGCTAAAGTTTAAGTCGGCAGATGACACTAAAATGGTTGATTTTGTTCCTGTCGACTCATCTAAGCAGTTCAGCATCAGTGCTAATCTAGATCCGAAACAGGAAAGCGCGCTCATCGAGTTCATCCGTGAGAACCGGGACATCTTTTCATGGAAGCCTTCAGACATGCCGGGTGTATCGAGGGAACTCGCTGAGCACACTCTAAATATTGATCCAAAGTTTAAGACGGTCAAGCAATTCCTTCGTCGTTTTAACAAGGAGAGGCGGAAGGCCATTGGTGAAGAAGTGGCCCAACTCTTGGCGGCCGGGTTTATCGTTGAAGTTTTTCATCCTGATTGGTTGGCTAACCCGGTGTTGGTGCTTAAGAATAACGACACTTGGTGTATGTGTGTGTATTACATGGACTTAAACAAGGCTTGTCCGGCTAATCCGTTTGCTCCCCCTCATATTGATCAAATCATTGATGCTACGGCGGGTTGTGAGCGTTTGAGTTTTTTGGATGCTTATTCTGGTTATCATCAGATCAAGATGGGAGTTAAGGACCTGGAGAAGACGGCTTTCATTACTCCGTTTGGAGCCTTCTGCTATGTGTCCATGCCTTTCGGGCCCAAGAGTGCTCTGGCGACTTACCAGCGGTGTGTGCAAAATTGCCTTCATAATCAGATCGTGCGTAATGTCCATGCTTACGTAGATGACATTGTGGTGAAATCCAAAAAGAAGGAGACCCTGATTGATGATTTGAAGGAGACGTTTGACAATCTCCGGGTTTATAAGATGATGCTTGACCCGACCAAGTGTGTTTTTGGTGTGCCGGTGGGTAAGCTTTTGGGTTTTTTGGTTTCGCACCGAGGTATCGAAGCTAACCCAGAGAAAATCAAGGCTATTACTTCCCTAGCTAAGCCAAAGTTTGTTAATGACGTCCAACGCTTGGTGGGTCGGATAGCGGCTTTGAGCCGGTTCATAAGCCGCCTAGGAGAAAAGGCTATCCCTCTGTATTAGATGATGAAGAAGACAGATGATTTCGTCTGGAGTGATGCTGCTAATGAGGCATTTGAGGCGCTTAAGAAGCAACTCACTGAGACGCCGGTTCTGGCTGCTCCTATTGATAAGGAGCCTTTGTTGTTATATGTGGCTGCCAATGGTCGGGCTGTCAGTGTGGCTATTGTGGTGGAAAGGAAAGAGGAAGGCAAGGAGTATCTGGTTCAACGACCGGTTTACTACATCAGCGAGGTACTTATTGAGTCCAAGCAGAGGTATACGCATTGGCAGAAGCTGGTGTATGGAGTCTTCATGGCAAGTCAAAAGCTCAAGCAATATTTTCTGGGTCATCCCATTACTGTGGTTAGTTCTGCTCCTTTAGGGGATATCATCCAAAATAGAGAAGCCATAGGCCGGGTAGCCAAGTGGGCCATTGAGCTTGGACCTCATGGTTTAAAGTATGTGCCTCGTACGACCATCAAGTCACAAGCACTCGTGGATTTTATCAATGTCTGGACAGAGTTGCAGACACCTGAGGAAAAGCCGGATAACACATATTGGACTATTCACTTTGATGGATCCAGGCAGTTGGAAGGCTCGGGGGCTAGAGTTGTCTTGACTTCCCTCGAGGTGATAAATTTTCTTATGTTCTCCGGTTAATGTTCCCTTGTACTAACAATGCAGCTGAGTATGATGCCTTGCTCCACGGTCTTCGGATGGCCAAGGAGATGAACTTAAGCCGGGTAAGGTGCTTCGGCAACTCAGATCTGGTAGCTCAGCAAGTTTCTGGTACTTGGGATTCTAAGGATCCACTCATGGCGGCTAATCATCGAGAGGTTGACGCTATTGCAGGTCATTTCATGGGTTACGAAGTGGAGCATATTGATCGCATGAAGAATGAGGCGGCTGACACTCTAAGCCGGTTAGGGTCTCAGCGTAAGCCGGTGCCACCTAACACTTTTCTGGATGTTCTACTTAACCCTTCTGTCAAATTTCCTACAGAGGAGGATCTTGCTGTTCTTGACCCGGAAGCACAATTGTTAGCGGCTCTTCATGCCATTCCTGATTGGAAAGTTCCGTATTTGGCTTACATGACCCGAGGCGAGTTACCTGAGGATGAGATTTTGGCCAGGCAGATAACCCGGCGGTCTAAGTCAATCACAATTGTCAAGAGGGAGTTGCACCATCGCAGTGTCACAGGGGCGTTTCAACGTTGCGTCTCTCCTGAAGAAGGATGCGAGATTCTGCGAGAGATTCATGAAGGAGATTATGGTCATCATGCCAGCTCTAAATCTCTCGTAGCCAAGTATTTTCGTCATGGGTTTTATTGGTTCATGGCTCATGCTAATGCTGAGGATTTAGTCAGCAAATGTGACGGTTGTTAGAAGTTTTCACGACGAGCTCATGTTCCGCCTCAAGAGTTGAGGATGATTCCAATTACTTGGCCGTTTGCGACCTGGGGGCTTGATATGGTCGGGCCTTTCAAGAGGTCCAAAGATAAGAAAACCCACCTTTTGGTGGCAGTTCACAAGTTTACTAAGTGGGTTGAAGCAGAGCCGGTTAGCAAGTGTCATGCAGCAACGGCGGTTCAATTCATCAAGAATGTGATCTTCCGTTTTGGCTTTCCCCACAGCATTATAACGGATAATGGCACTAATCTGTCTAAGGGTGCTATGAAAGAATTTTGTCAACGAGAGCATATTTGGCTTGATGTTTCCTCTGTGGCTCATCCCCAGTCCAATGGTCAAGCGGAACGAGCTAATCAAGAAATTCTGTGAGGCATCAATCCCCGGCTTATGGTTCCTTTGCAAAGAACACCGGGTTGTTGGGTGGAGGAGTTACCCTCAGTTTTATGGAGTGTCAATACAACCCCCAACAGATCTACGGGTTACACACCTTTCTTCATGGTTTATGCAGCAGAGGTTGTTCTCCCTAGTGACATCCGTCACGATTCACCTCGTGTGGTGGCTTATGTTGAAGCTGATAATGAAACGGCACATCAGGATGCACTTGACCTATTGGATGAGGTGTGTGACCTCGCGGCGGCTCGATCAGCGATTTATCAACAAGATCTACGTCGTTATCACAGCCGCCAGGTCAAAACCAGAACTTTTTAAGAAGGCGACTTGGTGCTCCGGCTTATCCAGGATCAAACTGATATGCATAAACTATCCCCACCTTGGGAAGGACCTTTTGTGGTAAGAAAGAATCTACATAATGGGTCATACTATCTTATCGACGTTCGAGACCATAAGGACTCATGCACATCGGAGGAGGAGACCCGTCGGCCATGGAATATTGCTCATCTTTGGCCCTACTATACTTGAGCCACCGGCTCTCATGATGTACATAGTTTGATGATGTATCTATTATAAACAATATAATAAAGCCGGCATCCCTAATAAGTCTGGGCCTTTGTTGTTTCACTTCTTCGAATCTGAGTCTTTATCATCGTCCTACATGTTCACTTTAGAGGCTTGACACCCAACTTACAGGGACCAAAGAGAATTGGATGCACAGCACAACTCAAACATGGGTACCCGACGAGCACAACTCATAAATATGTCACTTGGGGGCTTCCTCTTCAAACATAGGTGTATTCACCAAACAGAACATAGCATTACTACCCTCTTGACCAGGTTATCTTGTTCAACCATAGGTGTATTCACCAAAGAGGACATAACCTTTCCGGGTCATCCTACCTGTATACCAGCTGCTTCTTCACCAGGCAATCCTGATTGACCCGCCGAACTCTTAACAATCAATCTTTTACGGTGTATTCACCAAATATCCTGAGCTTGTTAAGGATAAGACACCGGTTTGTCATGTGAGAGCACGACTTACAGATAGTCCGGACAGATCCAGGCTCATAAGTCGCCTTCCTTGAAACTTGGATAAATCGGCTTGTGATGCACGATGCTACTCCGACCCCGTGTACTCCTGATAAGTCTATCTTTAAATAAGACCTGAACTTATCTGGGTTCAAATGTCGATTGGTCATGTGATAGCCGGCTCACGAAAAGTGTATACCTTCCAGTTGCCATCAGGCTAGTTTCATTGAAGAAGAAACTTTGGCTTGGCGGCCTGCAAAAGCCTCGAATTTTTTGATTTTTTTATTTTTTCTTCATATAATCTCTTTTTTCTTGCTATATGGTTTTTACAAATCGGGCTAAGCTGCCCTATTTATGTCTCATATTTGAAGCATCTTCGGGTCTTTTCAACCCGCCAGGATGGCAGACTCTAAGTCGCCAGAGAATAATAATCTTATGTTTAGAGTTCTAGCTCTAAAAACTCTAACTGCATGGAGCTAATAAGCCGGCAGTCTAAGCACACACCACAGGTACGATTCCTCATTTAACAACTGTGTCAACATTGTGGTTAGACCGGCCCTGGTTATGGACTATCCGTCCCCAGTGGTTTCAATTGGGTATCATGACCCGCCCGACGGTAAACCGCCAGGGCACTTGTGATCTGTTTATGTGTAGGGTAATGATCAATCTGTTCTGCATAAATCAACAATAAAGTGATAGTTTCTTAAACTAGAGGATCAGCAGTATTGTGCATAACAGAAACATGCACAATGGCACGGCAGATTAAAGTTTCACGATCCTATTACATGACTCCGTGAGCAAAACAAGATCAAGTGTTTTCAAAGGATCAAATATATAAACCGCCCGGCGGTTCACTCTTCTTGGCCTTGCTGACTTGAGGCCTCTGGATCATCCTTTTCCGGTTCTTCGTCCTCCTCCGCCATCTGGAAATTTTGTGATGACCAATCGATGCCACATAAAGCTTGAAATTCAGCCTCATCATCTATAAGTTCCGACCGCTCAACTTCAGGGGCAAAAGTATGCTTACGGATTGGGGGCATTAGATCCATCACTTCATAAGCCGGCGTCGGCATCTTCTGATTCTCCATGCTGTAAGCCGGATGGTATTTTGACAGGTCCGTTTCATTGGCAATCAGACCGCGGAAGGGCGTATTTCTTTCACAGGCAGCAAAGTCCTTTTGATCAAATGAAGTGTCGTCTTCTTTCAAGCTTGGATATCCAGTAGCTACCTCAGACGGGTCTAGCTCTGGTAACCATGCCTTGGCCAGGCTCAAATCCATCACGGCACCGTCTCTTGCGGACGACCGCTTCATCTCATCCATCCTAGCAGGCAGCACAGAAAGTTTTTTCAAGACATCTATCAGGAGAGTAGGTGCTTGATTAGTTGGAGAAATTGTGGCCAGTGCATGCTGAGCTCCAGTGTATAGCTGTTCAACAAGTGTGTAAACAGCCTTGAGCTTCACAAGCATATCTTGATTAAGAGTGCTGCTCCTGGGACCTGAGTAGGTCATATATTGCCTGCCGAAACATTCTTCATACAACGGCTCATATACATAAGTCCCAAGCATTTTGCACGCAAGAATACTTGACACTTGGGGGCTAATGCATATCGCTTGCATCTTCTTATTACTTTATGATGATAACTCGGTGGTGCTGTAAACAATTACAACCAGTTTATGGGGGCTATGCAGGTAAGCTCTTCTTTATAAACAATGGTGAACATGACCGGCTCATTCATGTTGATTAAACCGGCCCTTGGGGGCTACGGATGCAATGTTCATTATTTAAAATCCGGTTTAATTTTAAATATCAAAACCGGCCTTGGAAGGATTCTACCACAGATGTTCATGGCTATTCTAAGTCTACAACATATTCAATCATATCGTGCCCAGTAGACTTGGGGGCTGGCAGGATATACATAACTTATTTAAGCAGGAATTCATACCTCATATTTTTGATGCATCTGCTTGACCATATCAATTTCAAGATTGCGACTGGTGTGTACTTGATTGAGGTACCAGAAAGTATTTCGCTACTACTCAATTGCGCATAGTTGGTGACATCAAACCTCACTTTCCGTCTTTCAATGACCTCTTGTTTGGCGGAGTGCTTAGCCAAGTTACTTGGATTTCCCAGTTCTTTAAAGCCGGTGCCAGTGATCATCACATCTTCACTACGCTCTTCTAACGGTTTAAGTGTGCTTGATGATTCAGTGTTCAAAGAATTGATATTTGTGTGGTCAAGGGAGAGATCAGGAATTTCAGGCGGAACATCATGTGCAGGTTCTTCTGGTTGTTTTTCGGAAGCATGTCGATCCGGGACTTGCTGCTCCGGTTCAACGACTTTAGGATCTTCAGCCGGCTTGGTCACCTTTGCCTTCTTACTAGGCTTTGCTTGGCCACTGCACGGGTTATGACAAGTCAGTACAATTATAAAAGCATAAGGAGGTACAGAATAAAAAGTAATTGTTGTTACCCAGGGGTAGTTTTGAAAGCCGGCAACTGGGTCTGTGATGAGTCGCCGGAGGAAGAGCAAGAAACCTCCTGGTAGTTTGAATCGGAAGAATTAAGTGGCTGGCGAATGAGAACTGTCAGCGGGAAAAAAGAGTTTAAGTTCGGAAGGACCTCGTTTTGACGTTTCCGTCGAACTGGGTTTTTGGTAAGCCGGAGGATAATTCTTCACCTCCGTTGTTCCGAGTTAGTTGCCGGTTCTCGTGCTGCTGTTGCTTCAAAAGAAAGTGAGGATCCAAATGAGCTAAGGAGTGTGAAAAGCTTACTTTCCGGGTTACTCGTCGAATTTTCTGTCTTGGCAAATGTGTTGAGCTAGAGGGAATAATAATTACCTCTTCTTCAACTACTTGACTTCCCCCCGTATCATCCTGATAATAATCAGTGTCAATAAGATAATTGAAAAAGGAGCCAAGGGAGTCAAGGGCTACCTCCGACTCAGAGCTATCATTCAGCTCAAACATTTCAGAGGCACTTGGTTTCTTCTTATGTTTTTTGGCGGCTTTCTTGGCAGCCCTGGCCTTTTTGGCAGCCTCATGGTCATATTTCTTCTTCCAAAAATCAGATTCAGCCTATTTAACAAAGTTGAGTTAATAGAGTATTTAAATGATGAGGTAAAAGTAAGTAAGTTGGAGACTCACATCTGGAGGCGGGTTAAATTTGCAAAAAGGGTTCAAACCCACTTTGCTACAGTCTTCCGGGTCTTCAATTAGAAGGGACTTTGTCATCTCATTGATGGCTTCGTCAGTTAAACGCACGGAGCTGTGGCGCAGCGGATCCTTTATGCCACCCGTGTAAGTACACATTAAACCGGGCCGGCGGCTCACGGGTATGATTCGCCAAGAAACCCAGCGCCGAACCAAGTCAATGCCGGTTAACCCATTTCCTAGCAGGGCCTTGACCTTTGCAATGGTAGGAGCAAGCTTTTTACGTTCAGCGGCGGTAAGCTTTTCAGGAAGATGATGCATTGGGTCAACACGTTGGACACGATAACCCGGTAATGGATTTTTGTTAGCCGGAGGGATTTCATTGCAGTAAAACCATGTCTGGTTCCAATCCTTGGGGTGACTCGGCAAGCAAGCATAGGGGAAGATGGCATCTCTTCTTCGTTGAATTGAGATTTCGCCAAGTTCCAAGCTGGGTCTGTTCGTAAACTCGTTTTGGCGGTTTAAATAAAAATATTCCCTAAGGAGTTCGACACTAGGCTCCTCTTGAAGGTATACTTCGCAGAAGACTTGAAAGTTGCAGATGTTTAACACGGAATTGAGTCCAATGTCTTGAGGATGAAGTTTAAAGAAGTGCAGAACATCTCGAAAAAATTTAGAACCGGGCGGTGAGAAGCCCCGATTCATGTGATCAGTGAAAACGATGACCTCACTATCCTTCGGCTGAGGTCTTTGGTCGCCTAGATCAGGGGCGCGATAATGCATAACATTTTTTGCTGGCAAGTATCCGATTTTGACAAAGTCTTTGAGTGTATTCTCTGTGACAATGGAGGGAACCCAGTTACATGAAGTGACTGTCTTTGGCGGCATTGTGAATAGAGAAGCCTAAAGGAAAGAAAAAATTTGCCGGTTCAAATTGATTCAATAAGCCGGAAATAAAAGCTACAGTATATATTCAGAATGGTGGCTTAAATGGGGCCTTATGGAAAATTATAATGGTGATGTAAGCCACCGTGACAGCAATGGTACTCAACATCTATCAAAGAGCAAATTTTATGAAGTGTTGGGAGAAACATGTTTCACAGATTGGAGATATAAGATTGGATCTGCAGCAGTTCATAGAAATGAAATAAAATCTAAACCTAAGGTGGCGCTAGCAGAAAAGTGGGGATGCCCAAATGAGATATGTTGCAATGAGGATATATTCTGATATTAAAAAACAAGTGCTAAAATTGCTACTTCACAAGATCTGTGTTGTTTTCAGATCAAAACTATGCAATCTAGGAAAGAGAAGGAGGAACGGTGATGAATGCCGACGAACTGGGAAGCCCTAAGGCAGATCTATGAACAGGAAAGGTGAATGCTTACCGACGCTGATGAACAACGGAGGGGCGCCGCGGCGTTCTGGTTCGTTCAGGGTGATGTAGCGGCCGGAGTTGAAGCAGTGGAAGAAGATCGATGGCGGCGGAGCTCGGGCGCGCTGGAGCATTGCGAGGAAGAAGATGAAGACGAGAAGGCAAAAGGGGGAGAGTGAAAAGAGGACCCGTGGCCCTATTTATAAGGCTGGAAAGGATAAGTAGCATGTGCGGAAATCGAGGAGACAAAAATTGATATGTGACGGCGTGAGCGCTTCGATTTTTGGAGGTTCATTAAAAGAGAAGATTTATTAAGATTTGGGCTATATATAATATTAATAACATGTGATGTCATGGCGGGTTACAATATCTCGCAGGAGGATGAACAAGGATTTTTTTCTAAGTGTTGAAGATTGACATGAACAAGTTGAAATTAACCTCGGGCCTAATGTTCGGGATATAACTATTGGATATGACCCGCCCAGGACGGGCCGGGTTATCCCAATGATGGTTCATCGAAATAAAGCCCATGAATATGTTGAAGATGGCGGTTCATGAAGTAGACTTGCTAAAGGGCCCAAAACCCAAAGACGGTTTAAGGCCCGTAAGTGTAAATCAGCATGTTTATATGACTTGTATTGTAAGGCATGTAAGATAAGTCACCGGGCCGGACACATTTGTATGAGCCGGTCGGGACTCTGTAATCCGCGGGGCGTTAACCCGTGTATATAAATGGACGACCCGGTAGTGGCTTAAGGCAAGAAACAACAAATCGAAAGCCAGGCCAAGCGTATTCGCTCCCTTGTAATCGAAACCCTAGCAATTCCACCTCAAACTGGATTAGGCTTTTACCTTCACCGCAAGGGGCCGAACCAGTATAAAGTCCTTGTTTCTTTTGTCCCGATTGAACCCCTTTAAGCTAGCCTCGTCGTAATGGCTCCACAACTAAGTCATTCCACTAGGACATCTGCCGTGACAATTCCACAACAGTAACAGTAACAGTGATAGCAGTAATTTTGTAGCAAGTGTGACAGTGATGATAGCAGTAGTAACTTAGCAGAAACAATATAAGATAAATTCGTAGGCATTGGATTGGTGACTTGTTAGATGATATTCATCATGTGATAGTTATAACCTAGGGCGATACGGCAATAGCTCCAGTTCATCGATATAATGTAGGCATGTATTCCGTAAATAGTCATACATGCTTTATTAAAAGAACTTGCATGACATCTTTTGTCCTACCCTCCCATGGCAGCGGGGTCCATATTGGAAACTAAGGGATATTAAGGCCTCCTTTTAATAGAGAACCAGAACAAAGCATTAACACATAGTGAATACATGCACTCCTCAAACTACGGTCATCACCGGGAGTGGGCCCGGTTGTTGTCACTCCGGGGTTGCCGGATCATAACACGCAGTAGGTGACTATAACTTGCAAGATCGGATCTAAAACATGGATATAATGATGAATTCATAAATGGTTCAGATCTGAGTTCATGGCACCCGGGCCCAAAGTGACAAGCATTAAGCATAACAAAGTCATAGCAACATCAATCTAAGAACATAGTGGATACTAGGGATCAGGCCCTAACAATACTAACTCGATTACATGATGAATCTCATCCAACTCCTCACACTACAAAAAAAGACACTTCCGTGATAACATGTGTTTGTTACAGTAGGTCACGTTTTCTGTCATGCATGTACATCCATGAAGATTTTATGACAGAATCAAGAAAGTCATACCTGTGCTGTCGTAGAAGTGTTCCATGACATTACCAAAATTATCATCACGGAAGTGTCCACTTCCATGACGATAAATCGCTCGTCATGGAAGTGCTTTCGTCAAGGGTCCGGTTTTGGATCCGATAACCCGCTAACAGCCCGGACCAATGAGGATTTTCCACGTGTAAAATTCTCATTGGCCGGAGGAAACACGTGTTGGCTCACCGTGGGAACAGATGTCGTCATTCATTGGACAGGAGGCGCATATGATACGTCGACACGTGGCACGGCCCAACAGAGGCCCATTCCGATGAAAAGGCCGGCCCGTTTGACTTGGTCAAAAGGTAACGGGTCGGCCCATGGAAAGCCTGTTAACGGCCTGTTCATATATAGCCCATTTACGGCCCGCTAACTCACGGCCCATTATGGCCTATCGGAATTAAGCCCAGTAGCTTCATCTGGGCCGTCCAGTATGATTCCAGCCCGTTTTAGCTTCCAACCCATGTATGGCCCATGATGTCTTTCGGCCCATACGAGGCCATTTGTAACTCTTGGCCCATTAACGGCCCGTGGTGAATCTGGCCCGCAATGAACAGTGTACGCCTTTATACCCATTAACGACCCATTATTCCTTTGGGCCATTTCTAGCCCATGTTATCTTTCGGCCTTCTCAGGGCCCATTTATTCTTGGGCTCATTTCTAGCATTCGGTTACTTATGGCCCGTTATTGGCCTTTTCTTCTTGTGGGCCAAATTCAGCCCGCGGTTACAATCGACCCATTTGCGGCACGTTAATCCGTTGGGCCATTTTCATAGCGTCATCAAATACGGCCGATTAATGACGGCCCGTTATTGTCGGTCCATGAACAGACGATTCAAAATATAGCCTGTTCACGGCCCATAATGCGGTCTGTTATTGGCCCATGTCTGGCATATTGATCATACGGCACGTAGAAGGCCCATTGATGCTATGGCCCGTAGAAGGCCCATTGTTTCTAAGGCCCGTAGGAGACCCATGGTAACTACAGTAAATATGTAGCCCATGGTTATTGTGGCCTAGTTTTAAAAAATAGGTTATTGCGGCCACTAGCAAACCGCGGAAAAAGAACTGCGCGACTACCAAAGCAAACAAATAAACAAGACAACAAAGAAATAAATAAGCAAGCAACTTATGCTAGGCTATCACGGCTATTACACATATTACCTCCTTTGGGCATCAAAGTTCGCCACCGATTGCAAATATAGGGAACAAAGCGACATATCATATACCTTTGGTTGTCAAAGTTGGCGACAAGTGCAAATAAACGCCATGATAAAACAAGTCTAGAACTGAAACCACTTTAGAAGAGCTCAAGAAACAATATCACAGGTACCCATAATCTTTGGCAAGATGCTTAGCAAGCTTATTAACTTTTTCTTGTTTGTCGCTTAAATCATCCAGCACTTGCTGTTGCACCATAAAGTATGCATCTTAATTCTGCAGGTACTTCCTCAGTCCTTGGCTTCTGTCGCATAACATCTGATCGATGTCTTTCAACTTGAAGTTGAGACTCAAGAAGCCGAACTGATTCAGGCAGCGAGTTCGAAGAGCTGATGCCAACAGTAGTAGCCAGTAACTCAAACACTACATCTAGACAGGACTTTGGGGTTGTCTCAGTGTCTTCAATATAGTTTTTATCAGCTTTCTTGGAGACCAGCAGGGATGTCTCACTATCTTGAACCTTATCTGCATTACTTTCTTTACCATTGCATAATGGGGTACTCTTCTCCAATATTTTATCTGCGTTCTAAAAGAGAATGAACAAACACATCACTGGTTTACAATGTAGTATATGAAACTCATTTTGGTAAACCAGTTCAGTATTAAGGTGGACAGGATAACAGCATGAAACAAACATATATCTATGTAGTATGGTCACTGTATGGTCTATAACATTCTAGTTTATGTTGCCAAATCAAGATAGCTACATTTCGAATCATATCTATTTAAGACAAAGCAGGATAGACAGAATATAAGTGTGGGAAACTACACAACAATAACAACACTTGTAATGTGCATGGCATGAGAACATAACTGTTTATTCAATTGAAACTGAAATCAACATAGAGCAAGTTACAACAGCAAACATGTTAAAGAAACAGGTTTAAAACATACCTGTTGCGCCATTGGAGTTTCAATTGCATCCTTCAGATTTGAAATTAGTTGGATGAGTAAATACAATGATGCAGAGCAAAGTAGTATGAACCATAGCTATGGAACCTGACCTGAGAACAGTTCTTCTTCAGCTTTAAGCGTTGACTTGGAGTTCGGAGTGGTGGTCCTCATGCTTTGGGCACTGCAGTTGCCTAACTAACTGCTCGTGTTCGGGTGCTCTATGGTGGACACGGTGTTGTGTCAACTGGAAATGGGTTACTATCTGCTGGGGTTGGGGTTAGAAGGGGTGTAGCTAGTTCTCTGTCCAACTAGGTTGGGGTACAATCTGCGTGAGTCTGGGTTATGTGTGGTGGGGCTGGTTCTTGGGCAAGTACAGTCGTGGTTCTATCTGCATCGACAAGTAGCACGATCTTTTCTGAAGACCGTGTTTTTACTCCCACGGATACTGCCAACACCCCCTCCAATTGAAATGGCTGATAAACAAGAAAAGTAATTGAATGTACAGACATTGTAAGATAGACAGGTGCAATGGATAGTAGGGAAGAAAACAGGGCATGAAATAATTCACATTTATGTTGTCTAACCAAAGCAGAATAGCAGGACATAATTTCACATATATGATGGCTAATTAAACAGGATAGCATGACACAATTTCACATGTATGATGGCTAACTAAACAGGATAGAATGACATACTTCAAAATATGATGACTATGTAAACAGGATGACATGATTTAACTATACGATGTGTCTATTAAAGTGGTTGGCATGCCATAAATCACATACATGCCGCGATGGAAACATGATGGCATGATATAATTCACGGATAGAATGACATAATTCAAAATATGATGACTATGTAAACAGGATGAGATGATATAACTATATTAAGCCTTTAGAAAATGGGTTGGCATGCCATAATTCAGATACATGCTGTCTATGTAAACATCTTGGCATGATATAATTCAAATATATGATTATATACTAAGCAAGTGAGCAGAGGGCAATCGCATATATGATGTGTCAACTAACGAGATGGCATTCAATATTGTGTATATGTTGTAAAAACTAAGCATTGCAATACAACATATGCATCGTATGAATAATATAACCCTGCCAAGTTTGAGCATACACCTCAGGGGGATAATAGGACTGGTCATCTTCCTCTGAATCCTCCTCTCAAGAGCTATCTATAACCAGCAAGATATCTCGCTTCAAAGAGTAGCATTGTCTGCTCTGAAGACCTTGTTTTTACTCCAGATTTCTCCATCACCAATTCAAATGGCTGATGCACAGGAAGAGCAGTTGAATATACAAACATTGTCGACAAATGCAATGAGAAATACAAAAAAAATGGATGGTATGATATAATTCACATATATGACGCTTGGCTAAACATCATGGTATTGCATAATTCACATATATAATACCTTGCAACAAGATAGCATTGCGTAGTTCACATATATAATGTCTTGCAACAAGATCGCATCGCATAATTCACATATATGGTAATTAGACACTAAACAGGTGGCATTCACACAAAGCATGTCTAAACTAAGCAAATGACATAGCAATGCAAGATACCATACGCACGATATGAGCAACATAACCCTGCCAAGTTAGAGCATGCACCTCGGGGGGAAATAGGACTGGTCATCTATCTCTGAATCCTCCTCTGAGGAGCTATCCGTAACCAGCAAGACATGCGCTTCATCAGATAGCATTGTCTACTCTGAAGACCTTGTTTCCACTCCAGATTTTCCATGACCGTGCCGAATGGTTGATGCACAAGAAGAGTAATTGAACGTACTAAAATTGTTGACAAATTTAACACGTAATAAAAAAATGATGGCATCGCAAAATTCACATATATGATGCCTGGCTAAACAAGATGGCATTGCATGATTCACATATACGATAAAGAAACTAAACAGATGGCATTGACACAAAGCATGTCTAAAATAAGCAGATGACATATTTGATGTATATAGTAAGCAATGCAAGGCACCATATGCATGATATTACCAACATCAGCATGCTAAGTTAGAGCGAAGACCTCATGGGGTAAATAGGAGTGGTCTTCTCCTTTTGAATCCCCCTCAGAACAGTTATCTTCCTCTTGATTACGATCCGAAATGGGTGGAGGGAGGGGCTGCCTTTGCATCCACCATGGAGCGACGTCTGCATGAAATTTTAATGCCACACAAGGCTCGTCTCTTTTGCTCTACATGTTCAGTTCCATTGTGTACAATAACTGACATGCATAGGAATAAAACATAGTGAAATTATGTAAGGAGTGCATGCACAAATCTAGAGTGATGGTAGCAAACTGTGGATAGACCCAAAACCAATGATAGCGAGCGGATAATAGCTTTAGTTAAAAATACAGATAATGGCTCCTTTAATGTTTGTTTGCACCCAACATGAAACTCATAGTAGACACCCGAGATTAACCAGATAGTAGACAGATAGTACTGATTGCTGCCCCAATATGTACCCCACAACCATTTAAAAACCCAAGTTTCAGCATTAGTTTGGACCTGACTCGGAGTCTAATAGGTGAAAACCACGATAAAGTAGCATGTCATCATATTAAGCGATGCAAAACGTAAGCAGACATGGAAGAGTGCGACCTCTCTTGCGGACCCGTGTAGTCCTCAAGGTCATCTGCTCAGTTGATGATGGTAATGCAGTTGTCGTGGCTGCCGGCGGCGGGGAAGAAGATCTGAGGCGGCGAAAGACAGTCTAAAGAGCGGATCACTGCTGTGGTGAACCCTTCTGTCGTTGGAGCAGCTGAGCTGGGGTGGAACACAACGCGGCAGGAGCAGGACAAACCACACAAGTTTTCTTTGACACATATCTATAACAGAAGTAATTGTGTAAGGGCTTGTTCGAATTTGAGGATTCTAACAATACAGGGATAGGAAATAGACAGGAATAGGATAGGAATGCACGTGCAAAACAGAGAATTTAAAAACACAGGATTTCTGCCAATCTTGTTGTTTGACTAACAAGAATTGGAAGATCACAGGATGCAAAGAAGCATGGTGAGATTAAGTCAAACCACAAGTGTACAACCTCTTTGGCGAAGCCATGTCGATCTCAGAGTGATTGGGTTGGTCGGTGAGGATGCTCCGACTGACTTGGCTGTCGGAGGAGGGGAAGAAGATCTTAGGCGTCTAGAGATTGAGCCCGGGGTACTGCTCCGCTGTGATGGAGGGTTTCATCGTTGGAGCAGCTCCGGTGAGTTGTATGACGCCAAGGCTGAAGCAGGACAAGAGAGAAACCGTTAACCTGAGTGGAATTATAATAGCATCTCCAATAGATGACGTAAAATACATAACCACAAAGTGCTAGATGTAAAATACATCAGCTGCTCATCTCTGAACTTAACTGTCGAAACTGAATTTTGTTGTCGAAACTGAATTTTACTGTTGGAACTGAACGCACTAGTAGCAGAAAAGCAGTAGCAGCAGCAGCGCGTGCGATATCCAGGGCAGCTGGTCGCAGCATCAGGTGAGGCTACACGTCAGTCGACTGACTTTTTCATCTCTGGTAAGTCGATTTCACAGTCGTTGGATACGAAATCAAGGGCCTGCAGCTCATCTTCAACCTCCACCCCCCTGAGCCGCCAGCCACCACCGACCAAAGAGCCGCCCCGCCGCCCGCGGCCTGCGGTGCGCCGCCCCACCCGCCCCGAAACCACTCCCCACCTCGGGTCAGCCGCCGCCCCGGCCATCCCTCTAGGCCCCCCGTGCCGAGCTTTTTCTCCGGCGATCCCCACGCTACGGCCCCGCCACCGCCGCCGACCACCGCCCCCACCCTGAACCCTAAGATAGATAGTGGGGTACCTCTCCGGCAAGCCCCCCACCCCCTGAAAATCGACTGACCCAAAAGTCGATTCAGTCGACTGAAGTGTAGCTAAATCGGAGCAGTATCGCAAGCAAGAGAAAGAGCGAGAGCAGCAGTGTGAGCAAGAGCAAGAGCAATAGCAAGAGCAGACCAAGCAGGGGACCAAAAGCAAGAGCAGAGCAGCAGCACGAGCAAGAGCTAAAGCAGCAGCAGCTCCTACTGATGTGGTGGTCGCCATCGAGGGAGCGATGCCGTGGAGGAAGTGGATGGCGACGCCACCATGGATGGAGTCGCGCCGTGTCGACTCGGGACCGAGCGCCGGCAGCACCGTGAGATCGAATCAAGAAGAAAATGCGGCAATTAGTGTACAACCTCTTTGGTGGCTCCGATTAGGCCTCAGCTTCATCCGAGGAAACGGTGATGATGATGCTCTTCTGGTGGTGCAGGTGAAGACGGCGGTGTGGGAATGGAGGTGGCGCGAAAGACGAGGTGAACGTCGGGGTAACTCCTTGGAGGTGGAGGACGGGCTGGCTGAACCGGTGGGACGATGAGATCGACGATGGATCCTCATCCGGTACGGTGGATGAGGGACGTCGAGGTGTTGCTGTGGACGACGTTGTTGGGTAAGAGGCTCCGGCTGGGTGGCGGACGGAGGAGGGTGTGGGGCTTCGCGGTTTTTCGCGGCCTCGGTGTACAAATGGGTGGGCGGATGGGATGGGAGTGGGGAGCCATGGCTTAGGGATGCGCTTGTCCGAAATGTGGGGTAAGTTATGAAAGTACCCCCACCTATTTGACTTAGGCTGTTCTTTCGGTTCAGGGGTATCACGGGCATGTCACGTGTCGGGATTTCACAGGAGGTGGGAGTTTTCACGCGCGTTGTAATTTTGGAATAGCAAGGCGTGGGTTGAGATGGAGGGGGTTGTCGGAAGACAACTAAACAAAGATATATCTTAAATATTTCGGGGTCACAAGGCGCGGGTTGAAGAGGCGGGAGTTTCGCAGCACGATAGACAAAGAAGCTAGTTTGAAGTTTCGGCATAACAAGGCACGGCTTGAAGTTTTGGGAGAACAAGGCGCGACATTACTAGAAATGCATTCAAATACAACAAAAATTAACTCAAAAAATCAGGATAACAAACATAACGTGTACAATATCAAAACAATTTGCACTTCCCTCAACAATAAAAAACAATGTGTGTTGTCTAGCATACAGACTAAATTTGAGTACATTTTCCCTGTTTGAATGGGATTGTACTCAAGTTAGTTATACAACCATCTAAATATTATCTTCACAACACATGACATGAATATAGGAGAAGTAAATTCCGATATAAATACGAACTACATGTACATACGATCTCAAATTCAAATATATGTATCCATTTTATGTTGAATTCAAATCATAATACATGTATGCTCTAGCTAGATGTTCGGAATCTAAACCATGTATGATATACTACGTACAATGTGTTTAACAAGCACACACACACACGAACACCATTTAGACAAGTAAGGTACACGTGCATTGCACGCATGAGATTTGGCAACCAAATTATGAATAAATACCACATTATAGCATGTAAGCTTTGAGTCATATATGCATGATGTAGATGTTCGTTTAATGCTTATAGTTCATTCCATTCAAAATCATCTAGTTTTTATAAGAAAGCTACTCTATTTTAAGATTCAGGGAATTGTGCGTTGTAAGGCATAAAGTAAAACAAATAATGGCAAATCATGTAGAAAAACATTTGGGCAATTCTGATACGGAAGATTCTAGAACAAAGAAGAAGTGCTTGTGTTTTGAGGTTTGTGTATTATGCTTAAATTCAACCATGCAGTCTTCTAGATTGTACATGTGGCAAAATCTGGTGGAATCTAGATGATATCCAACAGCCAGTAGTGCTCAAATTTGCCATCTCTGCACCATCGGATTGGCCTCATCCAACGACCATCTTTCAAAGTTAAAGTTATCCACACACTATATAAAAAATATAAAATATAATATATATGGGGGTATAGATGTAGATATGTGATGCGAAAGCGACCAATCATCTCCAATTAGAATAGTGTGTCCATGCACGGATACAATGTGGCCAAACAATGTCTTCCATCGATATCTCAAATTCAAATCAGTTTGACCTTGTTCAATGTGTATACAGTACAACATGCTCGTTTCCAAACCACACCACGCATATCTCAGTTATATTCATGCATGCATGGGTTTCAAACATCATGATCTCTTATTCAAATATTTGAATTCAACTGTACATTGATTATGACCTCACCTAGTCTTTTACACCCACACAGTCGTCTTCTCTTTTATAATTGTACCACTAACTTTCTCTCGTGCATGCATGCACACACAATACCAGTCAGCATTATCCATCGCACACATGCAATCTTTTTCTTCAGGTCGGTCTCCCATGCATGCACACACACACACACACACACACACACCTCCCCCTCTCCACCATATCGGGCATTCTTTGTCTCTCACGTGCATGCGCAACGATCGATGTTCCTCTATGTGTGTGTATATATAGCTAGGTCTTTCACAGTTTCCCACACAAACCGATCAATCTATATATCTAGTGAGGTCTCACCCTCTTTCCCACGTCCACATCGATCAATCTATACCTCTCTATATAGGATTACATAGCTAATACACACACATTAATTATATATCCAACGTCCCCCCTCTAATCATCCATGCCTTCCGCTTCATCTCTCGAGCCCAGCAAGATTAAGGCGAAGGCAGGGGGCAGCAAGGGCCCTGCCCCCCTAACATCACTATATATCGAGGCTAATATGAATGTAATCATTAGACAATTACTGGTAAAATGGTTTAAGTTAATGAATTGGCCCTCCTCATAAAGGATTAGCAATGCTTGGCCCCCTAGCTCATTTATTTTTCATGGCTCCGCCACTGCGCGCAACGGCGCACATTCTCGCCTCCTCTCTTTAAATATCGATCTCGCACTTGTGCACTCATTCATAGTCTCCCTCCACTTGGCCCCTCGCACCATTCACTAGCCCCCCATCGGATTTTGCCACATGTACAATCTAGCAGACTCCATGGTTGAACTTAAGCATAATGCACAAACCTCAAAACACAAGTGCTTCTCCTTTGTTCTAGAATCTTCCATATCATAACTGCCCAAACTTTTTTTCTAGTTGAATTGCCATTATTTGTTTTTACTTTATGCTTTACAACGCACAATTCCAAGAACCATAAAATAGATTAAAGGCTTGTTTGATTCAAAGGATTCTCAAAGGAATTTTGGAGGATTCTAATCCTTAGGAATTTTTCCTATCTTGGTTGTTTGATTCGTAGGATTGTAAACCATAGGAATTTTTCCATAGGATTCATTTGCACTAGATTTTATAGGAAACATCCCATCCACTCAAACCTCTTTGAAAGAATCATGCATATTTTCTATGCACAATCAAACACTCGTACAATCCTATAGGATTCAAGACCACATTCCACTCTAATCCCATGTTTTTCCTGTTCCCGCGTTTTGGAAATCCTACGAATCAAAGAGGCCCTAGCTTTTTTATAAAAACTAATTTATTTTGAATGAGATGAACTATAAGAATTAAACGAAGGTCTACATCAGGCATATATGACTCAGAGCTTACATGATATAGTTTGGTATTTATTCATAATTTGGTTGCCAAATCTGATGCGTGCAATGCACGTGTACCTTACTAGTACTTCGAGTATGTGCAAAACACGTAAATTAGAATTCCAATGGCACGCTACACAGTGTCTCTCTTACAGTTCATGAAGCCACGTGGCACATGTGGAGGCATTGTCGCGACCTCCTTGTGTGGATTGATCACAGTGACGTGCTGCTTGTTCCAGAAGAATCTACTCGACCTCTCTGAGCCACACTAGCAGTACATGCACGAAGCGAAGATGTGCATGCATGCCACGCACGCACTCATTTCCTCGCACGCACACGCGGGTACACGGGGGACACATTTCTGTACGAAGATCCACCCCATGTGATAATTTGACGCGTGTGAAGTCCTTCACTTCATTGATGGTCAATTAATAAAGCACATGCAAATTGAGTGGACGTGAGGGCCGAAGAAAGACATTACTACTCCACTGCGCGCATGCAAGTAGTTAAATCATGGGTTGCTAGTACTTCCATTGGTCTAATTCATATTTTGTGCCAATTTTTGACCATATTTGTAAGTAACATAATATTTATGCATGTCATAAAAAGTGGCACAAAAAAAGGGGGCCAATAAACCAGGATGCAAGCAGCATGATCAATTTTTGCCAGGGCTACTATTGGTGGCCTTTGTATTTAAATATGGACGGAGTGGAGTAGTACTATCTTTATCTTAGCCTCGTAGGGCTCTCCTAGCACCTAGGCTTGCCTCCTCGCCTCGCCCACCGGATCCCGCCATGGAGAATTCCTTACATCCCAGGATCCCGCGGGCTGCCCTCTCGCTGCGGCCCGCAGCACTGCCGCCTTTGAGCAAAACCCACATGTGTTTTAGAGGGGATCCATTGCTCTGGAACCACAGATCGGTGGCGCCGGAGGACATGCCAGGACTGCGTTTCAGGTGGTGGGCAGCAAGGGCAAATTGGATCAAGGAAGCGTTGCACCGATTGGAGAGAAGTTCCAAGGAGCTGCACCTGGCGCAGCACAAGGCCGAGGCGCAAGTCGATCTCAGGGGAGAGATGCTGAGGGATGTCAGCATCTGGCAGCGTCGCGTTGATTTCGAGCTTGGGATAATAGTAGAGATCATATTAACGGAGTGGACTGCGGAGGAAAGAACGCGCATTCCTGTGCAATGGCATGAGCAGCCGGTGCAACTGTTCAAATGGGCGGTAGGAGAAGCCAAATCTCGGGACCAGTTGCGGCGGGGCCGCTGGGCATGCATCGTAGGCAAGGTGAGCTGCCCTCCTTCCTCGCCACGATGCGATTGACCTAGTCGATTCTTGATGCGATGAACTTGCAACGCCATGTCAGTTTGCAACCTTAACAATCACTCCATCTATATGTATTGTATTCCTGTGAAAATACTTGGTCGTTTGGAAAAAGATGGTAATTGATTTATCACTAGTTTTAGAATGCTTGGTCGTGACAATCAACCGAAGCCACAACCAGAAGTCTCCATCGCGTACTACTTTACGGTTGTTCGCACCAACAGACTGTCGGTCTGACCCGCGTCTCACCTAAGGGACACGCATCGGCTTGGTCTGACGTGTACGACCAGTTACATCACTAACTTTTGCGACCGCATTTGAGCAGTGTAGTACTCCCTCTATCTCAGTTTACAAGTCTTGCACGTGTACCTAGGTCGTTAATTTGACCAACTTAATAAGAGGCATACATTATGAAAAATATATCATTACAAACTTCAAGTATTCTTTTTTTAATGATATATTTTTTATGTTAAAAAATTTATTTTATATAAGTTACATTGACGACCTAGATACATGTGCAAGCCTTGTAAACTGAGATGGAGGGAGTACTTGAAATTTATGTTCCACTAAACTCATCGGGAGTTATTTCGGGCCTCGAAACCAAAACCATCAATTAATCTTTACCTTGTTCCCATCACATTCCAAAGTACTAGTGCTACAATTAAGTGCAAGCCTGCTCACACCTACTAGTACATACCAAAACTGAATGTGTTCCCACTATGCAGGTTTTAGTACTAGTGCAAGTACTTAGGTTATAAAAACGGGAACTACCTAACCAAAAATTACTCTACCTTCCTCCTCATAAGTCCTTCTTCTTCGTCCGTCCCTGCCATGGCCGGTATGCAGAGCTCTAGGTTGAGAACTACACTTAACAAGGGAGCGGCAACCAGGGCTATGGAAAAAAAGAGGGCTTGCCACCACGCAGAGACCTCAAAAGATCTCTCACGGGCAGGCGATGGCTCCTGTGAGGCGCCCCTAGCCATGAGGCGAACATGCCGAGCTGGCAGTGCTAGAGTCGTTATCCCTCGATGGCATGCCCGATCAGCTCAATAAGCACCTCAATAAGCAGAAGGAGTTCATCCACGGCTTGGTGGAGCTGCTGAAGGAGACCCTCGACGACATGCCCGCTGAGCTCAATGAGCAGGGGGAGTTGACCGCCGGCTTGGTGTGGTGCTGAAGAAGAGCATTGCCTCGGAGAAGAAGGCGACTAGACAAATCCTGCAACTTCAGGAGGACAAGGCAAAGCTCTGCCACGAGCTCGACCTGCTGAAGGGGGAGAACGCCGGCTGGAAGAAGCTGCATGAGAATAGTAGTTCCTCGATGAAGATGCTGCAGGCCCTCGTCATGGAACAGAAGGAGGAGTTGGCGAAGCTCTGCATCGAGCACCCGGCTGCTGTCAAGGTACGTAATGCAGCCGTGGAACAGATGATGAAGGCTCACGTCGAGAAATCCCGCATCATGGACAGAATGAAGAAGATGGCGGAGGAGACGCGTAAGGAGATGGAGGTCGTGGAGGCGATGAAGAAGCAGTTACGACTCCGCGGCCAGCAACCCTTCATGTAGTAGAGAGCAGCACCCCCAGACTTGTGTGTGCATCTTCCTACTTTTCTTGGGGTGATAATCTTCCTTCTTCTTTTGCTCCTGTGTTTCTTCTTTTGCTTCGGGTGTCAGATCTCTGCGAGGCGTGAATAGAACAATGCTAACAATGAGATGACTAGCAAATTAGATCATTTTGATCGCTATATGGCACTGGGCTCCCGTGTTTCGTGCTCCTCCGTCGTACTACTCCAGTGGAAAACTTGAGTATCCCGCACGGTTCTTTGCTCCTCCTCGAATTAAATCGGCACATTTATCTGACGGTCAAATCACAAGGCCCCGCTTTCCAGTGATAATGAGTCAGTCAAATCACAAAGGCCCTCGCCTCTCTTGAAAGCAAACCAAGCTAGACTGCCCCACCCTCTAGCCTTTTAAAAATGTATACTTTTGTATAGTAGTAGTATCGATGGATTGCGCCATGGAGCAAAACTAATAAGATGAAATTAAAGAAAAAAGGTGGTACATATAGAGAGCGCTCGTCGCCAAATTATGCATATGGTACTATTAAAAAATCTAATACGTGCTTAAATGGGGTGCTAAATTATATTAAAGAAATTAGCATACCTATTTAATTATTGGGTTCTTATTATTTATGCCACTAGTTGGGTATCACTACTCAGTTTTGCCATTAGAAGTTACAACAACTCAAAAATGGCATCGATCCGTGAGATGCCTGCTCAAAAATGCAATTAGATATCTCAAAAATGCTAACGTTAAGTTAGATGTTTGCTCAAAAATGCCATTAGACATTGTTATTTTCACATCAAACCCGTTGACCATGTTATATGACAAAAATAAGCTGATTCTCACAATGATAAGTGTGGCCCCGCTTGTCAGGACTAACCAAGCGAATAATTTTACAGGAAAATAAGAACGTTGTTGGGATCAAGTAGGCCCAACACTTTATTTTACTGTAGTGAGATAGAGGGAGAGCTGGCATGTTGGTCCATCGGTAGTTATGTCACTATAAAATGGCCAAAGAGATTTGAGTCACAATAATGGTGTCCAGCACAACACACCCCTCAAATAAAAAAAGCACCCTGAAATTCTTTGACAACTAAACTGCTGGCTATACGATGTTGGCCATATATATTGTACATATATAATGTGAAGAAACGAGTGGTAGTACTATACCAACTAAAAGATGAACTGTAAGAAATATTAGTATGTACATACTGAAGAGTTAAAGTAACGAGAAGGAACATAACATAGTTCTGCTGGGGGCTCAGCACAACACACCCCTCAAATAAAACTAAGCACACCTGAAATTAAACTAAGCAACTAATCCGGTAGACACTACATTAGAACCACTGAGGGAGTCCCGGATTAGGGGGTGTCCGGATAGCCGGACTATCATCACGGCCGGACTCCAAGACTATGAAGATACAAGATTGAATACTTTGTCCCGTGTCCGGATGGGACTTTCCTTGGCGTGGAAGGCAAGCTTGGCGATACGGATATGTAGATCTCCTACCATTGTAACCGACTCTGTGTAACCCTAACCTATCCGGTGTCTATATAAACCGGAGGGTTTTAGTCCGTAGGACAACAACAATCATACCATAGGCTAGCTTCTAGGGTTTAGCCTCTACGATCTCGTGGTAGATCTACTCTTGTACTACCCATATCATCAATATTAATCAAGCGGGAGTAGGGTATTACCTCCATCGAGAGGGCCCGAACCTGGGTAAAAACATCGTGTCCCTTGTCTCCTGTTACCATCCGCCTAGACGCACGATTCGGGACCCCTACCCGAGATCCGCCGGTTTTGACACCGACATTGGTGCTTTCATTGAGAGTTCCTCTGTGCCGTCGCCATCAGGTAGGATGCCTCATATCGTCTTTAAAGACGATACCATCGCCAAAGAAGCCTTGGCCACTGGTCAGACTCTTCGGCTAGGCGGTTTTCTCATGACCGCTAGTGCGGCCGCCGCGCCACGATGACCTCTCGAATCATCGAAACCAATCTCTATGTTAGTTCGGAACTTGCCGAACAGTTAGATCCGATCGAGCTCTCCTCCATAAACGAGCTCTTGGATCACATCGCCGCCCTGGGAGTCGCCACAGACTACGACCGAATCGGGCCTAAAACCGATCTGAGAGAGATCAACTCTCCCGTGCTACCCATCATGTTGCCGTGATAGAGGAGCAATGCGGCGATTCTTCTTCTATCTTAAGGACTAGCTACGTCCGATTCGATCCTCCATGCCGGATTCCTGCGGAGGGGCGGATGTCGATCAAGCCACGAACTTAAAGTCGGCGGCGGGTTGGACTCATTGGATAACACTCAAAATCCAAACTTCCGAAGTTCGGAAACTTCTCGGCCTCGAGTCCTAAATTGGGCCGGGGTTCGGATCTAGTTCCACCCGCCCACCCAAACATTAGCGATCTCTCTCGAATTCGGCAAGAGCCCGCTGAAGCGATTACATCATTCTTGGGCGATTCCTCCTGGTTATGAACAGGATAAAGGACTGCCGAGAGGAGGACGCAATCCCAATTTTCTGCAATAATTGCACGGACAAGGGAATCCTAAACACCATAAGTCGTCGCGAAATTACACGCTTTGCTGACTTGGTGACCATAGTACAAAAGTACTGTGTGATGGAGAGCGCCTGGAAAACCGAAAGTAAATTTTGGGATAATCCGGCCCCGAATACATCCCTAGTCCGAAATAAAAGGGTGCATCATTATCAAGCACTGGTCAAATACCAAAAAACCAAAACCCCCTAAAGGGTACGGAACCGTACTGGAGGGTTGGCTAAACGGACCCTGCAAAATTCATAGCACGAGGGCGCCACTCCAACTCATAGCCTTGAGCATGCTTTGGATACTACGGCAGGTGGCCAAAAGTGGCGAAGAGCTTCTAGCTTGAGAATCTCAGCCCGGCAACAACGATGACGGTGTTAATAGTCTTGAGACTTTCGCATCAAATAACATGCGAAACGAACACTCCACAACCTTGCGAAGTCTACCAAGTAGCAACAATAAATCCATGGGTGACACGGCTATTACCTTTAATGCCCGTGGACGAACCTAAATTCCGAACAGCCCGAGCACCAGCCGCATTGGTTCTCAGTCCGATAGTGGATGGCTTTCGCCTTACTAAGGTACTCATGGATGGCGGCAGCGGACTAAACCTCATCTATGAGGAAACCCTCCGAAAATGGAAATAGACTGGAACAGCATTGAGCGAAGCAGCACAACCTTTAGAGGAATAATCCCTAGCCGGGAAGCATGCTGCACAGGAAAAATCACCTAGGACGTAGTGTTCGGCTAACCGGACAATTAAAGGTCCGAGGAGGTCACATATCAATTGGCCCCTTTCAGCCGTGGATATCACGCTATATTAGGACGAGAGGCATTCACAATTTTTCAAGCTATACCCCATTATGGGTACATGAAGCTTAAAATGCCCCGACCTAACGGAATCATCACTCTCGCTAGTGATCCAAACATAGCACTCCGCGCCGAAAACAAGACAGCCGCACTAGCCCTCAAGGCACTATCCGAAGCCCTGGCGGCCGAGGAACTCACCGTGATGCGCTCCATGGTGAACAGGAACGATGTGATACTTGATAAAAGATCCAAGTCCACTTCTTTTAAACCAGCGGATGAAATAGTCAAATTCCAAGTCCACCCAATGGACCCTGCAAAGACGGCCTCCATTGGGGCACAATTAAACCCCGATGTAGGCGCCGCTTTTCGAGAATTTTTACAAGAAAACTGGGACATCTTTGCTGGCACCCTTGAGACATGCCAGAATCCCACGTTGGCTGGCCGAGCACAGCCTAAATATCCTCAAAGGATTCAAGCCAGTCAAACAGGCTCTTCGGCGCTTTTTCGAACCCAAGAGACAGGCCATGGGAGAGGAGCTAGCCAAACTTTTGGAAGACGGATTCATCAAAGATATAAAACATCCGGACTGGCTAGCAAACCTGGTGATGGTACCAAAGAAGGATAAATCCTGGCGCCTATGTTTTGATTTTAAAGACCTTAATAAGGCTTGCCCAAAGGATCCCTTCCCCCTCCGCCGAATTGATCAAATTATTAACGCTTCTGACGGAGACCACGACTCATTGTGCTTCCTCGTAGCGTACTCGCTACCACCAAATCAAGATGGCGGAGCCAGACCAAGCTGCAACAGCATTCATCACTCCATACGGCCCGTTCTGCTTCAACACAATGCCCTTTGGGCTCAAAAACGCCGGCGCAACATATCAGCGCATGATTCAGACATGTCTGGCAAACTAGATCGGCAAAACAGTGGAAGCATATGTAGATGACGTGGTCGTCAAAACCAAGCACGTCGAAACTCTAGTAGACGACCTGAGGCTCACATTCGATAATCTTCAAAAATATGACATCAAGCTCAATCCGGAAAAATGCGTCTTCGGCGTTCGATCGGAAAGCTCTGGGCTTCATTGTGTCCGTAGAGGAATTGAAGCAAACCCAGCCAAGATCCGAGCTCTGTCACAATTGGATATTCAAAAGACCTCAAACAAATACAAAATTGACGGGATGCGTGGCGGCTCTAAGCCGCTTTATCTCCCGTTGGGAGAAAAGCGTTACCCTTTACCGCCTCCTCCGCGCACGAACACTTCGAGTGGGCCGGATGCCATATGGCCGGACTCGAAGAGATAAAAGCCATATTGGCAACAAATCCGGTCCTGGCCGCGCCCAATGTGGGCGAACCAATGCTATTATGTATCGCCGCAACACATCAAGTTGTCAGCGCGGTGCTCGTTGTTGAACGAGAAACAGACGGACACCGGTTCCCTCTTCAAAAACCAGTGTACTATGTGTCCACTGTCCTAACTCCGTGCAAGTCCCGGTACCCACACTATCAAAAGATAGCATACACGGTGTTCATGGCATCCCGGAAGCTGCGACACTACTTTCAAGAGTGTTCGATAACGGTAGCCTCCGAAGTACCTCTTAATGACTTTATTAACTACCGCGACGCGATGGGCCGGATTGCTAAATGGGTCATAGAGCTCCTTCCATTCGACATAACCTACAAGCCACGACGAGCTATCAAGTCGCAGGTTTTGGCCGACTTCATGGCGAATGGACAAGCGAACTCCCTAAAGAGTACGGAGCATACTCCAATTGGATCATGCACTTCGACGGCTCCAAAATGTTGGCTGGCGTCGTCCTGACGTCCCCAACAGGGGACACAGTCCAATACGTCCTTCGGATAATGTATACGGACTCCAACAACGCGGCGAATATGAGGCCCTTACGCACGACCTCCGGATGGCGATCTCCATGGGCATTCAACGCCTAGAGGTGCGAGGATTGAACCTCGCAATATCTCAAATAAACAGAGACTTTGATGCCAAAGATCCGAAAATGGCAGCATACTGCAATGCGGTCCTAAAAATGTCAGCACGGTTCGAAGGGCTCGAATTTCATCACATAGCCCGGGATAATAACCAGGCGGCGGATATATTGGCATGCATCGGTGCAAAACGCGATGCCGTCCCACCCAATATCTTTCTGGAACGGCTGTTCAAGCCATCAGTACTATGGGAAGGGGAGTCCGGCAATAACAATCCAGACCCAATCGCACTGCCTGACGCCGAACACTCTGACACAATCGGAGGCTCTGCCCCCGAGATAACACCCTCCGCTCACGAAATAATGGCGGTTATCGCCCCGTGGACGGAACCATTCCTAGCCTACCTAACTAGGCAGGAACTCCACGAAGACCAAAATGAGGCTCGCTGCACAAGACGATGCAGCGATCTAAAGCCTATAAGTCCACGAGGGAGAGCTTTATAAGAAAAGCACTACCGGAGTCCTTCAAAGGTGTATCTCCGAAGAGGAAGGGCGAAACCTCCTGGCTGAAATTCACGCCGGACTGGGTGGGCACCACGCCGCAGCCCGGCCCTTGTAGGCAAGGCCTTCCAGACAGGATTTTATTGGCCGACGGCCCGGGCAGATGCGCAGGATTTAGTCCAACGATGCGTCAGTTGCCAGCTTTTTGCTAACCAAAGCCACA